>CM042167.1:14686688-14914188 GCA_023376005.1 Doryteuthis pealeii
CAGTTAAAATTTAATTCTAATTATATTTTACGGGTTTAATATTACTAATTATATACATATAGCAAAGTTTTCAAAGATTCGTAGCAATAGTTTAGAAGAAAAATTTTTTAAACTCAATTTTTTTTTGTAAACTAATTTTCTATTTAACCCATGGATGGGACCCTAACAGGTACTACCAATCCGGTTCAGAGTGGACCTGGGAGCAATGGTGATGAAGGGGTGCTCCATATTCCCCATATGTCCAGAACTCACTAGTAATGATTTATAGTCTAAATGCTAACCATTACACCACAGGCATCTGTATTTTGCTTTCAAAAAACACACACTTGAGCTGAACGTCCACTTTTCAAGGCTGAGAACGCTTAAATGTCTTTGAATTATTTTAGCAGTTCAATTGTAAAAGAAAGGAAGAAGAAAGGGGAAGGATAAGCAAAGTTCAGATTTCCAAAACAAGTATTGACATGTTGAATAATTAAAGGGTTTTTACCTTCACAAATGGTTCAGTACAAATTGAATTCTATTATTGGACACTTTATTTGTTGCTTTTTGTTTATACTCCCCTCTAGACATTTCACTACATCATACACTCTTCATTTCCCTGACATTACCCTATGTACATATATCGTTCTGTACAATAGAATAATGTAGGGAAATGAAGAGTGTATGATGTAGTGAAATGTCTAGAGGGGAGTATAAACAAAAAGGCAACAAATAAATTGTGTCCAATAATAGAATTCAATTTGTACTGAACCATTTGTGAAGGTAAAAACCCTTTAATTATTCAACATGTTAATACTTGTTTTTGAATCTGAACTTTGCTTATCCTTCCCTTTCTTCTTCCTTTCTTTTACAATTGAACTGCTAAATAATTTCAAAGACAATTTAAGCGTTCTCAGCCTTGAAAAGTGGACGTTCAGCTCAAGTGTGTGTTTTTTAAAGCAAAAATACAGATGCCTGTGGTGTAATGGTTAGCATTTAGACTATAAATCATTACTAGTAAGTTCTGGACATATGGGGAATATGGAGCACCCCTTCATCACCATTGCTCCCAGGTCCACTCTGAACCGGATTGGTAGTACCTGTTAGGGTCCCATCCATGTGTTAAATAGAAAATTTGTTTGCAAAAAAAAATTGAGTTTAAAAAATTTTTTCTTCTAAACTATCGCTACGAATCTTTGAAAACTTTGCTATATCTTATTATAATGGAGATTGTGTGTTTTTCTGTCTGTAACCGAAACTATATTACTACTCAAGTCACAGTTCCCTTAATTATTTACGTCAAATTCTCCATGATTTCATTCTTTTAAACCTTAAGTTATTAATAAAAATTGTTTTACATTATTAATACTGTTGACCATATCTACGTACTAATAACATGCCATTGTATTTTATATATACAACTAAATAGCAGTTTACAGTTTGAACGGGAAGGCTAATTTACATATTGATATTTTAAAATTTTATTTTAATAAATATGTGCTTGGTATTATTGATTTCTAATTGTTTGGTTTTATCTTAAGAAATATAAACAAAAATCTCGTGGATAAATCTTAAAAGAAATTTATTTACAAGAAGAAATAACTGTAATATTATCCTTTACTTCCTATTTTAACTAAATAGTTAAATTAGGAAAATTTACAAATGAAAGAGGGGAGTAATGGAAAATGATGGAATAGTTAGTTTCAAAGTTATTCTATTTTTCGATTATACCCCCTCTGTTGCAGATCTTTTTATCTGCATTCTTATTCAGTTTCATTAGCCTTTCTAATTTAATTTGATATTTCATTATATCAAAACTTAAATACTTGCACCCGGAGGGTGCATATATTTGCTAGTGTATATAATTAGTAATATTAAACCCGTAAAATATAATTAGAATTAAATTTTAACTGCTTTTACTAGCTATTATTTATAATTAGAATTAAATTGATAACAATACAGAAATGAGAATTAAGGAATGAATACATGTGTGGAACGATACATTGTTTTTTTCTCAATTTTCGCGCACAAGCTGCATGCAAAGATTGAGAGAAAAATAATGTAGCGTTCAACCGTTATTATCAGAAAAAATCTTTAATTTAACTAAGGAATTACATCGACTTAGTTAACGTAGGGTAGGGTCCTGAAGAAATCATTTCAATTTGATTGAAACAATGGTAGACCCTTTATTTTTCCTCTAATAATAATATTAGTAGTATTATATGTATATATATATAATATATTATATATATATATATATATATATATTAAATCGTATATTAAAAAAACCTTAATTTTTCTTTGCACAAGTCAATAGTATTACTTATGAAATTAAAAATTCCCTTTTTTCAAATATCACTCCCCCCCCAAAAAAAAAAAATTCTCTAACCATAACCGTCACACAAACATAACTATAACGAACATAACGCTGTGGAGTGTCTCTCAAATAATTTTAAAAAAAATTCTTTTTTCAAACACTTCAAAATTCTCTGTATTTTGACCGTTTTAACTTAAAATATCAAACATCTTACTCTGATGAAGGCTGTTATTCTTTGTATGCTTAAGGATTTTATAATTTTCTATTATTATTATTTTATTTTATATTTAAAATAATAAATAGAAAACATGTGTACACAAACAAACTCCTGGCCGAAACACGTGTTAGTAACTAATATTAAAATATTTTATCCATTCAATATTTTTTCATTTATTTATTTTTCCTTTCAACATATATATTATATATAATATATATTATATATATATATATATATATATATATTCTCGTCTCTCGTCAACATATATATATATTATTATTCAACATATATATATATATATATATATATATATATATATATTCTCGTCTCTCGTCAACATATATATATATATATATTCAACATATATATATATATATATATATATATATATATATATATATATATATATATATTATATATATATTATATATATATATATATATATATTCGTCTCTCGTCAACATATATATATATATATATATTATTCAACATATATATATATATATATATATATATATATATTCTCGTCTCTCGTCAACATATATATATATATATTATTCAACATATATATATATATATATATATATATATATATTCTTGTCTCTCGTCAACATATATATATATATATTATTCAACATATATATATATATATATATATATATATCAACATATATAATATTATATTATTATATATATATATATATATATATATATATCTCGTCTCTCGTCAACATATATATATATATATTATTCAACATATATATATATATATATATATATATATATTATATATTCTCGTCTCTCGTCAACATATATATATAATATTATTCAACACATATATATATATATATATATATATATATATATATATATATAACATATATATATATATATATTATATATATTCAACATATATATATATATATATATATATATATATATATATATATATTCTCGTCTATATATATATATATATATATATATATATATATATATATTATTCAACATATATATATATATATATATGATTCTCATCTCCGCTCTTGTTAAATCCGGAGTAAAACAAGCTCTGAAGATGATTTTTATAAATCATTTTCACTTTAACAGCATATTGTGTTGTTTTCATATCCTTTTATCTATACAAATATATATATATATATACTCATTGCTTTATGATTAATGACATATAATTTTTTTGATTTTACAAGGGGGGGGGTCCCTGTGGCATATTGGCTAATATGCTGGACTACAACATGCATGATAAGTTAGTTCAAACTCTAGTCACACTTTTTACATTCACTTTTGGACTAATATCCTTGGGAAAGGTATGAACCTCCCCCATCCCCCTAGCTATGGATTAAATACTACCACTACAGTTCTTTTATAAGAAGAGTGGCGGTAGCAGTTATGGTCAAGTCTATGAATAAATGTTTAATTCTCAAAGGTGTTTGACATGTTCCACATTGTGGTTTTTGTTTTTGTTTGAGTATATAGGAGTGCGTTAGTCTTGTATGACCAATAATCATTCTAAGTAGAAAAAAACTATATATAAAAAAAACAAATATTATGATGGAAAATCTATTTCAGGTAATTTCTTCCTATTTCTTAGCAATATTATTTATTGGCCCAAAATAAAACTGGTGCAACGATCCAGAAATCCATTCTCTTTGCCTGGGATTGTCTAAATAATAACAAAACTTTGTAGCCAGAGAAGTTTCTAGGTTTGTTGTTGCTATGGCAACCCCGGGCTATTTGGCACCAACAAATTCAGCAGTTAGAACGGCATTTATTATAATTGTAATCTAATTTTTGTACTCCCTTTCTCTTGCTTGTATTTCACTCCTAGTAATGCTACTCTCATTGTATACGGTGTGGATTTGGGACATGTTCATTCTTGAAAAATGATTTTTTTTTTTTTTTTTTTTTTTTTTTTTTTTTTAAGGCTTTCAATAACAAAAACAGCAATTTTTGCAAAAAAAAGATTTTTTGTCTTCATCCATTCCAAAATAAAACAAAACAAAAAAATGTGCTATATAATTAGTTCTGCTTCTTGATATATAAAAAAAAAAGATGTAAAAAAACAGAAAACCAAAAAAAAAATTTTTAAAAAGGACTAGCAAGAATATGCACCCTGCGTGTATAAGTATCTAAATTTTGATGTACAAGTAAAGTCGTCGGGGTGGCCTAAAGTTGGTATCAGCCAATTAGCGAGGGAGTCTATCCCCTTTTCACTAGCGCTACACCAAGGAGATTGTTTTTTTCATCTGAGGTTGAGCGCCACACCTACCAACAGCTCCTTACTTTACTGCACAGATCCCTGTGGTCTTACTCATACGCTGAGTTGGCGAGTACCGGTATCGAAGTAGGAACCTTGTGGTTTCTAGCCGAATGCTCTACCGACTGAGCTAACCTGGCCCATTTTAAAAAAGAAAGAAAAGATGTAAAAATAGAACCCCCCCCCCCAAAAAAAAAAGCAGGACTAACAAGAATATGCGCCCTGCGGGTATAAGTATCTAAATTTTGATGTACAAGTAAAGTCGTCGGGGTGGCCTAAAGTTGGTATCACCAATCAGCAGGGGTCTATCCCTTTTCACTAGTGCAGACCAAGGAGATTGTTTTTGTCTGAGGTAGAGTGCCATACTACCATCAGCTCCTTACTTTACCGCACAGATCCTTGCTACTCATACGCTGAGTTGGCGAGTACCGGTATCGAAGTAGGAACCTAGTGTTNATATCAGGTATAGTGTTGTTGAATTACAGGAAGCATGGAGGTTTGTCAGATTTATTTCCATATCTTATTCCCTCGTTATTCTATGTACTATACATGCACTTTTGATGAGTTATTGCAATGCAACTGAGTATAGTACACAATAATTGGTTAAATCGAATTTAATGGACTTGAATTCCACTATCGTATGTCACCCCTCCAAAAGAAAAAAAAATACCAAAAAATCAGGGAATTAACCGAATTTAATGAAATTTTCAGTGTTGATATATTAATGAATAAAAGATATAATGCACCAGTTATTTTATTTAAAAACTTTTACATTTTTTCAGGTCAGTTAACTTTGAACCACATATCTTTGAGAATCTGTGTTACACCACAAAGATATATTTGACCCAGAGATGAGACCATAACAGGTACTACCACTCTGGGTCAGAGTGGACCTGGGAGTAATGGCAATGAAGTGGTACTCCAGAACTGGATGTAGTCTAGCATCAAACCTAGGACACACCTTTTTGAGGGAGTCTTACCCCTCTACAGGGATACAGTCAGTATATTCTAAGTCTCACCAACAAAGCAATCTAAATTTAGAATTTAATCATTTTTGCTTTTGCTTTTAAGAATTTGATAAGAAGATCTAAAGTAGGGTTCCCCAAAGGAGTCTACATAAATCCACCGGGGTCTATAGAACAACTCGGGGGGGGGGCAGTGTAAGTATTCGGGGGTCTACAAAGGGTCTATGGAAACTACTGAACCTTCTTAGTAATTAGAAGAAATTAATTCTACAAGAATCCTGGAGAACATGCTCATTTTGATATATTTTAAAAAATTTAAGCCCAATATTCATGAACTTATCAAAAGTCATCAGCTTCACCCATCACATTAGGAAATGTGCTTCCTAAGTTAATGATTTATAGAGAAACCAATAAAAATAAATGTAATCTTTTTATATGCATTCTTATTTTATTTCGTTAGTCTTTCTGATTTAATATAAATTCTATTACATTAAAACTTATGATACTTGCACCCTTAGGTGTGTGCAAACTTTTGCTAGTTTCTATAATAGAAAATAACAGTAATGTCCAAGATTGCAAACACATGATAACCAAAACTAATAAATGACCTTTTTCTCCAACCACTCAGTCAAGTAAAGATACAAGGTGAACAGAGTAATTAGCAATTGCTAAGTTGAATTAACAAATCCTGTGAGATCTTGTTTCTGTCCTCAGAGGTTTCATCAGACATTATTATTGAAAAAAAAAGACTATTCCATACTCATTATTTAGGTACAATATGAAGAGCATAATCAATTTTTCTCCAATCACTCAGTCAAGTAAAGATACAAGGTGAACAGAGTAATTAGCAATTGCTAAGTGAATTAACAAATCCTGTGAGATCTTGTTTCTGTCTCAGGGTTTCATCAGACATTATTTATTGAAAAAAAAAAGACTATTCCATACTCATTATTTAGGTACAATATGACAATGAGCATAATCAATTTTTCTCCAATCACTCAGTCAGTAAAGATACAAGGTGAACAGAGTAATTAGCAATTGCTAAGTTGAATTAACAAATCCTGTGAGATCTTGTTTCTGTCCTCAGAGGTTTCATCAGACATTATTTATTGAAAAAAAAAGACTATTCCATACTCATTATTTAGGTACAATATGACAATGAGCATAATCAATTTTTCTCCAATCACTCAGTCAAGTAAAGATACAAGGTGAACAGAGTAATTAGCATTTGCTAAGTTGAATTAACAAATCCTGTGAGATCTTGTTTCTGTCCTCAGAGGTTTCATCAGACATTATTTATTGAAAAAAAAAAGACTATTCCATACTCATTATTTAGGTACAATATGACAATGAGCATAATCAATTTTTCTCCAATCACTCAGTCAAGTAAAGATACAAGGTGAACAGAGTAATTAGCAATTGCTAAGTTGAATTAACAAATCCTGTGAGATCTTGTTTCTGTCCTCAGAGGTTTCATCAGACATTATTTATTGAAAAAAAAAAGACTATTCCATACCATTATTTAGGTACAATATGACAATGAGCATAATCATTTTTCTCCAATCACTCAGTCAAGTAAAGATACAAGGTGAACAGAGTATTAGCAATTGCTAAGTTGAATTAACAAATCCTGTGAGATCTTGTTTCTGTCCTCAGAGGTTTCATCAGACATTATTTATTGAAAAAAAAAAGACTATTCCATACTCATTATTTAGGTACAATATGACAATGAGCATAATCAATTTTTTCTCCAATCACTCAGTCAAGTAAAGATACAAGGTGAACAGAGTAATTAGCAATTGCTAAGTTGAATTAACAAATCCTGTGAGATCTTGTTCTGTCCTCAGAGGTTTCATCAGACATTATTTATTGAAAAAAAAAAAGACTATTCCATACTCATTATTTAGGTACAATATGACAATGAGCATAATCAATTTTTCTCCAATCACTCAGTCAAGTAAAGATACAAGGTGAACAGAGTAATTAGCAATTGCTAAGTTGAATTAACAAATCCTGTGAGATCTTGTTTCTGTCCTCAGAGGTTTCATCAGACATTATTTATTGAAAAAAAAAAGACTATTCCATACTCTTATTTAGGTACAATATGACAATGAGCATAATCAATTTTTCTCCAATCACTCAGTCAAGTAAAGATACAAGGTGAACAGAGTAATTAGCAATTGCTAAGTTGAATTAACAAATCCTGTGAGATCTTGTTTCTGTCCTCAGAGGTTTCATCAGACATTATTTATTGAAAAAAAAAGACTATTCCATACTCATTATTTAGGTACAATATGACAATGAGCATAATCAATTTTTCTCCAATCACTCAGTCAAGTAAAGATACAAGGTGAACAGAGTAATTAGCAATTGCTAAGTTGAATTAACAAATCCTGTGAGATCTTGTTTCTGTCCTCAGAGGTTTCATCAGACATTATTTATTGAAAAAAAAAGACTATTCCATACTCATTATTTAGGTACAATATGACAATGAGCATAATCAATTTTTCTCCAATCACTCAGTCAAGTAAAGATACAAGGTGAACAGAGTAATTAGCAATTGCTAAGTTGAATTAACAAATCCTGTGAGATCTTGTTCTGTCCTCAGAGGTTTCATCAGACATTATTTATTGAAAAAAAAAGACTATTCCATACTCATTATTTAGGTACAATATGACAATGAGCATAATCAATTTTTCTCCAATCACTCAGTCAAGTAAAGATACAAGGTGAACAGAGTAATTAGCAATTGCTAAGTTGAATTAACAAATCCAGTGAGATCTTGTTTCTATCCTCCGAGGTTTCATCAGGCATTATTTATTGGAAAAAATGACAATTCCATTCTCATTATCTAGGTACTATTGTTACATAATCTATGCGGTGGCATAAGATTATTGTCAATTCCCTGTAATTCTGAGGGGATGACCCTTTTCATACTTATGTAAGGTAGTATAGAGATATGGTGGCGATCAGTGCAGTTGATGGCCCTGAAAGTGAGTGATGGCGTTTGACCTCACTCTCACCTTCTGGGGATAAATCGTGGGAACCGGAAGGCATAAAAGAACCTGTTCCGGTTTAAGAATAGTAAGGAGCTTTAGTTTAGTTTTTGCAGTGGACGTCAGACAGAGCAGTCGGCCATGATGCTCTGTCTAAACTGTAACTCTGCATACGCGCGCTATGTTATGTCTGGGTTGGGGATTTACCGAATAAAGTAACATTAAAAGAAAATCGAAGTCTTGTGTTTACTAAAAACTAACAATGACACAGGGCTTCTGATAAGGAGAAATCCCTAACAGAAACCAGACCGGAATCCCCAAGTCAACACCAGACGCTAGACCAGACCAAGTTAAGATGATAGAAGAAATACCAAAGCCGGCCAGAAGAATAGATGTCCAAGATATAGAAGCAAGTAAGAAGTAAAGAAGTAATGAAGGGTATACAACACTATATGACAATGAGCATAATAATTTTTTTTGCGTAAGGCAAAAAAAAAAAGAAAAACAAAAAAGGATTTAAAAAATCATTTTGTACTTACTTCTAAGTTGTTCTCATTAAAACCGACAAGGAACCCGTCCCACATTTGTTGGCACTTCTCGTCTTTGCATAACAAAACTACCAAATTCTCTGCGGAACGGTCCAAAACATCTTCTTCAGGGGTGAGATTACAACCTTCAGGGAACTGCACATACAATCTGTAATGAATTGGAAAGCACCCACTACCTTCCGAGACGAAGAACAAATCGTAAGTATTATTCTTATCGTATTTCTGGACGACACTGTTTGGGTTGACGTTTGTCACATCAATCACAAAGGTGACCGTCTTATCGTCCTGCGAGAAGACAAAGGGGGGCAGCTGACATAGTGCAGCACTCGTTAACATCCCACAGGATTCAGAATCGGATGGCGATTTCATGATTGCGTCGTCTGAATTGAGATCTTCACATTCTTTATCAGCACATGGGCTTGGAGAGTCGTACGATACCTCAGAACCGTCATCCACTGATGCCCCTCTCTCAGAGTCCATATCACTGGATACGTCTTCTTCGTCGGGAGCCGAACAAAACATCAATGGTTCTGGTTGTGCGGCAATGACAGGCAGCGTGACGTTTAATTGGCTTTTGGATTTGTCGAATTTGGCAGTTCCATTGGTCTCGTCAACCGGATAGGGCAGCCGCAGTTCGAGTTCGTACGAAGCTGGGGTTGTGCATTTTAGCATGATGTAGTTTTCGACGATGTCCAGGTCAACTGTGTTCGCAGACTTGAGTTCCGGCAAGTCTATAGAAATTACCAATTCTTTGGGTCTGGTACTAGTCTTGGCATCAGGGGCATTACGGAATTCTTGTAGATCAATAGCCGAGCGATGGAGAATGGTGTATTTGGGAGTGATCGGTTTGTCCTCATTTGATGAAGAATTTTCTGCTGATTGTGACATTGGGTAATCGTCTTTTAAAGAAGATGACGACGACGATGATGAGGATGATGATGATGAAGGTATATTCCGTGATGAGGAATCTTTGGCCGCGCTTTCATTGGATTGAGCCTTATCAGCTGACCTTTTAGAACTTTTACGCTTACCCTCTTTTTTCAACCATTCTTCGGTCATCTCTTTGCTGGTCTTGTTGCTGTCATAGGGATAAGGCATTTGGTTTAATATACTGTCCGCAGGGGGTCCTTCACTCTGACCAGCTTGGTCCTCACGGCGGGTCCTCAATACTGACGCGGTAAGAGCACCTTTATAATTATTTTTCAACCGTGGGGTTTTTATATTTTTCTTGTCTAAACTAACATTAAAGTGTTCTTCTATAGCATCTAAAGCCGTATCGTGAACTAATTTTTTAAATCGGGGATCTGACTCGGCCATTCTGTAAGTCTCGGGGTGAAAAACAACATCGTATACGGTACATTTCTCTCCACTTTTGTCTAAATCCTCCCGGGGTCTAGTCAGAGAATGAGGGATAGACCAATGGACCCCACAACCGTTAGGGCCACTCTCCCTGGTAAACGTGGGTTTACCTATGTTCTCGTTTTTGCATATATTTATAAAGGCCTTTCGGTTTTTTTCGTCGCCGTTCAACGTCGATTTTAGTACGTGTCCCGGTTCGGGATTTATAAATTTAATGTCCATGCCCCTCTCGTTTTCCAACTGACTTATCTCCTCTTCGTATTTTTTGCGATTCTCCGGGTTTGAAATTTCTTCGGCGTATTCGACCAACAATTTTCTAAACTCCTCTTTCTTCATCGCTTCTTGGAATCTCTTCAATTCCTCTTGGGTGATATCCACCTCTGGTTTAGACATGGTGAGTTCAATGGCTGTAGTAAACAACTTGCGACATAACAAACAAAAAAATCAACTTCAAAACACAAGCGCACACACTCACCTTTCCACAATATACCCCAACGTGTATTTGCCTTGCTTGCTACTTAGATCATCTACTTAGCAACGGAAGTGGGTGTGAAGGACAATCGTTCCGCACTAAATAAACACTCAGCAAATCCCCTTCTCTGATTGGATAAAAATCACACAACAATGAACTGTCAAACTGCTACCCGGTTTTGAATTTCGTAACGAAACCGGGTCGGGTATTTTTAATTTTACTTTAATTTTGTTATTTATCTATTTCAGCGGTTTATTTTCTGTGCTATAAAAATAGTTTTATATTGTTTGAGAAATACTCTTGAGATAGATACTAAAAGTATACGTTTTTTTGTTGTTTTTTTAATCATTTCGGACGCATTTTTGCCGACGTGCACCTAAAAACACAAAAAAAATACGTTTGTTTTCTTTCCCATGGTAACGTAAAAATAGCAACAATAAAAGAGTTAAAAGATTTTTTAATAGAAATCAAAACAAATTAAATTTGAATTTATTCGTTGAATTTATTCATTTTTGGAATATGATTATTTTAATTTAAGGGGAAAAAGGGGAAATGGCCCATTTTGATATTGTTTTAAATATGTTTTTTTTTTCTTTCTCCATTTTTTTAAAAAATTGTTGTTGCCTAGGAATATTTAATTTAGATAGTTGAAATCAACGGATAATAAATGATAATTTTGCAAATAGGGAATAAAACTCATAAAAGAAAACTAAAATAATATGTATTCTATTTTTTGTTATTATGTTTTTGCTTAGGATTTTTTTAATATATAAACAGCGCCATCTTGATACGAAACCGGGTTGTAAGTCTTATGACCTTATTACAAAGAAAGTTACTTCCCTTTAATTAAATAGAAAAACAAAATGTTCCAAAAAAAAACGAATTTATTTTGATGTTGATGTCGACGTTTAAACGTTTCGGTTTATGTTAAACCTTCTTCAAGACAAATTATTATTAATTATTATTAATAATATATATATATAATATATATATATATATATATATATATATATATATGGGAGTAAATATGGAAATAAATCCGACAATATTAAGAAATTTGAAAAACGAAGTGTTCCAAAAATAAAATGAATCTATTTATCGACGTTTAAACGTTTCGGTTTATTTAAGCCTTCATCAGGATAGATTATGGGATGAAGAAATTGATGGATGTTTTGTAAATGACAGGAATTAGAAAAATATTTATAAAAAGTAACTGTATTTGTTCAGCATCGATAAATAAATTCATCTTATTTTTGGAACACTTCGTTTTTCAAATTTCTTATATATATATATATATATATATATATATATATATATATATATATATATATATATAATATATGGAAGCGCATGGCATAATGGTTAGAGTCGTGGGAAATGGATTTGTCGACCCAAGTTCAAATCCCAGACAAGGCTGTTTGCATTTCACATAGTGCTAATACCCTTGGGAAAGGTATGAATCCATATATTCCCCCTCCAGCTATGGGTAAAATAGTAGGGCAGACTGGGCTCTTTAAACTTGGGTAGGTAACCAGTCTAGGAGAGGGAAAACTCTGAATTCAAAATTCCTGAGGTCAGTCGTTGATTGGGTTTGTGGCATTCCTTGTGCACCAATTCTTTCCTATCGACTGTGCCAAAAAGTGCGGAATTGTCCAACACAAGCCTTCACCACTATAAACGAATCACTGTGTGGGTTATTCATTGTATGAACCCTCATACGTCGAAAATCGACGAGAGAGTCCATAATATATATATATATATATATATATTCCCCACCCCCCACACACACACCCAGACTTCTTTCTTCTCTTTATATAAAAAATAAAAATTCTCCTGATGCCCACGACACCTCTCTTCCCCTACCTCTTACCAATACACACACACACACACACACACACACACATAACCTTAAGGTTTATTTCTGCTGTCGTTCATCACAAAAATTTATAACACACACACACAACCACACACCTAAAAAATGCACAATGTTTCCTTGATACACACACATACACCATCCCATACCCACGCCGTAAAAGAGAATATTTGACGTCATATTTCAAAACCGTCCATTTTTTTTCAAACCTCAAAAATTTTTTAAACAGACTGAATAACAACAACTACCACTCGCTTTTCTTGTTATTCTGTAATAAATAATTTCTTATCACCTTCCATATACCAACAAATGCCCGAAGATGATCTAATTAATAGATCAAAACACTGCAGCATCAGCCAATAAACTCACCACTTAACCCATTTAAACCTGTGTTTTTTCATTTTTCCTAATATTCTACATATATATATATATAATATTGTTGTTGTATAATGTTGTATATATAATACTCATGAAACTCGAGTAATGGTAATATAGTCTCATAATCTTGTATTTGAGGTTATAAATCTGCTCTGCTATTTTTGCATTGAACACTTTTCTGTGCAAGCACTTTTCCTATTTGCTATCCTTCATTATATTATATATAGATATATTACTTTCAGTTAAATCGAACTTAACGGACATAAATTCCACCATTGTATGTCACCCCACCGAAAAAAAAAAAATACTAAAAATCAAGGAATTAACCGAATTTAATGAAATTTTCAGTGTTAATATATTTATGAATAAAAGATATAATGCACTAGTTATTTTATTTGAAAACTTTTACATTATTTCAGGTCAATTAACTTTGAAGCATGTATGTTTGTGAATCTGTGTTATGCTTCAAAGATACGTGGTTCAAAGTTAACTGACTTGAAAAAAATGTAAGAGTTTTCAAATAAAATACTAATGCATTATATTGTTTATTCATTAAAATATCAACACTGAAAATTTCATTAAATTCGGTTAATTCCTTGAATTTTTGTATTTTTTTTCTTTCGATGGGGTGACATACAATGGTGGAATTTATGTCCGTTAAGTAGGATTTAACCTTACTTTTCTGTTTTGCCGGGTCAAAGAGTTTGAATAGTCTACATTTTGTCAGCAAGTTATTATTTAAATGTTTTGTTGAATACCATAGAATATTTCTTGATGACCTTCAATTGCATACGTTCAAGTCTTCTTGTTGTTTGTCTTATACCAGGATCCAGATGGTAGAGAAGTTACCTTACCTTTGTCAGCCGCTCACCGGCTATCTATTTAAAACTGTACAAAGGCTATGATGTGACCACACTTGAAATTTGCATCACCAGTCTGGAACCCCTATCTCGCTCAGAACATTAACCTCCTAGAAACTGTACAGAGATGTGCAACCAAACGAATACCCTCCATCAGGCATCTGCCATATTCTGAATGTCTTGCTGGCCTTGGGAATGGATTCATTGACTTCGGCATCTGGCAACTGACCTGGTAAACGCTCATAAGGTCATTAATCATCTTAACATCAGCAATATGAGCACCTTTTTGATCTCCATCTTTCTAACACAAATGGGCATGTCTACAAAGTCAGAAAACAGCATAGCACACATGACTTTCAGAAACATTTTTTCACGCTCAGAGTTGCCGAGGCATAGAATAAGCTGCCTGTTTTCCGTTGTGGGCTGCCGAAACACTGCATCTTTCAAAGCCTCCATGCTTCTTGTAGTCTGCCAAAACTATACCTGATACTCCCACCCACACACATATGTACACACGCGCACACATACATGTATATTATTACTGTACACTGTTCATGTTCCTGACACTAATACATTATTCTGTGTACTAGACATGAGACTTTGATGACTTGTGGTGTACCTGAGCACTGTATGCATACATGTATATTATTACTGTACACTGTTCATGTTCCTGACACTAATACATTATTCTATGTACTAGACATGAAACTTTAATGAGTTGTGGTGCACCTGAGCACTGTACACCTACATGTATATTATTACTGTATGCTATTCATGTTCCTGATACTAATACATTATTCTGAGTACTAGACATGAGACTCACCTGAGCACTGTACACATACATGTATATTATTACTGTACGCTGTTCATGTTTCTGACACTAATACATTATTCTGTGTACTAGACATGAGACTTTGATGAGTTGTGGTGCACCTGAGCACTGTACACATACATGTATATTATTACTGTACACTGTTCATGTTTCTGACACTAATACATTATTCTGTGTACTAGATATGAGACTTTGATGAGTTGTGGTGCACCTGAGCACTGTACACATTCATGTATATTATTACTGTATGCTGTTCATGTTCCTGACACTAATACTTTATTCTGTGTTCTAGACATGAGACTTTGATGAGTTATGGTGCACCTTAGCACTGTACACATACATGTATATTATTACTGTACACTATTCATGTTCCTGACACTAATACATTATTCTGTGTACTAGACATGAGACTTTGATGAGTTGTGGTGTACCTGAGCATTGTACACAATAAATTTCATTATTATTAAATTTCATTATTACATATACAGGGTGATTGTAAATTAACACCCTTCCCTATTTTAAAAATCTATAATTTATTTCTGAATCCTTATTTTGACAAAAAATGAATATTAGAAGAATACACATAACATGAAGTTTCATTTAAGATTCTATATGGGCACCAGCATTTACCTCCAGCCTCTCAAGCTGCTTGGGAATCGCATCAACTGATCTTCCCAGGAACTCTTGGGGAATGGCAGAAATATATTCTAGCATTCGTTCTTCAAGTTCTTCTAAAGTCAATGGTTTGTAGAGTAAACTTGCTCCTACAACCAACCCAAAGAAAAAAGTCGCAGGGTGTTAAATCAGGGCTTCTGTCTGGCCACTCATGTGGACCACGTCTCTACTCATCCATCAACCAGAAAATAAAATAATAATAGAAAATTATAAAATATTTAAGCATACAAAGAAAAATGGCCTAAGTATTTTATAATTTTCAATTATTATTATTTCATTTTATATTTAAAATAATAATAAATAAAAACTTGTGTACATGAACAAACTCCTGGCCGAAACACGTGTTGGTAACTCAAATTAAATCAATTTTATCCATTCAACATTTTCTTTCCTTTATTTATTTATCCTTTCAACATATCGTTGGATTCATTTCCATTTTCAACTTACATATATATGTTTGTATGTGACCATTACCCCTTACCTAAGTTCATTGTAAAAAAATTGTCTCAGCGAGCTAGGTTCAAATTCTGAAACGAGGCTCTGTGTATTTCCCTGTGTGATAATGTTTTCGGGAAGGCAATTTCTTTTTCAAAACCAGAGAGTGTGAGGTTAGTAATCAATCCCATAAAATCATACTGAAATTGTCACACTATCGTTGACATTGTATGGCTGTGACAACAATAAGATTAAGAAAATATTACTCTAAGAAGTTATAATGAAAATATTTACACTATTTACTTTAACGGTCGGAGAGCATTTGACCTGGACGTTCATGATAAAAAGAAACTAGAAAATTAGGAAAAGTCTAGCAATAGAATAATAATAATAATAAAAGTATCTCATACTTGTGACCTTGTGTCACATCCAACAGGTGACAGTTGGAAATGTGGTAAGTATTTTTGCCACACTCTGAATATAGCTCAATCACAACATCACAATTAAAGGGGAGTAAGCAATATTGAGAATTTTTTTTTTTTTTTAAATGCCTGCCCCTAAATCCTTTAGTTGTTATTAGCAGCTGCTACCCGGCATCGCCAGGGTAGAGGGGGATTTTTTAAAAAGCTAGTCCCGCAGATCCTTTATTACTGAATCGTGAGTTGAATCCTCATGGGATGCCCCATTTAAATCCCTATGTAAAAAAAATAGACCTTGCATTGATCCAGCTACTCTGAAAAGAAATGTTAATGTCTACTATCTAAAATATTAAATGAAAAAAAAAATCCATGCTGTTATCATTTAAAATTTTATTTTTTAATTATCTTCATGAATATAAATCAAATCTCTATTATTTTTGCTCAAAAACCAAGCCCTGGTGATATTCAATGTGTATATATATTTACTTTGTCGTTAATTGTTTTATTTTAAGTTTCCCCCGGGCATAAATATACACACAACTGCCCTTTATATATGTACTAGAAGTGGCTCCCCGGCGTCGCCTAGGTAGAGGTATGGGGGAGAGATAGTCTCACAGATCCATTATTGTTGAATTGCAAGTTGGATCCCCGCAGGATGACCCACTAAAATCCCTAGGTAAAAAAAAAATAATAAAAAAAAACACCTTAAGGTTGATGAAAAGAAAACTTAATATCTTCTATTTAAAATATCAAATGTAAAAAAAAAATCTTTTTAAATTCCATGCTGTTATCATTTTATTTTATTTTTTTAATTATCTTCATGAATATAAATCAAATCTTATTTATTAAATCTTGATATTTAATGGGTATATATATTTAGTTTGTCGTTAATTATTTTATTTACAAAGTTTCCTCCAGACATACAGATTCACACAACTGCCCTTTATATATGTATAGATAGATAGATTTACTGTTTGTTTTAAGCTTTAAAAACTGCCTGGCACACAACCACCAAGACAACCAAAAAATAATCACACAATTTGCTGACTTTGCAAAAGCATTTGGGATGAAAATAAACGCCAATAAGACCGAGGATATGTATCAGCCCCCTCCGACATCAAATGACACCAGATAAAGACATAATGATAGAAGGTCAGATTCTAGCTCAGGTAAATACCTTCAGGTACCTGGGCAACTGTGGAAGTTGACCATCAACAATAGACTCAATGCAGAGCTTGATCTCCAAATTTCAATGCTTCCAAAGCATTATCATATGTCACCCTGCCAAAAGAAAAAAAAATACTAAAAGTCAGGGAATTAACTGAATTTAATGAAATTTTCAATGTTGATATATTAATGAATAAACAATATAATGCACCAGTTATTTTATCTAAAAACTTTTACTTTTTCAGGTCAATTAACTTTGAACCACATATGTTTGAGAATCTGTGTTACGCCTCAGAGATACGTGGTTCAAAGTTAACTGACCTGAAAAAAAATGTAAGAGTTTTCAAATAAAATAACTCGTGCATTATATTGTTTATTCAGTTAATATATCAACACTGAAAATTTATTTAAATTCGGTTAATTCCTTGATTTTTGGTATTTTTTTTCTTTCGGTGAGATGACATACAATGGTGGAATTTATGTCTGTTAAGTAGTATTTAATCACATGGCTTATATCAATTTTCACTCCAAAATAAAACACTAGGGCTTATTTTCAGGGGATGTTGAGTGTTTGTGTCACATGATGTGATTGTGAAGAATGCTTATTTCTTTCATATGCCCGCCACTCTCAAATAGTGGTTATTTTAAGGGGAGGGCTTATATTAAAATCAGGACCATATTACCTTTAGGCACCCTTTTTTTATCTCGATTAAGAAAGGACATGTTTTTCATTTACGCTGTCAATATCCGGTTGTTTTAACAGACGATTTTAGATTTTTTTTTTTAATTATAAAACTAAACCCTAACCCCTAACAAACAACCGGATATTGACGGTGTAAATGAAAAACATGTCCTTTCTTAATCGAGATCAAAAAGGGGTAATATGGTCCTAAAGATCATCCTGAAAAATCATGCTTGGTCTTTGTTATAATATGATAAGTTGCCTCCCTTGCACGGAAGACGGAGTTAGTAATGTAAAAGGGGTACACATGCGCAGAACCCTGGTAAACATTGCGAGGATAAACGATGCCAATGCAAATAGGAGGGTTTTTAGTTTAATGGGAAAATAAATAAATAATTTGGGTTCTGTTTTTTTGGGGTCACCCTGTAATATGTTTTAATTTTCGGACCGATTTGCAAGTTTAGCCTAATAAATTTCTTTTAATTTTATAGGTTAAATTTGGAGTCAAAGGTATCATTGTAATAAAATCCAACGTACCATATTTGACGGCATATAGGACACACTTTTTTGTCCTGCGTCTTATAATGTGAAGTTTTATTATTATTATTATTATTCACACTCAGAATTGCGGAGGTATGGAATAAGCTGCCCGCGTCTGTTGTAGGCGGCCGAAACACTGAATCTTTCAAAGCCTCCATGCTTCCTGTAGTCCGCCAACATTATACCTGATGCCCCTCTCCACACACATATGCACATTACTACTGTAAACTGTTCATTTTCTTGACACTAATACATTATTCTGTGTACTTGACATGAGACTTTGATGAGTTGTGGTGCACCAAGCACTGTACACAATAAATTTCATTATTAATTATTAATTTCCTGCTATTGACATGTCTCGTGTATGCTTTTTGCTTACCTGTACTGCCAAATTGCTTTTATACAGCTATGTTTCTGCTTGTGTAATTCACAGCTAGACTGTTTGAACAATATATGCTTAAATACACTAAAAACTTTTTTTCCTGGAAATGACCTGCTGAAATGGGGGTGCGTCTTATATGCCATCAAATATGGAAATTACATAAACAATACCATAATATGGTGTCAGAAGTGGGATACGTTTTTTATTCCAGGTAGGTCTTATTTTCAGGGAAACGCAATATAATTTTATGAAAAAAAATAAATAAATAAATTTAAAAAAAATTGAAATGTTTATTTTATAAGTATTGTTTATAAAAATAATACTCTAAACTCAATTTATATTGTTTAATGGTATATTTAGTTGGTTAGTGGTCAATATGTTGAACTGTTTGAACTTTACTACGTTCACTTTCAGACTACTAAACATTAGGTTTTTTTTCACTTTTTGTGTTTTGTTTTGTAAAAACACGATTTTTTGACATTGGGTATACCTATACTTTTCTAATATACAGGTACTCTCATAATTGATTTAAAAATGTTAACACCCTTATAGGAATACCTTTAATATATTTTTTAAACAAACCCACCCAGGCTATATAGTTCAAAGAAGAGGAAAAACAAAAAACACTTTGACACTACTCCATCGTTTCCTGTAGATGGAAGGATGCCAACCAGAGGATAATCAACAAAATGTCATAGGTTGGCCTTCTGTAACAGGACGAATATGTGTCGCATAGGCCAAATCAAGTTGTAGTAGTAGTAGTCGTTATTAGTAGCCTTTAGTTCAGAAACAACATACATGCAAGTTGTATAGTCACAAGGGCCTTTGTATTTATTTCCAGGCTCGTGGTCTCTTTTTCAGAGAGAAGAAAAGACAGAGAGAAAGAGAGGGAGTATCGTCAAATATCTTATCTTCATTGTATCATGCTTTGTACTGCTGTCCCACACCATACGAGGGGACCAGGACCCCATCTGACTCCTACTACAGCCGAAAGGAAAAGAGGATGATTTTCTTCCGTTTCTTGTCCCGGCGTCACATCTGGTTCCGGTCAAAACCTGGAACTTCCATTGGTTATTTCCTAGTTGAGTAACATGATTGACCCAGAAAAAACAGAACCAAAATTTTATTCATAAAGGAGGAGAAGAAGAAAGAGAGGAAAAAAAGGAGAGGAAAAGGAAATAAGAAGAGCAATTATAATTATCGTCATTTCTGAAAATAAACTCTGATGATAAAGCTTTGCTTTGAAATCGATTAGACATATAAAACATCTTTTTGTCTTTATTTTTTACGCATTGTATTGCCTTCGAATTTTATTATTTCAAAACCAAAATTATTTATTTTCCCATTAAACTAACCCTAAACTCCAACCCTTGTTGGACTTAAACTAAAAAATAAAAATTAAGTTTTATTAGAAAATTTGTGGGTTCTATTTTTTTCTGGGTCACCCTGGGTCATCATGTTACTCAACTAGGAAATAACCCTTCCATTTTTATTTTTTTTCGGTCAAGTTACTGGCACCCCGCTGTGTTCACTCCTCCAAATTTTAACCTTTGTTTGTTCTTATTTCTCTTTTCTAGAAATCCAAATAGTTTTATTTTTAATCCCAAATTCCAGTAGACCCTAATAATTATGCTACATTTCCTAATGTTAGTGGTTGGTGGAATTTTATGGCATATCAAACGCATTGGGTTATTTTATGCCAATGATGTTTGTTTTATTCATTCTTAATAAAAAGGTACTCAATTTTTTGTTTTTTTTTTAAAAACATTCATTTTGTTGTATTTAACCCATTAAATGGGACCTCAACAGGCTCTACCAATCTGGGTCAGAGTGGATCTGAGAGAAATGGTGATGAAGGGGGTACTCCACACACTCCCCAGAGCTCCAGAACTGGAAATTCACCATCAGATAGAATTTAACGTCATAACCAGAACAATAAGACCCTCAACCACCACCATTTATTAACCCTCTGCAGGAGGTACGGTTTGTGTATTCCTGGTGTTAGATGAATGAATGGAATAGTTAGGAGCGGTGTGCCAGATCAATCCCCCTGGACCTAAGAAAATATGATTATTTCCTATAAGTCTAACATGATCAAAGGGGAACAACTCTTAACTGGTATTGTCTGTGTTATTCGGACTATTGTCCCCATCTTTATTGTTGTTTGTACAACATTTCAGCCGATATGCCCTCCAGCCTTCTTCAGGTATTTCTTGTCGGACTCGGAAACCTTCTTGTCGTAATTGGGAGCCATCACGGAACTTTTAACCTAACCCTTTATTCAGTCTATGGGGGTATCCTGTTCTCATTCCGCTAACCATAGCTGGGGTAGGAGTTGGGTTAATTATTTTTCTATGTTATTGCCACTCTACCAGAATCCAGAGATAACTGTCACTTAGAACTGTCTTAACCTAACTACCTTATCCACTAGGCCATGTGTCCAATATTGGCTGAAACGTTGTACAGATAACAATGAAGATAAAGACAATAGTCTGAATAACACAGATAATACTAATCATCAAGCCTCATCTCAAACATTCAGAAGAAATAACTCTTGACTGATAAACTATTTATTTATTTTCCCCATTAAACTAACCCTAAACCCACCTTTTTTTCCTAGTAGATCAATAAAATAAATAATTTATCAGTCAAGAGTGGTTGTCCTTTCATACTAAAAAATAAAAGTAAAGTCTAAAGTCGGTATCTTCTATCCCTTTTCAATAGTTGTTTTAGCATCTTGGATTACTTACTTTACCGTCCCTGTGCTACTCATATTCTGAGTTGGCGAGGACGATATTAACCGAAAATATTTTTAAAGACATCCCCCTCAAAAAAAAAAAAAAATTTTTTTTTTAAAGAAATTTTTTAAAAAGGAACACAAAATAGTAAATATAAAATGTTTATTTTAATTTTTTTTTTTTTTTTACATTGTTTAAAAATAACTAAAACATAAATCAAAATAAAGATTGGAAAAAAAAAAAAAAAAAAAAAATACGTGTTTACAAAATAAGTATCTTTTTTACTTGGTCAAGTCAAAAAGCCAAGTTTGCTGAATCGCCGTGGGAGGATCCATCTCAGGCCAAGAGGATTTAAGCCTGAAATTTCATAGTGGCTTTTGGCAAAGCATGGGTTAATTGGCTGGACTGAGTAAATAAGATACACACAAACACGCACGCACACATACCGACGGATAGACAAGGACAAGATATAAGTGTTTGCTGATAGGATAGTAATTGGGGAGGGGATCACAGGTAGATTATTGGTAGGGAGAATGCAAAGGGGAGATCAGGGGGGAGAGGTAAGTTAGGGAGCCAATTTGAGAAAGAGCAGCTAGTGATTGATTAAAATAAATTTTTTAAAAATAAATCAATAAAAGACAGAAGCAGATTCCATTTCTTATTTGTAAAATTTAAACATTTCACATGTTGGTGCAAAGGTGTAAGCACTATAGAAAGAAGACAGCAGATTTTTGTAGAAAGTTGAAAGAACCCGACGCCCAAGTGCCCTATCTAAGCAAACCCTAGTAAATAACATTCCTCATGTTGGTCAAAAAGCTCAACCCCGAGGCCCAAATGCCCTATCTAAGCAGACCCTAGTAAATAACCATCAGCAAGTTTTTTGTAGCAAGTTAAAATTGATCAAATGAAATCTGAATTAGCATCTTATTATTAACAATGTCTCTATAAAGTGTCTAGCTGAAACAGATTTACTTCAAAACGGCCCATATTATTAATGCATTTAAAATCCCACAATGTGATATCAAAAAGAAATAAAATGTTTACAGGATATGGTGTGATTAATTTGCATAGCGGTTTTAACAAAACTGTGTTTAATAAATAATTACTTGGTGTTATTGATTTCTAATATTATTGTTTTATTCTCGAACGTATTAAAATCAATCCTATGAATGATTTTATATTGAAATCAATTAGAATAAAGTGAAAATAAGTGTAACAAGTTTTTGTTCTTATCTTAATTTCATTCGTCTTTCTATCTAATTCAATATCATATTTAATTATATTAAAACAAATACTTGTGCCCAGAGGACACATTTTTATATATTTTATATATATTTTTTAATATTCTTGTTTTATCCTCGAACATATCAAAATTTATCCTATTTATAATTTTATATTGAAATCAATTAGAATAAAGTGAAAATAAGTAATCTGTTTTTTTTGTCTTATGCCAATTTCAATTCGTCTTACCTACCATTCATATCATATTTAATTATTTAAACTTAAATATTGTGCCAGAGGACAAAACATTTTTGCTAATTGCTCAGGCAAAAGTTAAATCTGAAGACTTGTGAGCTTTGTATGTAAATAAGTGCTATAGAAAAGGTTAAAAATTAATGCAAGCCACCCAAGAGATTTCTAAACTATCCTCCAATATTAAAAAGTCTCCTAACAGACCCAACAGGCCACATCTACAAGGTGTCCACAAAGTCCGAATACATGGAGATTTCACTATTGTAGTTTATTGATTTTCCGAGAAGGTAGATATGGAAAGTTTAGCAGTAAATAAAATCATAATAAACAACTAAATATAAGAAATAATAATTTTCCTTTTTTACTTTTGTTTAAATTAAATTTTTTTAAATATTATTTTAAATTTTTTAGTTATTTTTTTCTACTCAGATCGAATGACAGTTCTGTCTAAAGAAGAAAGAATAGAGTTTAGTACTCTTAAGTGGAGAGAGGGATGGTCTTAGCGCCAAAATTGCGGAAGAATTTTGTCAAGGCGCATCAAGTTATGCATTGAAAATTATGGAAATTTATTGAAATTATTTATTAACATTATAAATAAAAATAAAATTGTTTGTTTTAAAGTATGTGTTAATCCACCTCATGTATCCCAGACTTTGTGGACACCTTGTAGTTTAACAAAAGATTATACAGGCCCCACAGCAATTTGAAATATTCATAAAATGAATAACTTTTCTTATTTTTCCATTAAGTAAATTATGATATCAGCAAATTTGATAACGTTTCATATGACGACTACTATATTATTTCTCTGGTATTGATCAGGTTAAATATCTGGTAAGGGGAACCCAAAGCTGAAACCTTTTTTAAAGGCTATTTTTTGGGCTTTGGGTTAACCTCAGTGATTTGAACCTGGATTAATAAGAACGGTATTATTTATTTGTAAGGTTCCTATTTCGCTTATAATAATCATATGCTGATAAAAAAGCAAAAAGTAATCCTTAACTTTCCTTGTAAAATTCCTCATAATAAATAACTGAACCCTCATTTTATGTCCGTGTTTTTTTTGGCAATAAATGTTTTTTTTTTGCACCCTTTTGTTATTTTACAATAACTAAATATATTTTCTTTATTCTTTAACAAATAGAAGAAAATATATTTAGTATTGTAAAATAACGGGGGCAAGAAAAATAAAACATTTATTGCAAAAACACGGTCATAAAATGAGGGTTCAGCTTTATTTTATGGTAGGAATTTAAGAAAAGGTTTAAGGATTACCAAAACAAAAACAAAAAATGACCCTAGTAAAAATTAAACCTTCATTTTTATAAATTTATTTTTTTTGGTCCAGCGAAAATGTATAGTCAAATATTAACATGGCCCTCACTGAAAAATTTGGAGGTCTGAGATTATATATATATATATATATATATATATATATATCATATATTACACACATTAATTCCTAATGAGTCAGATATACCAACTAATAGTTTTCGCTTACTATATCATTAGGACAAGAAAATATATAATTATGTAAACCTCTACTTTAGTAATATACACATACATATAAACCGACTGCTTTTTAAATAAAAGTTTACGATAAACAAGAGGTTGCGGTATCTAGAGGTAGAAGGTTATGATTAAAGTATAAGTGATATTACCTTGAAATTCAGGACCTTCCTCAATATCTTTTACTGAAATCATTGGGCACAAGTGTCTCTTTATTTATAATAAATAAAGAATAAATAAAGACCATCATTTTTGTTCCTATCTTAGAGAGAGAGAGAGAGAGAAAAAATGATTGAAACAGATGGAAGGGAAATTCACTTTAAAACATTTTATCCATCTTTCCAAATGACGAATATATTTCATATATAGCAAAGTTGCTGAGCAAGTTTTAAAAGAATTCAGTTTGTTTTTTCTTTTCAGTAGTTTGAAAAAAAAAAAAAAAAAAATTTTTTTTTTTTTTTCCCAAATTTTAAGTGTTGACAAATCCTAAAATAAAGAGGGATTAAATCAAAGGGTTCCCCAAAAACGAAGAATCCCTGTACTTATCCTAATAAGGGATTAAGCTTTATATTGCTGATTAGTGAAGGGTGAGGAGGAGGAGGAGGAAGAGGAAAGGAACCAGTTAATAAAGCAAAGACAGACAGACAGACACATTCATTACATGTACCCATTGCGAGAGGGCGTTAAATTCCCCATGATCAGGTCCTTTCCTATGAAATCCCATTTTCAAGGAGAAGGTTGTTACATTCTTCTCGGCTACGATCTTTCAGTTCTATCCTCTGAAAAAAGAAAAAAAGAAAGAAATAGTTAAAGCCAAAAAGGTCATAAAAATCAAAAGACTGAACAAATGTTACAAAAAGGCCGGAAAGAAAAAAAAAAAAAGAAAAAGAAAAGAAAAAAGAAAGAAAAGAGAAAAAAATACTGAGGGGGATCAACATTAGATTTGACCCAAAAGGTCAAATACTGAAACTTATAACAAAACCAAATGTACAGCCATATTTATCAGAATTGAGTGAAGGCTCCTAATTATGACATGAAGGCTCCTGAAGAGGCAAGAGGAAACATCGTCCGAAAAAAATTGTGTAGATAACAAGATGAGGACAATAATCCAAATAATAGTAGGACCAATATTTCTATAAATGAATATTGAATGTCAGTGTGTCACATTTTTTCAACTTGACTCCTAGAAGCCATATCCTAACATATCCTATAATTTTGGAATCAGGCCAACTCCACAAGAAAATTAAAAGTTCCTGAGTTGAATCCAATCCGAATCTGGCAATACTGACATTTTGAAACTCCTGGAGTTTTAATTACTTGTTTGGTTTGGGTTAATTGTGCATGTTTAATTACTTGTTTGGTTTGGTTAATGGCATTTTTAATTACTGCTTGTTTGGTTTGGTTTAATGGCAATTTTTAATGTACTGTCTTTTGGTTTGGTTGTTTTAATGGCATTTTAATTACTTGTTTGGTTTGGTTGTTTATGACATTTAATTACTTGTTTGGTTTGGTTTGTTTAATGACATTTTAATTACTTGTTTGGTTTGGTTTGAATGACAATTTTTAATTACTTGTTTGTTTGGTTTGGTTTGGTTTGTTTTAATGACATTTTAATTACTTGTTTGGTTTTGGTTTGTTTAATGACATTTTAATTACTTGTTTGGTTTGTTTGTTTAAATGACATCATCACCCTAGTGGGTTTATTTCAATGCCCAAACATTTTTTCATGTTTTTGTAAAGGGAAAAGTTTGTAGGTAAATAATTTTATTTTTTAAAGAAATCGTTAAGAGTTGTGAAAAAAAGTAGGTACTCGAGTTTCCATTACAGATGGTTATTTTTGTAAGATAGTTTTGTGATGTATTTTATATCGGATTCCTAATTTTTGTATTTTTTTTTTTATATCTCTCAAGAACGACAACGTCATGTTAGCATTTTCAAATAAATCTTTCATATTATTTGCGTTGAAAAATCTTTCTGGTAGGGAGCAAAAGCTCCACATTCAATGAGAAAATATTTGACAGTGCGAGGGTGTTTGGCCCGTTTCACACCAGGGTTGGATCACCTGTCCAGTAGAAAAGAATGCCTAAGTATTTGCACAGCCGAGCCAGTATTAACTTCTCCTCTCGGGATTTTTCTATATCCCACCTCCATTTTGTATTTTTGATGCGTAACAAGATTCTCAAAGATACGTGGTTAAAAGTTTAACTGACTAAAAGATGTAAAAGTTTTTAAAGTAAAATAACTGGTGCATTATATCTTTTATTCATTAATATATCAACACTGAAAATTTCATTAAATTCTGTTAATTCTGATTTTGGTTTTTTTTTGGCGGGGTGACATACAATGGGTGGAATTTGGGGGTTAAGTTGATTTAACCCATTTTAGATATTATCTCAAATAGATTTATTTGATTCATAGATGGGATCTTAACAGGTACAACTACTCTGGTTGGTTGAATGTTACGGCATGTCAACTCTTGTTGGTTTTTTATGCCAAAAGACATTGTGTTTAATTCATACTTGTATGGATACACAATTTTTTTCTAAACTAATTTTTTTAAGACACATTTTTGTAAACTCATTTTAATATCTATTTAACCCATAGATGAGACCCTAACAGTTTACTAACAGTCTAGGTCAGAGTGGACCTGGGAGTAATGGTGATAAAGGTACTCCATACTCCCCAGAGTTCACAGAATTGGAACTTCACCACTAGATGCAGTTTAACGTTATAACCAGGACAAAAACAGGATGTGACACATGATCAATTTCTAAGTGGAATTTCAGATTTAAAATGAAAAATAAAATTTTTTAAAAATGATAAAAATTAATAAAAAAGTTTTTAAAATTTTTAAAAATTAAAAAATAAATTAAAATAAATTTAAAATTAAAAAAATAAAATTGAAAAATAATAAAAATAAAAAATAAAAAAAAAAAATAAAAATGAAATAAAATTAAAAATTTTCAAAAAATTAAAAAATTAAAAAATTAAATTTTAAAAATAAAAATATTAATAATAAATTAAAAAATTTAAAAATTTAAAAATTAAAATAATATATTTTCAAAAATTTAAATTAAAATTTCTTAAATAAATAAAAAATTTTCATTAATAAATTAACAAAATTTTTAATAACATTAAAAAATAAAAACAATGATAAAACAATTAAGCGTATACTCGATTTCGCTGTCATCTTCATAAGTCAAGTATAGGCGTAGACCTGGAACTCCCTTGAAGGTAAACATCTTCACTACAAAACAAGTTAAGGACAACAAACAAAGATGATAATTTTTTTTTAAAAAACCTTAGTGATAGGTACTACGCTGTATATGTGATATGGTGTCAGGTCACTCAGTGTGCTACTGGTACTATATAACCCAGTATTACCGAGTTTCATAGCCGGATCATCGTTGACTAAACTGGTAACTCCACAGATTTTGTCTGGTGAGGAAGGTGGCTAACACCCTTCAGAATGAAAAACTGTAAAAAGGGCAGAGGAATGCTTTTTTGCCCAAGCGGCCATCCAGCACATTTTTCTAGAAGTCGCAACCCCTCCTCAATCGCGGCAGGGGCCATGTAAACTTGGTAGTGTCAGATCCATGCTATCTGGAACTTAAGTTGCCTAGTAGTACCACCTAAAGCAGATAGGTCTGGCACAAGAGTTTAAATAGCCACAACCCTGCCAAAGGGACTATATTTCTAATAAATGAATATGAATGTCCAGTGTGTCACATTTATTCAACTTGACTCCTAAGAAGCCATATCTAACATATATCGTATAATTTTGGGAATCGGCCAACTCCAACAAGAAATTAAAAAGTTCTGAGCTGAAAATCCAATGCGAATCTGCAAATACTGAAATTTTGGACTCCCGAGTTTTAATTACTTTTTTGGTTTGGTTAGCGGCAATTTAATTAAGTTTTTGGTTTGGTTAATGGCATTTTAATTACAGTTTTGGTTTGGTTAATGGCATTTTAATTACAGTTTGGTTTGGTTAGATGGCATTTTAATTACAGTTTTTGGTTATGGGCATTTTAATTATAGTTTTTGGTTTGGTTAGCAGGGCATTTTAATTACACAGTTTCTGGTTGGTTAGCGCGCATTTTTAATTCAGTTTGGTTTGTGTTTAGCGGCATCTTTTCAATTACAAGTTTTGGTTTGGTTAATGGCATTTTATATTACAGTTTTGGTTGGTTAATGGCCATTTAATTACAGTTTTGGTTGCGCTTAATGGCATTTAATTACTGCTTGGTTTGGTTAATGGTCATTTAATTACTGCTTTGGTTGTGTTAATGGCCATTTTAATAACTGCTTTGGTTTGGTTAATGGCATTTTAAT
Source organism: Doryteuthis pealeii (assembly GCA_023376005.1). NCBI lineage: Eukaryota > Metazoa > Mollusca > Cephalopoda > Myopsida > Loliginidae > Doryteuthis > Doryteuthis pealeii. Next base: position 14,716,115 of record CM042167.1, read on the forward strand.
TACTGCTTTGCGTTTGGTTAATGGCATTCTTAATTACTGCTTTGCGACTCTGGCCAAAATACGAAAGGCGCCACTATCATTGTCAGGAATCAATGGCTTTTGGCTTGCTTATCACTGCATCTGTGGAAAATCTGCGGCAAACAGGGCATCCTGTTTCCCTTGATCGAGAAAACGCATGCAAGCTTTGGCGGGCGACCAACTTGTTGATTCTTTGTACCTTTCAACCAACCCAAGGTGAACTGTCATTACAGAAACAAAACAGAATCCTGTATGTGGTAAGGATAAAGGAAAAAAATGGACAAAAAGAGCACAACTCAAACAAGTAGATGTAGGAGATATATTTCGTTCCACGTTAAGCAGGACTTCTTCAGTCAGTTTATTAAAGCATCCCCCACCCACTCACTTTCTCTTCTATAAATACAAATGTATGTACTATGCTTTAATAAACAGACTGATGAAGTCCCGCTTAACGAGGAACAAAATATATCTCAGATCTACTTGTTTGAGTTATTGCTTTTTGTCCATTTTTCCTTACCACATTCTGTCGTATTTACTCCAACCCTTCTATCTTCAGAATGTTATGCGTCTTAAAATGTAAATAACTTAATAAAGTGATTAGTTTATCAGAACATAAAACACTGACACTTTGACCACTGCATAGTGAAGTGCTAACATTCATTTTGCCCCGGTCAAGAAATGGTCAATTTCAATTCTCTATGTCTCCCTTTCTGGCCATCTGTTGTAAACTATCAACAATAGTTGATTTATCGATAATTCATCTAGAAAACGAAATATTAGTGAGAAAAAAAAAACTATCAAATTACAATCTAAATTTTTGAAAAATCATTTCCATATATTGATAGGACCTTCACTCATTTTTATTTATTTAATATATATATATATATATATATATATATATATGCCCTATAAGACGAATATATACACATAGGACAATTATATATAAGTTAAGAAAAAAAAAAAATTACAATTAATTGTAAAAAGTTGAAGTGTAAAAACGAACCCACTCTTTAAAACTAACCATTCTCACAAAATAAAAACTTTAAGAATATACACATTGAAGTGAATATTAAAATAAAGAAAATATATTTAGTATAGTAAAATAATGGGTGCAATAAAACATTTATTGCAAAAACACAGACATAAAATGAGGGTTCAATTTATTTTATGGTAGGAATAAACGAGGAAACTGTTCTTCTTTACACAATTCATTTCAATATAAAATTACACATAGGATTGATTTTAATACGTTTGAGAATAAAACAATAATATTAGAAATCAATAACACCAAGTAGTTATTTATTAAATACAGTTTGTTAAAACCGGTATGCAAATTATTTACACCATATACTATGTAAACATTTATTTCTTAATGATATAGAACACACATTGCAGGATTTTAAACACATTAACAACCCGTCCTTCGGGACGGGGGTCTGGTGTGCTTTGGCCACTGGACCAGTGTGTTAAATTAATAACGTCGATCCCAGGGGGCTATCCCCCCAGGCAATACCTGCCCCCTTGCAGGCAGGGCTGGGTTTATTGCCCAGCGCCTGAGGCGCTCCCTTGAGGGGAATGCCGAAGGGGTCGACGCAATTTTTGTTCTTTCCCACCCATGAGCTTCGGCTTGTGGATGGGCCCACGTTAAAATGAGGCCATGTGCCCAGCCCATACAAGTGGGGTATGAGGCAAATACATACCCCCAGGCAACACCTGCCCCCTCGGTTTATTGCCCAGCACATTTTTTGTGTCTACCACCCATGAGCTTCGGTTTGTGGGTGGCCCACATAAAAATGTCCTTGTGTCACGCCCTCATAAGTGGGGTGAGAGGCAAATACCTTAATAACATGGACTGTTTTCGGGCAAATCTATCTCAGCCAGCCTTTAAGACATTGTTAAGAAATAAGATGCTAATTAAGATTAAATAATGATTATTTAATAACCATTGAGAATAGAATGTAAATAACTAAGGGAATTGCAACGTTGGTGGTGATGTAGTCACTAGTGTCCTCATGATGGTTGTTATAATGTATGTGTGTATCTACACTCCCTTTTTTTCTCATGTGGTGTAATGGTTATCAAGCTATATTTGCAGACCATTGTTAGTGAGTTGGGCGCCCCATATTTCTAGCCTTGTGCCACATCTAAGTTAAGCTTAGTAAATAACTAGGACCATATGACCTTTTTTTTCACACTCAGAGTTGCTGAGCCATGGAATAAACTGCCTGCATCTTTCAAAACCTCCATGCTTCCTGTAATTCACATGCACACATACATGTATATTATTACTGTACGCTATTCATGTTCCTGACATTAGTATATTATTCTATGCACCATACATGAGACTTTGATGATTTGTGGTGCACCTGAGTAGTGTACACAATAAATTTCATTATTATTATTATAGAATATTCGGACCATATGACTTTTAGGCACCCCTTTTGCTTTGCTGATTCATAAGTAAATTTTTTTTTCATTTACACCATCAACATCCGGTTGTTTGTTAGGGTTTAGGTTTAGTTTTATGATTAAAAAAAAAAATTAAAAAAAAAAAAAAAAAAAAACTCTAAAATCGTCTGTTAACAAACAGCCGGATGTTGACAGTGTAAATGAGAAAATGTACTTATGAATCAGTAAAGCAAAAGGGGTGCCTAAAGGTCATATGGTCCAATAACTATAGCTATATAGCATTTGCAGACCATTGTTAGTGAGTTCAATTCTAATTGGGTGCCCCATACTTATGGCCTTGTGCCACATCTAAGTTAAGCTTAGGATATAACTATATCTAGGAGCAGAGGTTGTTATCATACAATTTTGTTTAGTACCCAGGTTGTTCAACAGCTGGCCATAAAAAAAAAAAAATTTAAGAAAAAAAAAAAAAATGGTGACCCTCAAAGAGTTAAAAAATGTCAATTTCAAATCAGACAAGTCATAAAATAAATGTTCTTTGTCATTATAAAAGGCCAATGGACAAAGACAGGACAATCACAGCAGGGACAAGTGACACACAGCTTGCAGGGTGGTGGGGCATGGGGCAGTAATGGAGGTGACAGCTGTTGAAAATAATCTTTCCTGTGATTTTTTTTCTGATTTTTATATATATATATATATATATATATATTATATATATATATATAATATTATATATATAAAAAAAGAGCAATTGGTATGTATGTCCAGATGAAACTACAAATTAAAACGATTAATGGCAAAGTAAATATATATACACATTCACTATCACCAGATATAGCTTTTTGAACAAAAATAATGAAGATTTGATTTATATCAGAGAAGATAATTAAAAATTTAAATCAAAATTAAATGATAATAGCATGTTTTGTTGGATTTTTTTTTGCATTTAGTATTTTAAATAGGAGACATTAATTTTTCTTTTCAGAGTGTCTGGATCAACGCAAGGTCTTTTTTTACATAGGGACTTTTAATGAGCACACTGCAAAGATCCAACTTGCGATTCAACAATAAGGGATCTGCAAGACTACCTGTTACCCCCCCCTCTGATCTACCCAGGCGACATTGGGTAGCTGCTTCTAGTACATATATAAAGAGCAATTGGTATGTATGTATGAAACTATAAAATTAAAATGATTAATGGCAAAGTAAATATACATACACATTAAATATCACTGGTTTTTGCTTTTTGAGCAAAAATAATGAAGATTTGATTTATATTCAAAGATAACTCAATCCTAAAAATAAGGAATAATTTAGTATAATTTTTGTGTTATTAAACTAAACAATAACAAAAGCCTTTAGGAGACAAAAATTTGTTCAACAACAATAACACACACACACACACACATATATATATATATATATATATATATATATACACACACACACAAAAGTAAGTTTTTGGAATGTACGTGTCGATTAAAAAAAATGGACCGAAATTGGATATACCTATCTCTTATTTTCTCCTCACTCATACTTTGGTGTTCCTATTTTTCGTTAGTCCAGTCATGGACTGGGTACTTTAGCTAGTATATATATATATATATATATATATATATATATATATATATATTAGTGGTTAGAGTCGTGGAAAATGGACTCGTTGATTCGAGTTCAATTCCTAGACGAAGCTGTTGACATTTCACATACCGCTAATACCCTTGGGAAAGGTATGAATCCATATATTCTCCCTCCAGCTATGGTTTTAAATAGTAGGGCAGACTTGGCCCTTCAGCCTTGGGTAGGTAACCAGTCTAGGAGAGGGATAACTCTGAATTCAAAATTCCTGAGGTCGGTCGTTGATTGGGTTTGTGGCAACGCTTGATGCACGAATTCTTTCCTATCGACTGTGCCAAAAAGTGTGGATGGTCCAACACAAGCCTTCACCACTATAAACAAATCACTGTGTGGGTGTTCATTGTGTGTGTGTGAACCCTCATACATCGAAAATCGACGAGAGTCCATATATATATATATATATATATATATATATATGTTTTAATGTATGAGTAGTAGCTTACCGGTAGGTATGAGTACGATCATTGGAAGCGCACAGTATCCAGGGGTTAAGACTGAGAAAAAAAACAAATACAAAGTGCTCAATACAATGTAGAGCAAAAATTTATTTATATAATGGATAGAAGTAACCTACTCGAGTTTCATCGATTGATTCTTCAGGGTTACATCCGTTGAATTAATCGAGTTTTCGATTAATCTCAGTTGGTACAATACATGCCCGTTTGGAATGGGACTTATCTTTATAGACGGGTTCGTCTATAAAAGATAAGTCCCATTCTAACGGGAATGTATTGTACCGACTGAGATTAATCGAAAACTCGATTAATTCAACGGATGTAACCCTGAAGAATCAATCGATGAAACTCGAGTAGGTTACTTCTATCCATTATATATACTAGCAAATATATGCACCCTCCGGGTGCAAGTATTTAAGTTTTAATGTAATAAAATATTGTATTAAATTAGAAAGGCTAATGAAACTAAATAAGAATACTGATAAAAAGATTTGAAACAGAGGGAGTATAATAAAAAATGGAACAACTGAAACTTACTCTTCCATCACTCTCGTCTTTCATTGTTATCTTTTCTAATTTAAGTCTTTAGTTCTAAGAGGAAGTAAAGAATAAAATGACACTTATTTTATCTTGTTAATGGATTTCATTTAAGATTCATTGAAGAGATTTTTGCTTATATTCATTAAAATAAAACCAAATAGTTAGAAATCAATAATACTAAGCACATATTTATTAAATTCGATTTTAAATATTATATGCAAATAGCCTTCCCGTTCACATTGTAAAGCGCTATTCTGTTGTATATATAAATATAATTGCATGTTGTTAGTATGTAGACATAGTTAACAGTATTAATAATGTAAGACAATTTTATTAATAATTGAAGTTTAGATAAAAATAAAATCATGGAGAATGTGATGTCAATAACTAAGAGAATTGTGACTTGAGTAGGAATATAGTTTCGGTTACAGACAGAAAAACACACAATCTCCATTATAATAAGATATATATATATTTCTTTTCCACCCAAATTCTAAAAGCCATTTGTAGTCGTCATCAAAATATCAAGGATACAATTGAGGAATATCATTATGAATGAAGAGTTTCACGCCAGGAAGTCTATTTAATAATCATCCGGTGCAACTCTGCAAAAGAAAAGAAAAGAAAAAACATACTTAATGACATTTTCTATTCAGGCTAAAGACATCAAACATTTTACAATCAAATGATATAAAAAAAAAAAAAAAAATTTTTAAATAAAAAAAGAACAATTATTCCACAAGCAAAATAATTACCTGTAATAGGGCAACAAACCCAAATATGGCTGTGTACCAAACTAAGTTAGACTTAGTAAATATTTGGTGTTATGATTGGTGTTAATTTAGCCGATAGTCTGGGCTCCCATCCAGGCCAAACTAAATACAATGGTACCTTGGCTTATGAGTGTCCAAACTTAGTAGTTCTCAGAGTTACAAGCTGCCACTCAGTCAATTTTGTGCTCAGTGTTGAAAGCTAAAAATTTGATGTATGAACGAGCTTCAGATACGCTGTGAGGTTTTTAACATACAGATGAAATTATATGGAGGATAGGAATGATTATTGCAAAAAACCAAATTAACAAGGATTTATTAAAAACAGAGTAGAAAATGCTTCTAAGTCTCAAACAAACTTAACCAGGAACTGAATGAACGCTGGCGTTTTTTTAAAAACATTCAAATGTAAACAAACACTTGACAAATCAAAGGGAAGCAGCTCTATATTTGTTACGTGTGCCTAACATATGCCTATACTATTAAAAATAAATTCACTAAAAACATTTATGTCTCCATATTTATTATGCCAAAGAAAAACATTTATAAAAAATAAATAAATAAACATATAACGCATAATTCATTAAATTCTTTGTTTTTATACAATACAGGGCTATTTTTCTTATTTAAAATGAAAAAAAAAAAAAAAAAAAAAAAAAAAAAAAAAAGAAAAAAGAAAAGAAAGAAAAAAGAAGAAAAAGAAAATTTTTTGAACCAAGTCACCAACAGGCACCCCAGCCGAGATCAGTTTTGAAAGGAACTGAATTTTGCTTTTCACCGGTTATCAATAAACAAAATCAGCAGCTAATAAAAACGAAAGGCACATTTTTATATTAAAATAGTTTTTTGATTTTAATTAAAAAATTAGTTATTTCATGTTGTTGTTATCAGCATATGTGAAAAAATTAATTTTGCACTAAAGATAAACAAATATTGTTATCTAAAAAAAAAAAAAAAAAACTGAAAATGAAAGACATATTTATTCATTTTCCATGTGCCTCTACGGATAGTTAATAAAGATTTCGCTATCAAATTTTAATTCTAAAATATTCAAAAATTCTGAAATAAGCTTAGGGTTAAAAAATCAAAAACTATTATATGTGCATTTTGTTTTTATCAGCTGTTGATTTTGTTTACTAACAACCGGTGAAAAGCAAAATTCAGTTCCTTTCAAAACTGATCTGGGCTGGGGTGCCTGTTGATGACTTGATCCAAATCTTAAAAAAAAAAAAAAAAAAAAAAAAAAAAAAAAAAGGTATTTTTTTTTAGGGGAGGGGGTGGTGGTGCTGTTACAGATTTATGGCATTTCAGTTTATTTCAATGTGGAAAATTTTATATAGAAAGAAATTGAGTTACAAGCAGAACAAATTAAATTCAGAAGTCAAGGTATCACTGGATCAGCATTCAATAGTCTATTTCATTTAACCTTTTACGTACCTGGTATGCAGGTATCAAAGCAGAACTCTATTGAGATCATAACAACAAAGATGGGGATATTAGTCAGAGTAGATAAGTGTATAATAATGTAAAAAAAAAAAAATAAGATTTTTGGATGTTTGTTTTTTTAGAAGCATTGTTGAATAAAGTATATATTATATTCTTGCTTGAAGGCAATTACAATGCATGTATCTCATAAAATGAGTTTTTTATTTTTTATAGAAAATGAACTTGACAAGTGTAATCCCGGCAAAGGATCGCTCAGTGTGTAGAACATCTTACAGACTGTTTCGACTTTATTAAGTCTCATCAGCGATGTATACTAACAATTTCCCTCCAACAGTTCATTTTCTATAAAAAAAGTATCGAATTTTATGCGATACATGCATTGTAAATCTAATTGCCTTCAAGCAAGAATATAATATGTAAAAAAATAAATAAATAAATTTAAAAAAAAAAAAAAAATTTTTGGTACCAGTTATTCATAAAAGATTAAAAGAAGAACTAAAAAAAAAAAAAAAAAGGGTCAAGGTATCACTGGATTAGCATTCAATACAGTCTATTTCATTTAACCTTTTACATACCTGGTATGCAGGTATCAAAGCAGAACTCTATTGAGATCATAACAACAAAGATGGGGATATTAGTCAGAGTAGATAAGTGTATAATAATGTAAAAAAAATAAATAAATAAATTTAAAAAAAAAAAAAAATTTTTGTACCAGTTATTTCATAAAGATTAAATAAAGAACTAAAAAAAAGAAAAAAAAAAAAAAAAAGAAGGTATTTTCTCTTTTCTGCTGCCAGTGAAGAATCTTAAGACTAAACTTTCAGTCCCCACCCACAACATCAACAAAAAGTAGAATACCTTACCCCCCAACACTAACATTTGGGGAATGGCTGAAATTCTTCTCTCAGTACTTAAAGTGTGTGTGTGAGGGGGAGGGGGTGTCTGGTTCTGGTTGGGAAATATACACCAAGTGCCAAAAATAGAATCTATAGAATTGCAAGACAGAGAATTGCAGCATGGGAATCCAGACCGATTCCAAGCCAAGAGTTCTTGTATATTTCCAGTGTAAAACTCAAGAATTTAAATGCAACTGAAGAAATCTATTTAAAACTCAAGCTGTTTACAATCTGTTCATCCAATTCTTTATTTTCTCACAGATTACACACTCACAATTTTAGCAATGGCATAATCTTTACAGATCATTGCCGTCCCTCACAATCCTATAACTCCACCACCAGAACCTTTCCTATCAGGATGACCCTCCATCACCACCAATATGATAAAAATATGGAGGTGCGTGGTGTAATGGTTAGGAGTCGTAGGAAATGGACTCGTTGACCAGAGTTCAAATCCTGGATTATACTGTTTGCATTTCACAGTGTTAATACCCTTGGGAAAGGTATACATCCAATTATTCTACCTCCAGTCTAAGAGAAGGAAAACTGAATTAAAACCTGTTAAACTCCGCTTAAGATATTGACCATGTGTCACACCCTGCTCACGCGGAGTGTGTGTGTGTGTATGTATGTATATGTTTTTGGGAGAATATGTACTTAATTGAAGCCATACCTAATTTTGAAAGTTAATTAATTAATAATTAATTAGGCAGGCATACCTATTCAAATGTAAGGCTAAACAAATCGAGAAAAATCAATCTGTATGTACATTTCAGCCTATTAGGCCTCATCAGCAGAGCTATAGATAGGAAGACCGCCTCGTGCGTGATTCGAACCCTGACTGTCAAGCTGACAGGCGAGGACCGAAACCCCTACACCAACCGGACTTTCTTAGATTTCTCGTTTTGTTAGAAGTTTTTTATTCCTCTTTATAGTGACTTTTTCTACATGACAGTATGAGAAGTAAATACACAAACGAGTATTTGCCATAAGATCAACTTGAAGACTACAGTTGGGACAATCATATAGGTGCTAGGGCTTTACATGATCAGCCTATTGATTAGTTGGGGCCTCTGTGACTGTTTAGCCCAAGTAAGGGTCAAAGTGGAGTATTGCAGATCATAGGACCACTCAGCCAGCAAAATTGTGTCCTCAGGTAGCCCCATTGGACGAGAGGATCTTACTCCGCAGCAGAGGTGCAGTCAGCCTAGTCTACAGCCTCGGACGACAGGACAGTCTTTTAGATGTTAGTCTCTTATCTATCGTATTTTTTTTTATGGGTCGTTGTAGTTTTCATATAGGAAAAGGCTTAGTCCATGTACCGTTCTACTAGGGTGATCATTTCAAATCCTGCTGTTGTGGAGGAGTGTGTATAGGTTGTTTTACAAAAATATCATAATTAAAAGTGAAATGCTTTGTTTTCATGCTATTATTTGGTTTGCGTCATATCAACATTAGTGGTTTACTTTTAACCACTAAAGAAAAAATAATTTGTCAATAAAAACGCCTTCAATCTGCTAAAAAAAAAAAAATTAAAAAAAAAAAAAAAAAAAAAAAGAATTTGGGGAGGGGTATTTTCATTGGTAATTTATGAGCAAGTGCGTCCCGGTCTCCTGCCTCAAAAATTGCTATCCGGTGACTAATAAGAAATAACGACCCAGCTCAGTCTACTCAAAACTATCCATCTTCATATCTATCTATCTCAAACTTTAAATACTAAGATTTTCTTTTATTCATGTTTGTTTAATGTCTTGTTTTTAGTTTAAATAAACAAGAATTACGACAAAAAAAGAAGCGACCCCCCCCCCCAAATACATTTACTTGTCGAAAATATCTATCTCCATTTGTTCATATCTATCTATATTATTGTTTGTTTATCTATCTCAGTCTATTCCAAACTATATATCCATCTTCATATCTCTAAACAAGAATTACGACAAATTACGATAAATAAACAAGAATTACGACGAGCTGGGGTCGTTATTTTGATAGTCACCGGGTAGCAATTTTTGAGGCAGGAGACCGGGACGCACTTCCTCATAAATTACCTTTTCATTTTATTTTAATTTTCTTTTGACAATCACTTACAAAAAAAAAAATTTTTAAATAAAAAAATAAAAACATTTCTTCTTGATATTTTAATTTTATTTAGGGAGAGTTGTTTTTTCAGCTACCACCGCCTAACGTTTAAAAAAAACAAAAAAACAAAACACCCTAAACCTAGACACAAACTAGTGGATACTGCAAAGATCTCAGCCTTCTTAAGTGAATAATTTCTCTTTAAAAAAGGTGGAAATAATTCCCATTGCATTATGGGTAATGTACTAGACTTTGACATAGCAAGTGAGTTGGAACTTCAGTCATGCTATTTCATTCACTTTTGAATTAACACCCTCATCACCCCCAGCTATGGGCTAAATAGTTCCACTATTGTTCTTCTACAAGTATGATGTTGGCATTAAATAACCCACAAAGCTTTATATGCCATTAAAACAAAGAAACCAAATCTTTAAAAGGTTACAGAAATGTGAGAAACTACAGGGTGTCCCCAAAAAGTTTTCTTCATTTTATGAAAAAAAAAAAAAAAAAAAAAAAAAAAAAACGGGGGGGGGGGGGGTGTATGTGCCAAGTATTTTCAGCACACATATACACGTTCCTATGAGTAAAATAAACAGTAGAGGGAGAAAGAGAAAAGAATCGAATTGATTTAGAAAGAAATGGAGATTGAAAAAGAGTTGTGGCAGCAGCAGCAGCTGTAAGAGAAGACCAATAAAAATTAACCACATGGACTTCATAAATCAAACTAAAAGTGATTACCCAGCATTATCTCGGTAGAGGAGGGGCAGGAAAACCTGATGTAATGATTTGTTTACTTTTGAGATTTACAAATGCTGGACATTTTTAAGTAGAATTTCAATGTTATTTCTATGTATATTTTAATTTTTAAATATCTTCGAATATAAATCAAATCTTCATAATTTACAAATGCTGGACATTTTTAAGTAGAATTTCAATGCTATTTCTATGTGTATTTTAATTTTTAAGTATTCTAGGATATAAAATCAAACCTTCATAATTGTTATACAAAAAGCAAGAACCGGTGATATTTAATGTGTATATATAGATTTACTTGGTCATTAATTGTTCTGTTTTCGTAATTCAATCTGGATATATTCCCTTTATACATGTACTAGAAGCAGCTACCCAGCATCATCTGGGTAGAGGGGGATACTAAAAACAAAACAAACATGGTATAATGGTTAACAAGTTAGTCTCGCAGATTCATTATTATTTTGTATATTTTGATGTTTAGATATCTTCGTAAATATAAATCAAATCTTCATAATTTTTGCACAAAAAGCAGGAACCAATGATATTTGATGTGTATATATTCTCTTAGTTTCATGAAGACCTACACAAACACACACTTTATATATGTATAGATATAGTGTGTACAGAAATAACCTACTCTAGTTTTACAATGAGGATCTTCAGGGTTAAATTCACTGAATTAATCAAGATATTGATTAATTACAGCTAACTACAGGAGAATTACAACATGAACTCCTGCAGTTCTTACAGTTAGCTGTAATTAATCAATATCTCGATTAATTCAGTGGATTTAAAATAGCACCTTTTTAATCTCCATGTTTCTAACATGTGGGTATATCTACAAAGTCAGAAAACAGCATAGCTCACATGACTTTTGGAAACAGTTTTTCATACTCAGAGTTGCTGAGCCATGGAATAAACTGCCTGCATCTTTCAAAACCTCCATGCTTCCTGTAATTCACATGCACACATACGTGTATATTATTACTGTACACTATTCATGTTCCTGACATTAGTATATTATTCTATGCACCATACATGAGACTTTGATGATTTGTGGTGCACCTGAGTAGTGTACACAATAAATTTCATTATTATTATTATAGAATATTTGGACCATATGACCTTTAGGCACCCCTTTTGCTTTGCTGATTCATAAGTACATTTTTTTTCATTTACACCATCAACATCTGGTTGTTTGTTAGGGGTTAGTTTTATAATTTAAAAAAATTCTAAAAATCGTCTTAACAAACAACCGGATGTTGACGGTGTAAATGAAAAAATGTACTTATGAATCAGCAAAGCAAAGGGGGTGCCTAAAAGGTCATATGGTCTGAATATTTTTATATTCTGAAATGATAGATCAGAGACAAAAAAAAAATTTGGGGTGGAAAATAGTGTCACAAAAAAATTTAGTAATAGAATTCAGATAAGTCTTATTTTTTAAATTTTTTTTTATTTTTATTTTATTTCATTTAGCTAAGCAACACCTGTGTTGTAAATGGAGTTTTGTTTTTCCATAATTCATTTAAAATTTCGATGAAACCAATTTTCTTTTGAGAAAAATCTGTGGAAGTCCAAGTGGCATATAGGCTAACAGGTTTGATTACAAGATCATAGTGAGTTCAAACTAGAGTTACACTATTATGTTTACTTTTTAGACTAATACTCTTGGGAAAGGTATGAACTGCACTCAAAAATTTTTGGTGGAAAAAAGTTTTTTAGTGTCACAAAAAAATTTAGTAATAGAATTCAGATAAGTCTTTTTTTTTTTTTTTTTTTTTAAAATTTTATTTCATTTTATTTAGCTAAGCAACACCTGGCATTTTTATTGATCAAAGTTTATATTCGATTTAAAAATTCTTTTTTTTTTTTTTGCTGCATATCAATCCTAATCAAATCATTTTGATAAACAAAGGACTCTTGTTACTTACTGTACCTGCTGTTGCTTAAGTGGTCACCCAATTAAGTATTGATCAGGCTCATCACTGCGACTTGAAAAGCCATCCATATAGAAGAACAGTAGTGGTACTATTTAACCTATAGCTGGGGAGGATGAGGGCAATTCATACCTTTCCCAAGAGTATTAGTCTAAAAAGTAAACATAATAGTGTAACTCTAGTTTGAACTCACTCTGATCTTGTAATCAAACCTGTTAGCCTATATGCCACTTGGACTTCAACAGATTTTTCTCAAAAGAAAATTGGTTTCATCGAAATTTTAAATGAATTATGGAAAAACAAAACTCCATTTACATTTTTTGCAATACGTGTGTCTCTCCCTGTGTGTGTGTGTGTCTCCCTGTGTGTTTGTGTGTCTCTGTGTGTGTGTGTTTGTCTCTCTCTCTCTCTCTCTCTCTCTCTCCCTGTGCGTGTGTGTGTCTTTGTCTCTCTCCCTGTGTGTGTGTGTGTGTCTGTCTCTCTCTGTGTCTGTCTTTCTCCTATTCTATTAATTTTATGTTGTTTTTTTTTAATTTTTCTATCTTTATTATCTATTCTAATTTTCAGTAATTTTCACCCACTATCATTATTTTTTATTATACCTTTTTATTTTTTAAAGTTATTTTAATTTATTAATTTACTTTTTTTATTTTTTTTATTTCATAGCCTTGTGATCAGATTATTAACTTTTTCTTAATTCCTATCTAGAGTTCATATCTATTTATTTGGTGATTTAGTATCTTTTGTTGACACATCCTCATGTTCTCACATGCTCATAAATAGAACAATACGAGGGTGGGGAAATCGGGGGTGGGGAATCATCTGAAAAGTTTGTAGACTGACATCATATCTGCTGTTAATAACTTTTTAACCAATGGGATCCAAACACTGCAATACCAATGAAAGATGTGTGTGTGTGGGCGGAACTGCAGGGGTGAGGGTCCATGTATGAAAAATAAACCTTGTTTATTCACATTATGTAAGAATATCTTGGTCAGCCTATAAACTTTCTAGTTAACCTTTGTAAAAGTTAACTTTGTTTCCCAATATTTAAGATAAAAATAAAGTTTAATTCAATCTCTCAAGAAATTCTGTTCTATTTCTCTGAATGTTTGAGATGAGGCTTGATGATTAGTATTATCTGCGTTATTCGGACTATTGTCCCATCTTCATTGTTATTTGTACAACGTATCAGCCAATGTGCCCTCGGCCTTCTTCAGGTATTTCTTGTTGGGAACCTTCTTTTTGAACTCAGGAACCTTCTTGTTTGTCGTAATCGGGAGCCATCACGGAACTTTGAACCTAACCCTTTATTCAGCCCATGAGGTATTCTGTTCTCATTCTGCTAACCATAGCTGGGGTAGAGGTGTAATAATTAACACAGCTTAACGCTCTACCCCAGCTATGGTTAGCAGAATGAGAACATATTGGTACCATGCAATCTAATACAACCCGTCACCAGTCAGAGAGGAGACGGGCACTGCCAAGTGACCTTGATTGACCCAAGAAATGCCATGAATGGAGATATTATTTGACATTGCATTCCAACAACTAACAGGAGATTGACATATACAAAACATAAAAGGAAAACAATATGTCAATCAAAACTGGTTTTTAATCTGGGGGGGGGGGTTATGAAAATTGAGACAATTAACAAGAACAACAACAATAGCAATGTCAAGGTCATTTTGGTTTCTCTAAAAAGAGAAGAGCGCCTAACGACTGAAAGTTAATACACTCACACAAAAAAAAAAAAAAAGTATATTTCTAATTTGGTTGTTTTTTTTATTTTATGGCATATCAACCCTTTTTGGGTCATTTAATGCTGAATCAAGTCATTTTAATAAACAAAGGACTCAGGTTGGTTGGTTGTTTTATTTTATGGCATATCAACCCTTTTTGGGTCATTTAATGCCAAATCAAGTCATTTTGATAAACAAAGAACTCAGTTTGGTTGCTTGTTTTATTTTACGGTATATCAACCCTTTTTGGTCATTTAATGCTGATTCAAGTCATTTTGATATTCAGTTTCTTACAGTACCTGTTGTTGCTTAAATGGTCACCCACCTAAGTATTGAACAGACTTATTGGTGCTCAACTTCAGTGATCTAGCTGAATTGGTTGGTTATTTTGTTTTATGGCATATCAACCCTTTTTGGGTAATTTAATGCCAAATCAAGTCATTTTTATAAATAAAGGACTCAGTTTGGTTGCTTGTTTTATTTTATGGGGGTCATTTAATGCTGAATCAAGTCATTTTGATATTCGGTTTCTTACAGTACCTGTTTTTGCTTAAATGGTCACTCATCTATGTAATGAACAGGCTTATCACTGCTTAACTTCGGTGGATTGAATAACGGGTTCGTTTCGAAGTCTGAGAAGGTTGATGAGTTCAACAAGAACATCCAAAGAAGGTCAGGTTGGGTTATTTTATGCTGAAGTCAGTTTAACAATTATATGTTGTTCTTTCATGGTATACCAAACCTCTTTTGGGTAATTTAATGCTGAATCAAGTCATTTTGATATTTCGTTTCTAAAATACCTGCTGTTGCTTAAATGATTACCCATCTAAGTATTGAACAGGCTTACTGCTGCTTAACTTTGGTAACCTAGCAGGAACGTGCATTTCAGCACACCTCGTCTCGGAAATATAGGGCCTTTGGTCAAGTCATAGCCCTATATTTCCGAAACAAGGTGTTGTTATTCTCTACACATTGCAGACTGACCGGGTTAGCTCAGTCGGTAGAGCATTCGGCTAGAAACCACAAGGTTCGTAGTTCGATAGCGGCCCTCGCCAACTCAGCGTATGAGTAGTACAGGGATCTGTGCAGTAAAGTAAGGAGCTGATGGTAGGTGTGGCGCTCCACCTCAGATGCCAAAAACAATTTCCTTGGTCTAGCACTAATGAAAAGGGGATAGAGTCCCTCGCTGATACCAACTTTAAGCCACCCTGACGACTTTACTTTTATACTGTCCTTGGTTGATATACTCTCAAAATTTCAGTCATTGTACTTAATAGTGATAAAATTAGGGTGACCCAGAAAAAAAAAAACAGAACCTACAAATTTTGTAATAAAACTTAATTTTATTAAGGGGTAGTGTTAGGATTAGTTTAATGGGAAAATAAATAATGGTTAGCCTAACCGCGCTTTTAACGTGATCTAAAAAAAATGTAGACATCATCATTATTATCACATTAAAAGTAACAACTAAATAGATTGTTTATATAAAGTTGTAGTAGAATTCAATGAATTATCAAATAAGGAATGATGTTTTGTTAATTTCCTGTCAGTCTGAGGGTTTTTGGTAAATTTTCCTTTTAGCCGTAGTTTTCATTTTTTTTTTCTTTTTAAAAAGGGAAAAAGAGATATTTTTCTAAAAATGTCTTCTACAATTCTATGGGGATTGTAGTTTTTATTTTTGGCAAGGAAGATTAACTAGCAATACAAATTGAAATTCGAATACACTCTGTTATAAGGCAATAACTTATTTTGGTTAAACTTGCAAATCGGCCTCAAAATTAAAACGGAAACTTATTTGGTGATCCATGACAGTTTAACTACAGTGTATGAACATTTTTGCGAATTGGGTTTAGGGATTAAGGTTGTTTTTAATTACGTATTGCTAAAGAAGAAAAAAAAAACAAATTGCTATACATTTAATTAACCATTGAAATTAATTATTGAAGCAAAGTTATTTTTTTTTTTTAGTAATGATAATATAAATTTGAAAATCATGTTTGCACTTTAGGGGGATTATTTTGGT
This sequence comes from Doryteuthis pealeii, assembly GCA_023376005.1. NCBI lineage: Eukaryota > Metazoa > Mollusca > Cephalopoda > Myopsida > Loliginidae > Doryteuthis > Doryteuthis pealeii. The sequence continues at coordinate 14,732,827 of CM042167.1, forward strand.
ATTACATAATATATTTTTTTTTTTCTTTTGTAAATAATAAAAGTAAAGTTAATTTTAAAACAATTAAATTTTTCAGAACGAATCTTAATGATTTTCCGGCTTAAAAAAAAAAAAAAAAAAAAAAAAAAGATTGGTTTTAACGTCTTAAACAATAAGTATGGGCGGACTTTGTTTTTTCTCTAATTGGCCTATATATGTATGTTTTCAACAACAAAAAATATACTAATAGAAAAAAAACTTATAACTTTTTTTTTTTTTTGCTGGGATGGAAGTTGAAAAAAAAAATCTGTGGAAGGTTTCTTTAATCTCGCCTACACACACTCAAGACGTGTTGTGTACGCGTACACACTAGTTTTTAGATCCGTACCCCCAGGGCATTAATAGACATCAATAAATTTCAGGTGCTTCCTACACAAAGAAATAATTAATAAAAAGGTTGTTTCTTTTTGGGTTTTTTTTTTAAATTGTATATAAAAAAACTGCAGTTTAAGGTTTTGGGTTTTTTACCCTTTAATTTTTAGAAAAAATAAACATTAAAGTAATTTATGCCAGTGATCGGTGTTCAAACCCAGGTAAATCCCAAAATATGATTTTAATCTTCCAACGCAAGAAAGTGAAAGATCGGTGCAACATAATCTTCCTACCCCCTATTTATTTTATACTTTAGGGGTGGGGCTTACTATAAGCTGAATAAATAATAAAAATTACAGGGTTTTGGTTTTAGGTATAGTTTAAGTAAATAAATACATAAATAATTTTTTTTTAAATAAATTACAGAAATATATTTTTGTTGTTGTTAATAAGGTAATCCTGAAGAAGATCAGAGTTCATTGATCGAAACGTTGCGAAATATTGTTGTTCAATAATCATTTAAAAGATTAGAATTACTTTAATTACTGTAATTAATTGATAACTACAAAGATCAAATAATTTTGATCGAAGATTTCAAATGAGAAGATTAAAAAGGCAAAGAATTTTTTTAAAAAAGAAAAGAAAAGGAAGAAATTGAATAAAACGTTTTCATTTTTCTTCATTCCTTTTCAACGTTTTGGAAAAGAGAGAAAAAAAAATTTTAATTTTTCTAATTGTTATTTTTGTAAAAAATTAAAAAATGTTTTATTTTATATTAAATTAAACAATAAGAATTTTAGCGATTTTACGAAAGATAAATGAATAAATCAAATTTTTAAAAATTAATTTTTTTTTTCAGGTGTAAAAAAAAAAAAAAATGTTTGGTTTGACATTTTTGTCAACATAGAATTAAAAACAAAAAAAAAAAAAAAAAAAAAGATTCAACTCTAATTTTTAAAAACTAAAATATTTTTTTTCCTACGATTGCGTATTCCTCCTTAATCTATACTTAAAAAAAAATGTATATATATTTTATGACAATATATTTTTTTAAATAGATAACTTAGAATTGAAATAAGAAAAGTGGAAGAAAGAAGAAGAAAGTAAGAAAAAATGACCTAAAAATAAAATGAATTTTAGACGGATAAAAAAGGGAATTAGGGTCTCACTCACCTCGACACGGGCCTTGGCTGGTTTCTTAGCCTCCACACCGCTGGTTGAAATCAAAAGACATGAAATAATAAGTAAAAAGGCAAAAGGTGCCGAAAACCGAAACTCCCCAGCAAGCGACATTTCTTATGTTGTCTTCTTCTAGTCGACTTCTCGTGTGGAATTGTGGGAAGAGTAACACGTAGCGACCTTTTATAGGCACCGTGCGAGGAATGGGAAGAGTACACGTCAGCATTAGGGTGGGAGGTGGAAGCCTACTCTTTCCAACATAAAGTAAATAACACTTTTCTTTTCTCTTTCTTTCTTTCTTTCTTTCTTTCTTTCTTTCTTTCTTTCTTTCTTTCTTTCTTTCTCTTTCCCTGTCAATCCCCCGGGGCCTCCAACAAGCCTTTAAATACGGGTGTACGCCTGTGTACGTGTGAGTAGTTCCAGTAATTGTCCAATTCCACAGACATTTCGCTTTTGAAACACCTCAAGGATTGATCCCGACTTTTACTACCCCTAAGCATCATAGGACTAGGGAGGTACAGCTTGAAGAGATGCTTCCCGGTTGGTTTAGAATTAGAGACCTTGTTTTTTTTTTTTTTTTTGAGTGCTTCCTGGACTTTTGACCGAAGAGAAATTGAACAGGGGTGGGGACATTTTCTAATTACATCCAAACGAGAAAGGTGAGAAAATCTTTGAGAACTTGAGGAATCTCTAAAGAAACTGGTCAGTTTTTGTCACTGATCCAATGGAATTTCTCACAATAAAAATGGTCTTCTTTGGAATAGTAATCATTTAGGTACTATTCGCAGAGTTCCGTCTTGGACTCCTGCTTTAAAAAACGCTAGTCGGTGATAACTCAAAAAACAAACCCACCTATGAATAAAGTTCCTAGCTGAAGTGGTGCCTGCTGTATATGAAAAAATAATTTATTGATTGAAGGCGTTTTTATCGACAAATTATTTTTTTTAATGGTTTGAAGGCGTTAAAAGTAAGCCATATTTTTGAAAAAATTTAAAAAAAGCAAAAAAACAGCGCTAAAGGCGTTTTTCCCAAAAAGTTAATGCAATATTTTACCACCTCAGTCTTTTTCCGACATTAAATGTAAATATTTTAACCTTTTAAAAACATGGCTTACTTTTAACGCCTTCAAACCACACAAAAAAAAAAAAATTGTTGATAAAAACGCCTTCAATCGACAAGTTATTTTTTCATATACAGCAGGCACCGCTTCAGCTAGGGATTTCATTCATAGGTGGGCTTGTTTTTTGAGCTATCACCGAATAGCGTTTTTTAAGGCAGGAGGCCGGGACGGAACTCTGCGAATAGTGCCGTCATTTACTAAAATTAGCATCGATTAGCTGAGCAAAAGGCCAGTAAGAACAAGCTCACTAAAAATAGTCTGCTAGCATAACTCAATAAATGCGCGAGGTGTGGGGAGTTGGTAAATATTTTTTTATAGCACGGTCAGGTCATTCTTGGGGTGAAGAAAAACGCAAAATTAAGTTAAAAAAAAAGGAAACATTTAATGTTATCCCTTTCTTTAATCAAATTGTTTAAGAGCTTGGAATCTTTAAAAAAAAATTATATACATCTAAGCCTTAGATGCAGTGATACTGATAGCTTTTTAATTTAGTGCATCCTGGGATGGGTCCCAACTAAAGTGTCTTAATAGATTGTAGAGTTTCTATTTATGATCTATCGGAAATTCGACAGAGAATTATCTTCACCTGCCGCTAGAGGGCGAATCACTAATACGATGTTCGCGCCAAAAACCAAACCCTTGCCACTTATCAGGGAGCAGTTATCGAGGAGGTACGCTAAAATAAGCGCTCCATCACCTTGCCCTTAACCTGCATACCACTGAAGGCCGTTTCGACTGCATACTTATCAGAAGGCTGAGGAACAAAAACAGACCTGACAAAGCGTCTTAACAACATTCAAAACCAGCGAGTAGAACACCTTTCTAGCGCAGTTCCAAGAACTTTTTATTGCACCTCTCAGATAAGTCACGTAGCAAATGCCATTAAAATTTGCAACAGCATTTCTGTACTTTTTGATAATACAAGTGTCTGCATTTTATATTCGTGTTTGTTTGTTTCTTTCGTCCGAATAATAACCAACTACGGAGAATAAGGGCTCCAACAAAACCCCGTAAATACTCTTAGATCTGGGGAAACAAATAAAGCCGTCTAACTCCTACCTTGTAACTATCTTGTGTAAATCGTTTCTATGAAACTACTGAAATGTATTTACAGTCATGGATATGATTTTACTGCGTCATTTTAGATTTTTATGCATCAGGGATGCAGGACGCATATCTATCAGCTTCTCTGCATGATGATATTATATGAACTAGTACAAAATAAAAAACGCCCACCAGGCGATGTAAAAATAGATTTTTGAAACATATTGCCTGAGGGGTGGGAGTAAAAAATTTAATGTCAGCGAGTTTGTACCCTAAGTGAGTAAAATCATCAAATTCATTAAAGGGTTTCATACATTTGAAATGTAAACTTTAAATATGTATTAAAATAAAACAAACTATATATAGATATATAATACCAGTCATGTATTTATTAAAAATATAAATAATAATTTATTCAACATTGCTTCTATAAAAACAAACATCCAAAAATCTTATTCACTTCGCCGAAGAGCTTACGGCCGGGTTTGTTTACTAAATAAACATCCACTTGCCTACTATGGCAGGGGTGTGTAATATTATCGTTGACAAGGTTAATTTCGCAGGGATTGTTCGCTATGTATATGGTCTCTGATTATGTGTGAAGTCCCGGTTTCGATTCCTGTCCGAGGGGAGTCGTTAGTATACATCGCTGAAGAGACTTAATAAAGTCGAAACAGTCTGTACGGTGTTCTGCATGGCGAGCCATCCTTTGCGGGATTTACTTGTCAAGATTATTTTCTATAATTATCGAATTTTATGCGATACATGCATTTATAATTGCCTTCAAGCAAAAATATAAATAATAATTTATTAAAACTTGTTTTAAAAAACGAGGACTGTCTTATGTTGCATGTTCATTGTATTTATTCTATGTTATGACGATTTTGGGTAATGTGACGTAAGCAGTGACGTAATTTTTGTTACAGACAAAAACCTGAAGTGAATCTCCATTATTAATAGATATTTGCAAAGGAACCTTTTATTTTTGTTTTAGCCTAATATTAATCTTTGGAGAAAAAAAAGGACATAATATTTAAAATTCTATTCATGTCACCTAAAAGCCATGAAAAAGTTCAGATATCTTTTGTATGTTTCCCATTTGTGTAGAACTTCATTTGACATTTTGAAAAAGAACAATACGTTTCACAAAATTTCACCATCTGTTTCCCCTGGGGGGGGAGATGATTTACAACCCACAATGATTGAACTGTCTTCAATGAACGAATGGCATTTGATGATAAGATTATTTTTCTATTCTGCAAAAAAAAAAAACAAGCTTAAATTCTTTGCCTATGAATTCCCCCCCCCCCGCCAACCCACTCTGGGCTCTACCAGATTTTCTTGGTATTTTTTTTATGTGTATGATAGGTTTGGTTTGGTTTGTTTTGTTTTACGGCATATCAACCTCAGTGGGTCATTTAATGCCGATAAAGTTTTGAAATAAATCAATTCTTAATGGATAATACAATTTTGTTTATCAACTCATGTTTTTCTATTTAACCCATAGATGGGACCCTAACAGGTACTACCACTCCGGGTCAGAGTGGACCAGGGAGCAATGGTGATGAAGGGGTACTCCACATTCCCCAAACCTCCAAAACTGGAACCTCACCATCAGATAGAGTTTAACGTCATTCCCAGGACATGTAGACCCGCAGCCACCGCCTTCTAGCACCCATATGATAAAAAGGGGTTGGGGCTTACCATAAGGGTAATAGGGTTGGAAAAATCATATAGGTGCTAGGGCTTGACGTGACCAGCCAATTGATCGGAGAGGGTCTCTCCAACCTCCCATGTGTATGATTGGATATTTCAAAGTTCACAATCTATTCACATCAGAACGCATTCTATTATAGTGGCTATATAGGGAATGGATTCGTCGACCTGAGTTCAGTTCCAGGGCGAAGCTGTTTGCATTTCACATGCTGCTAATACTCTCGGGAAAGGTATGAATCCATTTCTCCCTCTAGCTATAGAAATAATCGACAATAAACATCCAGTTTCCATAACATCCCGTGTTTGTCTACCTTTCTCCACACACACACACACACACATATATATATATATATATATATATATATTATATATATATATATATATACACCCAAACCCTCCATAAAAACAGGATGTGACACAAAGTCAGTTTCTTAAGTGAAGTTTAGCAGGTTTGAATTGAAGGTTTTCCTTCTCCTTGACTGGTTGCCAAACCAAGGTTAAAGAGTCCAGTCTGCCCCACTATTTACCCATACCTTTCCACCAAGAACAGGATGTAACTCAAGGTCAATTTATTTAAGCAGAGTACAGCTGGTTTGAATTTAGGAATTATTCTTCATACCACATTGACACCCACTCATGGGAGGTTGGTGCAAAAAATTGAGCAGCCTGACACTTCAATGTCAAGCAAGGCACAAAGAGGAGTGAGAGTGGAGAGGAGAGTAGCCTCCACAGCAAAGAGAGCCAGAAGGAAGGAGAGAAAGCAGCAGCCCCAGCAAGCATCATTGTTTGTGTGCAGTTAGTTGCACCAAACACTTTCACTCAAGAATTAGCTTGCTAAGCTCTCGCGCAAGATGAAGATGAATTTTTAAAAAAAATTCTATGCCATCTTCTTTAGTGGACGGACAGATGCCAACAACTCATATATATATATATATATATATATATATTTATATATATATCAGTCATCCACAGACACGTGTTTCGAAGTTTACTTCTCATCAGTACGACTCGACTTTTTAAAAGCTACCTCTAGCCGGGTGTGAAACCCAACAGAATTTTCGTCCGTCAAGTTCCTTACCCTCTCGGCTATCGGGAACTGTCAGCCATGGGGCGAATAATTAATTGATAAACTTACAGGATGTATGTTTTTACAATCACCAGAGAACTCCAATCTGTAAACAGGCGAGTATTTGCTTTTACGCTAAACGGTGAAAGATCACCTAATGTCTCCCCTACAGTGCTCAACTATGAAATTTGGGAGCATATATGTACTAGTCAGCCACAGACATGTGTTTCGAAGTTTACTTCTCATCAGTGTGGCTTGACTTTTTAACAGCTACCTCTAGCCGGGTGGGAAACCCAACATTTATTATTAAATACTACAGTATTGAAACACTGTAACCAAAAATAAAATTTTGTAAATATATTTAAGAGTTGTACTAATTTTTGGATTGCACTTTTTTATTTGAACTTTTGGACCATATTACGTTTAGGCACCCCTTTTTGATGTCGATTTAGAAAGGACATGTTTTTCATTTGCACCGTCAATATCCGGTTGTTTGTTTGGGGTTAGGGGTTAGGGTTAGGTGTTAGTTTTATAATTTAAAAATAAAAATCTAAAAATCGTCTGTTAAAACAACCGGATATTGACGGTGTAAATGAAAAACATGTCCTTTCTTAATCGACATCAAAAAGGGGTGCCTAAAGAAAGGACATGTTTTTCATTTGCACCGTCAATATCTGGTTGTTTATTAGGGGTTAGGGGTTAGGGTTAGGTATTAGTTTTATAATTTAAAAATAAAATCTAAAAATCATCTGTTAAAACAACCGGATATTGACGGTGTAAATGAAAAACATGTCCTTTCTTAATCGAGATCAAAAAGGGGTGCCTAAAGGTAATATGGTCTGAACTTTATTTTATTTGACTATAATGATAATCATTCATTTGCACACAGTGATATGGTATGTGGGGATTAAAAAAATGAAAATAAAATAAATAAAAATAAAATAAAAATAAAATAAAAACAACAAACTCCCATGTAGCCTCGACCGGAAGAACCCCTCTGCACATGTCCGACAAAAAGGACTGACTCCCTACCCCAAAAAGGATACCTCGGTCATTTGAATCTAGACCGCAACTGAGTGTAGTCGTTTTTCTAGCCATGGGGCATGTCCCCTCACTACAGGTTGTATAAGTAGAGTGATAACATGAATACTTAGGCGCATGATGACCACGTCGGTTCATCCCGTGGTCCCGGGGGGGAGGGGCATGTATAAGTAGGGATATCTCCCTGTGTGTTGTCTGAATGGACTGGTCTGCCCTTGGAAGAATGGACATAAATAAAGAGCCAAGAGACGGCCATTTGCAATTGGTCGACCAACGTTTGAACTACTGACAAAGTCTTACATACTTTATACAGGTGACTATGCCACGTTCAATAAAGCCTAAATCATAAAACTACCTCTTGCCTTTGTCTCTTTCCTTTTTCGTTTCTTTTCGTTCCTTAAATTTCATTTCAGCTTACCAGCCCACAAGAAGAAAGAACCAGTTTTATTGGGGATAAAATACAAAGACGAATGAAACAAAACTTGTCCCCATAGGTATCAAGTATTCCTAATACTAATAATTTATAAACAATTATGTTTTGAGGTAAATATTCCTTTTTAATCTATTAATAATGGAGATTTGCTTCCGGTTTTTATCTGTAACAAAAACTACGTCACTGCTTACGTCACACTATTTAAAATCGTCAACATAGAATACACTCAAAATTTGAACATGCAACATTAGACAGTCCTCATTGTTTTTTAAAACAAATTTTAATAAATACATGACTGGTATTATATATCTATATATAGTTTGTTTTATTTTAATATATATATATAAGTTTCCATTTCAATTTTTTCAATTTTTTACTCCTTTAATAAATTTCTTTTATTTTTTACTCCTTTAAATAAATTTGATGATTTTACTTTACTTATGATACAAACTCTCTGATATCAAATTTTCAACTCCCATCCCCTCAGACAATATTTATTTTATGTCGCCCAGAGGGCGTTTTTTATTTTGCTAGTAATGATAAAGTAATAATAATTTGATAGGTGAAGCTTTGAATAATCTGAATCGATATTTAATGGCCAGTGGAGGGGGTTATTTCCTAGAAGTCCAACATAAACAAAAGGGAACCACTCTTGACTGATAAATTATTTATTTATTGACTGATCTACTAGGAAAAAAGAAGACGGCGTTAAGGTTAGAGTTAGGGTTAGGGTTTAGGGTTAGTTTAATGGGAAAATAGATAAATAATTTATGAGTCAAGAGTGGTTCCGCTTTGTTTATGTTGGACTTATAGGAAATAACCAACAAAAATATTCTGTAATGCTTTGTGGTTAACAAAAAGGTTATTTCCTATAAGTCCAACATAAACAAAGGGGAACCACTCTTGACTGATAAATTATTTATTTATTGATTGATCTACTAGGAAAAAAGAAGACGTGGTTAGGGTTTAGTGTTTAGGGTTAGTTTAATGGGGGAAAAAATTTCAGTCAAGAGTGGTTCCCCTTTGTTTATGTTGGACTTATAGGAAATAACCAGAGGTGGGGGTCTCCCCCCCCCCACACAACTGGATCATGATGTTGGTAAACTAGTGCATGTAGTTATTCCACATTTTTGTTTTTATGACTAAAGGAAAATGCAAAACTGGATCCATAGAAATATTTACTTGTGTCTGTGCGTGTGTGTGTGTGTGTGTGTGCGCGTATGTGTATCTGTGTGTGTATCTGTGTATATATGGGTGTCTAATGTGTGTATGTGTGTGTTGTGTGAGTATGTGTGTATGTGTGTGTGTGTGTGTGTATGAGTGTGTGTATGTGTGTGTATCTGTGTATACGTGTGTGTCTAGTGTGTATGTGTGGGTGTCTAGTGTGTGTATGTGTGTGTTGTGTGAGTATGTGTGTATGTATGTGTGTGTGTGTTTGTGTGTGTACACGTGTGATTGTATGTGTAGTGTGCATGTACATGTGTGTGTGTGTGCACATGTGTGTGTATGTGCATGTCTAGTATGTTTGTATGTGTTTGTAGTAAGAGAGTATGTGCACGTGTGTGTATGTGAGTGAGTATGTGTATGTGCACGTGTGTGAGTGTGTGTATATGTGTGATTGTGTATGTGTGTGTGTGTATGTGTGCTTGTGATTATGTGTATGCATGAGTGTGCATGAGTATGTTTGTGTGTATTTGTGTATGTGTGCGTGTCTAGTGTGTGCATGTTTAGTGTGTATATATGTGTGTGTACGTGCATGTTTAGTGTATGTATGTGTATGTGTGTGTGTGTACACGTGTGATTGTGTGTGTGTGTGCATATGTGTGTGTGCATATGTGTGTGTATGTGCATGTCTAGTGTGTTTGTGTGTGTATGTGAGTGAGTATGTGTATGTGCACGTGTGTGAGTGTGTGTGTATATGTGTGATTGTATGTGTAGTGTGCATGTGTGTGTATGTGCATGTTTAGTATGTTTGTGTATGTTTGTGTGTGTATGTGAGTGATTATGCGTGAGTGTATGTGTGTATATGTGTGATTGTATATGTGTGTGTGTGAGTATGCGTGTGTGTGTGTGCGTACATGCAACATTCTCATCACTTTTTGTTTTGTTATTCAAAAGTATTTTAACATATACAAATCAGTCAGTCATCCTGTCTGGCTGTTGGATTTAAAAATAACTCAAAAATCTCCTTGGCTATATTCCTACTCATGCTACAAACGAAACCTGTCTGCCATTTCTTTTTCTATTGTTAGACACTTATGTGTGTGTGTGGGGGGAGTGTCATCTATACATATATAAAGGGCAGTTGTGTGAATCTGTATGTCCGGAGGAAACTTCGAAAATAAAACAATTAACGACAAAGTAAATATATATACACATTAAATATCACCAGGGCTTGGTTTTTAACCAAAAATAATGAAGATTTGATTTATATTCGGGAAGATGATTAAAAGATGAAAATAAAATAATTAATGACAAAGTAAATATATATACACATTAAATGTCACCAGTTCTTGGTTTTTGAGCAAAAATAATGAAGATTTGATTTATATTCGTGAAGATGATTAAAAGATGAAAATAAAACAATTAGTGACAAAGTAAATATATATACACATTAAATATCACCAGTTCTTGGTTCTTGAGCAAAAATAATGAAGATTTGATTTATATTCGGGAAGATGATTAAAAGATGAAAATAAAACAATTAATGACAAAGTAAATATATATACACAGTAAATATCACCAGGGCTTGGTTTTTGAGCAAAAATAATGAAGATTTGATTTATATTCGTGAAGATGATTAAAAGATGAAAATAAAACAATTAACGACAAAGTAAATTTAAATGATAACAACATGGATTTTTTTTGCATTTAGTATTTTAAATGGGAGACATTAATTTTTCTTTTCACAGGATCAAGGCAATGTCTTTTTTACATAGGGATTTTAATGGGGCCTCCTGCGAAGATCCAACCCATGATTCAACTAATGGATCTGCGAGACTACCTTTTTTTACCCACCTCCTCTACCTAGGCAACGCCGGGTAGTTGCTTCTAGTCATATATATTTCCATAAGTTTAGTCTACGAAGCAAGATGTGACACAAAGTCAATTTCTCAAGTGGAGTTTAATAGCTTAAACTGTGGGCCAGACAATATATATATATATATATATATATATATATATATATATGAGGAAAGAGGATTGGAATAAATCCGACAGAATGTAGTAGAGATACGAGGAACACAAGGACAAAACTCAGACAAACGTGTGTAGGATATATTTCGCTAGAGCTTTTAGCTCAGTATCATCAGTCGCTTTATTGAATAAAGCAACTGATGATGCTGAGCTCAAAGCCCTAGCGAAATATATCCTACACACGTTTGTTTGAGTGTTGTCCTTGTGTTCCTCATATCTCTACCACACACACACACACACACACACACACACACACACACACACAGATATATATATATATATATATATATTGATAGTTGTATATATATATATATTGTGTTATATTCTAAGGTTTTCACGGTACCAAATCGATGTAATGTTGTATAGCCTTCTTCACTTCTAGTCGTCTTCTATATCTTGGACATCTATTCTTCTGGCCGGCTTTGGTTCTTCTATCATCTTGGTCTGGTCTAGCGTCTGGTGTTGACTTGGGGATTCCGGTCTGGTCTTCTATGGGGATTTCTCGTTATCAGAAGCCCTGTGTCATTGTTAGTTTTTAGGTAATAAACACAAGACTTCGATTTTTTTTAATGTTACTTTATTCGGTAAATCCCCAACCAGACAATCTGTGCAGATGACAGGATGCACATAGAAATGCAACTTACACCTTCGAGCTCCTACCTGCTAACTGACTGAGTTACTTCTATCCTTAAACCAGAACAGGGTCTTCTATGCCTTCCGGTTCTCACGATTTATCCCCGGAAGGCAAGGTGAGAGTGAGGTCAAGCGTTGTCACTCATCCTTCAAGGCCGTGGGCTGCAATAATCGCCATTATGATTTCTACACTATTGCCATGAATATTAGGTGACTAATAATTATGTAACACCAGATTTCAAATCCTGGACGAGGCTGTTTGCATTTCACATAGCACTAATACTCTTGGAAAAGGTATGCAACCAACTATTCTCCCTCCAGCTATGGGTAAATAGCAGAGCAGAATGGGATCTTTAAACTTGGTTAGGCAACCAGCCTAAAAGAAGGAAAACTCTCAATTCAAAACTGTTTAAGAAATTCTGGTTAAGAAATTGAATTTCTGTAAACATGTTGTTACATTGTATGATGATGGTGTTTTTATAACTTATAAAACTTAAAATCCTGTCTGATCTGAAATATATATATATATATATATATATATAATATATATATATATATATACATATAGTCACGTCTGCAAATCTACATTGATTTAAAATCATGCTTACCACCTCTACTTCTTTTTTCAAATTCAATGACACAGGGTTTAGAAAAATAAAAAGGTGTTCTGTAGTTAAATTTAATGTTTTGCAATAAAATTGTTGGACCATGTGACCTTTAGGCACCCCTTTTGCAATCTCATTTCATGAGGACATTTTTTTTCATTTACACCGCTGTTGTTTGTTAACAGACGATTTTAGAGTTTTTTTTTTAATTATAAAACTAACCCGTAACCCTAACCCGTAACCCTAACCATAACCCTATCCCCTAACCCCTAACAAACAACCAGATTTTGGCAGTGTAAATGAAAAAAATGTCCTTATGAAACGAGATCTCAAAAGGGGTGCCTAAAGGTCATATGGTCCAAATTATAATATTAATAAGATTATGATTAATAATTCATATTTTATTATATGGTGAAAAAAAAATCTGTTTTGATTATCGTCTGTTGTAAAACAAAACAAGCATTTTTTCATTTGATGTTATGGTTGTAAGTATGGGCTGTTTGATGTCAATATTTAATAAAAGTGTTCAAACATTTAAAAGACCATAAAAAAATCAAGCACATGACATAGAAGAGAAAACTCTTGATTAAACAAACAAAATTGTATTAACAAAATGTATACAAAAAGGCAGCATTGAATACTGGGCGAGGTTCAGCCAAAAGTTCTTTTTTTAAAGTTCAATGTAAAATGTAAGATGATATTTCACAATTCACAAAGTGAGAAAGAAAGTATAAAGTTTTTAGGTCACAATAATCATCAGTCAGGCAATAGTTGTACTGATATTTAGTTTGTCTCTTAAAGCGATAATTATTTAAAGAGAGAGAGATAGATAGATAGTTTGTACCTTCTGCATTAAAAGTTCTTAAAACATGTGACAAGGATTCTCTTAGGCAGGCAAAATCTTTCTGCTTGAAAATGAAAAAGTCTGGGTTTTTATAGAATCCAGGTAGGCTCCACGAGGCTCCATTTGATAATTTTTCTTTTTAAGCGGGAACGCCTCTGATTGGTTGAATTTTACGAATTTTTATTTTAATTTTTCTCTTTTACTAGGGTGCGCAATCCCCATGCGCAAACTACCTATTTTTGTCATTCGACTTCTGTCTGTTGAAGCAAGAACTTCCAGCCCCTCAAAAGAAAAATCTTAAATATTTGAATTAATTTGAATTTAAATGTTAGACACTTAGAAAGAAAACATATTTATTTTAATTTTGACTACAAAAATATTTTTTATGCTTATCATTTAAAAAAATATAAGATTTTAAAAATCTATTTACATTTTTTACGAAAGAGCATTGTAAAAAATTAATTTTTACACTGCCTGGAGGGCGTTTTTTTTTTTTTTTTGCTCGTACCAAAAATTTTTTTCTCTTTTTTTTCCTGTTTAAAATTAAACACACACACACACACACACACACACACACACACAATTATTTTCCAGGCTGATATTCTAAATAGTACCCTGATGTTTTTGTCAAATTTATAAACAGCTTACTGTTATCAAATTAGTGTTTTCTCTTTAATTTATAAGAAAAAATATGTCAGGTTTTTTATTTCAAGGAAAAAAATATCATGAAAAAAAAAAGATTTGGTTATTTCCTATAAGTCTAACATGATCAAAGGGGAACCACTCTTGACTGATAAATTATTTATTTATTTATTGATCTACTAGGAAAAAAGAAGACGGGGTTAGAATTAGGGTTTAGGGTTAGGTTTAGGGTTAGGGTTAGTTTAATGGGAAAATAAATAAATAATTTATCAGTCAAGATTGTTTTCCCTTTGATCATGTTAGAATTATAGGAAATAACCAAAGATTTTTCATATTATTTTCCTAGAAGTAAAAACTTGACATATTTTATTATATTTATAATTATACAAAAACTGAAAATAGTTCTAAAATGATGTATATTTATTTGAGTATGTCTGTCTGTAACCGAAACTATATCACTACTCAAGTCACAATTCCTTTCATTATTTTTGTCACATTCTCCATGCTTTTATTTTTATTTAAACCTCAATTATTAATAAAATTGTTTTACATGATTAATACTGTTGGCCTTATCTACATCTTATTATAATGGAGATTGTGGGTTTGTCTGTCTGTAACCGAAACTATATTACTATACAAGCCACAATTTCCTTTGTTATTTTCTTCACATTCTCCCTGACTTTATTCTATTTAAACCTCAATTATTAATAAAATTGCATTACATCATTAAGACTGTTGACTAAGTCTACATACTAATAATATGTAATTGAATTTATATATACAACAAAATAGCGGTTTAAAGTGTGAACGGGAAGGCTAATTTGCATATTGATATTAAAAATGTAATTTTATTAAATATGTGCTTAGTATTATTGATTTTTAACTGTTTGGATTTATTTTAATGAATATAAGCAAAAATCTCTTCAATAAATCTTAAATGAAATCCATTAACAAGAAAAAATAACGGTCATTTTATTCTTTACTTCCTCTTATAACTAAATACTTAAATTAGAAAAAATAACAATGAAAGACGGGAGTGATTGAAGAGTTAGTTTCAGTTGTTCTACTATTCGATTATACCCCTTCTGTTTCAAATCTTTTTATCTGCATTCTTATTTAGTTTCATTAGCCTTTCTAATTTAATACAATATTTTATTACTTTAAAACTTAAATACTTGCACCCGGAGGGTGCATATATTTGCTAGTACTAATAATGTCCAATTGCAATTATATATATACAACAAAATATCAGTTTACAGTGTGAATGGGAAGGCTAATTTGCATATTGATATTAAAATTTTGATTTTGATAAATATGTGCTTGGTATTATTGATTTCTAATGGTTTGGTTTTATCTTAATTAATATGAGCAAAAATCTCAGAGATAAATCTTAAAAGAAATTGATAAACAAGAAGAAATAACTAATTTTATTCTTTACTTCCTATTTTAACAACATAGTTAAATGAGGAAAATGTAGCAATGAAAGACGGGAGTGATGGAAGAGTAAGTTTCAGTTGTTCTATTTTTCGATTATAACTCCCTGTTTCAAATCTTTTTATCTGCATTCTTATTTAGTTTCATTAGTCCTTCTAATTTTATATAATATTTTATTACATTAAAACTTAAATACTTGTACCCAGAGGGTGCATATATTTGCTAATTTTAATTAAAAAATGAAAAAACTTTCAATGAAAAAACTTTGAAATGAAAATTTTAAAAATTCTGTTGAAAGAAAAAGAGAGACGACAACTCTTTTAAAAGTTGAAAAACTTTCTGACAATTACGTTTTATGCGGTGTCTCCCAAATTTAAGATTACTATCAATATAAAACCCGCGGATCTTTAATTTTTGGAAAGAAAAAAACAGAGTTATCGAAAAACATAACCAAATAATTTGCAGATATATTTTAAGTTCATCATAAAACATCGAAGTTTTATATTTTAACCTTATTCTAAGAGTTAACGACTCACTGACTTTCCCTACCCAAATACATAAAATTCAGACGGAACTGATATAAAAACTGACTGTGAGGTAGCCATGGTACCTGTTTGTGTTCGTTTCTAAGTAAATAGTTATTTAATGTTTTGATTTTTCCAAACAATATCGTCACGTATCAACAACAACCAACTGTTTCACATCTCTTTAAGTATTAAAGAGGAAAGTAGTATTTATTTTATTTTATAATTTACTTTATAAATAGTATATTCGTTCACAAACGCACGGAGTATTTTTCTATTTTACCTGACAAGATCAACAGGTACGGACCATTTTTTTGGGGCCGGGGTTGTTTTTTTTAATTTTTAATCTTCATTTTTATCTTATTTTATTTTTTTATTATTAGAATTTTTTTATATTTTATTTCTGCTGTATATTTTTTTTGTCTCTCTTAACTCGCTTTAAAAAAAAATTGTTTTAAATGTATTAAAAATAAATTGCATATGTAATGATATTTTTCTTTTTTTAATGATAGACATTATGTTACTATTTATCGTTTTAGACAAAAGTTTGACCTTAAATAATAGATTTAATTAATTTTAATTCGTTAAAAAAAATATCTGACGCTAGCAGCCGAATTTTGGGTATAGCTAGTATTCATTGTATGATGGTGTTTTTATAACTTATAAAACTTAAAATCCTGTCTGATCTGATATATATATATATATATATATATATAATCACGTCGGCAAATCTACATTGAGTTAAAATTATATCATTACTTATATTAAATTTTTCTGTATTTCAAGCCCCGGTCCTTTTTTTAATACAACCAGGGCGTATCAGGTAGTGGTTAGCAGACTGCTAGACTGACAGACCATTACTCGTGATTTTGAATCTCACTGGGCGCTCCATACGCCTGGCCTTGTGCCACAACTAAGTAAAGCTTGGTAAATAAGTACTGCCGCTATTTTGGTTCTTGTTCAGAATGGTTATTTAGTAAATTTTGTTTGTTTGGCATCAGACCGGAAGTATGGAGCACCAACTGAGACCCCCAAAATTCTGCGGTGGTGTTCCAGGGTGGTCCGAAAGTCTTGTCACCCATATGTATTTAAAAAAACTTTTTATTATTATTTTTTGTTTTAAGTAATATTTTTTGTTTCAAGTAATATGTAAGTTATATAATTATTTTGCCTCTAAAAAAAATCTTGAAAAATTGAATTACTTTCAGACCACTCTGTACAAAAATTTAGTTTTGTTTTTTTTGTTTTATTTTAAATTGAAATAGATCACTAAGTAGGCCTGAGCCTATTCTAGTGGTGACCACACCAAGCAGAGATTTTTAAGAGGTTTGAATTCAGAGTTTTCCTTCTCCTAGACTGGTTGCTTAACCAAGGTTAAAGAGCCCAGTCTGCCCTACTATTTACCCATAACTGGAGGGAGAATAGTTGGAATCATACCTTGTTGCATACCTCTTTCTTTACTTTCTTACTTCTATTCTTCTTCTGTTCTTCTAGTGTCTCTTCTAGCATCTGGACTTCGTCTTGGGGGACTTTGTGTCTGGTCTTCCATTGGGGATTTCTCTTTATCAGAAGCCCTGTGTCATTGGTAGTTTTTAGATAATAACACAAGACTTCGATTTAACTTAGATCATATTTTATTCTGAAATCTCCACCAGACTACCTGCGCAGATTGAGTCGGCACGTGCATAACACGACTTACCACCGTCGTGGTCTTTGGCCAATCTGACTAAAATCTATTTCTAATCTAAACCGGAAGAGGGTCTTCTCCACCGATTCTCACGGTATCCACCGGAAGGAGGATCAGGATGAGGTCAAGCCTTGTCACTCATCCTTCAAGGCCACCGGCTGCAACTTATAACAGCCATTTTGATTTCTACACTACTGTACATAAATATTAGGAATCTAATAATTATGTAACAACCTTTCCCAAGGGTATTAGCGCTATGTGAACTGTGTCTTCATCCAGGATTTGAATTCGAATCAACATGTCCATTCCCTACAACTCTAACCAGTACACCACCGCCCTCTCCTTAATATGAATGTGAGACCAGTCAAAAAAATCCCATAATCTCCTTATTTTCCTTTTGTGCTAATATTTATACCCACCCCTCACAAATATTGACCTTGGATTATGTCAAAACATGTCCTGAATATCTTTGTCCATTTTGCTAATGGATCCTGACAAAGACAACAAGAAGAAGAAGGTAATTTCTTTTTGTTTATTCTTGTATCTTGTGATTCATATATAAACAGGACCTTCATTGTTTTCTTAATCTTTTGAGGGGGACAAAAAAAAGGTGGGAATTTATTCTCTGCGTTCATAATACCTTTAAGATTTTTTTTTTTCGTAATCTGAGGGTCAAAGTTTGTAAGCACTCAAAAAAAATGCTTAGTTCCAGTTATAAATTGTATGTATTGGTCTGGACTAAGTTTGGCTCAAGATTGCATTTTTTGAGCACCTAGAAAATATTGGGCTAGTTGGACCCATAAAATTTCCCGGAAATTCAAAGCAAATATGTCCCAGGATGCACTAAATCAAAAAACTATCAGCTTCACTGAGCACTATTGTAATGAGATAATGAAGGTCCTGACTTTTGTGAGCGAGAACTACTATATTAGAAAAAGAGGAAGAAGAAATAAGTGAGAGAGTAAAGGTTTAAAAAGAGTAATGAACACAAAACAGTTTGACCGCGGCGTGACCCCCGAATTGAGAATTGAGTGTCAACCGGAAGTTTCGGGTGTTGACCGGAACCGGAAGTCACGTGGTGACGTGGAACAACGAGGAAAGGTACCGGCTATTTTTTTTTGCTTTCGGACGCATAGGGGAACGGATGGGCCTCTGGTGCCTAGTATGGGGTCACAGTAATTTAACAGTGTTCTCTCTCTCTTTCTCTCTGCCTTTCCTCCTCTCCGATACAGCCCACAAGACGAGCACGATAATAAAGGCTAGCAGTTGTGACTACATATTTCTCGCGTTGTAATTTTTATCAACAAGATGACTGCCACGTGCAGAATGCCTTTTTAGTACGGTGAATATATACCACAAGGTTACACTATGGGAAATGTAGACAGCCTCATCCAAGATTTGAACTCTGATCACCAAGTCCATTTCTTATGTTGATAACCATTACACTACAAGCACTTTATCAAAGTATATCAAAGAATTGAAGCTTTTGTTAGTCAGTATTCTATTGATTAACAAAAAACATTTTTACTTTTGTGATTGTCTCTCTTCTGTCATTTAAAGACAAAAGGTTCGGTACTTTTGTCAATATTTTCTAACACTTAGCTGCCCCCCCACCCCCTCCAGAGACATCACCCCTCCCCTCCAACTTTTTTGCTATTGAACGTTCAATTGGGTTTTTTTTATTTTTCAGGGATTTATTCAACTAAGCTCATAATCTCAATCTGTAAAAATCAATGAGTCTCTTGAGTGCATGTATTTTTGTCAAAACTCGACCATGGGAGGATTTACACATTTTCTGGACCATATGATCTTTAGGCACCCCTTTTCGATCTCGTTTCATCAGGACATTTTTTTGATTTACACCATCAAATCCGGTTGTTGTTAGGGTTAGGGGTTAGTTTTATATTTTTTTTTAAACTCTAAAAATCATCTGTTAACAAACAATCGGATTTTGGGGTTGTTTGTTAGGGGTTAGGTTTAGGTTAGGGTTAGGGTTAGGGTTAGTTTTATAATTTTTTTTTAAAACTCTAAAAATCATCTGTTAACAAACAATCGGATTTTGGGTTGTTTGTTAGGGTTAGGTTTAGGGTTAGGGGTTAGGGTTAGGGGTTAGTTTTATAATTTTTTAAAAAACTCTAAAAATCATCTGTTAACAAACAACCGGATTTTAACGGTGTAAATGAAAAAAAAAGTTCTAATGAAATGAGATCGAAAAAGGGGTGCCTAAAGGTCATATGGTCCCATTTTCCAAACATGTTAGAGATATCTCAGAAGTGTAAGTGACATAATGTTTTGTTGTTTTTTTTTTGGTGCTGAGTTAAAATTCTATCTGAGTTTATTCAGATTTGTTTCACACTAATGTTTTTGAGGAAAGAACACAAATCCATCCATTTCTTCTGTAGGTAAAATAGTAGAGTAGACTGTTTTCTATCCTTGGTAGGCAGCCAGTCTATGAGAAGGACACCTCTAAATTCAAAACCAAGAACCAAACTAAACCTTGATCAAATTCTACCTCAAATTCATACAATGTTGACTATGATTTCTATTCATGGTGGGCAAACAGTCTAAGAGAAAGACATCTCTAGATTCAAACTAAATCTTGATCAAAATTTTATCACAAATTTATATAATCTTGTAAAAATTCTTACAGTATAAATACTCACTTACCAATTTAAAAAATAAAAATGTAATTGTCTTCTAAACCAAAGATACCAGGATTTTAATATTTCTAGTGAAACGGTATACAATGAAAACAGATATTATTAGGTATTATTTATTACCAAACTTTACTGCATTCTGTTGGCTGGGGTGTGCACCTCTGCAGAGGGGTAAGACCCCCCCCCAATGGGGCCACCTGTTGGCTGTGGTGGCGGCCTGTGATGCTTAAGGATAGAACCCAGGTAGTTGAGCAGTCATGACTTGCAATACTCCACTTTGGCCCTACCTTGGGCTAGACGGGTGGTCAGAGAGGCCCCTTCTGATCAATCAGCTGGGCATGTCAAGCCCTAACACCTATGATTGCCCCAACCCTATTGCCCTTATGGCAAGACCGAACCCTTTTTATCATATGGATGCTAGAAGGTGGTGGCTGGGGGTCTACATGTCCTGGGAATGATTAAACTCTATCTGATGGTGAGGTTCCAGTTTTGGAGGTTTGGGGAATGTGGAGCACCCTTCATCACCATTGCTCCCTGGTCCACTCTGACCTGGAGTGGTAGTACCTGTTAGGGTCCCATTATGGGTTAAAAAAATTAGTTATTTCATGTTGTTGTTAATTCAATAGGAATTTTAAAAGTTTTAAAAACTAAATGAAAGACACGTTTTTATACTAAAGATACATATTATATTAAAATAGTTTTTATTTAATCAGAAGAGAAATGCAGATATGTTTATTTAAATGAAAACAGTTTTTATTTACAAAATAGTTGTTCATATTTATTCAAATAAAAGGATGTTGGGACCAAGTAATTAAAAAAATCTTACAGTGAAATTCTAATGCAAAAAAAAATTTTCTGTTGTAAATAAAAAACAACCGGGAGTTTACGGTAAAAAACAAAAGGTGTTCCTTTCAAAACAGCTCCCAGTTGGGGTGCTTATTGGTTACTTGGTCCGTGTTCATCATATTCCCTGTATTTTTCTACTAACCGTTATTTTAAAATCTACACTTCACTTACTGTACATAATTAATAGGCTACCTATCAATTTTGTTATATGAATTCAAAACCTTTTTTTTTTACTCTTTACAGATGTCCTGTTTGTCTATAAAGAGATAAATTCTTAACCAAAATAACATTTGTCTGAAAAACAGAAAAGAATTAAAGAAGATGACTGCAGGTTCAATTCCAGCTCCGATGGTAATCCCCATACGAGCCCCACAGGCAGGGAAATCCAAAACGACCATTGATTCCTCTACAAAAGTTGCTCTTACATGCAGTAAGTAAAAATCTTTTAAAAATATTTACTAATTATAAATTGTATTTAACTACCCCCTCTCATCCTCTCCCTGTCGGAAGACAGAATGGGACTGTTTGGCGCTGAGCTATTTTGGCACTCATTGTTTTGACATTGAGCTATTTTGACACTGGGTTTGGTATTCCTTGTTTTTCCTGCTGAGCTATTTTCCTGCTCATTATTTGTGCACTGAGTTACTTTGTTGCTCATTGTTTTTTGCACTGGGCTATTTTGCTGCTCATTGTTTTTGCACTGGGCTGTTTTGCTGCTCATTGTTTTTTGCACTGGGCAATTTTTCTGCTCATTGTTTTTGCACAGAGCTATTTTGCTATTTTGCTGCTCATTGATTTTGCACTGAGTTATTTTGCTGCTAATTGTTTTTACACTAAGGTATTTTGCTGCTCATTATTTTTGCAATGAGCTATTTTTGCACTGTGCTATTTTGCATTTTTTTGCACTGAGCTATTTTTGCATGTGCTATTTTGCTGCTCATTGTTTATGCTCTGTGCTATTTTGCTGCTCATTATTTTTTGCACTGAGCTATTTTTGGCACTGTGCTATTTTTTGCTGCTCATTGTTTTGCTCTGTGCTATTTTGCTGCTCATTATTTTTGCACTGAGCTATTTTTCACTGTGCTATTTTGCTGCTCATTGTTTATGCTCTGTGCTATTTTGCTGCTCATTATTTTTGCACTGAGCTATTTTTGGCACTGCTATTTTGCTGCTCATTATTTGCATGAGTTATTTTGCTGCTGCTCATTGTTTTTTGCACTGTGCTATTTTGCTGCTCATTTGATGAATGATTTTTTTATCCACTTTTTAGAGCTTAAAATTCAATTCTTTTAATTGAAGTTTAAAAATATTTAGCTAAAAAAGAAGCCAAATTCAATCTGAGTTTTTCTTTGAGAAATTCTTGTTTTCTTTGATTAACAGACGATTCCAATGTCAGTATTTATTACACCATAAATGGCACGAAACCTGAACCATTCCAAGCAAAGTCAACTCCGGGATTTTGTACCGTGCGATACAGAAGTCCAATCACACTACCAAGTGGGAAGGTAACACTGAAAGCACTTGCTGTTGCAAAGTAAGTATCTTTTAAAAAAAAACTTTTATCTGCCCATAACTCTATTATTTTTTATATCTATATGAATACCTACCTACCTACCTAGTATTCAAAGGTGTGTGTCACAAGGAAAGGGAAGAATGGTACAATGATACCTCACCCGACGTCATTAACTGATTCCAGTCAAAAAAGCAACTTTAATAGAAATAGCCATTATTTAGATGCAATTAACTAACCTAGACCTAGCCTAGTTTTTTTTTGTTAGCTCAGTCAGTGGAACGTTCGGTTAGAAATCACAAGGTTCCTGGTTCGATACCAACCTTCGCCAACTCAACTCGCTTTTATCTGCCCATAACTCTATTATTTTTTATATCTATATGAATACCTACCTACCTAGTATTCAAAGGTGTGTGTCACAAGGAAAAGGAATGGTACAGTAATACCTCACACCACGTTATTAACTGATTCCAGTCAAAAAATCAACTTAAATAGAAATAACCATTATTTAGATGCAATTATCTAACCTAGACCTAGCCTAGTTTTTTTGTTAGCTCAGTCAGTAGAGCGTTCGGCTAGAAACCACAAGGTTCCTGGTTCGATACCAACCCTCGCCAACTCAATGTATGAGTAGCACAGGGATCTATGCGGTAAAGTAAGGAGCTGATGGTAGGTGTGGTGCTCCAACTCAGATGCAAAACAATCTCCTTGGTCTAGCGCTAGTGAAAAGGGGATAGACTCCCTCGCTGTCTGGCTGATACCGACTTTAGGCTTCCCTGACGACTTTACCCTTTTACCGGTAGCCTAGTCTATTTTTTAAAATGTTAGCCTACATAATTATCATATTTTGTTAAATTATAAGCGTGAACAATCGATACAACCCAGAATTAATGATACTATACAGTATAAATGATACAGCTATTTGAACAGACTACGTAAACATCATAATATTTTATATAGCCTTTAATATTTCAAGATTTTTGAAAAGCAACGTATCTTTGAAAATGACATAAGTTAAGGTATGGCTGTATTTATATATCCATAAAAGAAGAAGAAAAGAAGAAAGATAAACCTACAAGACTTCTGCCTTCTGACCTTCCCTACCAGATACACCACTCTCTGCTACTTGAAATATACATATCTTGTGTGCATAAATGATTTTTTATTTCCTTTTAAGAGGAAATGTTGGACCATATGACCTTTAGGCACCCCTTTTTGATCTCGATTAAGAAAGGACATGTTTTTCATTTACACCGTCAATATCTGGTTGTTTTAACAGCCGATTTTTAGATTTTTTTTTTAATTATAAAACTAACCCTTAACCCTAACCCCTAACAAACAACCGGATATTGACGGTGTAAATGAAAAACATGTCCTTTCTTAATCGAGATTCAAAAAGAGGTGCCTAAAGGTCATATGGTCCGAAATGTTAAATAGAAATAATACAAAAGTGTGAATGGGTGAAATGTTGTAACTTGAAATATGAAAACCATAGCAAATAAGTGAGGTAATCCCTAAATAAAGAATTACTTTTATGAAAAATATTGTTTATTATTAATAAGGTTTAAATAAGTTTAGTATTATTTTCATGTGTTTAATTTTATTTGTAACTTTTTAAAATTTGATTGTTTGTAATTTTAGGGATGGTGTCCGCGAAAGCAATGTTGTGAGCAAGACATTTGATGTGGAATATATTCCAGTTGAAGGAGAAATTGAATCTGAAGAGGACGATGGCTTGGCGTTCCAAGATGAAATTGCTGAAGAAAAACTCAAAGTATGTAAAAGATCCCGGCCCTTTAAGGGTCGAGGGGTTAGCTCAGTTGGTAGAGTGTTCGGCTAGAAACCACAAGGTTCCTAGTTCGATACTGACTCTCACCAACTCAGCGTATGAGTAGCATGGATCTGTGCGGTAAAGTAAGCAGCTGATGGTAGGTGTGACGCTCCACCTCAGACGCAAAAACAATGAGGTTTAATATAGAACAACTAAATTTGGTAAGGCCGGGTTAGCTCAGTCGGTAGGGTGTTAAGCTAGAAACCACAAGGTTCCTAGTTCGATACCGGTCCTCACCAACTCAGCGTATGAGTAGCACAGGTTTCTGTGCAGTAAAGTAAGGAGCTAATGGTAGGTGTAGCGCTCCACCTCAGATGCTAAAATAATCTCCTTGGTCTAGTGCTAGTGAAAAGGGGATAGACTCCCTTGCTGATTGGCTGATACTGACTTAAGGACACGCCCAACGACATCTTATGTAAAAGATTAAGTTAAGAAAAGAATCATTTTAGATTGGTTGGTTGGTTTGGTTTGATTTTACGGCATGTCAACCCTTGTTGGGTTATTTTATACTGAACACATAAATAAAAAAGTCGTTGGGATGGCCGAAAGTCGGTATCAGCCAATCAGCGATGGTGTCTATCCCCTTTTCACTAGTGCTAGACCAAGGAGATTATTTAGTGTCTGAAGTGGAGTGCCACACCTACCATCAGCTCCTTACGTTACCGCACAGATCCCTGTGCTACTCATATGCTGAGTTGGTGAGAGCTGGTATCAAACTAGGAACCTTGTGGTTTCTAGCTTAACCCCTACCGACTGAGCTAACCCAGCCTTACCGAATTTAGTTGTTTTATATCAAACCTCACCTCACATGATGTAATGGTTAGCAAGCTAGATTCGCAGACCATTTTTAATGGGTTAAATTCTTATTTGGCACCCCATATTACTGGCCTTGTGCCACATCTAAGCTAAGCATAGTAAATAACTATATCAAACCATGTGGTAATCTATAAAGGGCAAACAAATTCTTTCCAATTAATAATATATTAATTTAAAAGTCACCCTATCGGACAGTAATTTAGCTTGCTCTTTTTTTTGGGGGGGGGGGCAACAATGACACTTCATACATTGAGTACATATTAAAATTTATTAAACTTGAACAATATTTTTCAAACAATTTCATCAAAAACAATGATACTATATAAGGAAGTAAGGTTAAATCCTGCTTAATGGACATAAATTCCACCATCTTATGTCACCACACTGAAAGAAAAATTACTAAAAATCATGGAATTAACCGAATTTAATGAAATTTTCAGTGTTGATATATTAATGAATAAAAGATATAATGTGCCAGATATTTTATTTGAAAACTCTTACATTTATTCAGGCCAGTTAACGTTGAACCACATATCTTTGAGGTGTAACACAGATTCACCAACATACGTGGTTCCAATTTAACTGACCTGAAAAAATGTAAATGTTTTTAAATAAAATAACTGATGCATTATATCTTTTATTCATTAATGTATCAACACTGAAAATTTCATTAAATTCGGTTAATTCCTTGATTTTTAGTATTTTTTCTTCTTTCGGCAGGGTGACATACGATGCTGGAATTTATGTCTGTTAAGTGGGATTTAACCAGAAGTAAAGTTGAAAAAATGTGACATTCGCATTTATTGTTAGAGAAGATTTATTTCCAAATTATAAGTATTGTATGTTTGGATTATATATATATATATGAGGTAGATAAAAGGGAAAGTGAGCAAGAAATGAACAACTCAAAACAAATCAAGGGTTGAAATGATTTCGTCGTATTACTCGGACATCTTCAGTCGGAAGTCATATGGACAAAATCATTTCAACCCTTGATTTGTTTTGAGTTGTTCATTTCTTGCTCACTTGTCCATTTATCTACCTCATATTGTCGGATTCTAAACCCATCCATCCTATCTTCATATATATATATATATATATTATCGTGACAAAAGATTTGTAGCAAAAATGTCATGTAAAAAATCACTGAAAACAATCGCAGTAATTAAAACTTGGTTAGACAGGTGGTTGGAGAGGCTCCCTCCAATCAAATGTTATATTCTATTTGATAGTGAAGTTCCAATTTGAAGCTCTGGGTATTGTGGAGTATTCCTTCATCACCATTACTCCCAGGTCAACTTTGACCCGAAGTGGTAGTACCTGTTAGGGTCCCATCTATGAGTTAAATAGAACAAAATGAGTTTTTAAAAAATGTGTTTAAAAAAATTGAGTCTAAGAAATTGAGTTCCTATCAAGAATGAATAAAACAAAACACCTTCAGCATAAAATGACCCAACAGGGGTTGACATGCCATCAAATCCAAACAACCAGCCAACTATAATTTGTTCAAAAATTTTTTAGACATATCATCTATATATATAAAAGAAAGTTTGGTATATACGTGTCGAATTATAACTCAGAAATGAGATGTTATTCAGATTCGAAATCTTGCATACACCTTGACATTCTTATAACTAAGAAACACATTTATTTATATTTTAGTTAAGCCAAGTTAATATTTGTAATAAAGATTTTTTTTTTCTTTTTGTTTCTTTTTAAATTCAGCTGCAAA
Organism: Doryteuthis pealeii; assembly: GCA_023376005.1. NCBI lineage: Eukaryota > Metazoa > Mollusca > Cephalopoda > Myopsida > Loliginidae > Doryteuthis > Doryteuthis pealeii. Next base: position 14,759,733 of record CM042167.1, read on the forward strand.
TGAAAAGATCTGCCAAGAATTTTCGACTCTCAGCAAAATCAGCTTGGAAAGAATTTCCCACCCAGAAAAATATTTCCCAGCTTATGACTGGTAAGTACCCCGTCAAAATTTCTTGATTTATTCAATAGGACGGGTCTTATTATTAGATTTCTAAACAGCAGCACCCCACAAGAATACAGCTGTATGGCCACTTGCCTCCTATCACACGAATCATCCAGGAAAGATGAACAAGACATGCTGGAAATAGCAGGAGAAAAAGGATGAAGTGACTTCTTATGACACCTACACATGGACACACCAGTGTCAGCTGACCTGTAAAACTTACATCAATCAGCTCTGTGTGGATTCTGGATGCTGCACAGAGAACTGCCCAAGGGCGATGGCTGATAGTAACAGTTGGAGAGAGAGAGAAAGTCATGGATATCCATGCTGCCAGCATGATCTAATGATGATGTAAGTCAAAGTAAAGTCGTCGGGGCGGTCTAATGTCGGTATCAGCCAGTCAGCGAGGGAGTCTATCCCCTTTTCAATAGCGCTAGACCAAGGAGATTGTTTTAGCATCTGAGGTGGAGCGCCACACCTACCATCAGCTCCTTACTTTACCGCACAGATCCCTGTGCTACTCATACGCTGAGTTGGCGAGGACCGGTATCGAACTAGGAACCTTGTGGTTTCTAGCCGAATGCTCTACTGACTGAGCTAACCCTGTCCCTTGATGATGTAAGGAAACAATAAATGGTTATTCCCTATAAATCTAACATAAACAAAGGAACCACTCTTGACTGATAAATTATTTATTTATTGATCTACTAGGAAAAAAGAAGATGGGGTTAGGGTTAGTGTTAGGGTTTAGGGTTAGTTTAATGGGAAAATAAATAAATAATTTATCAGTCAAGAGTGGTTCCCCTTTGTTTATGTTAGAGTTATAGGAAATAACCCAATAAATTACCTCCCTTAGAGAGTGGGTGTGTTCGTTGACTTATTGGGTGTCACATAACAGAAACCCATTCTGAACTTCTTTTTCCTCTGTTCTTTGAACAGTGGATATGTCTGTTACTCTGGCAGGAAGCATTGGAGCATTGGAATCACATGGTGATATTAACCACACTTGTTAAGTAAGACTTTTTTCTTTTTGTACTGCCTCCACATACTACTCGTTCATGGAACAATATGTGGTGCAGTCATACGGCAGCACTGATACACTTACAGCTTGGAAGAATTCTATCTTTATCTTATCAGTGAAATGAGATTTCTATATAAATCTGTCTATAATATTAATACCTTATATCAGACTTTAATTTAACATGTTATTTTTTATAGGCCATCCTTTAGAATATAGGCAAGAGCGCTTGTCCAGTGGAAATCCTTGATAAAGAATCCTTTGGTTCTCTTAGTATTGTAAGTTCCTTCGTCAATGATTGCAAATGGACTATGAAAGTATCAGTATTTAAGTAGTTAATCTGGTCAGGTTTATGGCAAATCTCGCACGTCACGTGATTAGTTAGTTAGAGAAGCAGTTTCAACCCGAGATCGAAGCAGAGTAGACATGATACTGCGAGGTTGATTCTCACCCATGCGGCTAATAAGAATGGGCTAAAAAAATCTTGATCAAGGAAAAAATGTCTTGTGGTTTAATTAATTGCATGACTAAAAAGTTAGCCCTTAGAAGAAGCAGTTAGAAGAACATAGTAACCAGATGACAAGATGATGGCCAAAGAAGAGGAAATGAAGTATCAAGTAAGTCTCAAATCTCTGTCTCTCTCTCTGTCTTTTCTCTCTCTCTCTCAAGTTTCCTCTCTTGATTGTATACCAATGTTGGGTATATACGGTTTAACCACAAAGTGTTAATTTGGAATTTGTTCTGGTTTAATTTTCAGATATGTCTTTTGGTGATGAGAAAACGGCCCAAACGAGCGCTCGATTCTTAGATGAAAGATTCAAGACAAAGAAAATTCTGCTTCAAACCTCTTTCTCTACAGTAAGTTGTCACACTATGTATGCTGCACAAAAGTGAAATTGGTGCATGAAGTGTGTGTGTGTATATAATAAGGTGTATGGTTAGTTATATGAATAAGTAGTAAGACCAGCCACATATAGGTATATATATATGTGCTTGTGTAGACTGGAGATAGTGGATCTTTCTTTCTTTCTTTCTTTCTTTTTCAGTATATCAATATCTATCTATCTATCTATCTATCTATTTTAATTTCTTTCTCAGTCTATTCATATCTTTCTTTCTTTCTTTCTTTCTTAGTCTATTCATATCTATCTATCTATCTATCTTTCTTTCTTTCTTTCTTTTTCAGTATATCAATATCTATCTATCTATCTATCTATTTTACTTTCTTTCTCAGTCTATTCATATCTTTCTTTCTTTCTCAGAGTATTCATCTCTACAGTAAGTTGTGACACTATGCATGCTGCACAAAAGTGCAGTTGGGTGCATGCAAGTGCGTGTGTGTATATAAACGCTCATAAGGTCATTAATCATCTTAACAACAACAACCTTGTGCACCTTTTTGATCTCCATCTTTCCAACACGTGGGCATGCCTACAAAGTCAGAAAACAGCACTGCTCACGTGACTTTCGGAAACATTTTTTCACGCTCAGAATTGCGGAAACATGGAATAAACTGCCCATGTCTGGTGTCAAAATTAGGGTGACCCAGAAAAAACAGACCCAATTATTATTTATTTTCCCATTAAACTAACCTGAAACCCCACCCTAAGCCTAAGCCTAAGCTCTAACCCTAAACCCCCTTAGTTAAAATTAAGTTTTATTCACAAATTTGTGGTTCTGATTTTTCTGGTCACCGGTAAAGGGTGACCAGAATAAACAGAACCCAAATTATTTATTCATTTTTTCATTACATTAACCCTAAACCCCAACCCTAACCCTAATCCTAAGCCCAACCCTAACCTAAAGCCTAACCCTAGACCCCCCATATTTTATTACAAAATTTGTGGGTTCTGTTCCAAATCATTATATTCTGATTCCCAAGAACGATAAAATGCATCTTGTTTGCTTATTTAATTCTTATTTCTAAATTTCCAAATTGATTTTAAATTTCAGAATGCGACTCCTTGAAACAATTGCGATCAACTGTCCGCTTCCGAATGGAGGGAATTCCGGAACCTCGGAAGCACCCGAGAATTCCACTCAAAGTTTACGTCTCCAAAACACACGGATTTTCTCAAGTAAGATTAACTTATTTTCTAGATTGATCCATGTTTGATGAATCCTTTTCTAGGCATTTTGTGCTTAAAAAGAGGATTGATCCTTGAAAATATAATCATTGCAGCTGATCTATGGATTTAATTCAACAAGCTTTGATTAATGGTAGACAAAGTTGAGTTAAAATTGATTTATTCAATGTTTATCACATCCTCTGCAGGACATCATTCGTATAGGTTAAATATATGTCTTACAGATAGATCCATATATATCATAGATCTATATATACAGAATCCATAGTAATATCAATCCATATGTTTACTTTGATCCGTAGATCCATATATAAGTGTATATGTTTACATATACCTGTGTGTGTGTGTGTATGATATTATATATATATTATATTGTATCCATTTTTTTAATAAATTCGCTCTATTTCGTATTGAGCACTTGTATTTGTTATATCGCTGACTTAACCCTGAATTTTGCACCTCAATGATTGTGCCCATTTTCACCGGTAAGCCCTTTTATCTTTATAAAATACATATTTATATATTATATATATTATTTAGTAATTGATTCAAGGACAGTTGAAGATGATCTTAAATGCTTTTCTGTGCTCTTTCCTGATTGGCCAATTTTTACCAGGAATTCCTACTGTTGGGAAAGTTTATAAATAAGAGTGGTGATTTGGCATACATCCCAGATAATCCAACAGAATAAACCAGTGTATAATAATAGGTGTAAAGACTTTTTTTGTGTATTTTCTTTTCAGGTGTGTCTATTGTTTTGCTGATCGACCTGCTGACCCTTATGCTAAATTCTGCAATGTCTGTGGCAAACCGATACCACCATTACCCCAAAACCGCTTGGCTCCACCTGAACCTGGACAGGTAGTAAAAAAAACAACAAAGAACCTTATATAATAAGATGTTTTAAAGGTGTATTTGAAGAGATAGCAAAGAATGAATTAAATTGAGTTTACCATTTTCAGACATGTGACCTTTTTTGTAAAAAAAAAATTAATTATAACAAAACAATCCCGTTGCAAACTGGACCTTTGCCATGAGATGGAGTTTAAAGTCGTACCCAGTACAATAAGACCCCCAGCCACCACCTTCTAGCACATATATGATAAAAAGGGTTGGGGCTTACTATAAAGGCAATAGAGTTAGGACAATCATATAGATGCTAGGGCTAGTTGAGATGTTCTGCAAACCCATTGGATTCCTATTACAACAGTAGACCCTGATGATATTAATGCTTCTATTTAGGAATGATTGGAGGATTCTAATTAGCACTTCATAGTTATCTCCCTTACATCCTTATTATTTATTTAATGACATATTAAGATTTATGGGCCACAAAAGAACATTAATTTAAATCTTAGTTTAAAATGAAGCCTCCCTATTTAGGCAGAAAAATAATAGGCAAAGAATTATTTTTCTGATAACCAAAAAGATTATATTTTATGTACATCAGAGTAATTAAAAAATCTGGAAAAAAAGTTGTTTTTTTTTTAGATTAATTTCTTGATATTTAGTATTTTTTTCTCTCAATTAAAAAAAAAAAAATTTTTCATTCCCTTCATATCTTCAGTCTTGTCACTTTTTATTTATACAAAAATTTGAGAAAGCCTTAAATACCCAATATATATGTTATGCCCCAAAGATTGGGAGGGGGCAAAGTTAACTGACCTGAAAAAAATGTGAAAGTTTTTAAATAAAATAACTGGTACATTATAACTTTCACTCATTAATATATTAACACTGAAAATTTCATTAAAATCAGTTAATTCCCTGATTTTTGGTAATTTTTTTTTTCTTTAAGGGTGACACTGGTACTGTCAAATTTGACTTTAATGCTTTAATTGGTGGTGCTTATATTAAATTCTTATATTAATGCTTCAGCGAAACCCCATGGGTTGTAATGGTTAGCAGGTTAGATTAGCAGACCATTGATAGAGTTCGATTCTCACTGTCCCCCCCCCCCATATTTCTGGCCTTGTGCCTCATCTAAGCTAAGCTTAGTAAATAGCTATATTAATGCTTCAGTGTATTTCATTATCGTTAACTCAATCTTTCATAATGAATATTTTAAAATTTTCAACCATTTCCTTCTTTTTTCATATTTTTCAATTTATCCTAGAGATGTTTGAATGGCTACCATGTTACATGCACAGTTAGAAAACAAAAACAAAATAATTGATTTGTAAAATGTGCTCTATGTTGTTATTTAAACAAATGTAAGGGAAGTAACTCTTCATGGGAATTATGTTCGTTATTTTCTATTTTCTATTTTCTTAACTAGTGGTAAACTAGTTTAGAAAATGACGAATACAATATCAATTTCATATATGAAATATGTGTTCAAAATTGATCTACATATGCGGCACCTTACTTGTCAACAAGAAAAATCCTAATGATAAACTTTAATTAACAATTCTTGTATGTTTTATTTAATGAAAGATGCTTAATAGAAAATTTGCTACCTAGATCATGATTATCATCAAGTCGCAATGATAGCAGAGATTCCCATGACTCTTTCTTTCTCTCACTAACCGTCCCTATCAGTCATCGCCCTTGGCAGGTCTTCTGCACAGCATCCAGAATCCGCACAGAGGTGATCAATGTAAGTCAGCTCACAGTGATGTGTCTATGTGTAGGTGCCCACAGGAGAACATCACCTATATGTTCGTCTTTGCTTGTCCATCATGTCTTACCCCCTATCACCCAAATCATCCAAGTAAGTGGCAGTGCTGCTGTTTTTTTTTTTTTGTGCTGCTTCCAAGATTTGTTTAAGACAGCACGCAGCCTCCTTGTGTAGCTTTTTTCTCTAAGCATTTCATTAGAGTCAAAGTGGTGCAACCATACAATAGCACTAACATTGGTACACACATGAAAATATGAATTTAATTTTTTAACATTAAAAATGCTATACAAAAAATCAAATCAAAGTTTCTCTGAATCCAAAAGAATGGTTGGTTGGATTTTACAGCATACCAACCCTTGGGTTATTTTATGCTGAAGACGCTTTTAATAATTGTTGGATATTCAAATCTTTTTTTAACTTAATATATTTTTTAATCACATTTTTTAAAACTCATTTTTTGATCTATTTAACCCATATATGGGATCCTAACATGTACTTCCACTCTGGGTCTAAGTGGATGTAGAAATGGCAATGAATGGGTACTCCACACTCCCCAGAGCTCTAGAATTGGAACTTCACTCTTAAATGTAGATTAATGCTGTACCCAAAACACTAAGACCCTCAGCCACCGCCTTCATATATGATAAAAAGGGTTGGGGGTTTGCCATAAGAGTAATAAGGTCAGGACAATCATATAGGTGCTAGGGCTTGATGTGACCATCCGATTGATCAGACTGCCTGTCTAGCCTAAGTAAGGGCCAAAGTGGGGTGTTGCATGCCATGGACTGCTCATCTACCAGGATTCCGTCCTTAAGCATCATGGGTCACCACCCATGGCTAACAGGTGGCCCCATGTGGGAGGGGGGGGTCTTACCCCTCAGCAGAGGTGCAATCGGTGTATTCTAAAGCCACAGCCGACAGAGCTCAACTGTTTAGTTAATAACAGAAACTATAAAGACCTCAAATTTTATCAAACATCATGCACAAGGTTTGTTTTAATAGTTTTAATTTTGATTTCCGTGACGTGACCAGCTAATTGATTGGAGGGGGGGCCTCTCCAACTGCCTGTCTAGGCCAAGTAAGAGCCAAAGGGGAGTGTAGCATGTTCTGGACTGCTCAGCCACCAGGATTCCATCCTTAAGCATCACAGGTCACCACCCATGGTCAACAGATGGTCCCATTGGGGATGGGGTCTTACTGCAGAGGTGCAGTCGATGTATTCTAAATCCCCTGCTGACAGGGCAATTCAAATTCTTGTGTAATGGTAAGAGAAAATCAAGATTAAAATTATTAAAACAAACCTTGTGTGTGGTGTTTAATAAAATCTGTGGTCTTTATAGTTTCTGTTATTAACTAAACAGTTGAGCCCTGTTGGCTAGGGCTTTAGAATACACCGACTGTATGGGGCCATCTGTTGGCCGTGGGTGGCAACCCATGATGCTTAAGGACGGAATCCTGGTGGCTGAGTAGTCCATGACATGTAACACCCCACTTTGGCCCTTATTTAGGCTAGACGAGCGGACAGAGAGGCCCTCTCCGAGCAATCAGCTGGTTTTATCAAGCCCTAGCACCTATATGATTGTCCCGACTCTATTGCCATTATGGCAAGCCGCAACCCTTTTTATCGTATGGGTGCTAGAAGGCAGTGGCTGAGGGTATTCATGTCCTGGCTATGACGTTAAACTGATGGTGAGGTTCCAGTTCTGGAGATCTGTGGAATGTGGAGCACCCCTTCATCACCATTGCTCCCTGGTCCAGTCTCATTTGAAGTGGTAGTACCTGTTAGGGTCCCATCTATGGGTTAAATAGAAAAATGTGTTTATAAAAACGAATTTAGTAACCATTAAGAATGAATTTATTTCAAAACTTTGTTGGTATTAAATGACCCACCAAGGTTGATGTGCTGTAAAACAAAACAAAAGCTAAACCCAGATTATGATACACATCTCTGAGTCTGTGGAGTAGTCTATTGTCAGTATCAGCCAAACAGCTAGGGAGTCTATCCCCTTTTAACTACCGCTAAACCAGGGAGATTATTTTTGCGCCACACTACACCTGCCATCAGTTCCCAGATGCTTTACTACACAGACCAGATTACCCAAGCTGTGCTACTCATGCTCTTAGTTGGTGAGGACCATTATTTTATTCCTTCTTGATGGGTATTCAATTAAAAAAAAAAAAACTCAATTTAAAAAAAAATCATTTTTTATAACTCATTTTTTTAATTATTTAACTCCCATCTATGGGAGCCTAACAGATACTACTACTCCTGGTTAGAGTAACCTGGCAGTAATGGCGGTGAAGGGGTACTCCACACTCCGTAAAGCTCTAGAATTGAAACCTCACCACTAGATGTAGTTTAACCTTCTACCCAGAACAGTGTGTGTGTGTGTGTGTGTGTGTGTATGTGTGTGTGTGTATAAACAAATCCAAATAAGAATAAAGCTAAAAGAATTTTTTAAGAAAAATTCTAATTCTAATTTTTTTTTACCATTCTATCAAACATTTTTATTAAAATTTATTGAATATTTCATATTCTTATAAAAACAATGTTTAGAAGTTTCAGGTATATAAATATTTTTTAATATAATTGAACTGATTTATGCCAATATATTATTAGTAACCTATTTATTATGTTTCATATTAAATTTTACATAAATAATTACATGGGAAATAACAGATTTTTCTCATGTTTTTTTTTACTTTTACTCATTTCCTTCAAAAATACACACTCAAAAGATTTTAATTATAGAACCTCTTAGAAAATAGATTTTTCTTGTACCAGGTTTCTCCTGTAAATATACATACCAGACACATTACACAGATAAGTATTAAATTCATTTGAGGAATTCAAGCTAACAAGGAACTGGTACAAAAAATCTATTTCTAAGGTTCTATAATTAAATCTTTTGAGTGTGTATTTTTGAAGGAAATGCAGTAAAAGTTAAAAAAAAAAACATGATAAATTTAATTCCCATGTAATTATTATGTAAAATTTAATATGAAACATATAAATAGTTCACTAATAATATTGCATAACATCAGTTCATATATATAAAAAATATGTATATACCTGAAACTTCTAAACATTGTTTTTATGAAGAATATGGACATATTTCAAGAAATTTTTAATAAACATGTTTGATAGAATGGTAAAAAAAATATAGAATTAGATTTTCTTAAAAATTTTTTACTTTTATTCCTTATTTGATTGTGTTTTACACACAACACAGTACACACACACACACACACACACACCACTGTTCTGGGTAAGAAGGTTAAACTAATCTAGTGGTGAGGTTTCAATTTCTAGAGTTTACGGGTGTGGAAGTTACCCCTTCACCGGGCCATTAACTGCCAGTACTTAAACCAGGAGCTATAGTATCTTGTGGCTCCCATTCAGGATGGAAGTAAAATTAATTAAAACCCAATGGTTATAAACAACATAGCGACCTAGCATGACATGTAATATCTTTTCTAATAGATGTGAGTTTCCTTTCTCTTATTTCTTCTAACTTGATAACCCATTCAGAAGGAATAAATAACCATGGTCCTCTCAGTCACATTCAAGGGCGCATGCCAGCGCTCTCTCCCAACGCTTGGGTAATCTGGTCTGTAGTACGGTATAAAAGGCATCACCTCAGCACTCTTGCTCATCCGCACGCATGCCTCCAAGCCACGCACCATCGCCGGTCGCGGAAACTCCGATGGCAGTCGTTGAGTGGGCGCTCACAGCATCAATACACTCATTCCCTGGTTTAAGCCAGTAGTTAAAAGCGGGATAGACTTCCCTAGACTTGTGTTGGGCTGATTGAACTGACATTACTACTCCAAGTGACTCGATGTGATCATTAATCGGGTTTTACGCTTTTGTTTTGTTCTACAGCACATCAACCTTGTGGGTATCTGAAATTTACCAACTAAAGTTTTGAATACTAACATTCATTCTTAATGGTTATAAATTTCGTTATCTCTTGAAACACATTTTTTCTATTTAAACCCATAGATGGGACCCCATCACACCTCTATCGGCTGACTACCTGACTTCAAATCTGCAGGACACTGNTCAAAGGATTTCCACTGGATCAAGCGCTCTTGCCTAATTTCTAAAGGATGGCCTATAAAAACGTAACATGTTAAATTAAAGTCTGATATAAGGTATTATTATTTATCGACAGATTTATATACAGAAATCTCATTTCACTGATAAGATAAGATAGAATTCTTCCAAGCTGTAAGTGTATCAGTGCTGCTCGTATGACTGCACCACATATTGTTCCATGAACGAGTAGTATGTGGGGCAGTACAAAAGAAAAAAAGTCTTACTTAACAAGTGTGTTAATATCACCATGTGATTCCAATGCTCCATTTTCCTGCCAGAGTAACGCGATATCACTGTTCAAAGAACAGAGGAAAAAGAAGTTCAGAATGGGTTTCTGTTATGTGACACCCAATGAGTCAACGAACACACCCATCTCTAAGGGAGGTTAATTTATTGGGTTATTTTCCTATAACTCTAACATAAACAAAGGGGAAACCACTCTTTGACTGATAAATTATTTATTTATTTTTCCCATTAAACTAACCCTAACCCTAACACCTAACCCTAACCCATCTTCTTTTTTCCTAGTAGATCAATAAATAAATAAATAATTATCAGTCAAGAGTGGTTTTTGTTCAGATTTAAAGGGAATAACATTTATTGTTTCCTTAACTCATAAGGGACGGGTTAGCTCAGTCAGTTAGAGATTCAGGCTAGAAACACAAGGTTTCGCTAGTTGCGATACCGTCCTCGCGAACTCAGCGTGATGAGTAGCACAGGATCTGTGCGGTAAACGTCGGAGCTGATGGTAGGTGTGGCGCCTACCTCAGATGCTAAAACATCTCCTTGGTCTAGCGCTAATTAAAGGGGATAGTATTCGCTCGCGTGACTGGCTGATACCTGCATATAGACCGCCCGAAAAAAAACGTCTTTACTTTGACTTACATCATCATCTAAGATCCTGTGGCAGCATGGATCGTCCATGACTTCTCTCTCTCTCCAACTGCTTACTATCAGCCATCGCCCTGGGCAATTCTTGTGCAGCATCCAGAATCCACACAGAAGCTGATTGATGTTTTTACAGGTCAGGCTGACACTGGTGTGTCCATTGTAGGTTGTCATAAAGAAAGTCACTTCAAATCCTTTTTTCTCCTGCTATTTCCAGCATGTCTTGTTCATCTTTCCTGATGAGTTTCGTGGAATAGGAGGCAAGTGGCCATACAGCTGTATTCTTGTGGGGTCCTCTGTTTAGAAATCTAAATATAAGACCCGTCCTATTGAATAAATCAAGAAATTTTTGAACGGGGTACTTACAGTCATAAGCCTGGGAATATTTTTTGGGGTGGAAATTCTTTCCAGGCTGATTTTGCTGAGAGTCGGAAATTCTTGGCAGATCTTTTTCATTTGCAGCCTGAATTTAAAAAGAAACAAAAAGGGGAACAATCATAAAAATCTTAATTAAAAATTTAACCTTGGCTTAACTAAAATATAAATAAATGTGTTTTCTTAGGTTATAAGAAATGTCAAGGTGTATGCAATAATTTTCGAATCTGAAATAACATCTCATTCTGAGTTATAATCTCGATCACGTACTACCAAACTTTCTTTTATATATAATAGATGATATGTCTAAAAATTTTTGAACAAATTATAGTTTGGCTGGTTTGTTGGATTTATGGCATGTCAACCCTGTTGGGTATTTTTATGCGAGGTGGTTTGTTTATTCCATTCTTGAATAGGAATCAATTTCTTAGACTCAATTTTTTTAAACACATTTTTTTAAAAACTTTCTTTTTGTTCTATTTAAACCATAGATGGGACCTAACTAGGTACTACCCACTTCGGGTCAAAGTTGACCTGGGAGTATGGTGATGAAGAATACTCCACAATCCAGAGCTTCAAATTGGAAACTTCACTATCAAATAGAATATAACTTTGATTGGAGGGAGCTCTCCCAACCACCTGTCTTAACAAGTTTTTAATTACTGGGATTGTTTTTCAAGTGATTGTTTTCATGACATTTTTGCTACAAATCTTTTTGTCACGATAATATATATATAATATAATGGAAAATAGGATGGATGGGTTAGAATCCGACAATATGAGGTAGATAAATGGACAAGTGAGCAAGAAATGAACACTCAAAACAAAATCAAGGGTTGAATATGATTTTGTCCCATATGACTTCCGACTGAAGGATGTCCCGAGTAATACGACAATATTTCACCTTGATTTGTCTTTGAGTTGTTCATTCTCTTGCTCACTTTTCCCTTTTATCTACCTCATATTATATATATATCAAACATACCAATGATTATAATTTGGAAAAATCTTCTCTAACACAAAATGCGATGTCAGCATTTTTTCAACTTACTTCTGGTTAAATCTACTTAAGATCATATTCCACGCATCGTATGTCACCGCGCCGAAAGAAGAAAAAATACTAAAATCAAGGGATTAACCGAATTTAATGAAATTTTTCAGTGTTTGATACATTAAATGAATAAAAGATATAATGCAATCAGTTATTTTATTTACAAACTACACACATTTCATTTTCAGGTCAGTTTAAATTAATGGACCACTATTGTTGGGGTGAATCATGATTGTTAACAACCAAAGATATGGGTTCAAACGTTAACGGCTGATAATTAGAGTTTTAAAATACAAAATCGAGCAAAGTTGGTTAATAATCTTTATTCATTTAATAATGCACATGATCAATAAAACGCTTTCCGGCGGTTGAATCACCGTAAGATTACTATTGAAATTTTCTGTGTTGCATTGAATAAACAAACATTGTTGTTTTGGAGACTCGTCACTGTGTCTTGTGCCAAAGTACGCATTGCATACGTGGTACTTCTACAACGTAATGATGATTTTTAAATTGGTGCTAATTTTTATCATTAGTCAACCTAAATTTATTATCGCTTGATTTTTTCTCTTCGGGTATATATGAATTAGCTTATAGTGATACCTTCTCTATAATAGTATCATTGTTTTTGATGAAATTGTTTTGAAAAATATTGGTTCAAAGTTTAATAATTTAAATATGTACTCAATGCATGAAGTGTCATTGTTCCCGTCCCCCAAAAAAAAGAAGGCAAGCTAAATTACTGTCGATAGGGTGACTTTTAAGTTAAATAATTATTTAATTGGAAGAATTTGTGTTTGCCTTTATAGATACCACATGGTTTGATATAGTTATTTACTATGCTTAGCTTAGAGTGCACAAGGCCAGTAATATGGGGTGGCCAAATCAAGAATTTAACTCCATTAAAAATGGGTCTGCGAATTCGGCTTTGCTTAACGCATTACATCATGTGAGGTGAGGTTTGATATAGAACAATAAATTCGGTTAGGCTGGTTAGCTCAGTCAGTAGGGTGTTAGCTAGAAACCACAAGGTTCTAGTTAAAACCGGCCCTCACAACTCAGCGTTGAGTAGACAGGATCTGTGCGGTAAGTAAGGGGCTGATGGTAAGGTTGTGGCACTCCACTTCAGCCACTAAAATAAACGCTGCCTTGTCTAACGATTCTAGGTGAAAAGGGGATAGACACATCGCTGATTTGCTGATACCGACTTTAGGCCACCCGCGACGACGTTTTTTTCTACGTATGTGTTCAGTATAAAATAACCCAACAAGGGTTGACATGCGTAAATCAAACCAACAACAACCAACGGGCAATCTAGAAATTGATTTCTTTTCTTATTTTAATCTTTTACATAAGAGTCTCGGCGTGGCTAAAGTCGGTATCAGCCAATCAGCGAGAGAGTCTATCCTTTTTCACTAGCACTAGACCAAGGAGATTATTTTAAGCATCTGAGGTGGAGCGCTACAACCTACCATTAGCTCCTTACTTTACTGCACGAAAACCTGTGCTACTCATTACGCTGAGTTGGGTGAGGGGGTATCGAACTAGGAACCTTGCTGGTCTTTCTAGCTTAACCTAACGCTGAGCTAACCCGGCCTTACTAAATTTAGTTGTTCTACTAATTAAACCTCATTGTTTTTGCGTCTGAGGTGGAAGGCGTCAACACTACTCATCAGCTGCCTACTTTAGATACTCGCACAGATCCATATGCTACTCATACATGAGTTGATAAGCGGCCGGATCGAATAGGAACCTTGTGGTTTCTAGCCGAACCGCTCTACCAACTGAGCTAACCCCCGACCTTAAAGGGCCGGGATTCTTTCACATACTTGTGAGTTTTTTTCTTCAGCAAATTTCAATCTTGGAACGCCAAGCCATCGTCCTCTTCAGATTCAATTCTCCTTCAACTGAATATATTCCAGCATCAATGTCTTGCTCACAACATTGCCTTTCGCGCCACATGCCTAAATTACAAACATCAAATTTTAAAAGTTTATTCAAATTAAAATTAAACACTGAAATATATACTACCTTATTAAACTTATTAATAAATATAACAATATTTTTCATAACAAGTAATTCTTTTTTAGGGATTACTCATTATTTGCTATGGTTTTTCTCATTCTTTTATAGTTACAAAAAACATTCACCTATTCACACTTTTTGTATTCATTTCTATTTAACATTTTGGACATATGACGCTTTGGCACTCTTTTTTGAATCTCGATTAAGAAGGGACATGTTTTTTTCATTTACAGGACGCGTCATATCCGGTTGTTTGTTAGGGGTTGGGTAAGTGTTAGTTTTTCTATTAATAAAAAAATCTATAAAATCGTCTGTTAATAACATGCATGATATGGACGGTGTAAATGTAAAAACATGTCCTTTCTTAATTCGAGATCAAAAAGGGGTGCCATTAACAGGTCATATGGTCCAACATTCTCTCTTAAAAGGAAATAAAAAATCAATTTATGCACTTCAAGATATGTATATTTCAAGTAGGCAGAGAGTGGTGTATCTGGTAGGGAATGGTGCAAGAAGGCAGAAGTTTGTAGGTTTTATCTTTCTTCTTTTCTTCTTCTTTATGGATTATATAAATCATGCCATACCATTAACTTGTCATTTTTCAAAGATACGTTTTGCTTTTTCAAAAATATCTTGAAATTTAAAGGGCTATGATATAAATATTATGATGTTTACGTAGTTTCTGTTCAAATGTGTATCATTTATACTGTATAGTATCATTATTCTGGGTTGTATCGATTGTTCACATTGTGAGGTTTGGCTTATAATTTAACAAATATGATAATTTGTAGGCTAACATTCTAAAAAATAGACTAGGCTACTGGTAAAAAAATACGCGTCAGGTGGCCTAAGTCCGGTTCGTAGCCATCAGCAAGGAGAGTTCTCTCCCCTTTTCCTAGCGCTAGACAAGGAGATTGTTTTGCATCTGAAGGTGGAGCGGCCACCCTACCATGCAGCTCTTAATCTTTACCGCACAGGATCCTGTGTTATTCATACGTTGAGTTGGCGAAGGTTGGTATGAAACAGTGGAGGAAGCCTTGTGGTTTTCTAACCGAAACGTTCCACTGACTGAGCTAACAAAAACTAGCTAGGTTAGGGTTAGATAATTTGCATCTAACATACATGGCTTATTTCTATTTCAAGCTGCTTTTTTGACTGGAATCAGTTAATGACGTGGGGGTGGAGGTATTACTGTAGCATTTCTTCCATTTCCTTGTGACACACACTTTTGAATACTAGGTAGGTAGGTGAGTATTAATATAGATATAAAATAATAGAGTTATGGGCAGATAAAGTTTTTTTAAAAAAGATACTTCCTTTTGCAACAGCAAGTGCTTTCAGTGTTTACGTTCCCCTGGTAGTGTGAATGTGGATTCCTGTTCGGACGTACAATAAATCCAGGAGTTGACTTGCTTGGAACGGTTTCGGTTTCGTGCCATTTATGGTGTAATAATATCTGACAATTGGAATCATCTGTTATCAAAGAAAACAAGAATATTCTCAAGAAAACTCAGATTGAATTTGGCTTCTTTTAGCTAAATATTTTTACACTTCATTAAAAGAATTGGAGTTGAAGCTCTAAAATAAGGCTCCATGCAAAATAATGAGCAGTAATAAGCTTCAGTGGCAAAAATAATGACAGTCTAAAATAGCTCATGCAAAAACATGAGGCAGAAAATAGCTCAATGCAAAAGTAATGAGCAGCAAAATAGCTGCAATGCAAAAGTAATGAGCAGCAATAATAGTCAATGCAAAAGTAATGAACATGCAAAATAGCACAGTGCAAAACGCAATTTAGCAGAAAAATAGCTCAATGCAAAAACAATGAAGCAGGCACAAATAGCCCTGATAAAGAATCCTTTTGGTTCTTCCTTAGTATTGTAAGTTCCTTCGTCAATGGTTGCAAATGGACTATGAAAGTATCAGTGTTTAAGTAGTTAATCTGGTCAGGTTTATGGCGATTCTCGCACGTCACGTGATTAGTTAGTTAGAGAAGCAGTTTCAACTTGAGATTGAAGCAGAGTAGACCTGATACTGCGAGGTTGATTCTCACCTGTGCGGCGAATAAGAATGGGCTAAAAAAATCTTGATCAAGGAAAAAATGTCTTGTGGTTTAATTAATTGCATGACTAAAAAGTTAGCCCTTAGAAGAAGCAGTTAGAAGAATATAGTAACCAGATGACAAGATGATGGCCAAAGAAGAGGAAACGAAGTATCAAGTAAGTCTCAAATCTCTGTCTCTCTCTCTGTCTTTCTCTCTCTCTCTCTCAAGTTTCCTCTCTTGATTGTATACCCGATGTTGGGTATATACAGTTTAACCTCAAAGTGTTAATTTGGAATGTTGTTCTGGTTTAATTTTCAGATATGTCTTTTGGTGATGAGAAAACGGCCCAAACGAGCGCTCGATTCTTAGATGAAAGATTCAAGACAAAAGAAAATTCTGCTTCAAAACCTCTCATCTCTACAGTAAGTTGTCACATTATGTATGCTGCACAAAAGTGCAATTGGGTGCATGAAAGTGTGTGTGTGTATATAATAAGGTGTATGGTTAGTTATATGAATAAGTAGTAAGACCAGCCACATATAGGTATATTATATGTGTGCTTGTGTAAACTGGAGATAGTGGATCTTTCTTTCTTTCTTTCTTTCTTTTTCAGTATATCAATATCTATCTATCTATCTATCTATTTTAATTTCTTTCTCAGTCTATTCATATCTTTCTTTCTTTCTTTCTTAGTCTATACATATCTATCTATCTATCTATCTATCTTTCTTTCTTTCTTTCTTTCTTTTTCAGTATATCAATATCTATCTATCTATCTATCTATCTGTCTGTCTATTCATATCTTTCTTTCTTTCATCTCTACAGTAAGTTGTGACACTATGCATGCTGCACAAAAGTGCAGTTGGGTGCATGCAAGTGCGTGTGTGTATATAAACGTTCATAAGGTCATTAATCATCTTAACAACAACAACCTTGAGCACCTTTTTGATCTCCATCTTTCCAACACACGTGGGCATGCCTACAAAGTCAGAAAACAGCACTGCTCACGTGACTTTCGGAAACATTTTTTCACGCTCAGAATTGCGGAGACATGGAATAAACTGCCCACGTCTGGTGTCAAAATTATGGTGATTCAGAAAAAACAGAACCCAAATTATTTATTCATTTTCCCCATTAAAACACCTGAAACCCCACCCTTAAGCCTAAGCCTAAGCTCTAACCCTAACCCCCCTAGTTAAAATTAAGTGGTCACCGGTATTGACCCAGAAAAAACAGAACCCAAATTATTTATTTATTTTCCCATTAAACTAACCTGAACCCCAGCCTAAGCCTAAGCTCTAACCCTAAACCCCCCTAGTTAAAATTAAGTGGTCACCGGTATACAGGGTGACCCAGAAAAAACAGAACCCAAATTATTTATTCATTTTCCCATTAAACTAACCTGAAACCCCACCCTAAGCCTAAGCCTAAGCTAAGCTCTAACCCTAAACCCCTAGTTAAAATTAAGTGGTCACCGGTATACAGGGTGACCCAGAAAAACAGAACCCAAATTATTTATTTATTTTCCCATTAAACTAACCTGAAACCCCACCCTAAGCCTAAGCCTAAGCCTAAGCTCTAACCCTAAACCCCCTAGTTAAAATTAAGTGGTCACCGGTATACAGGTGACCAGAAAAAACAGGACCCAAATTATTTATTCATTTTTTCATTACATTAACCCTAAACCCCAACCCTAACCCTAATCCTAAGCCCAACCCTAACCCTAAAGCCTAACCCTAGACCCCCCCCCATATTTTATTACAAAATTTGTGGGTTCTGTTCAAATCATTATATTCTGATTCCCAAGAACAATAAAATGCAGCTTCTTGTTTGCTTATTTAATTCTTATTTCTAAAAATTCCAAATTGATTTTAAAATTTTCAGAAATGCCGACTCCTTGAAACAATTGCAGATCAACTGTCCGCTTCTGAATGGAGGGGAATTCCGGAACCTCGGAAGCCACCCGAGAATTCCACTCAAAGTTTACGTCTCCAAAAACACACGGATTTTCTCAAGTAAGATTAACTTATTTTCTAGGATTGATCCATGTTTGATGAATCCTTTCTAGGCATTTTGTGTTCTTAAAGAGGATTGATCCTTGAAAATATAATCATATGCAGCTGAATCTATGGATTTAATTCAACAAGCTTTGATTAATGGTAGACAAAGTTGAGTTAAAATTTGATGTTATTTCAATGTTTATTCACATCCTCTGCAGGACATCATATCGTATAGGTTAAATATATGTCTTACAGATAGATCCATATATATCATAGATCTATATATAACAGATCCATAGTAATATCAATCCATATGTTTACTTTGATCCGTAGATCCATATATAAGTGTATATGTTTACATATACCTGTGTGTGTGTGTGTGTGTGTATGATATATATATATATATATATATATATTGTATCCATTTTTTAATAAATTCGCTCTACTTCGTATTGAGCACTTTGTATTTGTTATATCGCTGACTTAACCCCTGAATTTTGCACCTCCAATGATCATGCCCATTTTCACCGGTAAGCCACCTTTTATCTTTATAAATACATATATATATATATATTTAGTAATTGATTCAAGGACAGTTGAAGATGATCTTAAATGCTTTTCTGTGCTTTTCCTGATTGGCCAATTTTTACCAGGAATTCCTGCTGTTGTGGGAAAGTTTATAAATAAGAGTGGTGATTTGGCATACATCTCAGATAATTCAACAGAATAAACCAGTGTATAATAATAGGTGTAAAGACATTTTTTTTGTGAATTTTCTTTCCAGGTGTGTCTATTGTTTTGCTGATCGACCGCTGATCCTTATGCTAAATTCTGCAATGTCTGTGGCAAACCGATACCACCATTACCCCAAAACCGCTTGGCTCCACCTGAACCTGGACAGGTGAGTAAAAAAAAAAAAAAAACCTTATATAATAAGATGTTTTAAAGGTGTATCTGAAGAGATAGCAAAGAACTGAATTTAAAATTGAGTTTACCATTTTCAGTCATGTGACCTTTTGTTAAAAAAAAATTATTAATTAATAACAAAAAATCCCGGTTGCATCTGTTAAAGAAATTAGATTAGAATAATTGCATTAGACATATTAACTTTGTTGTCCGATTAAAAAAAAAAGGACCATATAACCTTTAGGCACCCCCTTTGCGATATCGATTCATAAGCACATGTTTTTCATTTACACCGTCAAAATCTGGTTGTTTATTAACAGACGATTTTTAGAGTTTTTTTTTTTTTTAATCATAAAACTAACCCCTAACACCTAACCCCTAACAAACAACCGGATTTTGACAGTGTAAATGAAAAACGTGCTTATGAATCGAGATCGCAAAAAGGGGTGCCTAAAGGTCATATGGTCCAAAAAACAATATCCAAAATATGATTATCTCCCTTTAAACATATTGCTTTCTTTTTTAAAAAAAATGGTATTATCTCCCTTTGTTAATTTTTTTTTTTTTTTTTCCTGTGCAGATGGGTGTCTGTTTGTATTGTAACTCTATGGTGCCTCTAAACACCGACTCTTGTGTTGTGTGTGAGGGGCCTATCCCAGTACAGAACCAACCCCACGCCAGCATCAAGTTATCGGACAGACTTGTATGCTCAATCTGTGGTACTGCCAACCCTTCAAATCTGTTCACCTGTGTCTTGTGTGATTCAAAACTTTCAAAAGAGACAAACCTTCAGGTAAATATGCTTTCTTCTTCTTCTTCTTCTTACCTTTCTTTTTCTTCTATCTGTACACTTTCTCTCTCTCTCTCTATCCCTTACTGATCAGTCATTTGGATTACCTTTCATTTATTATATCAAACATTTTACCCCTGAAAAAGGTTTTTCTTTGTATACTTAAATATTTTATAATTTTCTATTTTTATTATTTTATTTTATATTTAAAATAATAATAAATAGAATACAATGTGTACATGAACAAATTTCCTGGCCGAAACACGTGTTGGTAACTCAAATTAAATCAATTTTATCCATTCAACATTTTTTTCCTTTATTTATTTATCCTTTCATCATATATATATATATATATATATATATATATATATATATATATGCTGTTTTAGACACAAAATGTGGTTTTCCTCAGTCCCCCCAGATTGTTGTCTGATCTAGCTGGTGTATCCTGTCTAGACTAGTGGTTCCCAACCTATGGCCACATGGCCAACAGCAAATTTCAGGTGAGCCAAGGAAATATTATAATTCTATATGATTTCAGAGTATACTTTTTATATACAAAATCCAATAAATAGTCGTTAAATTGAAACTGAAAAGTACATGTAGTTTAGATACTTGAGATAAAGTGTGTGTGTCAATATGGTTGTATCTTGATTGAATAAATATCTCATGTAAAATGGAAATATTTTTTTCTATTATAATAATTTCATGGATCACAAAAAAATTCTGGTTTCAAAGTGGGCCATGAGTTTAAAAAGGTTGGGAACCCCTAGTCTAGACAACATCACCAAAATACAAACAGATGTTCATACTGTGTTTTATAAATGGAATTTTATCATGAAAAAAGTTTTTTTTAAAAAGAAGCTCCCTTAGTTTTGATTCTTCTCAGCCTCCCTTCTATCCTTTTTTTTTCTTTTTTTTTTTTTTTGATATTTCAGAAATTTCCTGCCACTCAACAACAAAGTCTCTTCGCTGCTCCAGGAACAAATAATAAAGCTAAATTCATAAAATGCTCAAAGTGTCTTCGAATAAACAACATGGATGCTCGTTTTTGTGACTGGTGTGGCACTCAGGTAAATTACTTCACTTATTTTTACTCTCCATAATAATAACTAGTACAAAATAAAAAAAACGCCCTCTGGGCGATGTAAAAATAAATTTTTGAAAGATATTGCTTGAGGAGGTGGAAGTTAAAAATTAAATGTCGGAGAGTTTGAACCATAAATCATGAAATCATCAAATTTATTAAAGGAGTAAAAAAAAATAAAACAATCTGAAATCGAAAGTAAATTCTATTAACTTTGAATATCTATTAAAATAAAACAAACTATATTTAGATATATGATACTGGGGATGTATCTATTAAAACTTGTTTTAAAAAAACAATGAGGACTGTCTAATGTTGCATGTTCAAATTTTGAGTGTATTTATTCTATGTTATAACGATTTCGGGTATAGTGACGTAAGCAGTGACGTAATTTTTGTTACAGACAAAAACCGGAAGCGAATCTCCATTATTGATAGATAATGGTTGTCAACTCATGTTCGAGTAAAACTATTTCCTGTTTTTTTTTGTTTTTTTTTAAATTTATTATTTTCATCATAGTTAGGTGCCAGTAGCATTTGACACTCTATTCTTGTGTTTTCTCAGATGACTCACCAGGCCAGCCCTGGAGAGACATACTCTTCCACATAAACTACATGTTGGAACTTCTCCACTTTGAATGTTGCTGGGCTGAAAATTACCCTTTCTAATAGCCCGCTTCAATTTTTGCTGTTTAATTCGGTTGGACTCAAATTCTTCCACAGACAGGTAGATGGTGGCTCTCTAGCCAGGTCTATCACAAGCTAGCTTCTCCCAGTCCTCCACAGCAATAGCAGTGTTCTTCAGAGTGTCCTTGAGGCAGTCCTTAAACCTCAATTTGGGTTTGCACTGACAACGTTTGCCAGTTGAGATTTCCCTATAAAATAGTTGTTTTGGGATTCGGCAATCATTCATGCGAACTAGATGACCAGACCAGCAAAGACGTGATCTAAGGATTAAACTCTCAATACTAGGCAGGTGACATCTTTCAAGTATTGTGGTGTCTGATGTAAATGACAACCATTCTATCCCTAAAATCCTGCGAAGGCAATTCTGATGGAATCTCTCGAGTGTCCTGAGATGTTGTTTGTAAACAACGCAGGTCTCACAGGCGTACAAAAGGGCAGTGAGCACACAGACTCTGTATACACCCAGCTTGGTGGAGATCTTAATGCTACGTTGGCTCCAAACCCTCTTCTCAAGCAAACCAAAGGATCTCATTGCTTTCTGCAACCTAAGGGAAATTTCTCTCCATAAACATATATAAGTTAAAAGAAAGGAAATGAATCCGAATGTATGAGTATATATAAAAGGATATGAAAACAACACAATATGCTGTTAAAGTGAAAACATTTTATTACATATTCATAGCTAATATTGAACAATATTTTAATTTTATAAAAATCATCTCCCGAGCTTGTTTATACTCCGTACTATCAAGAGCGGAGACAAAAGTCATGTGAATTCAAAACAAAAACCTTGATGTTGCAAAAAAGTGATATGAATTCAAAACGAAAACCAGTAACCATCACTGGTATTTTTCCATTCCCTCAGAGCTCTCGCTACAGGGCTTGTCAAAAGCCTTATGCCACCATACAATTATTTAACAAGAGGATACATACCACAATAAAGATGAGGACAACAGTCTGAAAAATCAAAATTATTTGTTTTATTTCTCTGTTTGAATAACCTGTTTTAAATTGTTTTTTTTTTTTTTGTTTTTTTTGTTGTCTTCAGCCAAATCAATCCAGTTGTATTCAATGTTCTAAATGCCAAGCTAATAATCATATCATGGCCACTTATTGCGGATCGTGTGGAACGGTAATAACACCACCCTATAGAAATATGGATCCAAACATAAGGTAATCAATTAACACTACATCCATTTGGAGAGAAATTGGACCAAGTAACCAATAAGCACCCCAAATCATCAACTTAATGAAAGGTTCATATTTTAACTCATCACCGGTAACTTCTGCTTCCAAAGTTTTTGTAAACAAATGATTTTAATCAGAAGTTTATGGAGATGTTGAACTCACAATAAGTTAAATAAATAGATGGTTGGTACACATAATCCAATTAAAATTTAATAGCAAAATCTTTTTTTAAATAAATACTTTTTAATCAGAAATTTATGAATATTTTTCAACACTTACAATGATTTAGAAATAGACGAAAGACGTTTTTATACTAAAATAGTTTTTACTTAATCAGAAGAGAAATGCAATTATGTTTATTTAAATAAAAATACAGTTTTATTTACAGAATATTTTATGCTTATTTGAATAAAAAGATGTTGTTCAGAAATAGTATCACACAATTTGTAAAATTTGTTTTTGTCAGATACAATATAATTACAAAAATCGTCTGTTCGCTTATTTTCAAATATTTGAAAGCGAAAGTTACCGGTGATGAGTTAAAATATGAACCTTTCATTAAGTTGATGATTTAGGGTGCTTATTGGTTACTTGGTCCGAAAAATTGTATTTCATTGAAGTATTATTTGTAATTTGATCACAAAGAAATGTTCAAAATTATTCCTAGCCATATTTTAAAGAATGGTAATGAAAATGACAGAAAATGAGTTATCTCCTTTATAAGAGTTCTCTCCCTTGAGATAGATTTGTTCAATTTTACCTAAGAGATCTAATAAAAAATCTTTTTCAATTTTTTCAATTTTAAAACAATCACCAAAAAATCAGGTAATTGTCCATTTTTAATGAAATTTTCAGCACTTTATTCATTAAGGAATTAATTTTATAATTAATTGTTTATTTTAATAAAAAGAAATTAAAAAAAATGTGTTTGAATGTGTAGAATTCACAGATCCTGATCACATGACTCAAATGAGAGTTAAAAATATAAAACCATTAAAATAATATTTTGTTTTATAACAGAAATTATGAATGTGAAAATTTTAATTTCTAAAAGATCCATTTAAAAAAAAATATCTTTTAATGAAATTGTTTTTTTTTCTGTTTTTTTTCAGTGATAATTTTGGGATGACATCGTATTCTGGAGATGTGAGTATTGCTTATTAGAAATACTAGCAAAAAAACAACACCCTCTGGGTAGGCACCTATAAGATTGCCCCAACCCTATTGTCCTTATGGCAAGCCCCAACCCCTTTTTTATCATACGGGTACTAGAAGGCGGTGGCTGCGGGTCTACATGTCCTGGGAATGACGTTAAACTCTATCTGATGGTGAGGTTCCAGTTTTGGAGGTTTGGGGAATGTGGAGCACCCCTTCATCACCATTGCTCCTTGGTCCACTCTGACTCGGAGTGGTAGTACCTGTTAGGGTCCCATCTATGGGTTAAATAGAAAAATGTATCTATAAAATATTGTATTATCCATTAAGAATTGATTTATTTCAAAACTTTATCAGCATTAAATGACTCACTGAGGTTGATATGCCGTAAAACAAACCAAACCAAACCTCTGGGTGGTGTAAAAATTAATTTTTGCCACACTCTTTTGTAAAAAAAAATATAAAACAGTTCTTTGAAATATTTTTTGGTTATTTCCTATAACTCCAACATAAAAAAGGGGAACCACTCTGATTGACTGATAAATTATTTATTCATTTATTGATCTATTAGGAAAAAAGAAGACAGATTTAGGGTTAGGATTAGGGGTTAGGGTTAAGGTTTAGGGTTAGTTTAATGGGAAAATAATGGGTCGATTAATTAACTGATAAAATTAATTCAGAGTGGTTCCCCTTTTTTTAGGTTGGAGTTATAGGAAATAACCAACCAAATTTCTAAATTCAAATTAAATTCAAATTAATTCAAATATTTATGGTTCTTCTTTTGGGAGGCATTGAAACCATTCTGTTTTGATCATCGTCTGTCATAAAAACGAAATTTAAGACAAACGAGAATCAAAACAGAATGTTTTCACTTTCACTCTATAATAGAATATCAAATTTAATGTAGAAGAACATTATGAGACTATTGGTGTTTGTAAAAATTATCTTCTTGTAAAACTCTATATGTTAGATAATTTTGAATATATATTAAAGTAAAACAAACTGCAGAGACATGGAATAAACTGCCCACGTCTGTTGTAGGCTGCCGAAGCACTGAATCTTTCAAAGCCTCCATGCTTCCTGTAGTCCGCCGACACTATACCTGATGCCACTCTCCACATACATATGCACACACACGCACACATACACGCATATTACTACTGTAAACTGTTCATGTTCCTGACACTTATACATTATTCTGTGTACTAGACATGAGACTTTGATGAGTTGTGGTGAACCTGAGCACTGTACACAATAAATTTCATTATCATTATTATTATTATTATTATATATAAATCAATATTACTAAGTATGTATTTATTAAAACTTGTTTTAACAAACAATTTAATATTGTGTACTCAATTTCTGAATATACATAATACAAGGTTGTTCTTTATTCTATGTATTAATTATAAATTAAATACTCATTGATAAACTTATGCAATTTGTGATGTAAGTAGTGATGTAGTTTCGGTTACAGACAGACAGACACTGAATCTCCATTATATATAGATTTTTAACTTATCAAACTTTCACAATTCAACCTGTATACATGTATGAATTTAATGAAATTTTCCGTGTTGATATATTAATGAATAAAAGATATAATGCACCAGTTATTTTATTTAAAAACTTTTACATTTTTTTCAGGTCAGTTAACTTTAAACCATGTATGTTTGTGAATCTGTGTTATGCCTCAAGGATACATGGTTCAAAGTTAACTGACCTGAAAAAATGTAAGAGTTTTCAAATAAAATAACTGGTGCATTATATCTTTTATTCATTAATATATCAACACTGAAAATTTCATTAAATTCGGTTAATTCCTTGATTTTTTTGGTTTTTTTTTCTTTCGGTGGGGTTACATATAATGGTGGAATTTATGTCCGTTAAGTAGGATTTAATCCATTTTTCTTTACTCTTGCATTGTGATAACCTTCAAAACCAACTGACAAATCTTTTTTTTCATTTTCCCAACAGAATCAATGGCTGCCAATGTCAAGGACTCACATTCCAATGTCAAGGTCATCAAATTCTGTCTCAACCCAAACAGTTGGTCTTTTTTATCCATCACAAAGGGAAATTCAAAAAAGGGAATACGAAGAAGCTGAAAGGGCTGCGTTTGAGAAGAAGATGAGGGACAGACAACCTTTATTGACGGCCATTAGTCCAGGGCGAGGTGAAGATTATTATTATTTCTTTTTTTTGGTTCATCAATTTTTGTACTTTACACACACACACATGTATGCATGCACACACACACACATACCTGCATGCACATATACAAGCGCACACCATACATACCAATCCACTAAATTACAAAGACAATTTACACACACACACACACACGCACACACACGAATCCATCACCCATTGTTTAGAGATGATGTTTACTTATATTATTGTTGCTGTTGTTTTTTTTGTTTGGGTATTTGTAAGAAAAATGGCAACTGACTTTTAAGTGCTTTGTGTCAACAATCCACCCCCTATCTCTCTCTCTCTCTCTCTCTCTCTCTCTCTATATATATATATATATATATATATATATATATATATATATATATATATATATATGAGCTATGTGAAATACAAACAATTTCATATATATATATATATATATGAAATTTAACATTTTGAAAAAACATATGATGTTTGTTATGTAATTGCTGACAGATCTGTTTCGACCAAATTGATAAGTTGGTCTTCATCAACGAGCGACATAGATGGGAAGAAAGATATCCGTTAAAAAGACTGTTTACAAAAAACGAACGCTGAATTCAACCGCTGAAATTTTGAAAAATGCATGTTCTGTTTTAAAAATAAAATAAATTTTATTTTAATTTAATAAAACTTATTTTATTACTGGTATTGTTTTTATACAGCTATGTTTCTGTTTGTATAATGCACAGCTAGACTGTTTTCAACAATATATGCTTAAATACACTAAAAACCTTTTTTTTCCTGAATCTGCCCTGCTGAAATGGAGGTGCGTCTTATATGCCGTCAAATACATTAAGTCTTTTCTTTTTTTTTTTTAAATAATTTCTGTCCATTAATTTGTGTTGCATTCTGAGAAGTGAAATTAAACATGTGATTTGAAAAATGTTTATTCTGTGTTTGTTTCAGGTTATTGGCGTAAACAAATTGAACATATCTGCCAACACCTTAAGGTTCATGCCCAGAATTGTGCTGAGTTTCGAGCGCTCATCGCAGAACCAAAGATGGGAAAGGTGAATAAAACAAAATGATTTTCTTTCAACCAAAAATTCCATAGCAACAGACATTATGCATGCATGTATGTATATATATATATATATATATATATATATATTCTCCGTTATTACAATTATTACGATTATTACAATTATTTCGAATTCTCCGTTATTACAAATATTTCACAGATGCTGCCACTGTCGGAGACAAAGAAGCCGTTAAACAGTAATAACATTTGACAAAGGGTATCTAACGAACCTGAAAATTTATGACAAAAAATAATTAAAAAATAAGTGAATCCAATACTCCATAATATCGAGTTCATTCATTTATACATTTTTAATGCTTCATAATAACGCCCAAATTTAAAAAAAAAAAATTTTTTTAAATATGTATATATATATATATATATATATATATATATATATATATATGGTATTTGTGGAAAAAGTGACTTACCAGTGAAAATGGTCACAGTGGTTAGTTGATTCAAGTTTCACAATGATAAGGCAGCAATATAACAAATATGCAGTGCTCAATACGTTAGTAGAGCCAATTTATTATCATGAAGGTACACGGTAATAACCTACTCGAGTTTCACCATAAGGATCTTCAGGGTTAAATCCAGTGGATTAATCAAGATATTGATTAATTGCAGTCGACTTCACGTGAAGTCGACTGCAATTAATCAATATCTTGATTAATCCACTGGATTTAACCCTGAAGATCCTTATGGTGAAACTCGAGTAGGTTATTACAGTGTACCTTTATAAATATATATATGTGTGTGTGTGTGTGTGTGAGAAAGGTAGACAGATACGGGATTTTGTAGAAAATTGATGTTTATTGTAGATAGTGATGTCGACGTTGTAATGTTTCGGTCTGTTAGACCTTCTTCAGGATGTTGGATTGAGTTCTTGCTTCAATGGTGAACATTTTCATACTGGTGAATTAGCTAACACCAACAACTGACTACTCCTCCCCTTATTCACGACCTCCTAATTCACCAGTATGAAAATGTTCACCATTAAAGCAAGAACTCAATACAACATTCTGAAGAAGGTCTAACTTCTTAACAAACCAAACCTGAGCCAGGGTAATCATAATCATTTTTTTTTTCACCCTCTCCTTATTATGACATTCTTTTATTCTATATCTGTTATAGGTGATACACCCTATAAGACTAATGGAATGCGCCGACGGGTTACTATAAGTAACAGGGACAATTGTGGCTTGAGAGTAAGCCAATGCGAGTCAGCTCACAATTCTATTTGTCGGATGTAATTCCCACTTCTCTGTATTGTATTTGTCTACTTTTTTTAATATATTTTCCTACATTTGTTACCCGTCATTTTGTTCTTATTTGACCCCTTAAAACCTCACAACAATATCGTAGTTCTTCTTCTTGTGGTAATCCTCTGATGAGACTTAAGTGAAAACAAAAATTTTGCTTATGATTGCAATTCTATGTCTTTTGTTGTTGTCAGTTGGTCTCTGGTACTGTGCATGAGGATGCCTATGAACTCAGCATGACTCTGAATTTTGCCCTGTGTGATCCGCACCCAACCATGTCTAATGGGAACTTGACAGTCAATCCGGCCAGGGACAGCTACATGTCCCCTTATACTGATGGTAACATTTTGGAAAGTTTCCGCAGTGAATCAAGCCAACGTAAGTAACATCAAACTTCTATGTTTGTGTATGGATATAATTTACCCATATATATATGTGTGTGTGTATATGGATATAGTGTACACGTGTATATATATGAATATATATGTAAGTGTATATATGAGGGTGAGTCAAAAAGTAATGCCATTTTGTTTAGGACAGGTATAATTACAAACACAGGAACATGCATCATACATCAAAATCAAGCTGGTCCTCTGTGGATCACTTCCCTACTTCACCACATAGGAGAGTCAAAAAGTAATGCCATTTTGTTTAGGACAGGTATAATTACCAACACTGGAACATGTATCATAAATCAAAATGTATATGGGTATAATGTACCTGTGCATATTTGTGTGTATATGGATATAATATACTTGTGCATGTATATAATATACCTGTGTGTGTGTGTGTGTGTATGTGTGTGTGTGTATTTAGATATGATATACCTGTGTGTGTGTGTGTGTGTGTGTGTGTGTGTGTATATATGTATATGTAATATTAAGAAAAAATTAAAAAACACAAGTTCATAAACGAGTGATATTCATTTTGCCTATGCTGCAGTGTTTCGATCTGTTTCAATAGATCTTCATCAGGGCTTTCATTAGTTTGAGGAAAAAATAAATGTATCACAGAAAATAAGAAATCTGTGAGACTCGTTTGTTTTGTCAGTCAGTCTATTTAAAATTGTTGAATGAAACGGAAATGTTCTTGGATTTTTTAAATGTAAACAGATGCCAAAACAAAACAGCTGTCGATTTAAAAAATGTAAATAGACGCTGGACAGATGATTGATTCACTTGCGCTGGGTGAGGTGTGTGGCTGTGTGTGTGGGGTGGGTGTGTGTAAGCATGAGTATGTATTATATTAAATTATAATTAATGAAAGAATATATATATATATATACTAGCAAATATATGCACCCTCCGGGTGCAAGTATTTAAGTTTTAATCTAATAAAATATCATGTTAAATTAGAAAGGCTAATGAAACTGAATAAGAATTCAGATAAAAATATTTGGAACAGAGGGGGTATAATCGGAAAATAGAACAACTTTGAAACTAACTGTTCCACCATTTTCCCTTACTCCCGTCTTTCAGTGGTAAATTTCCCTAATTTAACTATTTAGTTAAAATAGGAAGAAAAGAACAAAATTACAGTTATTTCTTTATGTTAATAGATTTCTGTTAAGATTTATCCCCGAGATTTTTGCTCATATTTATTAAGATAAAACCAAACAATTAGAAATCAATAATACTAAGCATATATTTATTAAAATCAAATTTTTTAAGATCAATATGCAAATTAGCCTTCCCGTTCACACTGTAAACCACTATTTCGTTGAATATATAAATATAATTGCATGTTATTAGTATGTAGATATTGTTAACAGTCTTAATGATGTAAAACAATTTTACTAATAATTGAGGTTTAAATAAAAAATAAAATCATGGAGAATGTGATGTAAATAACAAAGGGAATTGTGACTTGTATAGTAATATAGTTTCGGTTACAGACAGACAAAACCACAATCTCCATTATAATAAGATATATATATATATAAGTGTAAAGAAATAACAAAAGACTTAGAGATTTAGCATTATAGTCTATTTCAGGGAGCTTAGACAAAGTGTCTAAGCTCCCTGAAATAGACTATAATGCTAAATCTCTAAGTCTTTTGTTATTTCTTTACTTATATAATTGCTCTGTGACTCTAACATTAAGAGCACACATTGAGCTCTCAAACTGTGACTTGGTTTTGTTTAAATAAAACTCTTGTGTCGTAAGATTTCTTCTCTGGACTTTTGGATTATATATATATATATATATATATCCAATTTAATTTAAAAAACGCCATCCCCTATTAATTTTTTCTTAATATCACATACTGTCGGATTCACTTCCACTTTTTCTTCACATATATGTATATAATTCACCTGTATATGTGTTGCAGCCCAAGGGCCCCAAGACTTGAAAAACTAAAATTATAAGAAAGAGAGGAGTTTATTTTCAGATTTAATCGGTCCCCTCCTTTGCACTAACTTGAAACTATTTATAGGATTTGGGCCCCTTTAGTTAAAGTGGGTCTTTTAAATTCAAATGGATCCTTATTTTTCTTCTTATTTTTTTATACACATGGGGGGTGGGGGGGGGGGGGCGAACCTACATATTTAAAGGTGTCCTAAATTCTATTTGCCCAGGGGCCTCTTAAAACCTAAATCTGACCCTGTTGTAATGACGGACCCAATCAAACTGTCACATTTAATTAAATGCTATCAGTGACAAATCATATTACAAAAAAAAAAAAATGTTTTTTTTTTTTAATTTGTGATCAGTGACAGAACAAGGGAGGCGGGCACAAAATCAGTGGTATGCCACTGCATATGATATGTCTACATATTTTCAGAACTTTTCTTCATTTTTAAATTTTTAAAACTTTTTTTTCTTTTTTTTTTTCTTTTTTTTTTTTTGAAGTGTCTGAGACAACAGAAGATTCAGCAACAGAAAAAATCAAAAAGACCAAGAAATCTCGAAGAATTAAAACGGCTAAAAAAAGCACCGATAACAGATTGGCGGTGAGTTATTGGAATTCTCTTTTAAGTAAATAAATCAGCCATATTTGAAAACTTATAACACCCTTCCCCCAACATTTATATTTAATATCGGAGCAGGGCTTTTCTAACTTTTGACTTGGTGCTCCACCCCTACTACCAATTGGTATTCGTACAATTTTCATCTGTAAAATGTTGTCAATTAACGTCTCAGAAAATATCAATGGTAACTGAGTATATATGGTAAATTCTTTAATTGCTATTGGTAACCCAGAAAGTTTTCTGAAAACTTTTTGGCCTTCCTCAAAATGTTCCGCTATGTCGGCTGGGGTGTTAGAATGCACCGACTGCACCTCTGCAAAGAGGTAAGACTCCCCTGTTGGATTGTCTTCCCTTGGATTTGGAAGAGTTATCTTCCCTTGTGCCTAACCCGTACATGTGGGGTACATGGTAAACACTTTATTTAAATCTTTTCTTACTTAAGATATGAGATATGCTGATATGAGAGCATCTGTGGTCATACTCCCACGTCCAAATCTCTCTACTTACTCGAGTAGCTTGGCTGGTACCTTATTTCTGTTTCTTGTGTAGCTGGGACATTCTAACTGGTCAGGTCTGTTCTCTTCTTTCTTTCTTCTAAATGGTCTTTCTTAGTTGTGGCCTCTTCATTTCTAATTCGTCTGGTTCTGTAAAGGCTGCCATTAGCAGAGACAACACAAGGCTTATATTTTATGTGATCAAATTTTTTAATTTTCAACCAGACATCTCGACTGCGGCGGAGCGGACACATAATGTTTACATCATGACATCTATCACTTAACTGCTGATTGACTAAGCTTTGGGCTTTCGTTCCTAGGCCAGTCTGTGTGACCAGTAGGAAGATCACATAAAGGTTATTTCCTATCAATCCTCTAACCCTACAGATTTTGAATTTCAACTTTTTAATTCAAAATCCAACTACACTAACCTTAAAAAAAACAAAAAAAAAACAAGGGTTTATCAATTTACACCAAAAAAAGTCTTCTTACCAAAAATCCTAATTTTCTTTTTCCAGCCAATTGATTCGCCCCAGGGGTCTTCTGACCCACTTGAGATTTTACTTTCGATACAGACATTTGTCTTACAAAAAATCTCAATTTTTCTTTTCCAGCCAATTGATCGCAAACTCCTGAAGGAAGTTGGGACAAAAGGAGGAGGAGAAGTTTCCCAAGTACAGCAACTTATTGACGAGGTTGGTGACACTTTTTCTTTCTTTCTTTCTTCATCCTTTCTTAGCGTAATGGTTATCATCATAGGAAATGGAATCAGCAAACAGAGTTCAAATCCTGGATGAGACCGGATTTTTATTCATATAAATGACGTCGATTTTGACGGTCTCATATTTAATCTTTATTTTCTTATTAAATAATGTTATATCTTTATTGTTATTAAATATAAATTATATATCTTACTGAATATAAATAATGTTGTTATTAAATAGATAAATAAATTTCATAAGTAAATAAATATATTTACATGTTTATACATGATTTTAGTAAATAAATAAATAAATATTAAATAAATAAATAAATTTCATAAGTAAATAAATATTGAATATAAATAATGTTGTTATTAAATAATTCTTATTTTCTTAAACTGAGTTCAAATCCTGGATGAGGCAGGATTTTTATTCATATAAATTTATGAAAGGTTGTTTTTTTTTTTTTAATTACTTTCTTCCTTTTCTTCTCTCTGGTGTTGTGGGTGGTGTAATGTGTCAGCCATTGTTTGCTAGAAGAATCCCTTGCGACAATGAACAAAAAATAAAAATGGAGTCTCTCGTCGATTTCGACAGTCTCATTTTGTAATCAGAGGGTGTTGCAAGATGATAACGGTTGTGTACTTAAGAAACACGAGTATTAGTATATAGATTCTTTCTCTTGGTATCTTTTAACTCTTGATCTTTTTGATTTACAATTTATTTTTAAAGTTTCAAAATGATAATGAGGCTCTTACTTATTTAATAAATAAAATTTGTATGTTACACAACTTCTTATTGTTATATTAACGAGTACAAAATAAAAAACGCCCTCCAGGCGATGTAAAAATAGATTTTTGAAAAAAAATACCTGAGGGGTAGGAGTAAAAAAT
Organism: Doryteuthis pealeii; assembly: GCA_023376005.1. Lineage (NCBI taxonomy): Eukaryota > Metazoa > Mollusca > Cephalopoda > Myopsida > Loliginidae > Doryteuthis > Doryteuthis pealeii. Next base: position 14,793,423 of record CM042167.1, read on the forward strand.
TTAATGTCAGCGAGTTTGTACCCTAAGTAAGTAAAATCATCAAATTCATTAAAGGATTAAAAAATAAAACAATTTGAAATGTAAACTTCAAATATGTATTAGAATAAAACAAACTATATATAGATATATAATACCAGTCATGTATTTATTAAAACTTGTTTTAAAAAACAATGAGGACTGTCTAATGTTGCATGTTCAAATTTTGAGTGTATTTATTCTATGTTATGATGATTTTGGGTAATGTGACGTTAAGCAGTGACGTAATTTTTGTTACAGACAAAGACCGGAAGCGAATCTCCATTATTAATAGATACTCTTGTTCCTTAATCTTCTGACCGTTATCATCTTGCAACACCCTCTAGTTAAAAATCCGAGTAGTTACTCTCATCGAATAACAAATATTTATTTAATAATGAAAAGATATAAGGCAATGAGAGTAAGCTCCCCTGGTTTATTTCACTTTGAGGAAGCCATGTTTTTCTTCGGCCATCTATTTAACCGTAAATATAAACAAAAAAATGTGAACTTGTTCGAATCAATACAACTGCATGTTTTTAACACAAAAATATCATAAAATGTGTTCTTAATAACAATTAAATTCATTAAAATCTATGCCCAAACCAAAATTTTCCATTTTAATTTTGACGATGATTTTTAATTTTAACCAGATCAGCACAATAGTCCAAAAAATTCAAATAATACATTTTTTTTTTTCTTTTTAAATTCCTTTTGATCGCAAAAGGGTTTTACACAAAAATCTTTTTGCACATTGGTAGTCTACGTACGGCAAATTTCCTTCTTAAAAAAACAAAATCCCTTTTTTTGTTTTTTTCTGCAGGGTGCTGATCCAAATTGCACCAATAAAGATGGCATTCCAGTGTTATGCGTAGCCGTCAAGAACAAACACAAGGATTGTATTCCTGTTATTGTTCAAGCTGGGGCTGTCATTAACCAAAAAGGACCCGCCTCATCGTAAGTCATTTCTTATTTAGTTTTACCCTTTCCATTCGGACTGAAATTTTCGATCTTTTTCTTTTTGTTTAAAGAAATTGGAATTTAAAAAAAAAGGAAAATGCAATGGAACATTGGAATAGAGTTCTGATTACAATCAAACATTTACAAATGAATTAAATTTGATGAGTCATTTAGGCTCATGAGAGGAAAGGTTCTGGTGGTGGGGTTATAGGATTGTGACGGATGGCAGTGATCTGTAAAGATTATGCTATTGCTATATATATATATATATATGTATGTATGTATGTATAAATAAAAGGGTACGAAAAACACACTTTGTTATTAAGATGAATATATTTTTATATCCTTTTTCATTGTTGATATTGACAGTATTTCGATTTCTAAAAAATCATCATCAGAGCATAATGATAATTAGGTCCGTTTTTAGATGTAAATGTTTTTAATATGGATTCATCAAGAGGGAAATTAACAATGTAATTGTGTTTGTTATTCACTTTTCCATTATTGTTCCTCACACACACACATTATATATATATATATATATATATAGCGAAAGAACGTGATGCAGCGAATGAACGCGATGCAGTGAACTCACGTGATACATGCTTTTTGGGAAAAAAACAATATTATGCTATTATATTATAAAAGATTATATATATATATATATATATATATATATAATGTGTGTGTGTGTGTGTGTGTGAGGAACAATAATGGAAAAGAGAATAACAAACACAATTACATTCAATCAATGTTGGTTATAGAAGCTTCATCAAAATGAACTTTTGAATCTTCTCAAACCAACAGAAGTGAAATCATAATTGAATGTAATTGTTTGTTTGTGATGGAGAATGGGGGTCGGATGGTGGCAATGCACGGCAACTACCGTATTCTCTGAGAAAGAGAGCAAGACATTGTCTTGTCTGCCAGAATCGAACCCGCATCCTCCTGAATGCAAAAAATGAGACATAGGCGTTGTGTGGACGCGAGGTTCGACTCAGGTGCCCGGATGTTGAAAAGCTACGTCCGTAAGTAGTGGGAGTCTAAGGAAGACAGGGTAGAGCGGTGAGCGCACCAGACTGACCTACGAAGTAAAGGAAGGAAAAGAAAAGAAAGGAAAGAAAGAAAGACAGACAGGAGACCAGTGAACATTTGCTTCGAACTAGAGACCAGTGAGCATTTGCATCGGTCTAGAGACCAGTGAGCATTTGCGTCGGTCTAGAGACCAGTGAGCATTTGCGTCGGTCTAGAGACCAGTGAGCATTTGCATCGGACTTGATTGCAGACCCTTCCCTCAACAAAAAACTTGTTTTTGGGTTTGGTTTTTTTTTCTACAAATTGTTATTTGTCTGTATTTTTGAGATGTAAAAAAATTTATGTTCAGATTGTTGAAGAATTGGTCATTTCAAAATCTATAAATATAAAAGAAAGATTCTGTTTGAATAAATCTGTAGAAATTATCTTGACACAGAAACTGATTTTATTCATCTCAATTGAATGTGTAACTGATTGGGTACAGTGGGTTAACTGATAATAACTTCTATTACAAATCAATTTTTGTTTTTCTCTTTTCCAGCCAGGGTAACACAGCCCTTCATGAAGCGGTGATTTTAGGTCCAGGAGGTTTAGCAATCTTGGAGGTTTTACTTGGGTAAGTAGAATTTCTTACTATATTTTGTTAGTTACCATGTTAAACTAACATTTACCTTAAGCCCTCAAATGAATTCTGTTCCAAAAAAACTTCAAAGCTAAAGTCGGAGATCAGTTTTGATTTAGTATTTATATTATAAACAGAATCCTCCCCCTCACTTCCCTAACAGGACCCTCCCCTCTCTTTTAAAACAGAACCCCCCCTCTTCTAAAACAAGACACTCCCCTATCAGGACCCTCCCCTTTCTTTTAAAACAGAACCCTCCCTCTCTCTTCTAAAAACAGGACACTCCCCTTTCTTTTAAAACAGAACCCTCCCCCACTTATAAAACAGAACCCTCCCCCTCTCTTCTAAAACAGAACCCTCCCCTCTCTTCTAAAACAGAACCCTCCCTTCTCTTTTAAAACAGAACCCTCCCCTTCATAAAATAGGACCTCCCCCTTCTTTTATAAAACAGAACTGACAAATTGTTTGATTAACGAAGGAATTCTCTTTCATAAACAAAGAGGCACCCATTGTGTAATGGTTATCATTGTAAGAAATGAATACACAAGACCAGTTCAAATTATGGACAAGGCTATTTGCATTTCACATAGTGCCACTACCCTTGGAAAGATATGTATCCAACTATTCTCCCTCCAGCTATGGGTAAATAGTAGAACAGACTGAGCTCTTTAACCTTGATATACCAATCAGTCTAGGAGAAGTAAAACTCTGAATTCAAACCTGTTAAAGTCTATTTAAGAAATTGATCTTGTGTCACATCCTATTCGTACAGAGGGGTTTGTAGATAAGTAAAGAAAAAGGAGGGTCATTCAATATATAAAGTGAATTTTGCCTGAGGATTTGGTAATATAGGAAGCACTGTTTAGTTGCACATTTTCCAAGGAAATCGATGATTGTTCCTTTCATGTCTCAGAAGGCTGACAGCATGACCTTCTTTACTGATTGCTGCGCCCAGAGACTTTTCTTTACCGGAGAGTCAGTGTGCTTACACTCTATGGACGGTCTTTTCAACTCTAGCAAATGCATATTGAGCCCATTTGTAAAGATTTTTTTATTAAAACATGCTTCTCTATACAAATCATACATTCTTCTGTAAGTGACCTTCACACATGGACATACCAGTGTAGGCCAATCTATAAAAACTGACATCAATCAGTTCGGTACTGATTCTGGATGGTGTGGAGGAGGTGTCAGGGGCGATAATCAATAGGGGTGGTTGGAGAGAAAGAGGCATGTGGATATCCGTGCTTCTAGCATGACCTGATAATAAGAACGGACCATATGACCTTTAGGCACCCCTTTGCTTTGCTGATTCATAAGTACATTTTTTTCATTTACACCTTCAACATCCGGTTGTTTGTTAGGGTTTAGGGTTAGGGGTTAGTTTTATAATTAAAAAAAAAAAACCTCTAAAAATTGTCTGTTAACAAACAACCGGATGTTGACGAAATGAAAAAAATGACCTTATGAATTGAGATCACAAAAGGGGTGCCTAAAGGTCATATGGTCCATAAGAACAAAGCCAAAACACTCTGGAACAAATGCATTCACCTGATGAAAGTCAGAAAATAGATCCATGCTGTTATCATTTAAATTTTATTTTTTTAATTATCTTTACGAATATAAATCAAATCTCTATTATTTTTGCTCAAAAACCAAGCTCTGTTGATATTTAATGTGAATATATATTTACTTTGTCGTTAATTGTTTATTTTCGAAGTTTCCTCCGGACATACATATACACACACCTGCCCTTTATATATGTACTAGCCCGGGCAGAAGGAGGGCAAAAAAGTTAGTCTCACAGATCCATTATTTATCGTAAGTTGGATCCTCGCAGGATGCCCCATTAAAATCCCTATGTAAAAAAGGCTTTGCGTTGATCCAGACACTCTGAAAAGAAAAATTAATGTCTCCTATTTAAGATAATAAATGCAAATACAAATTCCGTGCTGTCATCATTTGAATTTTATTTTTTAATTATCTTGACGAATATAAACCAAATCTTCATTATTTTTGCTCAAAAACCAAGATCTGGTGATATTTAATGTGTATATATATTTACTTTGTTGTTAATTGTTTTATTTTCATAGTTTTCTCCGGATATACATATACACACAACTGCCCTTTATATATGTATAGATAAATAGATTAACAGGAATTGACCTTAAAATCTCCCCCCCCCCCCAAAAAAAAGGTCAGATTTTCTGTGCATTTTCTATGATCTACGATTTATTTATTCAATGCTAAACCTTTTTCTTTTATTTTCAAGATGTGGAGCTGACATGAAAAAGAAAAACGATCGTGGAGAAACCGCTTATGATTTGGCAGTAAAATTAGGTTATGAGATTTTAAGCAGAAAACTTGTGGCTAGTGTGGGTCAGTCACAATTGGAAAAACTTCTTCGCAGCAGGCAAACCCCACTTGAGTGAGCAAGTGATTTCTCATAATCGATGTAAATCTCCGTAAGTCGAGTCCGTCTTATTTATCACTGGGTCTTAAACAAAAAAACTTATATTGTTACCCCCCCCCCCCCCCATTTTTCAAATATTCACTTCCTTCTAATTTTTATTTTAAAACTTAAAAGAAAAAAATCTTGTTTATTTGGGAAGTTTTTGATTCTCAAAAATAAATAAGTAAATAAACTTATATCCGGTTATTTCCTATAACTTCAACATAAAAAAGAGGAACCACTCTGATTGACTGATAAATTATTTATTTATTTTCCCATTAAACTAACCCTAAACACTAACCCTAAACTCTAACCATAACCCTAACCCCATCTTCTTTTTTCCTAGTAGATCAATAAATAAATAAATAAATAAATAATTTATCAGTCAATCAGAGTGGTTCCCCTTTTTTAGGTTGGACTTATAGGAAATAACCCTTATGTCCTTTATATCTACTCAGACCCAATCGGAAATATTTTATATTTTATCAGATAAGATACGATGAATCAGCTGTTTCTTTAGCTGATATATATATATATATATATATATATATATATATATACCTTGCACTAAGGGCATCCCATTGTGGTCCATTATTACTGAATAGTGAGTTCAATCCTTGCTGGATGCCCTATACATGTGACCTTGTGTCACATTCTACCTGTGGTGGGTTAAATACCTACCGTATTTAACAGCATATAAGACGCACGGGCATATAAGACCCCCCCCCCATTTCAGTAGGTCAGATTTAGGAAAAAAGTTTTTAGTGTATTTAAGCATATATGGAAAACAGTCTAGCTGTGCATTACACAAGCAGAAACATAGCTGTATGAAAGTAATTTGGTAGTACAGACAAGCAATAAGCATACACAAGACGTCTCAATAGCAGGAAATAATAATAACAATAAAATTAATAATAAACTTCACCTATGATGTATAAGACGCAGGGCAATTTTTGAACCAACATTTTGGAAAAAAAGTGCGTCTTATATGGCGTCAAATATGGTATATATATTACATACATGCACAAAAAAAATGTTGCACTTGTTTGCACCTTAGACTACATATTGCAGGTAGTTCTTTCAAACAAAGTGGGGATTCCCTCTACCCCCCCCCCACCATACACCTTATTGGATTGTTAACTTTCACTATCAAGATTTTTTTATAATATGTAGAATTATTAGGCAAGGCCAAAATTCTGGTACAACAGCGCCTTCTTGTTTCTTTAAACTTTTATAAAAACAAAAAAAAAAACTTTCTTTACTGATTGCTGCACCCAGAACCTTTTCTTTACCGGAGAGTCAGTGTGTTTTCGATTCTTTGGAGAGTTTTTTCAACTCTAGCAAATGCATATTTAGCCCATTTGTTTCACTACCAAGATTTTTAAAAAGTTTTAAATATGTAGAATTATTAGGCAAGGCCAAAATTTTGGTACAATAGTGCCACCTTGTTTCTTTAAACTTTTATTAAAAAATTTTAAAAATTCAAATTGTAGTCACTTATTTTAATTTTTTTCCTAAAAAACATTTAATCAACCATCAAAACTAAAAAGGAATGTGGTATCTTTCTGCTTTTCAGTGATTAATAGCAAAATTTATCTCCTGAAAAAAAGTTTTATTTTTTTTTAAACTCTTAACATCCTGTTGAGAATTTTCTAAGTCCAGAGCCCCATTCCTATAACGATATATATAAATGGCTAAAAATGGCCTTTTCATTTAAAGTTACCAGTTATTTCCCATAAATCAAAGATTTCTAAATATGTTTAATATTACATTTAAACAAAGGCTATCGTTTGGGGTAGATTAGGAAAACGAATGTGACTTCTGGCCGGGTAGAATGAGGCGGTATAGGACGTTAAGAGTTAACTCTTAATGTCCTATACCAGAAAGTTACTTTTACACAAACAACCACTAACAATTTTTAACTAATGGTGGAATTTAAAAATATTTATTTCATTTTTATAATTAAGAAATTCATAGAAAAAAAATGTAATTTAAAAGAGGCCCGTCCAAACTCTACACTGCCGGAAAGCAAAAAGAGACCGATCTTGTTGTTCCACGTTACCACATAACTTCCAGTTCCGGTGAACACCCAAAACTTCTGGTTGACTTCCAATTCTCATCCGGGGGGCATACCTTGGTCATATTACCGGCAACCCGTTATGTGTCCACTACTCCTTTTTTTTAACCTTTACTTTCTCTTATTTCTTCTTCCTCTCTTTCTATAGCAGTCCGCCCACAGTTTTATTTCCACTATCAAACTCCAGTGGACCTTTAGAATCATGTTACAGCATGAAGGATGTAAGTTTTCATCTATGGGGAGGGACCCATTTCAGGGGACCAGAACCCTTTTGGAGCAATCACAATGCTGCTTTTCACTATTAGCCCTAAACAAAACAACACCATTTCAATCCAAGATTTTTTATTGCACGCACATGCACTTTCCTTCTTCTGTTTGGTTACATATCAATAAAATTGTTAAGTCATGACTCATCTTTATTGTCGTATGTATAAACACGTTTTTAGTACCTGTATCCTCTGACGTTCCCTGTGTATCCAAGCTTAGTCTTGACCCAACCTGGAGAAATCATTTTTAATGTAGGCTCAGATATACAGGAAACACCTGAGGAAGGCTAGAGAATACAGTTGCTGAAACGTGTTTATACATACACAATAAAAATGAGGACTATCCATGCCCACCGCCCTCACCTTCATATTATTCTAATCATAAATCTCAACTTATTTTTCTGCTAAAAATAAAAATTGTGCCTTTCGTTTTTTTTTCTTGGAGAAAACCAAAATTGCTAGCAAAAAAACAAAAAAAAGCATTTCAAATGGTATCAAGAATTTTTTTTTTTTCTTGATTAAAAAAAATAAATTTATAATTCAAATTTCATTTTGTGTCATTTTCTTCATTTAAACCAGGCAATTTTTTTTTTTTTGAGAACCAAGTTGCAGTGCTAAAGTAAAAAAGCTTTTTTTAAGGTACTACATTGAAAGTTAGCTCAGTGGTAGAGCATTCAACTAGGAACCACAAGGTTCCTGGTTCGATACCAGCCTCCAACTCAGCATATGAGTAGCACAGGGATCTGTGCAGTAAAGTGAGGAGCTGATGGTAGATGTGGCACTCCACCTCAACGCCAAAATAAGACTTGCCTGGCTGATACGACTTTAGGCCGCCCCATCGACTTTACTTTACTTTTTGTTTACTTGAAAGTCCACCTCAGACAAAACAAGACTCCCTTGCTGATACCAACTCGCATTGAAGTACCATTTTTACTACAGAAGACCTCAGGTGTTTGTCGGACTCAGGAACGTCCATAACAAATAGAACCTTTACCAAATGACTGACAATTTACTTTACAAGTGTTAAGTATTAATATTCAATATCATTGTGATACTATGATCGAAGGAGAACATGGTCAGAAAAAAAATAAATAAAAATAGAATATGTTAAAGCCCAGGCATAGGTAAATGGGTGGGTGGTTGTCCTTTTTACACAAAAGATTAGGCCGTAAAGTTTAAGGAATTATGAAGTTAAGCCACTTAGTGATAATATCTTTAGACATCCAGGTATTAAAAGCAAAAAGGCTATTTTTATGAGGAAATCTCTTTTGAAGAAATTAATGGCCGAAATATTGAAGACACAAAGTCTGATCTGAGTAATTTTATGAGAAATCAGTCAGGAAGTCTGAATTGAATTTAAGTGCCAAGCATCTGGGTGGTTTGGCCATAGAGGGGCGTGGGTTAGAATTTTATATAAATTCAGCTAAGCTCAAATCCTTGAGACTGTTCGATCCGGGCTGTTGAGGTGTTAATGTCATCAGTAGCAGTAGAGTTAGAAATAGCCAGGAATCCACAACAGTGAAGCCAGGAGTCAGCAACTTTCTTGCCAGCTGAGATAGACTTCCTCTTCCATCAGCGTCCTTTTATCAAACTTTGTATTTTGTTTTTAATCCTTGTGAACCTGTCTCTGACTTGTGCCCTTATGAATCGGCCAGCACAGAATATCACAACATTGGGGTCTAGACATTGTGCAATCCTCATTTTAGTGTAAATGTTTTTGCGTTGATTTCATTTTATTTTCCATTACATGTGAAGCAGAAACAAGAAAAAACGGATTGTTCAATTTAACCAGACATTGTGTAAATGTAACCATGGTGTAAATTTTTTTGGTAATCTGAACATTAGCTACATAAATAAGAGTAACCTCCCCTTGTTTATTTCCCTTTGAGGAAGCCATCTGTTTTGGTTTGCCATTTTCATTTCACCGTAAATACGAATTTGTTTGAATCAATACAACTGCATGTTTATATCATAAAATGTGTTCTTAATTGTGCTTGCACATTTGAAATAAGCTTAACAGTTATTAAGGCTTCCTCAAAGTGAAAGAAACAAGGGGAGGTTACTCATTTATGTAGTTAGTGTTCAGATTACTGCTTCGGTAAAGGGTTCCAAGTTCAAAGGGTACAGTCGGAAATGTTGTGTAGATGAAGACAATAGTCTGAATCCAAACATCAAGCTTCATCTCAAAAATTCAGTTTTGTTTTTCTTCTCTTGAATGATAAATCATTTATTTAATGATCTACTAGGAAAAAAGATGGGTTTAGGGTTGGTTTAATGGGAAAGTAAATAACTTATCAGTCAAGAGTGGTTCCCCTTTGCTTATGTTAGACTTATAGGAAATAACCTTATTTATTTTCCCATTATACTAAACTAAACCCCAACCTGTCTTTTTTCCTAGTAGATCAATGAATAAATTATCAGTCAATCAGAGTGGTTCCCCTTTTTAATGTTGTTATAGGAAATAACCAAAAATTTATTATCCAAGGGAGGTAATGCATTTTTTTTTCTTAAATCAATCACTAACAATGTGGAATCTTTAAAATAAAATTAAAAAAAAAAAAAAAAATAAAAAAATATAAAATATAAAACAAAAACCTTTTTTTTTTTTTATAAATCATTAATCATCTGATTTAAATTCAAGATTTTATTGAGTGAAAGAAAGAATTCAATTTTTTTTTTAATGATCTCCCACCTTAGTTATCAAATATTTAAGTTTACTAAATTTAATTATTTAGTTAACTTAAATAATTTTCTCGTTATGTTCCAACACTGGATTAAAACCGGTCACCAGTCTTCAACATTTTTGATGAAAAATCAAAGAATTTGAAAACCAGAAATTGATGTTTATAAACAAAAAAAAATTAAATGCAGCCAAAAATCAAACAACTGGAGAAAAATTTTAAATCTTTTCGGCTGTTAGTTTTGCATGTATGATCGATGTTACAAAAAGTGTCAGCACTGGGGATTTATACTTTTGTTATACCTCCCCCACTGCATTAAGCCACTGCACTAACATGTTTGCAATGGCTTAGTCAAGTAAAGCACTTTTATGACAAAAAAAAAAAAAAAAAAAAAAAAAAAAAAAAAAGAGAAAAACACAAAGTCTATAAGAAAAAGAAAACTTGTTTTTCTTTTGTTTTTTATTAATTTTTTGTCTTTAAAAATTTTTTCTTTTTTGTTTTCTAATGCCTGCAAAAGGAAAAAAAAATTTAATCACAGGTGACTTAACAGGGTGTTTTTATTTTATTTTTTTTTATTTTGTTTGTTTGCTTTTTACCCAAATTTTTTTTTTAATGGATTTTTGTTTTCTTTTTTTTTGTGTTTTCTTTTATTTTTTAAATTTTTTTTCTTTTAAGTTTTCTCACCCCAAAACTGCTCTGCCGGACGTCAAAAAAAAAAAAAAAAAAAAAAAAAAAAAAATGCAGTGAAATGTTTTTCTTCATTCTACTAAAGTGTCCCTGTTCACCTTCCGACAAGCCAGTCAATATGTCCAAAATAAAAGATGGGGACTCAAGTGCCAGCCCCCCAAAAAGGGGACAAGGCCAACCAAGAAGTAAGACTGACTGATAGGCTGGTCAGGGGGTAGAAGGGGGCTGGGGAGTGGGGGTTTAATCTGACATGATCTAACAATGACAAGCAGTTTCCTTCCAAATTTTTACTTTCTTTCTTCCTCACTTTCATTTTTAGCCAAAAAGAGGCTCACATTATTTCATACCGGCGACAAAATCTTCTCCTTTTTTGATATTTGCCTCTAATTCTGGTAAAGCCTCTTTGATCAGCTGAACTTCATATTCAATCAGTTTGCCAATTCCAAGATTCTTCTCAACACCATTTGGCTAAAAAAGAAGAAAAAAAAAAAAAAATAGTTAAGATATTCTTCAGTAATTATTACATTTTTCAGTTGAAAAGCAGCTGGTATTACGGAAAGGAAATACTGAAAAGCTGGGATAACAAATTGAGCAGAGAATTTAATAAAAGGAAAAAAGGAAAGGGAAAAAATAAAAGAAAAGAAAAAAAAAAAAAAAAAAAAAAAAAAAGGGAAAAAGAAGAAAAAATAAATAAATAAATAAAAGGAAAAAAAAAAAAAAAAAAAAAAAAATGGAGAAAGTTCACAAGAAATACCTGGAGAAAACCAGAGAGCACATCGGTCGAAACGTTGGGTAGATAACAATAAAGATGAGGACAATAATCCAAATATAAAAACGGCCTTACATAAGTGTACTCACTTAACCCTTTTCAGAAGGCAGAGCAACATTTGCCAATTCTGCAGTAGTTCAATGTAAGGCATTTTCCAACTGATTTCTTGTTGATCAATTCAATGTTAATGGATTCATAAAACAAACTTTGCACAATCCTATACCGCCTCATTCCGCTGGCCGGAAGTCACATTCATTTTCCTAATCTACCCCAAACGATAGCCTTTGTTTAAATGTAATATTAAACATATTTAGAAGTCTTTGAGGGAAATAACAGGTAACTTTAAATGAAAAGGCCATTTTTAGATAAATCCTTAGAGGAATGGGGCTCTGGAAAGGATGTTAAGAGTTAATGTATTCATATTTTTCAAGACTGGCACCTCACATGGCGTAATGGTTAGCAAACTAGAATAGCAGACCATTGTTAGTGAGGTTGATTTCTCCTGGGTGCCTAAAAGACCTTTTTCTTTTGTGATTAGACTGATTCATGAACCATTTCCCTATGGCAGGTATTGAAACACCCCCAACACAGGGTGTTTTTGGCTATGTTCTTTTGGAAGTGGGGGGAGGGCGTTGAACAGAACAAAATTATTAATAGAATTTTTTCAAAATTTAGATTTTTAAATCAACGGGGTGGAGAATTTGTTTTGGTTGTTTTGTTTTACGGCATATCAACCTCGGTGGGTCAATTAATGCCAATAAAATTTTGAAATATTCATTCTTAATGGATAATCAGTTTTGTTTATAAACATGTTTTACTATTTAACCCGTAGATGGGACCCTAACAGGTACTACCATTCCGGGTCAGAGTGGACCAGGGAGCAATGGTGATGAAAGGGTGCTCCACATTCCCCAAACCTCCAAAACTCGAACCTCACCATCAGATAGAGTTTAACATCATACCCAGGACATGTAGACCCTCAGCCACTGCGTTCTAGCACCCATATGATAAAAAGGGTTGGGGCTTGCCATAAGGGCAATAGGGTTGGGGCAATCATATAGGTGCTAGGGCTTGACGTGACCAGCCGAAGTAAGGACCAAAGTGAGTGTTCATGTCATGGACTGCTCAACCACCTGGGTTCTATCCTTAAGCATCACGGGTCGCCAGTTGGCCCCGTCGAGTGGGGGGGGGGTTATTACCCCTTTACAGAGGTGCAGTCGCCATATTCTACAGCCCATGGCGACGTGAGTGTGGGATAGAACAACAATGATTAATTACTTACCCCCAGCAGAAGAGGCGTAGAGAAATATTTGACTTCAGTTTCATCAGATCGAATGAAGGCACATTCAACTTTGCCTTCCATTCCAGACAGAGCTTCCAACATGGAGAAAGTAAAACGAGCTCCTGCATACGCCATAGACAAAGTGGCAGAACCCTGAAAAGAGAGAGAGGGCAAAAAAATATGCTTTAAATAGTAATAATAAATTGACGATTGTTTTGTAAACTTTTGTAAATGGCTTAAAATTGGAGAGGGAGTACACACACACATGGAATCATCATTCCCGTGTTATTATGTAACATCAACAAACCGTTTCTGCAAGCGTGTAATGACATCAACGGCCGAAAGTAAACACATTTAAAAAAAAAAAAAAAAAAAAAAAAAAAAAAACTGCACTGATAATGAAACTTGTAAGATGAATGGATGTTATAATTTCTTCTCTGACCCCCCCCCTTAATGCCCTGTTCGGTGGCAAAAGTTGCTACGCAGCGCTGGGAGTGGCAGTCCTGACTTGAGCTACCGAAACTGTGCTATCACTCCTAGTTGGCAGCTGATGAGGGCAGGCTATCACACGTTGAATGATGAAAATTGTAAAGATTATAAAAAAATAAATGTACTGGATTTTTTGAATGAGAGGATGGTGCAATTGATAATTCAAAAAGATTTATGCTAAAGAAATACAGTTGACTCATCGATTTCGTATAGACCTATTGTGTATTTAAGATTTAAATATATAGCAACTAAGTCAGTCACTGAATTCTGGTACACAAAGTATGACAGCTAATACTGAAAAAAAAAAAAAAAAATGTTTTGAAGGTAATGGATTCTGATTAGAATGTAATTTGGGAAAAAAAAAAAAAAAAAAAATTTTTTTTATAATTTTGACATCAAATATGTGAAGCATATGCAAACCATAAGAATTTAGAAAAAATAATTATACACATAAATATAAACTGAATTTATTTGGGATCATTACTAAAAAGATGATTATCTCTACAACAACAATGAAACTGTATATCAGAAAGGGGAAATCCTGGGAAATTCAAACGCGCACCTATTTTTTTTCAGCTGGCTTTCTCGATATTTGCTAAAATAGGAATGGCTAATACAATTGTACAAAAAAAAAAAAAAAAAAAAAAAATCTAATAAAAATGTTTTTTTAAAAAGCTACAAAGAAAAAAAAAAAAAAAAAAAAAAAAAAAGGGGGGAAAAAAAAAGAAGAAAAATTAAGATGAAAAATACAAATTAAAAATGAATAAATGATTTTATTTATTGCTAAATCTTGGCAACCCCCCTGGGTCTAAGGGGGCCTGTGGTGTAATGGGTATTGCTGTAAGAAATGGACACAAGTTCAAATCCTGGACATGGGTGTTTGCCAGGGATGCAGTGAACAGTATTCTAAAACCCAGATGATAAGGTGAACAGAAATTAAGAGAGAAATAAAGAAATAATCAAAACTGAATAATTGACAAGTTCAATTCCATTTTCCCTTTCTAGTTTGGAGGGAAATATTTTTGCTTGGTTTTTATAAAAAAAATAGAAATAATTTTAATTAACTTCCTGTGCATCAATAAATTAAAGAAAAAAAAAAAATAAAGAAAAAAATGGATCAAGTATCCAATAAGCACCCCAAATCATCAACTTAATGAAAGGTTCATATTTTAACTCATCACCAGTAAATTCGACTTTCAAATATTTGAAAATAAATGAACAGATGATTTTTTGAACTTATATAGTGTCTGACAAAAACAAATTCTACAAATGTTGTGATACTGTTTCTGGACAGCATCCTTTTATCTAAATAAACAAAAAATAGTTTGCAAATAAAAACTGTATTTTTATTTAAATAAACAATTAAATAAAAACTATTTTAGTATAAAAATGTCTTTCATCTTTTAATTTATTGTAAGTGTTGAAAATACTCAAACTTCTGATTAAAAAGTATTTATTTAAAAAAAGCTTTTGCTATTGAATTTTAATTTGATTACGTGTACCAACCATCTATTTAATTTAATTTATTGTATGTTCAACATCTCCATAAACTTCTGATTAAAATCATTTGTTTACAAAAATTTGGAATCGGAAGTTACCGGTGACAAGTTAAAATGTGAACCTTTCATTAAGTTGATGATTTGGGGTGCTTATTGGTTACTTGGTCTGATAAAAAACTTGTGTATTAAACTGGTGGTTGACATCAGCCACCACTTTCTAGCACCTTTCAGACAAAAAGGGTTGGGTGTTTGGCATAAGAGCAATTTGTAGAATTGCTTGGCATGACCAGCCAATTGATTGGACCGGATTTCTTCAGCCGCCCGTCTAACCCAAGTAAGGGTCAAAGTGGAGTGTTGTAGGTAAGTTGAGAACTTAAAACCCAAATCACAGACTGGTCACAGTCACCAAGATCTCATCCTAAGGCATTAACAGGTCATCACTCACAAACCAACAAGTGGCTTTGTTATTCTTATCACTCTGCAGAGGTGCAGTTGTATTCTACAGCCCCAACCAACATGGCAGTTGGGACAGTAGAAAAGAATCGGATAAAAACAAATTGTGATGAATGCAGTAAGATGTGCACATGAGAGCGAGAGAATAAAGAGGGTGCTTAAAAATAAAACAAAAAAAAAACAACACTTACAGCCCCAGCTTTGGCTTCAACAACTTCTGTGCCAGCATTCTGGATACGTCGGGACAGACGTTCACGTTCCTCCTGGAAAAAGAAAAAGAAATATAAAAAAATGAATAATCTAAATGATACAAATTTAGAAGCCTCATCTAAAAAAATTTAAGAGCAACCGTGATTTTCTTTCGTATTTTTAAACAATTTGATGTAGCCTATTAATTAAATTGGTCAGGGTTGTAGGGGTTGTGTTAGCTCAGTCGGTAGAGCATTCGGCTAGAAACCACGAGGTTCCTAGTTCAATACCAGTCCTCGCCAACTCAGCGTATGAGTAGCACAGGGATCTGTGCGGTAAAGCAAGGTAGGTGTGGCGCTCCACCTCATACGCAAAAAAAACAATCTCCTTGGTCTAGTGCTATTGAAAAGGGGATAGACTCCCTCGCTGACTGGCTGATACCGACTTTAGGCCACCCCGACGACTTTACTTGTAATACACAATTACTTTTTGCGGAGATGTGGATCATTTTACAAAAGTCTGTAAAGTAATTTCTATCTAAAGTTGTTTTTCTCTTTGAATTTGCCTGCAAAAAAAATAAAAAAAATAATGGACAACTAGTGGGGAACTATGGATATAGTATGATATGATAAAATGATTATTACAACATTTGATATATTTAAGAGTTATTGCTTAATAGTTCAATATGTAAAATTTTTTTTTGCTTTTTTTCTATTTAATTGAAACAGACAATAAGTGCTATCACTTCCTATTTTTTTTTACATTTGCTCCCCCCCTTCCCCCCAATGTGTAGCACATTCTTTTTCATCTCTTTACTTGGTCTACTTGAAGAAGGCCGGAAGTTACATTGGCTGAAACATGATTTCCTTGAAATAGATGCAACTGTAAACAGTGCTTCCTATTGCCAACTCCTTAGGTAAAATTCATTTGATGTATTAAATGAACCCCTCGATCGAGAGAAACTTGAGCAACTTACTTGTGGGAAAGACACAGGTGGGGTAGTCTGTGAAATCAGTGGGATAATAGTCACTCCAGAATGTCCACCAATGACTGGAACACTCACTTTAGATACATCCAGACCCTGCAAGAAGAAAAGAACAAACAAATTTTGGAATTTGAACCAATAGAAAAAAAAAATAAATAAATAAAAAATTAAAAAAAAAACAAAACAAGGAGAGCTGATATAATAGATATAGTAAACATTCATTTTTATTTTATTTTTTGTATTTGAAGAGAAACACTGATTCTTAAAGTCACCAATCCACCCACCAATTCCCAAAATAGAGTGAAGAGTTCTAGAAATTGGTTGATTTTTGTTTAATTAAATTATATCACTTAATTAGTAATAATCAAAAAATTTTGTGTGTTCCTTAGTTAGAAAAACATTAATGTGTGTGCGAGATTTCAAATCAGAATGACATCTCTTTTCAGAGTTATAAGTCAACACGTACATACCAGAAACATATATATATTTCTTTAAAAATAAAAACAATTCTTTAAATTCTCTAATTCTTTTTATGGGAATTATATTCATATTAATTCTAAGGTGTTTTTTTTTTTCTGAGGTGGAGTGCCACCCCTACCATCAACTCCCCACTTTACCGCACAGATCAGATTACCCAAGCTGTGCTACTTATGCTCCAAGTTGGTGAGTCCATTAAATAAAGAAACTTAACTACTGTGATAATTATTCTTTAAAAAGATATCACTAAAATGGGTTTTTAATGTTCTTTAAGGTTTCATAGTAGATATATTCTTTCACAAGTTATTTGTGCTAGTTTTACTGCGTTTCTTCTCATTTTAAAGCATTATATCTGGTTTGTTTGGTTTGTTTTACGGCATATCAACCTCGGTGGGTCATTTAATGCCGACAAAGTTGTGAAATAAATTCATTCTTAATGCATAATACAATTTTATTTATCAGCTCATGTTTTTCTATTTAACCCATAGATGGGACCCTAACAGGTACTACCACTCCGGGTCAGAGTGGACCAGGGAGCAATGGTGATGAAAGGGTGCTCCACATTTCCCAAACCTCCAAAACTGGAACCTCACCATCAGATAGAGTTTAACGTCATTCACAGGACATGTAGACCCTCAGTCACCACCTTCTAGCACCCATATGATAAAAAGGGGTTGGGGCTTGCCATAAGGGCAATAGGGTTGGGAAAATCATATAGGTGCTAGGCTTGACGTGACCAGCCGATTGATCGGAGGGGGCCTCTCTGACCGCCCGTCTAGCCCAAGATAGGGCCAAAGTGGAGTATTTCAAGTCATAAGCTGCTCATCCACCTGGGCTCTATCATTAAGCATCACGGGTCGCCACCCACGACCAACAGGTGGCCCCATTGGGGGAGTTTTACCCCTCTGCAGAGGTGCAGTCAGTGCATTCTAACGCCCCAGCCGACAGGGCGGCATCACATCTGGTTTGTGTCTAAAATTGGGTTATGTCACAGCTTTTGGAACTAATTAATGACGGAGCATAGTATGGCTGTATTACAAAAGAGTTCGGCAAGCAGCAACAGCAGCAGCAGCAGCAGCAGCAGCAAGACAATTGATGCAGATTTACTGATCCAACAATCGATCAAAGTGGTTAAAAAAATAAATAAATAAAATAAAAAAAAAAATAAAAAATGCTAGACAGGGTGGATTATAATCCCAAGACAATTCTAATGAGAAGAGATTACAGTCAACCCACTTGGGAGAAGGAACAATTGATGATAGAAAAAAAATTCTATTGGCACTTAGGAAAATAAAACAGGTGTCCTCTGTCTGAAAGATTATCAGTAAAAGAAATATCAGTTGAACTTTAAGGCTTTATGGGAAGTTCAAACCAAAACAATCAGGAGGAGGAGAAATGATTTAAGTGGGAGGATCCATTGTTGATTCAAAGTTTTCTTCTAAACATTCAACACACACACACACACGGGGGGGGGGGGGGGGGGGGGGGGGGTCGATGACTTAACTAAAGAAACTTGTGTAATTCTCAGGTGAATATTTATTTTTATTTACTAGCAAAAACATGCAGCCTCTGAGTACAAGTATTTCAGTTTTAATGTAATAAAAATAAAAAGTTAAGTCGTCGGGGTGGCTTAAAGTCGGTATCAGCCAGTCAGCGAGGGAGTCTATCCCCTTTTCAATAGCGCTAGACCAAGGAGATTGTTTTGGGCGTCTGAGGTGGAGCGCCACACCTACTATCAGCTCCTTACTTTACCGCACAGATCACTGTGCTACTCATACACTGAGTTGGCGAGGACCGGTATTGAACTAGAAACCTTGTGGTTTCTAGCCGAACACTATCGACTGAACTAACCCGGCCTCTTTTAAATGTAATAAAATATTAGATTAAAAAGACCGAAGAAACTAAATATGAATGCATATAAAAAGATAATTATTATCGTTACATTTTAATTGATTTCAATATAAAATTATACATCAGATTACTTTTAATACATTTGAGAATAAAACAATAATATTAGAAATCAATAACATCAAGTAATAATTTATTAAATCTGGTTTTCTTAAAAGCTGTATGAAAATTATCCACACCTTATACTATATAAACCTTTATTTCTTTGGGATATATAATGCACTTTGAAGGATTCTAATCTCGTTAATAATATGGTCAGTTTTGAGTTTGACTTTAATAGACATAATTAATAGGTAAGATGTTAATTAAGATTACATAATCATTATTTAATTGTGAATATAACTTAAATATCTGAATAAATTGTGACATTGATAGTGACGTAGTTTCAGTTACAGACAGATACATAATCTCTATTATCTATCTATCTATCTATCTCTAAAAGAATGTTTCTGGTATGTACGTGTCGACTTATAACTGAAAAGAGATGTCATTCTGATTTGAAATCTCGCAGACACATTAATGTGTTTCTAACTAAGAAACGCACAAAATTTGGTTTTTGATTTTTACTAATTAAGTGATATAAATTAATAAACAAAAAATCAACCAATTTCTAGAACTCTTCACAGTAAGGAAAAATAAAGTAAGGAAAAATTGGGTCAAAAAGGGAATGAATTAGACCTCTCTCTCTCAAATAAAATTATGTTTTAAAAAACGTTTAGGATTACATTTTTTAAATAATATTTTAAATGTAAATAAAAAAAAATTAAAAAAAGCATTTCCTAAAAAAAAAAAAAAAAAAAAAAAAAAATTAATTGTAATAGACGAACTCTTTGATTTAATAAAATATTTTCCCCTTATTCTCTCTTACTCCTGTTTTCTCCCTTTATCACTGGTGTTCCTAAAAAAAATTAGTCCAGTCATGTACCAGGTACTTTTCCTAGTAAGATATAAATAGATTTTTTTTTTTCTGAGCAGTTTTCCTATAATCATTTTGGTTGAGGCAAAAAGCTTTAAGATTTGTGTTTGTTTTCAATGACAAGTTATTACTTGTTTGGAATCGCATACAAATTATTGAAGAGATTTTCACAATTCTATTATTGTTGATGTCAATTGTGGTGGTTCTTAAAGTATTTCTTTACATGAATCATTGGGAAAGAATGTTTGAGAAATTAGATGCACATTCAAATAACAAATGAAAAATCTTCAAATGCATAATTTTAAAAAAAAAAAAAAAAAAAAGCCTGTTTGATTTGGTTTGTTTTACGGCATATCAACCTCGGTGGGTCATTTAATTCCAATAAAGTTTTGAAATAAAGTCATTCTTAATGGATAATACAATGTTTTTTATAAATACATTTTTCTATTTAACCCATAGATGGGACCCTAACAGGTACTACAACTCCAGGTCAGAGTGAACCAGGGAGCAATGGTGATGAAGGGGTGCTCCACATTCCCCAAACCTGGAACCTCACCATCAGATAGAGTTTAACGTCATTCCCAGGACATGTAGACCTTCAGCCACCACTTTCTAGCACCCGTATGATAAAAAGGGTTGGGGCTTGCCATAAGGGAAATCATATAGTGGTTTGGGCTTGACGTGACCAGACGATTGATCGGAGGGAGCCTCTCCGACCGCCCTTCTAGCACAAGAAAGGGCCAAAGTGGAGTATTGCAAGTCATGGGCTACTCAACCACCTGGGTTCTATCCTAAAGCAATATGGGTCACCACCCACGGCCAACAGATGGCCCCATTGGGGGAGTCTTACCCCGCTGCAGAGGTGCATTCTAACGCCCCCACTGACAGGGCGGCCTGGAAGAAAGGAGGAGGGTGATAGGGGAGTGGATTCGTTTTTCTGAAAATACATAATATTTACCACATACCTCATGTGTATGGGTTAGGCACAAGACCCTAATAATGTGGGACCAACCACAAGCTGAGACTCATGGATGGCAGGTGCAAAAAAGGTGTTGATCCCATCGGCATTCCCCCTCAAGGGTGGGGTGCTTCAGGCACTGGGCAATAAACCCAGCCCTGCCTCTTTAACTGAAGGGGGCAGGTTTTGCCACGGGAGATGGCCCCCTGGGATCAACGCTATTAATTGTATCAACGGCCAGGGCCGAAGCCCTTTTGCTGTACATCTCACCATTGAATATATATAAGATGTCATTTGAAACATCTTCACCTGATGAATGCATCGCATGAAACCAATATGGTTGTGAATGTTCCTTTGTCACCCAATAAATAGATATGTAAAACCTATATATTTATCTTATTATATTATATAACAGCTCTATTTTATATTGAGCACTCTACCAATTAATACTGCCTTTGGTACACCATTCCAGCAAAAGCTGAAATAGTGACCATCTCACACTACTATATATATATATATATATATATATATATATATATATATATATATATATGAGAGAAGATTATATGAATATAAATAGAGGGAGAGAGAGATAATAGCAAACAGGTTATCACTTGTCTCCAATAATAACCACAAGTAAAAACATGACTGTAACCAACAAATCCACCCTGAAACGAGGTGTGTGTGTGTGTGGGGGGGGGGTTAGTTTTTTGTGATTATGCTGTTACATAAAATGATTGTTGTGCAAACCGGGGGGGGGGGGGGGAGAGAGTATCAAATCAGAAAAAATACATAATCTATCCTGCTTGAAAAACTCTTCATATCACAAAATGCAATTGAAGGTATTTTGAATTAGGAAAAAACAAATGGAAAAAACAAAAAAAACAAAATATATATATATATCATCTAGTCATACAGGATGATGGTTAACAAGCTACAGAAAAAAAAAAAAAAAAAAAAAAAAAAAAAAATCTTTAAAAATGACAAATCGACATTTATTAATCAACACTGACGGCTGATTAAGACAGAGTCAAAAGTTTCGCAATGTTTTGGTATATGCTAATTTGTATATCATGTGAAAAAGGGTAATCTGAACATTAGCTACATAAATAAGAGTAATCTCCCCTTGTTTGTTTCACTTTGAGGAAGCCGTTATGTTTTGGTTGACCATTTTCATTTCACCATAAATCTACACTGAAAATACGAATTTGTTCGAATCAATATAACAATGTTTTAACACAAAATTATAATAAAATGTGTTCTTAATTGTTTTTGTTGATTTTGTCAACTTTCTTGGTTGGTTCTAAGCTGGTTTCTTTTGGATCTGGATTCTTCCTGACTTGATACCGAGACATCCCAAGTTGTTACTTTGTTTTTAATTGACGACAAAAACTTTCGGCTCAGTTGGTAGAGCGTCCTGACTAGAAACCACAAGGTTCCTGGTTCGATATCGGCCCTCGCCAACTCAGCATATGAGTAGCACAGGGATCTGTGCTGTAAAGTGAGGAGCTGAGGGTAGGTGTAGCGCTCCACCTCAATGCTAAAAAATCTTCTTGTCTAACATGAAAAGAGGATAGACTCCATCACTGTCTGGCTGATACCAACTTTAGGCCACCCCGACGACTTTTTTTTTTTTTTTTTTTTTTTTTTTAAATTTCATTTTAAAAGTATCCCAGATTAAGTTAAACACTTGGAGAAATTGGTTATTGGGACGAGAGACAATAAGTCTTACTCATTCCAGTACTCAGCCAAATCTGACATTCCCAGCTATTTTCACACGGTTTGCACTGCCAAACCGGAAGAGAGGTCAACACAGAGTTAAAAAGTGTCAACCCGTCTTGTATTTTTTCCACTAAACCAGTTTTGAATCTTAACTACACACAGTACATAATTAATAGGCTGCCTATCAATTATGTAACAACCAGATTTTATTACTAACAATTCATTGGATTCACTAATCCTTTTAATCCAAACAAATCAATTTCTGATAATCTCTTAATCTTGTATTGACAATTATACATTTAGGGATTTGCTTTCTTTCAAAATTTGAGAGTACAATTTGGGATTTAAGACAAAAATAATTTATACAATGAGTAATACAATTTTTTTTCATGCGTCTTCAGTTTCTACTTACCCTGGCTTCTGCGATAAATGTATTGGCTCGTACAATGTCTAAAGTAGTGATGCCAAATATTCTCTTAGGATCGTAGACACCTCGCTTCTTGAAAATTTCTGAAGCAATTGGCACTGTAGAGTTTACCTGAAAGAAATGGACAAAAAAGATAGAGGTTGTTGAAAGGACAAAAAACGGTCAAGATTTATAGAGGTTGTTGAAAAGGGACAAAAAAAAGTCAAGATTTATAGAGGTTGTTGAAAAAGGGACAAAAAACTGTCAAGATTTATAGAGGTTGTTGTTGTTGAAAAGGGACAAAAACGGTCAAGATTTATAGAGGTTGTTGAAAAGGGACAAAAACGGTCAAGATTTATAGAGGTTGTTGAAAAGGGACAAAAACGGTCAAGATTTATAGAGGTTGTTGAAAAGGGACAAAAACGGTCAAGATTTATAGAGGTTGTTGAAAAGGGACAAAAAGTCAAGATTTATAGAGGTTGTTGAAAAGGGACAAAAAACGGTCAAGATTTATAGAGGTTGTTGAAAAAGGGACAAAAACGGTCAAGATTTATAGAGGTTGTTGAAAAAGGGACAAAACGGTCAAGATTTATAGAGGTTGTTGAAAAAGGGACAAAAAACGGTCAAGATTTAAGAGGTTGTTGAAAAGGGACAAAAACGGTCAAGATTTAAGAGATTGTTGAAAAGGACAAAAATGGTCAAGATTTAAAGAGGTTGTTGAAAAGGGACAAAAAACGGTCAAGATTTAAGAGATTGTTGAAAAGGGACAAAAACAGTCAAGATTTAAGAGGTTGTTGAAATGAACAAAAGATTTGTGTGTGGGTGAATAAAATCTCAATTTGGGCATTAAGGAAACTAGCACCAAATGACCCTAGTGATTGGTAAGTAGACTTTAAAATAATCAAAACAGATTTTTACAATAATTGACCTGCTCGGTCTTCTAAGTACTTTGTACTCTCTTCCTTTTAGAAGGTGTTAATTTTGACAAGAAAGGCGGCAGTGGTGTGGGGGAGAGAGAAGAGAGATACTTACGGGGTTGGTGATAATTCCAAGCATGGCTTTTGGGCAGAACTGGGCACAAGCATCAGCCAGGTTGGCAACAATTGATGCATTTGTGTTGAATAAATCATCTCGGGTCATACCTAAAATAGATTAAAAAAAAAACATTTTTACCAATTCATTCTTACCAATCTTGAGATACAATATGTGAAAAGTGTGGAAAAAAAAAATCCCATGACAAAGAGGTTTGATATCTGCCTTCAAAAAGAAACTATATATTAATACACTTGTTCTTTAAAAGTATGTCAGTTATCTTGCAACACACTAGTTAAAAATGAGACAGTCCAAATCGTTAAAGATGAAATGTAAAACTTGATTATTGGTGTTGCTTATCACACCTCAGCTAAATAATGGACCATTCTGTTTTTATTATTATAAAAAAAAAAAAAAAAAAAAAAAAAAAAGCCAGAACATTAGAGATTCTCTTAAGTTTTCGATTTCAATTAAAAATATTTATCCCAAAAGGAATACAAATGCCATACAAGGTATATAAAAGAATCTCCACTGAAAACTGTAAAATATACAGTATTCCGGTGAAAGTTTGGTTTGGTTTGTTTTATGGCATATCAACCTTGTTGGGTCATTTAATGCCGATAAACTTTTGAAATAAATTTGTTTTTAATGGATAATCAAATTTTGTTTATAAACTAATGTTTTTCTATTTAACCCATAGATGGACCCTAACAGGTACTACCACTCCGGGTCAGCGTGGACCAGGAAGCAATGGCGATGAAGGGGTGCTCTACATTCCCCAACCTCCAAAACTGGAACCTCACCATCAGATAGAGTTTAACGTCATTCCAGGACATGTAGACCCTCAGCCACCGCCTTCTAGAACCCATATGATAAAAAGGGTTGGGGCAATCATAGGTGTTAGGGCTTGACATGACCAGTCGACTGATTGGAGGGGCCTCTCCAACCGCCTGTCTAGCCTAAGAAAGGGCCAAAGTAGAGATTTGCAAGTCATGAACTGTTCACCCACCTGGGTTCTATCCTTAAGCATCACGGGTCATCACCCATGGCCAACAGATGGCCCCATTGGGGAGTCTTACCCCTCTGCAGAGGTGCATTCTAACGTGAAAGATAAGGTACTATTATGGAAGACGGATAATGAGAATATGAAAATCTTTTGGAATTTCATAAACAAATGTAAACAAAACTCAGCAGGTAATCTATTTCTTGTATGTAATTCAACATAAGTATTTAAAAAATATAAGTAATACAAAATATAACATGTAATATCCACATTAATCAGATGGAGTGGCCTATTGTCAGTGTCAGCTTTACAGCAAGGGAGACTATCCCCTTTTCACTAGTGCTAGACCAGAGTGATGGTTTGTGTGTCTGAGGTACTGTGCCACACATACCATCAGCTCTCAACTTTACCTATTAATTAATGATGTCTAAAGTCTAAGTTAGCTACAAAACTGCCCATATTATTAATGCATTCAAATCCACTAAAAAAAAAAAAAAAAAAAAAAAAAAGCGGAATCTTACCTGGTTTCCTGGGAACACCGGCAGGGATAAGGACAATATCTGCACCAGTAACGGCTTCTTCAAGTTCACTCGGTCCCATGTGACCTGTCACTTTTGATCTGGTTTCAATATGGCTAAGATCTGCAGCCACACCGGGAGTATGGGCAATATCAAACAATGACAAATGGCTCACCAGGGGAGTATTCTTCAAAAGCAAAGACAATGGTTGACCAATTCCACCAGCAGCTCCAAGAACACATACTTTGGAATTTTTCTGAAAAATATAATGGAAATAACTGTTATCAGGTTTTGCAGATTTCTTTATTCTTCAAGTCATTTATTGAACTTGTCGTCCAATTGGAGTTTAAAACCTTTTACCAATCTTGAGGTGATTGGAAATTTGTGAAAAGTATGGAAAAAATTCTGTGACAAAGAGTTTGATATTATATATTAATACCCGTGTTCTTTAAAAGTATGTCAGTTATCATCTTGCAACACACTAGTTAAAAATGAGACTGTCCAAATCGTTAAAGATGAAATGTTAAACTTGATTACCCGGTGTGGCGTAATCACTGAATTCTTATGAGTTGTCACCTCAGCTAAATAATGGACCATTCCGTTTTTATTATTTTAAAAAAATTTGAAAAAAAAGAAAAATGACATGCTACACAAATATAAGAAAGAAATGACATGCTACACATGAAATGAATGCGCCAACGACTACTATAAGTATCAGGAACAATTGTGGTTTGTCACAAAGCAAATGAGAGCCAGCTCGTAACTGTATGGTTGGACGCAATCTCTACTTTCTTTGCTGTAATTTCTACTCCTTTTTGTTCAATACATTTGTATCCATTGTTACCAGTCATTTGTCTTATTTTTTTAAAACCCACAACAGAAAGTGATAACGCTAATCTATTTAAATCGAACTTAATGAAAGGGAAAAAGAAAGAAAAAAAGCGAGAGAGTTAAATCAAGATTATACTTTTTACATATTAAACTAGCAATAGTTTTTAAACATCAAATGTGATAAAATTATCATACTGTGATATATCCACAGGTCCTGCTAGTGAAAACTAATTGTATTTATAATTTCAAGTATCAGGTTTCTAATATTCTGGTATGCAAAGGATATAGCGTATGGCTTTCAACCTGCACACCTGGTTGTGTGTGTGTGTGGGTGCATTTGACACCCATGCACCACCGGTAGGCAAGAGGGTTAAAATAGAAGGCCACAACATGGCAGTCAGCTATTAATTTATTCAATTAAACAAGCGATAAAAAGGGGTTAAACTTGCAAATCGGCCTCAAAATTAAAACGGAAAATAATTGGGTGGTGATCCATGACAGTTTAACTACAGTGTAAGAATGAACTTTTTTGCGAATTGGGTTACGGCTTAGGGGATTAAGGTTGTTTTTAATTACATATTGCTTAAAAAAAAAAAAAAAAAAAAAAAAAAAAAATTACTATACATTTAATTAACCATAGAAATTAATTATTGAATCCAACGGTAGACACATTAGTCTCAGTTGTTTGTGTTAGTATTGCAATTTATAATTTCAATTAAACTTGGTTTTAAAAAATTATTTTTCAACATTAAATGTATAGTAATTTGGTTTTTTTTTTTTTAAGCAATACATAATTAAAAACAACCTTAAACCCCAAAACCGTAACCCAATTTGCAAAAAAATTAATTCATACACTGTAGTTAAACTGTCATGGATCACTACCAAATAAGTTTCCGTTTTAATTTTGACGACAATTTGCAAGTTTAACTGAAAAAACCTATATATTAATACTCATGTTCCTTAATTGTACAACTGTTATCATCTTCAACAGCCTCTGGTTAAAAATGAGACCATCCAATCATCCAAATGCAAGTATGTAAATCCTGATTATCTGGTGTTGCGTATACAAATTATTTCTTACGAGTGTTGTCACCTCAGCTAAATAATGAACCATTCCGTTCTTATTATAAAGAAACAAGGGAAAAATAGGACATGCTATACAGAAAAAAATATAAGAAAGAATAGGAGAAAGATATAGAGAGGGTGAGTGTGTGGAAGTGATGACACTAATCTCTTCCAATCAAAACAAAGGAAAAGACGAAAAGAAAAAAAAAAAAAAAGTTAAATCAAGATTATTATACTTTATACATATTGAATTATTTTGCAGCTCTTAAGTAAACATAAAATGTAATAATTAAATTATACCACAGGCAAGTAATACATAATAGGCCCACAATCTAATGAAGACTACCACCAACTTACCGACACTTTGGGTTTGGTAATATTGGATAATAATTATAAGCAGGACCTGCGGATATACCACAGTATGGCAATTTAATTATTACGTTTGATAGGTTTACTTAAAAGCTATTGCTAAATGGTTCAATATGTAAAAAGTATAATCTTGATTTAACTCTCCCTCACTCTTTTTCTTTCTTTCCTTCTTCATTATATTCGATTGAAACATTGTTGTTTTTTTTCTGTGTAGCATGTCCTTTCTTTCTAATAAAAACAGAATGGACCATTATTCAGAAATAAGAATTTGGTGGATAAGCGACACCAGATATTCAGTATTTACAGTTTTCATTTCATCTTGGATGATTTGGATGGTCTAATTTTTAACCAGATAACGGCTTTAAAATCAAGGAACACGAGTATCAACTCTTAATGTCCTATACCACCTCATTCCACCCAGCCAGAAGTCACATTCATTTTCCTAATCTGCCCCCAAATGATAGCCTTTGTTTAAATGTAATATTAAACATATTTAGAAGTCTTTGATTTATGGGAAATAACAGGTAACTTTAAATGAAAAGAAACATTTTTTGATAAATCCTTATAGGAATGGGGCTCTGGACTTAGAAAATTCTCAACAGGATGTTAAGAGTTAATATATAAAAATGATAAAAAGAAAATTTTCTTGGATCTTGTTGAACAGACAGTTGCCTCAAGTGATGCAATTCCAGGGAAATTGCAATAGCCAAGAAATCTAAAAATTTGCAACAATATTTAATCAAGTAAAAAGAAATCAATTCTTTCTAAGAAAAGAAACAAATATAATTAGATGTGTGTGTGTGCACAAAAGATGGTTAATTTATTGACTTGGGGGAAATCAAGCCAAACCAATAAAGACAAAAGAAGAAGAAGAGGAGGAGCAGGAAAATAATAATTGTTAGTCCGAATAAAAATAAAAAATAAAGGGGGCAAATAGTTATTTCATTGCAGTTATGTTTGGCAGCCAATTGATTATTAGATGACTACTCCATCCTAGAGATTTCATTCTCATCAA
Organism: Doryteuthis pealeii; assembly: GCA_023376005.1. Taxonomy (NCBI): domain Eukaryota; kingdom Metazoa; phylum Mollusca; class Cephalopoda; order Myopsida; family Loliginidae; genus Doryteuthis; species Doryteuthis pealeii. The sequence goes on from CM042167.1 coordinate 14,822,104, forward strand.
ATCTATTACAAGTTTTGTTTTTTAAACATTTGTCCCAAGTCTGCAGCAAGTTAGTCTTAAAAAAAAAAAATCTATGGAAAGGTCTTGCTAACTCACAAGAACACTCAGGCTTATGCAAGATAATATAGAAGACAGGCAGTTGCCAAGGTAACATACTCCCCCATCACCACCATCCCTCTCCACACTATAGATGATGCCCAAAGGTGAGAGCCAGTTACCATAGACGACACCAGAATGAGATTGAAGACAACTTTAGACTGCTTTAAAGATTCCAGATTCAAAAATCAAAATCAAAACTTTCCGAGTAAGTTGGTTGGGTTTTACAGCATGTCAACTCTTGTTGGGTTATTTTATGCTGAAGATGTTTTTTTTATTTGTTCTTGATGGGTATTCAAGTTTTTTTTTAAACTCATGTTTTCTATTTAATCCATAGATGGGAACCTAACAGGTACTATCACTCTGGGTCAGAGTGGACCTGGGAGTAATGTCAATGAAGGGGTACTCCACACTCCCAAAATTAGAACTTCACTAGATGCAGTTTGTCTTGTGAGTGGATAGGCTGGCAAGGCAATCAGAGGGTTGAATACAGACTTGTCTTTCTCCTAGACTTGTTGCCAACAAAGGTTACAGAGGCACAATAGTGTCGAGTGAATATAAACTGCCTTGACCAGAACCTGGATTTTGTCATGTCCATTTTCAAAATCATTTATAGAATCAGTACAAAAGACATATCAAAGAATAGACGCAAAAGATGAGCCTGACAACATTGTCAGTGAGGTTATTCCAAGATCATTAGGTGTTTCAGGTCTTTTAAAACGTAAACATCCTGGTTTGGTGAGGTTTTACAGCATATCAACCTCAGTGGGTCATTTAATGCAGACAAAGTTTTGAAATAAAGTCATTCTTAATGGATACTCAATTTTTTTAATAAATACATTTTTCTATTTAACCCGTAGATGGGACCAGGGAGCAATGGTGATGAAGGGGTGCTCACATTCCCCAAACCTGGAACCTCACCATCACGAGAGTTTAACGTCATTCCCAGACATGTAGACCTTCAGCCACTGCCTTCTAGTATGCATAGGGTTGGGGCTTGCCATAAGGGCAATAGGGTTGGGGCAATCATATAGGTGCAAGGGCTTGACGTGACCAGCCGATTGATCAGAGAGGGCCTCTCTGACCGCCCATCTAGCCCAAGATCATTAGGTGTTTCAGGTCTTTCAACATCATACACCTTCACCTGGGTGACCCATTTGGTGTTGGTCAGGTGATGAGATCTCAGCAGCAAACAAATTATGTGGCAGACATTGAGGCGTTTTATACTATGAGCCAGCGGAACCCCCAATCAAATAATATAAAACATATCCAGGATACAAAAAAACAAAACAAAAAAACAATATCATTAATATGATATAAAGTCGACGGGGCGGCCTAAAGTCAGTATCAGCTAGTCAATCCCCTTTTCAATAGCGCTAGACCAAGGAGATTGTATTTAGCATCTGAGCTGGAGCGCCACACCTACCATTAGCTCCTTACTTTACTGCACCGACCCCTGTGCTACTCATACGCTGAGTTGGCGAGGACCGGTATTGAACTAGGAACCTTGTAGTTCCTAACCGAATGCTCTACCAACTGATTTAACCCAGCCCCCCATTCGTTTCTTCCCAAGACGTCAACTCCCTTCCCCCATCAACTCTTTCTAAAACTCATTAACAAAATTCACAGACCATAGAATTGAAGGAACTTAGTTTGGTGATTTTTATGAAGCCTAAGCACTCAAGCTAGAATACAATCAAGTTTGGTACAAGGCTATGGCTGATCATGTTTTTGTTTTTCTTTGTTTGTTTAACAGCATATCAACATACGGGTTATTTAAATATCAATCCCATCCTTGTAGAACAGGAGTAATACTATTTAACCCATAACTCAAAGGATGATAAGTTTAAACCTTTCCCAATGGTATTAGTCTGCAAATTGAATGTAATAATATGACTAGAGTTCAAACTCGCTTACTATAATGCCATAGTCCAGAGTCTGAGAGGGAGAGAGAGAGATATTCTTTGACTTATATCCTCCAAGAGATAAAAGGTTTTTAAATTCTGAGGATTGTGTGCGTGAGCAGAAGAAGAAATAAGCCAATATATTTCAGGTGTCTTTAATATTACAGACAGAAAAATAATGAATGACTAAAAGCTTTTATGTCTCAAATCCATTAAATTGTCGATGTTAATGCTATCACTAATGGATGGCAAACATTGGCTATCTTACTAAACCAATTCCGTAGAGCCAATAAGAAACAACAGGAATGACTGATGATGATGGTGGTGGTGGTTGAAAGCGTTTACAAATCCAATCTGGCTAAAGACAAAAAGTTTGTACACGTGATAATAACATTTGTCAATCTGCACTGTAACCTTTTTATTGTCATTGTCATCTCAAATGACATGTCCGAGTGTCATGTTTCGTTCAATAAACAACCTTACTTGCCTGTCCGTCGATCGTACAAGAAAATCAGATAAAGTTACCAAGGGAATAGAATAGATATCGGTATATCAACGCTATAAAAACTAATGCATAAAAACCGCAGAAATTGGTTGTTAGTTGAAGATATCAAATTCTCAATTACAAGAGGATCATTGATTTTCTGACACTTCTTAATTGGAATAAAATTAGGCATCAGTCTACGAGAATATTGAAAAAATTCAGACCAAGTAACCAATAAGCACCCCAAATCATCAACTTAATGAAAGGTTCATATTTTAACTCATCACTGGTAAGTTTCGCTTTCAAATATTTGAAAATAAACGATGATTTTTGCAATTATATTGTATCTAACAAAAACAAATTTTACAAATTGGGTGATACTATTTCTGAATGACATCCTTTTATTTAAATAAGCAATATTTTGTAAATAAAAACTGTATTTTTATTTAAATAAACATAATTGCATTTCTCTTCTGATTAAGTAAAAACTATTTTAGTATAAAAACATCTCATCTTTTTTTAAATGATTCTAAGTGTTAAAAAATATTCATAAATTTCTGATTAAAAAGCATTTATTTAAAAAAAGATTTTGCTATTGAATTTTAATTTGATTATGTGTACCAACCATCTATTTATTTAACTTATTATGAGTTCAACATCTCCATAAACTTCCGATTAAAATCATTTGTTGACAAAACATTTGCAAGTAGAAGTTACCGGTGAGGAGTTAAAATATGAACCTTTCATTAAGTTGATGATTTGGGGTGTTTATTAGTCACTTGGTACAGAAATTCTTATTTTGTACAATTGTTTATCAAAGACCTGAACTGCTATTTAAGAATATTGTGTAGATATTGTACTGACCCTCAAACAATCTCTTAGTCAACCACCAAGATCAAAGAATATTTGGCTCTGTGAAGGGTTCAAGCCCAGAAATCAAGAAGAAATAACTAATTTTATTTATTAATGCCTAATTTAGTTAAATACCGTATTTGACGGCATATAAGACGCAACCCCATTTAAGCAGGTCAGACTCAGGAAAAAAAGTTTTTAGTGTATTTAAGCATATATTGTTGAAAACAGTCTAGCGGTGCATTCACAAGCAGAAACATAGCTGTATAAAAGCAATTTGGCAGTACAGGCAAGCAATAAGCATACACAAGACATCTCAATAGCAGGAAATAATAAGCCTAGGCCTACGGGAGGTCTCAAACTTCACCTACGATGTATAAGATGCAGAGCAATTTTTTGAGCCAAAATTTTGGAAAAAGTGTCCTATATGCTGTCAAATACGGTAGTTAAATAATTAAAATTTAGCAATGAAAGCCAGGAATGATGAGAAGAGCAAATACCCAAACTGTTCTATTCTTTGATTATTAACCCTTCAAATATTTCTATGTGTTATTTAATTTTGTTAGGGTAATTTAGTATATTTTATTATATTAAAAAACAAATACTTGCACTTGGAGGGCGCATATTTTTGCTAGTAGTAGTAGTAATAATAATAATAGTCAATCAAAGGCCAAATCTATTTCAGGAAAAATGTTGACAAAACAAATTGGCTGCAAAGCAAAAGGGGGAGGGGGGATAATTTCCCCAAAGGTTTATCAATCTGTTTTGAGTGGACACAGACATTAACATTGGTCTTAAAATCTTAAATGTTTTCACCATTCTGATTCGATCCAAATATAGACATCTATTTTAAGTAGAACTTTATGAAAAAAAAAAAATAAAATAAATAAATAAAAATATGTAGAAAAGCTAAACACTGAAGATATTTATGAAACCCATCCAAATATTGTGACAGAATAAGTGAAATTTGCATTTCATTATTAATAATAATGATAATCTAATTCTTATATGTTATGGCAGCAACATAAGACCAGGGCTTCTCTCAAAGCAGTTCAGTATTGGAAAAGTTAATAAAATGGGTTCAATCAGTCAGTAAAGCGTTCGGCTACAAACCACAAGGTTCCTAGTTCGATACTAGCCCTCACCAACTTAGCGTATGAGTGGCACAGGGATCTGTGCGGTAAAGGAGGAGCTGAGGATAGGTGTGGTGCTCCACTTCAGACGCAAAAACAATCTCCTTTTCTATCACTAGTAAAAAGGGGGTAGACTCCCTCACCGATTGGCTGATACTGACTTTAGGCCGCCCTGACGACTTTACTTTACTTGCACAAAGCTTGGGATATTTTGCTACATTTTTTTGTTTGTCCCTTTATCACTCCTAGTTGGCAGCTGATGAGGGCAGGGTATCGCACATGCTATCACATGTATGACAAAAAAAATAAAATAAAAAAGGAATGGGTTATATGTGAATGACACATTACTAGTGACCCCAATCCCACACAATCAGGTATTCTACTATGTGTACAATATCTGGAAAGTTTGTATATGGTTGAATTTAGGTTTAGCCATTTGCATTTTTTATTAAGTAAACAGAGAAACATGACAAATAAGTAAATTTCAGCTGCTGTAATTTTTTTTTTTTTTTTATTTGACTAGTAAATTTACTTATTGTTATACAAGTGGGTTTTCTAAAAAAAAAAAAATTTTTTTTAAATTTAAAAAAAGTTCCTAATGTTTTTTTTGTTTTTTTAAATTATTATTTTTTTCTCTATTAAGAACAGGGCTGTGGAGCCTGAACACAAAATCTTCCACCGATTCCTGTTTTTGACACCTCTGACCAACTTCTTTATGTGATTTCTAGAAGCAGCTACCCAACATCAACTAGGTCAAGGGGAGCAAAAAACTTGTATTGATTTGTTTACTTTTGAGATTTACAAATGCTTGACATTTCAAAGTAGAATTTCAATGCTATTTCTATGTATATTATAATTTTTAAATATCTACAAATATAAATCAAATCATTTTTATCCAAAAAGCAAGAACTGGTGATATTTATGTGTATATATATTTACTTTGTTTTATTTTCGTAGTTTCATCCACAGACATACATACAACTGCCCTTTATATATGTATAGATGGCTGACATAATATAAAGCAATGATTTTTTTAAAAAAATCTATTTTTAAGAAGTGTGCACTGTATGACTTTACAACTAAATTAGGGCTATATAAGGTGTAAATGGAGTTGGAGTTGACACCTTAATTGCTTCAGACTCCACAGACCTAATTAAGAAGAGTTTCACCTGCCAAAGATTGAGTATTAAAACTATACACCTTGAGGTTTCTAGCTCAACGTTTCAATCCCATCACCTGACAATTTTATGAATATTTAAATTATTTAATAGTTCTTTAAAAATAGAGACAATTTCATTGCTTCCTGAAATCAGACAATTAGGAGACGTCGTAAAAGTTTAAGATTTTAATTTGATTTTTAATTATTTAAAGTGATAACTTTTTAAATAATCTTTTGTTAAAGAGTTATTTTTAAACAGGATATCAAAACTAAATATTTGTCCAATCCCTCCTCTGCTACGAACAGGATGTGACAAGGTAAATTTTTACAATTCAGAGTTTTCCTTCTTCTAGACCGGTTGCTGTAACAAGGCTGTATACATTTCCATATATTCATATTCTCTCTCTTACTCCCGTTTTCTTTCTTACTCCCTCTGCTGTTCCTAAATTTTTTTTTATATAGTCTGGTCATGGACCGGGTACTTTTGCTAGTGTATATATGGAGAAGAAAAAAATAAATAAAAATACACAAGTTTCATTCAAGTGTGATGTTAAATAAGCCAACGCTGCAGTGTTTCAGTTTGTTTAACAAACCTTCCTCAGGGCCTTCATTTGTTTAAAGAAAAAGAAATTAGTGAAATAAAAGTCTGCGAACTTCTGCTTTTGTTGATATTCAAATATGTGAAAGAAAAAGACATACTTTAAAACAGTGTGTAACATTGGCATTTTTCTTTAAACAAATGAAAACCCGGAAGAAGGTTTGTTAAACAGACCGAAACACTGCAATGTTGGCTAAAGAGCCCAGTCTGATCTATTTACCCATAGTTGGAGAAGGGGGGGGGAGAATAGTTGAATTCATACGTTTCTCAAAATGTATTAGCAGTATGTGAAATGCAAATAGTCCTAGCCAGGATTTGAACTCCTCATTTCCAATGGTGATAACCAATACACCACGAGCGCCTCCAGTTGTACTTGATAAATGATTTTAACGGCATGTCAAACCGTCTTGGGTTATTTTATGCCTAGAGATTAGGCAATTGCATTCATTGCACATTTACATTTTTTGTCCAGTGGATTCTAAGTCTCAGCAGTTATGATATCATGTACACATTTTTTAAAGTTTTGAAGTTTGTTAGCCATTTTTATTTTTATTCATTTAATGAACAAGACTTCATCAAAAATAACAAATTTACTACTTATGCAGAGATGCGTCCTGTGTCCCTGACACACAAAAATTCAAAAGGACGCAGTAAAATTATATCCATGTGTCCCAGGTTTTTTTGTTTTGGCCCTAACCATTTCAAGCTATCTGTAAATACATTTCAATAATTTCTTAGAAATAAATTACATAGGATAGGTTACAAAGTAGGAGTTAGACGGCTTTCGTTGGGACCCATAAATTTCCTCGGAGATTCATTCAAAGCAAATCTGTACATCCCACTAAATCAAAAAGCTATCAGCATTACCAACTATGTATAGAAACAAGAAACTGAAAAAACAAAAAAAAAAAAAAAAAAAAAAAAAAAAAAACCCTGCTTATCTCGAAATGTAACAGTTACTGACACTGAAAAATGGACCCAATGACCAGAATTCAATTACTTGACAAGGCTGTTTGCATTTCACACAGTGCTAATACCTCCCGGGGAGGGGGGGTATAAATCCAACTATTTTCCTCCCCTTCCAGCTATGTGTAAATAATAGTGCAGAATGGGCTCTTTAAATTTGGTATGGCAACTGGTCTAGAAAAAAAACAAAAAAAAACTGGCTGAACTTGCACAAAGGTGTCAAAATTAGGGTGACCCAGAAAAAAAAGAACCCAAAATATTTATTTTCCCATCAAACTAACCTTAAACCCCAACCCCTAAACCCCCTAGTTAAATCAACAGTTTTATTACAAAATTTGTGGGTTCTGTTTTTTTCTGGGTCACCTTATATACCGGTGACCCAGAAAAAAAAGAACCCAAATTATTTATTCATTTTCCCATTAAACTAACCCTAAACCCCTAGACCCCCATAGTTAAAATTAACAATTTTATTACATAATTTGTGGGTTCTGTTTTTTCTGGGTCACCCTAATTTTGACACCTTTGTGTAAGTTCAGCCAAAAAACTGAATTCAAACCAGTTAAACTCTGGTTAAAAACTGACAGTGTCAAACCATACTCATGGTGGAGGGATTGAGCAAATACATACAAACATAAACAATAAAAAAAAATAAAAGCTAGCAACTAAAAAAAAGAGTTAACATGTTCAACATGGGCTAGGTGTAACATGATATGCTTGATCTAGCACCTCAGACTGAAAACAGTAGTTAACCTGGACTTGCCAATGTCACTAGACTCAATCAATCCTCTAAGTGGTAGCAGGGGAGTGGCCGGATGAAGTCGCCCACACAAGGCAGAAATGGGGGTTGAATGTTCTGTGAATCCCAATTAAAGAGTTTCTCAATTTGCTCACTTTAGTGGCTGAGGTTTGAGGAGACAAGTATTCATATGTACAGAAAACATACTTTCCAACACTTACGATAAATTTTAAAAAAGACGAAAGACGTTTTGAAACTAAAATAGTTTTTACTTAATCAGAAGAGAAATGCAATTATGTTTATATAAATAAAAATACAGTTTTTATTTGCAAAATATTTTTTATGTTTATCTAAATAAAAAAATGCTGTTCAGAAATAGTATCAAAAAATTTGTAAAATTTTGTTTTTATCAGATACAATATAAGTTCAAAAAATCATCTGATCATTTATTTTCAAATATTTGAAAGTCGAAGTTACCGGTGATGAGTTAAAATATGAACCTGTCATTAAGTTGATATGGGGGTGCCTATTGGATACTTGGTCCAATTTTTGTACCAGTATTATTAAGAGGGCTGATTTAGCTCAGTCGATAAAGCATTCACCTAGAAATCACAAGGTTACAGGTTCGATACCAGTCCCCACCAATAGCACAGCTTAGATCATCTGATCTGTGCAGTAAAACATCTGGGAACTGACGGTAGGTGTTGCACTCTACCTCAACAAAAACAATCTCATCAACACATACCAATAGCACAAATTCTTTTGACTCTTGCCATTCATCCCTCTCAGACATCACACTTGTTAAGTCCTCCAGATGGCATCCAGTGTTTTCAAAGAGCTGATGAATGCAAGTTTTATGTTACTCATGAGCTTGTCTTAACTTCTCCACCAGTGCCCAGCAGGTCTTGCTCATCTCACTTGGATGGTTTCTGAGATGGGGGGTAAGTGGCTGTACAACTGCCATTTTGTAGAGTGCTGCCTTGGTCAGCCTATGAATCTTTCAGCCAACTGTCACATTATAAATGATATTTTCAAGGAGGCACTCATTGTGTAATGGTAGCATTCCCAGTTGATTTTTTATTTTATTTGAGGTTATTGTTATTTAATCGTATTAGTTAAATAGAGCTGTGTAAATGGAGTTCAAAAGTTATGAGAATTATTAGTCTAAAGAAAAAAAAGTCATTCTATGTTTTCAGCTGTTCAAAGCAAAATATTTTAATTTGCTGTAAAAACAACATATAAAAACACATAAAAATTACATTTAGAAATATTATTTTATTTTCTTTCCTACCATATAAATATTTTTAAGATTGGACCAGAAATACCCAAGAAATTGCAATTTGAACCAATTTAAGGTGAAAAATTGTCAATGTCCAACGATTTTACCAAACAAGCTGGTAATGATAATAATGGTTATAGTCATAGTAAATAAACAATAATCTTCAATCCTAGATAAGACACTCTAGCTTTAGTATGGCAACCAGTCTAGGAGAAGGAAAACTGAATTCAACCCAGATAATGACCTAGTGGCAGAGAGGTGGGGGTAAACACACACTATCAAGATCTTTGTGTACCCTCATATTCTAGATTCTCACTTGTCGAGTGATAATGAAATTATTTCAACTTCTTGCAAAAGCTGCGGTGGTGAGGAAAGGGGGAGCCAATCAGAATTCTTATCAACTGAAATGTTTTAACTCTAGGATTTCTGGCGATTTGAATCCAAAGTCCAATCCTTAGTGACAAATTTTACTAAAATCTCAAACAAAAGATAAGAGTTAAAAATCAATTGCTTTTAGACCCGTTTCTATTTTGTATACTAGACTCATTAGCTTTGATATAGCAACCAGTCTAGAAGGTTTGGTTTGGTTTACGGCATATCAACCTCAGTGGGTCATTTAATACCGATAAAGTTTTGAAATAAAAACATTTTTAATGGATACTCAATTTTTTTTATAAATACATTTTTTCGATTTAACCCATAGATGGGACCCTAACAAGTACTACCACTCCAGGTGGACCAGGGAGCAATGGTGATGAAGGGGTGCTCCACATTCCCCAGATCTCCAAAACTGGAACCTCACCATCAAATAGAGTTTAACGTCATTCCCAGGACATGTAGACCCTCAGCCACCACCTTCTAGCACCCATATGATAAAAAAGGTTGGGTCTTGCCACAAGGGCAATAGGGTTGGGAAAATCATATAGGTGCTAGGTTTGACCAGCCGATTGATCGGAGGGAGCCTCTCCGACCGCACGTCTAGCCCAAGAAAGGGTTAAAGTGGAGTATAGTCTAGAAGGAAAACTGAATTCAAACCGGATAATGACCGAGTGGCAGTTGCTTTTATGGCCATTTCTAGTTTGTATTTGTATATAAAATGCCTGGAGGCATTTAAGTAACAAGTTGTCAGGCAAGTATTTTAAATGTTTGATTTAGAAAACTAGTTGTGATTGGTGTTAAACCGATAAGAGTGGTTTGGAAGAGAAAAAAAGAAAGATTTATTATTGTGGAGGGGATTAGTTTATAAAGTGATATATAATTATATCTAAACTAATTTACTTGAAAAAATATCAGTTACACAATTTGAAGTAATCTGAACATTCGAGCATGAAAACGTTTTCCCAGATAAATCTGAACAGACAGTTTTAATAGAAGGGAATTGTAGAATAATCATACTAGTTCCAATTACCATTGAATTGGTAAGACAAGGCAGCAAGCAGGCGTAACTTAATATGAACCTGATTTGCTGCAAAGACTACTGCAAATACAAACCAAGCAGCCAATGAGGACTCAAGGAATGGAATCACCCAAATGCATGGGTGGACTATTCTGAATTCCCAATTGTCTTGGCACTGGTTCAGTTGTGCTTGGCCAGTTGCTGTTGTTCAAACCAATAGTGGAATGACTTTCATTTTGAAGGATAAATGACATTTGAAATGTGCCAAGTGTGTAGAACTGTAAAATGAATAGGGGGGAATAACACGTTTCATGTGTCTAGGTCAAGCCAAACACAAATATATATATATAATATATATATATAAGATTTTTGGATGTTTGTTTATTTAGAAACGTTGCTGAATAAAGTATATATTCAATTTTTACTTGAAGGCACTTACAACGCATGTATCGCATAAAATTCGATACTTTTTCTTATAGAAAATGAACTTGACAAGTGTAATCCCAGCAAAGGATGGCTCGATGTGTAGAATACCGTACAGACGGTTTCGACTTTATTAAGTCTCATCAGCGGTATATACTAACGATTTCCCTCCGACAGAAATCGAAACCGGGACTTCAGCAGCAACAGTGAAACACTAGTGAAACACTTTTATCGCCTAGGCCACAGTACACAGCTGACCTAGCGAAATTAAGCTTGTCAAGTGATACTTCACATATATAAATAAATCAAAAAAGAGTAATCAAAATAATACCGAACCAGACTGCTTTACTAGGACAAGTATATATAAAAGGGTAGCAGCCTAGCCTATTTAGTTCTCCTGAAGAGGGTGTACCTAGAACACCGAAACTGAAATGTTTTTTTTTTTAGATTATTACTATAATAATCCTATTCCTGAAGATGCTTCATATTAATCTGATCGTGACAAAAAAATTTAATGACATGTCAACCTAAAGTTATTTTATGCCTAGAGGTTAGGGAATCAAATTCATATTTCCTTTTGAGTGTGTGTGTGTGTGTGTGTGTGTGTGTGCGTGTGTATAAATGATTCCCTAACCTCTGGGCATAAAATAAACTGAGACAAGTTTACATGTCAGTAAACTCATGTCTTATAGACCATGGTAATAGTCAATCTTTATTGGATTGAGAAAAAGGCTGATGAGAGTATGGTTATATATATAATATATATATATATATATATATATATATATATATATAATCCAAAAGTCCAGAGAATAAATCTTCCTTACGACATAGGAGTTTTTTTTTTTTTTTTAAAAAGACCTGTCGCACAGAGCTCAATGTGTGCTCTATTGCTAGAGTCATAGAGCAATTTATAAGTAAAAATATAACAAAAGACTTAGAGATTTTGCTTTATAGTCTATTTCAGGAGGTTTAGACAGTGTCTAACTCTCCCAATTCGCATCTGATGATTTGGGAGAGTTAGACACTTTGTCTAAGCTGCTTGAAATAGACTATAATGCAAGATCTCTAAGTCTTGTTATATTTTTACTTACACATGCATGCATGCATACATACATTATACTAGCAAATATATGCATGCAAGTATTTAATTAATGTAATGAAATGTCGTATTAGATTAGAAACGCTAATGAAACTAAATAAGAATGCAGATAAAAAGATTTGAAACAGAGATATAATCGAAAATAGAACAACTGAAATTTACTCTTCCATCACTCTCGTCTTTCATTGTTATTTTTTCTAATTTAAGTATTTAGTTAAAGAGGAAGTAAAGAATAAAATGACATTAATGGATTTCATTTAAGATTCATTAGAGATTTTTGCTTATATCTAGTCAATATGCAAATTAGCCTTCCCGTCACACTGTAAACCGCTATTTTGTTGTATATAAATACAATTGCATACATGTTTTAGTATGTAGATATGGTTAACAGTATAAATAATATAATTGAGGTTAAAATAAGGATAAATTCATGGTGAATGTGACGTCATTGTGTCTTGAGTAGTGATTTACATATATATATATATATATATATATATATATATATATATATATATATATATATATATATATATATATATATGTGGTGTGTGAATATGTAATTGTTTTCATCATGGTGTGCCTCACAGGATGGATTCCTTTGAATCTATCAGAATCTGTCCCTATTGGCCATACTCTTGGCAATTCCTCTAAACGGTATTCAGTGTCCACAAAGAGCTCATGAATGTAAGTTGTTTGCTGGTCAGCCAAAACTGGTGTGTCCGCTTGTAGGAGTCCATAGACCATTGCTCATGAGTTTGTCCTTACTTTTCCAGCATATCTTACTTGGATAATTGGGGTGACAAGTGACCATACAGCTGCTGGATGCAGTTTCCAGAATTTGATTTCATTAAAGCTTGGGTGGTGCTACCATACAGTAGTGTGAACACAGCTACAACTTGGAAGAATTTGAATGTTTTTTTGTTTTTTTTAAGTTGACATTGTTATTGTCTCAGATTTCACTGGATATATTGGGTTGATTTGCTTTTGTAAAAGTTATAACTGTTTTTATATTGTTTTTTTTTTTCCTTTTCCTTCTCCCTCCCTTTCCCCCCAAAAAAAATCTTCTGTATGTTATTGTTTGCATTCTACTTGGGTTGATGTCAAAACAAACCCAACCTGTAAATTGATTAATCATTAAAATACCGTTCATTTGTAGTATGACCGCTTTTTGAATTTGCAGCAGCAGCAGCACCACCAACAAGAGCATCTTTAGAAAATTGAATTGTGGGATATCACTTGTTAAAACCTGTGAAGGGACAGTTGATAAAGAAGCAGGCCAAGATTCACCAGAGGCCATATTTGAATAAATTTATGATCCCCTTGGGGATGGGCTAGGGTGGATAATTCATAGTAAACAATGCAACTAGTATGCTTAACACTGTGAGAGTTATCTTTTAATTTAAAAAGAAATATTACTTTTAAATTTTGACTATTTTCTTTTATCTTTTAATTCTTCATTTGATCAAAACTAAGATTGACAATCTACAGGGTCTGAAAGTCTTGTCACTCCTCCAGGTTATGTTAAACTGTCCCTATGCAATGAAGGGAATGTAGATATATTTACTTAGCACCTGTAGTTTGACACAAGGCCTGAATTAAGAAGCATCCAATACAAATTGACTACCAATAGTCTGCTAGCCTAGCTTGTTAAGCATTACACTACATGAGGAACCTACTCAAGGGAATGTAGCTAAATACTGACTTCAAGTACGAAGAATTAACTGTTGCGATATTATCAAAGCATGTAATAAGAAAAATCATTACTCTCCCCTGTGAATTGCATAAAACAAAATGAGGATTTTAGTAGTATATAGTTGTAATGATTTGTGGAGAAAAGTGTACAAAATGGATGTTTATTGTAGGTAATGATGTTGATGTTATAACGTTTCGGTCTGTTAGACCTTCAGGATGTTGGATTGAGTTCTTGCTTGAATGGTGAACATTTTCATACTGGAGAGTTAAACAGGTCTTGAATAGGGGAGGGGTGGTCAGTTGTTGGTGTTAGTAGGAGTGTTTAAGTTGGTAGTGGGAGTTCTATTTATTTATTTTTATTCCTTCTGATGGGGTGTGTAGCTAGTAAGGTCCTGTTAATGATGCCATAGGTGTTAGGAGTTGAAAGAGGTCTTAGGTGGATCATATGCACTGGGTTTGCTAAGTCATGTCCAAATGGTAAATGGTAGTAGGATTCGTTATAAGTTTATGTGTATATATTTTTTTGTTTTTTGTATTGTCTTTTTGCTTTTGGTCTGTACCTGTTTATGATGGCGCTTTTCCTAGGTGTAAGGAAATATTAAAGAAGCCGGATCTACAATTAACATTTGGTGTGTTGCTTATAGCGCTGGCTTCGAATATTTGTCTTAATCTTTTGTTGTGGATGTATGCGATCATGGATGCATTGAAATTAAAGCTGTGTTGAGTTTTGGATACGTGTTGGAATAAACAGTTGTTGCAATGATTTATAGAATAGGTCTAGTAAAAGAATTGTCTCCAGTTCTGTTTTAAAAGGTGTGTCATACCTGGTTGATTTTTAGTTGTTGTATTGCTTTAACTGGAGAATTTTTAAGGTTTGTCTTGTATACAAATATGGAAAAAAATTTTTTTTTAATAATTTCCTCTCTCCCTTTCACATATCTCTCAGATGCTGATAGCTAAGCGTCCAGTGTCCCTGACGCATAAAAATCTAAAAAGATAGTAAAACAGTGTCCTGTGTCCTAGGGATACAATTTTTCTATTAAAAAATCCCAATACATTTATTTTTTTTGTGGGGGACTTTTATAAAATTGTAAAATTGACAACCATAAATTAAATAAATTACACAAATTTAATTCAAGGCAAAAGTGTCAATTCATACATTAATAATCCCATAATTTTTTTTTTACAGGTACTGTGTTTCTTCAAAATGAAGAGAGGGCTTATATTAATTTTCACTCCAAAATATAACACTAATGCTTTTTTTGGGGGGGATGTTCAGTGTTTGCGTCACATGACATGATTGTGAGAAATGCTTATTTCTTTTGTCAGTCTGAACTAGGGCTTATTTAAAGGGTAGGGCTTATATTAAAATCATCCTGAAAAATCATGCTAGGTCTTATTTTGCTGGTGGGGGGGGGATACCACTGTATTATGCTACTTCCAGCATAAAAGAATTTAAGAAGTAACTCCTATTTGTTTACCTTGTTTTACTGTTAATTAGTTCTTAGACAAAAGACAAAAAAAAAAATTGTTTTGATACACAAGAGACAGGATGATGATATATAAATATATTTGGTCTATAAATGACAAGAACAACAATGCTGTATTATTCAGTCAAACTTGGACTCCTGCCAGTGAAAGAGATCACTGAATTTGGTGCTACTTTCATGGCACATTAACTACTCTATAATGGTTATGTAATGCCAAACAAGTTTCCTAAATAGATTATCATATAATAATCCTATTCCTAAAGATGCTTCATAATCTGATTGGGACAAAAAAAAAAAAAAAAAAAAAAAAAAAAAAAATTTTTTTCAACCAGCAGAAAAGTCAATATGGTAAGTGGAGGGGCTAAAGTCCATTTTGAAATTTTAGTATAATATATTTAGTATAACATTAGATTTACTTATCCACACTTATATACTAGAAGCGGCTACCCAGTGTCGCCATGATAGAGTGTGTGTGGGGGGGGACAAAATACCCGGCATATCGATTCTACTTTTGAGATTTATAAATGCTGGACATTTTTTAAGTAGAATTTTAATGCTATTTCTATGTATATTTTAATTTTTAGGTATCTTCGAATATAAATCAAATCTTCATAATTTTTGCACAAAAAGCAAGAGCCGGCGATTTTTAATGTGTATATATATTTACTTTGTCATTAATTGTTTTATTTTCATTGTTTCATCTGAACATACACACCAACTGCCCTTTATATAGGCATAGAAGATGTGTGTATGTATATATATATATACACTAGCTTAATACCCAATGTAGAGGGCTCTTGATTGGGCCTGCAGCACAATATTTTATACACCGAGTACATATCAAATTTTATCAAATTTGAACAATATTTTTCAAACAACAGTTTTCATCAGTCTATTTAGAACTTATTGCAAAAATCAGAGTATTTAAAGCTTGAGAATCCAAAATTTTAGGATTGCAGGTCCGGATTCGGCCCGATCCCAAAATCTGGTATAATCTGTTAGGATATGGCATCTAGGTGTAGAGTTAAACAAAAAAAAAAAACAAAAAACATAAAATAAAACTGACACACGCATCGATTATTGAACCTCCTTTCTAGCAGTCAACGTGGAGGGGGGTGGGGTTAAGAAAAAGCCGTGGGCGTGCAAAAGATTTGCCTTTTTATTGAATAACACTAAAATTCAAGTAACAGATTTTAAATTGAAAAATGTTGGGAAGATTCAATTTGAGTTAAGTCAGAATGTACTTTAATCAATTCGGGTTAAGGTGACCAGCAAGTCAAAATTTACGATTTTATAAGCATGCCAACAGTAATGTAGGCCATGTAGTGATAAATTACAATAATAGGGAACAAGACTGTTCTTTTGTAAGTATTCATGTAGATGAATAAAATAAAATAAGCGTGACCGATACTTGCCGGGTCTTTCATATGACTAATAATAATAATAAAAATAACATCGAATTATAGCTGGTGCCCTTGGAACGGTCCCCGAATACCTGCAACGAGAGACTAGTGGAACTGGAAATCCGAAAAATCGAGACCAAGCAGACCACAATACTTAAAATCAGCTAGAATATTTAGAAGAGTCCTGAAGATCTGAGAAGATCTTGCAAGAATAATAATAATACAATTATTCCCGATCAGTGTGCTTCGACAAAAGTAAATAGAAAAAAAAATGAACAAAAATCTGTTTCATATTCCCGGAAATCTTACTAAGTTCTATAATTGATAAAAATGTGAATGGAGAGGTGGGTGTCATTTATGTATTTCTTAAAATATCTAAACTTTGTCTTTTACTTTTGTCGCCGTCAAAGATCTGGAGGAGGGAGGGTAGGCAGTGATTTTTGATAAGATTGAAAAATAGATAAATAAAAGTTAAAATCTATAACAGAAGAAAATCTCAAAATACAAAAAAAAAAAAAATAAATAAATACAAAAGTTAGGTTTTGTACTACGTGCATTTTTTTTTTTTTTTTTTTAATATTTAAGAAATCCGAATCGGAAAACGAGGCGACAAAAGAAAAATCATGAGTGGTAATCGGAGAAAGAAAATACGATGCAACTGGTTCAGTCATCTTGATTAAATCACATCAATTTAGTGCACCCCCTCTAATTACAAAAAATGTTTTCTCCAAGATGTAAGTAAGAAAGGGTTAAATGTTGAATTCCTTGTATGACAACAACTCTACCAAGGTCAACAAACAGCGAGCGAGAGAGAAGGGGGGTCAAAATAATTACAACAGTAAGAGAAAGAAACTCCGGGACTAATATAGTCAGTATTGTTATCAATTCCCCACCAAGGTCATAATTGATACAACAGGGCTTAAAAAGAAACAGAAATATCAAGTTACTAAAAAAAAAAAAGAAAAGAAAAAGAAAAAAAAGACAGGTAAGAAGAAGAAGAAAAGCTGGAACATTGCAGGTGCTTCTTTCACTCTCCAAGGTTAAGAGAAGAGATGAAGATATATATAAAGCAATTTCGTCCGTCCGTGGAGTCGTTTTTCTACCCATCACAAGGTTATAACCTCTCCAAGTTGTGAATGACATATGGTAGGTAGTGAGATAGATAATTGTCTTCATCTTAAAAGAAGTTACAAAAAGGATGTCTTGTCTAAAAATAACCAACAAGAATAAGGAGAAAAAGAAAGAAAGAAAAACCACTTTGGACCTAGTGTGTATGTGACCTTCACCAGAAAGAAAGATTTTTTAATTTCTCTTTTTTTAATGTGAAAGCAATTTCTGTTTGTTTTTTGTCTTCGACAAATGGACTATTTGGAAGGTTATCGTTCATTCTTTCTCAAGGCCAAATTTATCTTTGTCTATTCAAGGTAATTGGTCCGTGGGGTGAAGGGGAAATTGAGACGTGCCATTGATAAGAAAAGTTAAGAATTAAAAGTTAAAATCAGACAGTCTGTGGGTGATTGATAGTTCATTTTTTTGGTTAGTGATGAAAAAGATTTTAAAAAGAATCATTTTGTAGCGAACGGAATTTCTTGTAAAATTTATATTTATTTTTTTAACTGAAAAAAACAAATTTAAAAAAAAAAATCAATTTTTATACATTTTAATTGTTTATTTTAAAAATTGATTTTTTTTTTAATTCATGTCATAACTTTTTTCATTTAATTTTTTTTCAAATTAAAGAAAGACTTCATTATCGTTTCTGAAAGTGTTTTTTTTTTTTTTTAAATCTATTTACAATTCGTACATATTACAATTTTAAAAATCGACACTAAGAAATACATGTGCAGAAATTATTTTTTTTTCCTATCCCAAAAGTGAAAGATAAAACAATTAATTAAACTAGTTTAAAATGGAACCCATAAAAAGAAAAAAGCGGTCAAATCTCCCCCTCCCACGGAATTAAATGATAAACCCAAGGTAAGTAAATTGGGTTCTTATTCAGATTTTAATTAAGAAAGAAAAAAAAAGGAAATTAAAAAAGTGGGGATGCAAAAATAATTAATGCATTTTTTTTCTATTTAGCAAGAGAAAAAAAATGAATTAGATTTTTATTTTCCTTTTGGTTTAAAAGGGTTTTTAAGATAGTTACTGTCCACCGGTTTAAAGTTTTAACCACGTCTTATAAACTGTATGCAAAGCACTAGGTGGACAAAGAAAAAAAATTATGTAACTTTTTATGTAACTTTTTATATAAATAATAAAAATCAAGCTTTTAATACCCCGAAAAACGTAAGGGTGGGAAGGAATTACTATTTAATTTTTTTTTTTTTTCTTTTTCAAATACGCTTTCGAATAAGTTTTTGCATCAGTGTGTGTATTCTTTCAAAAAGAAAAAAAAAAAAGAGTAGGAAAAAAAAAAACTTTATTGGAGAAAAAAAAATGTGGGGGTTGTTTAACTGCTTTAAAACAGAACTACTTTTGGTATGATGATCATGTGACTAAAAGCAGGTTTCTCTGATTATTAGGATGGCTATACGTTTCTTTTTGGATTAAATAAATAATGATTGAATTATAATTAATTCTGATAATTAGTTTTTAACTCAAAGTTGACAGGTGAGGGAGAGCAATAAAACTGTTATGTACAAAACTTTATTGCAGGTCATTTTTTATTTACTAAGAAGTGTATATATATATATATATATATTATTGTAATGCAAAGTTCTTCCCCTACCACTTCTTTAATTTTACATAAAAAAATTTAAACATTCAAGTTTTTTTTATTTTCAGGGTGAAAGGGGGGGGGCACAGCTGGGTAAGAAAAAAAGAAAAAGAAATTGAATATTTTACTTTTTGATGAGGGGAGGGAGAGAGGTTTAAGTAATTTGACATGTAAAAGGATTTTAAAGAAAAGAAAAAAAGTTATTTTAATCTGGTTTTAAATAAATCAAAATTTAGAAAAAGAAAACTAGTATTACCGTTGTCCCATAATTGTTGTTACATTCGAGTATAAACATAATAAACTAAATGGACCAACTCTTATGGGACAGTACGGTAGAATCTCAAGGATACACACTTAAAACAACAGAATAAGTAGAAAATAACACAAAAGATTGAGAAAAATTTAATAAATTAAAATAAAACCGTGATACTAAAAACTGTTGTTATGAATAATTTAAAGCCTGACAATTCATATATATTTAAATGATTTTAATTCTTTTCTAAACGGTTAAAATTTTCGGCTAGAAGAAGAAGCCTAAAAAATAACCCTGAAACTCCGTGAAAAAAATAGGGGAATCGCCTTTGAATAATAAGAAAAGAACAGAGACATTTAACAAAGAAGACTTTTAAAGAGTTATTTATATTATACAATTCAACTTACCTTGGCTGTTGTGGCCAAAGTCCGTTTAAGTGAGTTGTTGGTCAACAAAGTGGTCACTATCGGCCGGCCTCCACGGAACAGCGACATCTTTCTTTTTTTTTTCAACGAAAAGACCTTTTTAATTGAAGTCGGTAAATTTATAGCGGACTTACTGAACCTAACAGGCGCTGTACCGCAAAGATTGATGTTTCTGTCCGAGCTTGACCGTGTCAACAACCTTAAAAAGGGGAGACGATGGTCATCCGAGGGTTCGAATCGTAAAGAAAATTGGCCGGAGACTCACAGGCAAGGAACGTGCCGCTAAGGTCAGGCTCCAATGTCGGCGTTACTGCAACAGGAAGTGAAGCAGTACGCAGGTGCGGAAGTAGTCGTCATAATAATAAGGAGAATAATAATAATAGTAATGGTGAGATAAGCCACGTGGTCTCCTTGTAGAGAGAAGGCGAATTCATTACAATGTCAAAAGTTCACTCACTTTCTCTCTCTCACATAAATGATAATATACAAATACCCGATTTTTAAAACGATATATTTATACTCTTGTAATACAAGACGATTATCCTAGGGACGGTAACTAAATAACTTTTGCTTCAATCTCTAAATGGTTAATTTTTAGAAGCTGTGGAAGTAAGATTTTATGAGGGTTGATATCACCTTCTTTTTTAAAAAAAATTTTTTATAGAGATAATTGAATTAAATAAATATTTTAAAGAATTTTTAAAAATTAAAATTAAAATCAAAAAATAAAAAATTGAAATCAACTTTTTTTAAAGGGATAATCAAATTAGATAAAATTTTTAAAAATTAAAAAATTGAAAATAAAATTTTAAAAATTTTAAAAAAATTAATTCAACTTTTATTTTTCTTATTTAATTGTATTTTCTTGCGCGAAAAGTTATTTTAGAGTAGGAGCTCTTATACTTGAATAATACCTAATATCACCATCGTGACACAATATTACTTATACTCTGAGTCTATGTGTGTAAAATGAAGAACCAGAGGGCGGAAAGTGTGGAGAAATTTCGTCTGCTTTTTTTCTATTTTTACAGTTTGTATTGTACTTTTAAGTTAAAAACGTAACACAACTACACAAGCGATTTTATAATTATTGTAGTTATTTCCTAGTTCCTAGAGTGATCCAGAAAAAACAGAACCCAAATTATTTATTCATTTTCCCATTAAATTAACCCTAAACCCCACCCCTAACCCTAACCCTAACGCTTGTTGGACTTAAATTTTAAAAAAATTAAAATTAATAGATCTATTACAAAATTTGTGGGTTGTTTTTTCTGGGTCACCCTGTAATATTATATTACTCAACTAGGGGGGGTAGGGGTTAGGGTTAGAGTTTAGGGTTAGTTTAATAGGAAAATAAATAATTTGGGTTTTGTCTTTTCTGGGTCACTCTGTAATATCATGTTACTCAACTAGGAAATAACCATTATTGTTGTTTATGTACGCATCCACAGAAAAAGCAAATACTTTTTTCTTAAAGTTAAGATTAAAAAAAAAAAAAAAAAAAATCCTATCTACATAATTACCGTCCTGCTAAATTCGGCGGAATTATTTCCTGTAAGCATTTTTGATGAAAGTATTTTGAAGCAGACAAATATATAATCTTATTATAATGGAGATTCGGTGTCTGTGCGTCTGTAACCGAAACTACATCACTGCTTACATCACAATACCCCCAGGAATTGCGCAAGTTTATCAATGAATATTCAATTTATACTAAAAATATTTAATACGTAGACTAAATGTTATTTATCAACGATGTCTCTATCAAAATCTGAGTTAGATTTGCCTTAAAAAAACATGTTATTGGTGCGTTTAAAATCCATCAATGTATTCGTTTTTTAAAAAAAGGTAACCCAAGGGTTGACATTCTATAAAATCTAACCAACCAACCAATCCCCCACACGCATACACGCAGATAGATGATTGATAGATAGATAGATAGATAGATAGAGAGGGTGAGAGAGGGGGGTGATGCACGTACAAACATTTTTTTCTTCTGAAGAAAATATTTTAGAGTTATCACCCCTAGATCAGTTGGTCTATAATCAAGGCTTATACGTGGTATTTTCCTCGTACGCCACTTGTACAAGATATTTACCGCGTACCCCACTTGTACGGGTCAGGCACAAAGTCCCTATTAACGTGGGACCACCCACAAGCCGAGACTCATGGGTGGCAGGTGGAAAAATTGCGTCGATTCCGTCGGCATTCCCCCTCAAGGGGGGCGCCACGGGCGCTGGGCAATAAACCCAGCCCTGCCCCTTTAAATCAAGGGGCCAGGTATTGCCTGGGGGAAAAGCCCCCTGGGATCGACGTTATTAACTTGTAAAGATCCAGGGCCGAAGCCACTGGACCCCCACCACGAGGGGCGTGGGGGGGCTAAATTAAGTTTTTTGGTGCTGGTATCTTAACCCCCATAAAAGCTGGCTTCTTCGTTCTTCGCTAGTACGCTGAAATGGAACTTAAGGAACAAAAAGGCGCGAGAAAGGAAAGAGTCAAAAGCAGAAGGTGGCTTTATGACTTAGGCTTTATTGACCAAATCATAGTGGCCTGTAGCAAGGGGAAATCTCCCTGGCTAACAGGACCAACTCGACCCAATTACGGTCTCAGTCCGAATGACCAAGGTATTATTTTTGGGAGGTGGGAGTCAGTCCTTTTTGTCGGACATGCGCAAAGGTGTTCTTCCGGTCAAGGCCCCATGGGAGTTTGTTTATTTTTTTTTTTCTTTTTCTTTTCTTTTTCTTTTCGTATATTTCTTAAACTCCACAGACCTAGCAGCCATGCAAATGGCATCTTCAACTGGAGGAGGTCATGTAAGTAAAGTAAAGTCGTCGGAGCGGCCTAATGTCGGTATCGGCCAGACAGCGATGGAGTCTATCCCCTTTTCAATATAGCGCTAGACCAAGGAGATTATTTTAGCATCTGAGGTGGAGCGCCACACCTACCATCAGCTCCTCACTTTACCGCACAGATCCCTGTGCTACTCATACGCTGAGTTGGCGAGGGCCGGTATCGAACCAAGAACCTTGTGGTTTCTAGCCGAACACTGTAGTGGCTTAAATTACTTGTAAAGTCAGTAGAGTGGCCTATTATCAGTATCAGCCAGTCAGCGAGGGAACCTATCCACTTTTCACTAGCGCTAGACCAGAAGATTGTTTATACGTCTTAGGTGGAGCACCACACCTACCATCAAGTCCCTGCTTTCCTACACGGATGATACTTGTGCTGAGTTAGCGAGGGCTGTGGTTCCGAGGAGATTGTTTATACGTCTTAAATGGTTTGGATAAATACAAAATTTCAATTGAAGGATACTAATAAGTAATTATAACAAATTCTTAATAATAAAACTCATTTAAAATTCTGGTTATTTCCTATAAGTTTAACATGATCAAAGGGCAACCACTCTTGACTGATAAATTATTTATTTTCCCATTAAACTAACCCTAAACCATAACCCTAACCCTAAATCCTAAACCTAACCCTAATCTATGAAAATTTCCTTTAAAAAATCAAATCAAAAATGACTAAAGTATATGTCAAAAAAAGAAAACGCGAATTTAAATGTATATGAAAATTTCCTTTAAAAATCATAATAAAAACTTGATTAAAGATGACGTGTCTATTAAAAATATGTCCCATTTCTTAACCCGAAAGCCTTGGGACTCTAAGGCGCCAGATTCCAGTGCCCTTCTGCTACGTCATCGATCCCCACTGTTAACGAGAAAACAGTCAGTGGTTTGGTTCGGCTTAAACCTGTAAGGACCTGAATGAGTTAACTCCCTCAGACTGAATTGGTAAATAAGTTGCCACTCGCTTCCAGGAGCAAACCTTGAAATTCGACAAATTCAACATGAAAGAATTATACTACATAAATCATCTCAACTCAATTAGGGTTTGCAACTCAAAGACAGCTTCCCTAAAAGCAACCTCTAAAATTCATCACCAACAAAACATACGAAATTTCAACCTGCCTCTGCCGATAGGTTGGCGGGTCATTCTTCACTTCAAAGAACTTTGTTAACCGGACTCTGGGTTAAGTTCTCCGCAAATCACACCAAAATTTGCAAAAACTATCCTTAAATCTATCTTTCCCCTTTTTTTTGTTTATACATATTAAATTTGTTGTTAAATATATTTGTCTTGTCTTGTCTTTTCATTCAGTGTCCGAACTTGAAAGTTGCGGTAATTCCCCCCACAAGTGAGAGTTAATCCTTTTACAGTTTTAATTCCCATATATCCTGTCTTCCTTTTTCCTAGTAGACCAATAAATAAATAATTTATCAGTCAAGAGTGGTTCCCCTTTAATCATGTTAGACTGATAGAAAATAACCAAAATTTGTTAGCGTTTAATTTCCAGCATTAAAATTTATATTTTCAAAAAAGTAAAAAAATATTTATTTAATAACATTTTAAGATTTGTGGAAAACAAAACATGTTGATTTAAATCTTAATTCAAAATACCGTCCCACCTATTTAAGCAGAAAAAAAAAATAGATACACAATTATTTTTCTGCTAACCAAAAGAGAACATTATATTTCATGTACATCAGAGTAATTAAAAAATCTGGGTGAAAAAAATTATATATATATATATATATATATATATATATATATATATATGAAATTGTGCAAGTGTCTTTTTGAAGTATCAACTGTCCTTTACAAATTGTATGATTCCAAAGTTACCATTATGAAGAATTGAGCAGACCGATTTTTGCGAAGAAATGTTCTTTTATGAATAGAGTGAAAAGTAGTAATTTGTTTTTTTTTCTTCTTCCCGCCAATTCTACACAAGAGGAAAGCGCGAAAAAAAAATTGTCTCTTACATCGATTTTAAAGAAACAATTATCGAATCGTCGTCATTTTGTTCGTTAGAGTAGAGTTATCTCCCCCAACATATATATATATATATATATATACAATATATAATGAATAGTGAATAAATACAAATTTAACGTCATGACATTACATCACGTGAATACAATCCACGTCACATAAACGTTAAACAAGCCACAGTTTAAAAAAACAATTTTTAGCTTTGCATTTCCCATCGCGTGAAAAACGCTGCATATAAACGCTACAAAATTTGATTTTTACCATTTCACGACTGGTTTTTTACATCTCAACCACTTCTCATCTGATGATTGGACTACCAAGAAACTTGAAGTTATGAGTGTGAAATCATAATATCAACATTAATTATATATATATATATATATATATATATATTTATTTAAGAATGGAAATGAGTAACCTACTCGAGTTTCATCGATAGATTCTTCAGGGTTACTTTTAAATTAATCGAGTTTACGATTCATCTTTGGTGTTATAAACATGCCCGTTGGAATGGGACTTAAATTCAGTAGAGGCCTCTACTGAATTTAAGTCCCATTCCAACGGGCATGTTTATAACACCAAAGATGAATCGTAAACACGATTAATTTAAAAGTAACCCTGAAGAATCTATCGATGAAACTCGAGTAGGTTACTCATTTCCATTCTTAAATAAATTTATGCTCTACATTGTATTGAGCACTTTGTATTTGTTTTTTCTCAACCTTAACCTCTGGATATTGTGCGCTTCCAACGATCGTTCTTATACCCACCGGTAAGTTAATACTTATACATATACAAATATATATATATATATATATATATATATATATATATATATAAGTAAAGTCGTCGGGTTGGCTTAAAGTTGGTATCAGTCAATCAGCGAGGGAGCCTATCCCCTTTTCATTATCGCTAGACCAAGGAGATTGTTTTTGCGTCTGAGGTGGAGCGCCGCATCTACCATCAGCTCCTTACCTTACCGCACAGATCCCTGTGTTACTCATACGCTGAGTTGGCGAGGGTTGATATCGAACTAGGAACCTTGTGTTTACTAGCCGAACGCTCTACCGACTGAGCTATTAGTTCTTCATTATTTTCTAGACCAATGGTTCCCAACCTATGGCCACATGGCCAAAATGGGCCACAGCAAATTTCAGGTGAGCCAAGGAAATATTATAATTCTATATGATATCAGTGCATACATTTTATATACAAAATCGAATATAAATAGACAGTCGTTAAATTGGAACTGAAAAGTACATGTAGTTTAGATACTTGAGATAAAGTGTGTGCGTCAATATGGCTGTATCTTGATTGAATAAATATCTTATGTAAAATGGAAATATTTTTTCTATTATAATAATTTCATGGGCCGCAAAAAAATTATGGTTTCAAAGTGGGCGATGAGCTGAAAAAGGTTGGGAACCCCTGTTCTAGACCATTCACTCTTATTATAGACCAACCATCTATCGATATCTACTTTAAAACTAATTTACAATTGGATAGAAACATATAGAGGGCAGACAATGAATATGAAAGGAAGTTGAATTACAAGGCGAATACAAAAAGGAAACAGCTGTAATGACTCAAATGTGACCGATGTGTAACGTTCATTGTATTCAGAAACAATTTCATTCATATTTATACATTTTTAACTTGAAACAATGAAACTTGTAAAACTTACAGGCGTAAAAACACAAAGATTACAAAACAAGTTTCATTTTAAATAGGATGTGTGGGGTGGCGAGTGGTTTGGTTAAACTTGCAAATCGTCGTCAAAATTAAAACGGAAACTTATTTGGTGGTGATCCAAGACAGTTTAACTACAGTGTATGAATGAACGTTTTTTTGCGAATTGGGTTACGGTTTAGGGGTTTGGGGATTAAGGTTGTTTTTAATTACGTATTATGTAATAATTACTGTGGTAAAGTCGAGATAAAAGCCAGAATTTCAAATGGATTCTAAAAAATTTAAAAAAAATGGTCCCAAGAAGAATATAGTGACGTATGTGCTGATGCTTACTCGGGTGTATATAATCGATGAAGAGTTAATCTCAGGTGAGAGAGACAGAGATAGAGAGAGAGAGACACACAGACAGACAGAGTGATAACTTAGATTAGAGATGGTAGATCTTAATTAGTACACTTCTACTTGTTGCTTACTGCTTCTTCATCTATCTTGTCTGGGCTTGGGCTGGCCTCTATTTAAGCTTCTGCTGGGGGTTGACTTTCCTTCTTAATTCTTCTTCTGGGCTGGGCTTAACATTGTCCTAATAATTTACAAAAGATTTGGTTATGCTTGATCAAGCTTTATTTTATTAGCCCATATTGATTCCGCTGTGGGAAGAGAATGGACCCCGAGAGAGCTGACAATTGCGTCTCTCTCATTCGAAATCTGGGTCGCATCTGTTAAACTAAACTATTCTCACGTGTCTATCATGGCGCCCAATCGCGCGACTCTAAGGGGTCAAAGTTTATTAACCGCCCAGCGGATGATTTCCCATGGACTCCCTGATTTTAAATTAACAGACCTTAATTCGAATAATTCTAGCTACAAGTATGTTCACAATTTATAACTTCTCATGAATTGTAACAAATAGAAAGTGCTGTTTTGCATTAACCTGGACTAGCTTATTGTAAAAGAAGAACGGCAAAAGAAAATTCAAGGCTAGGTTCATTGTTGGAAATGCATATTCTTCTTTTATGTTAACTAAACTTTAAAAAAACTAAACGTGCAGTATACCGAGCTATAGTTCTTTCAACCCTCCTGTATGGTGCAGAAGCCTGGACGATATACAAAGCGGATGCCCATAGACTACATGTCTACTACATGTGTCACTTGCGCAGTATGTCAAATGCCAAGTGGTGGCAACATGTTTCAAACAGGACCATTCTGAAGAGAACTGGACTCCCTGGCATGCACAAAATACTTGTCCAACGCAACCTGAGATGAGCTGGCAAATTAAAACAGATTTAGGGACGACAGACTGCCAAAGCAGATTCTGTACTCTCAACTGAGAGTGGGATCACGTGGAATCGGTAGACCAAAGCTCAGGTACAAAGATAACATCAAGAGAAACCTGAAGGACTTGAACACCCCCATAGGTAGTTGGAAAGACGCAACCAGTGACCAATTAAATTGGAGGAAAATGATTCACGTGGTGTCATCATCGGATAAGATGGACAGCAATGTTTGATTGATTGATGTTATCTGTATTATATTTTGACGAATTCATGAGCTGAACACAGTAATATGGTCGTCATACACACAGGGATGATTTCGAAAATATATTACTTGTGTTTGCTGTGGAAGGTTTCGTTAACTGTTATTATGACCAAATTCCAGTCGTTTATTGCTATTGGTCGTTTATTGTTATTGGTTGAAACGTGTTTTTGGAATCACGTGTTATGGTAAATACGTAGACAAGATAATGATAAAGGCAAGAGGTAATGAAACACAACTCAAAGGCTTTAGATAAACGGTGTATTCAACAAACAACATGAACAAGCAATATACAATATGTAACATGTGATATACAAAATATGTGTGGGGTTTACAAATGTGTTATAAATTGTACAATTGCGTAGTGTAGGTGTAGGGTTGCAAAATAATGCTTTGCGAAACTTATCTGTCTCTGGTATGTGAGTGTCTCTTGCTAGCTTGAGTTAAGTTCGACTTTACGAGTCACCGGCTCCTGGGTAAGCTGGCTTCATTAAACACGTCCTTTAACGACGGCTGCTCGCAGCGAAAGAGATAGATTGATGGTATCAATCTTCGAAATTTGGCGGCCAAACTAAGCCTAGTAATATGTGTTTTGATTGGTTGCCAACAATGGCCCTTAGCCAATCGCACAAGGTCTCTTATCAGGCGATAGTTAAGGGGAAAGGCCTCTTACCAGGCGATGGTTAAGGGGCCGTAACTATGTAATGTCATATTATTTCTTTTACGTGGTTTGTTTACATTAACGTGGGTTTGATTTTTGCTCCAAAATTGGCGCATCTTATTCTGTAATTTATTTTCTATTGTTAAACTTGATGCAAAGTTTATTTACTTATTAAAGGCACAAGTGAGTTTGAATTTCTCTGGATGTGTCGGAAATTTTTCCGTTTTCAGAAGAATTCCGACCTTTAAAATTTAACTAACGCCGTCAAATGAAAATGGGTAGGGAAAAATAAAACTACAAATGGTCTTGCTTGAAAATAAAAAGGAATTTATTCACAAGTGTCTCCGAAAATGAGGCAAAAAGTTAAAGATATACAATACAAAATAATTGCATGTAATTCCCATGCAGGCGTCAGCAAAATTGACAACTTTAGGCGCAAAATAACAGTTTAAAATAAAATATATATATAAAGGAGGCAGGTTCAACTTACTGGTACTGTAAGGGTGTATACAATAAAAGGACAACCCTTTAAAAATATTTTCTCTCGCGCAGGGGATGCAAAAAATAATTTGACAGAAAGATGAAAAGTCTTTTCAATAATTCTTGCTTCTCTCGCCAGAAACAAGGCTCTCTTCTGTTGGCACGTATATGTTGTGTCGCCGCAGCTTCTCTCGTCAGAGGTTAGTTTTATGCGACGCCCGGCTGCCTTTCTCGCCAAAGGTTTTTTTGCTAGAACCACGTGTGTCGTTTTCAGGGATCTGGGGTGGCGTCAGATAGGAGAGGAACTTTGCTTCTGCAACAGAATTTCATGTTGGGACCTGCCAATGTCCTTGAATCCAACTTCCTCACGGACTCTTGTCAGCCCGACCTGAAAGTGTAGACACTCTGCAGGTTTTTCGCGCGCACGCGTGCGCGCACGAGAGAGAGAGAGAGAGAGAGAGAGAGAGAGAGAGAGAGAGAGAGAGAGACGCGTCTTCTCTCCTCGAGACCCGAATCCAAAAAGAGACCAATATAGGTGTCATATGACCGATGAACAGCTTCCGGAGCCAGCCACATGGGGCCCGTTCTTTAGTTTACTTTCGTAGCAAGATACGAAACAAGAGATATTGAAAAACGGACAAAAAAAGGGGCATGCAAAATACCATACATACTTTTTGGAAAAAATAAAATTTTCAATAGGTGCTCCATACTACTATCCTTGTACCAAACTAAAGTAAGCTTAGTAAAAATGACTTTTGGGCACACCGAGTTGTGGATTTTCATTGAAAAAATAAGAGTGCCTTTAATTTTTTTTACTCTTCCTTGTATCATATCATGCAATTTGTTTTAAAAGTAATTAAAATCCGAATCTGAATATCAAACGGCACATAATGAAATTAATAATACCAAACTTGGCAACTCTCCAGGCGAGTCCTGGCTCGGGTATTTCAACGCTCCAACGACCAAAACACTTTGATTTGATTTGATCATTTCCTTTTTAAACTAATTATAGGGGCCGGATTAGCTCAGTCGGTAGAGCACCCGACCTTGTAACCACAAGGTTCTGGTTGTGACACTATAAAGAAAATAACACCAACGGCAGACAGGTTAAGAGTTAAAGAAGTAAAACGAATGACAAGATGTGAATAAAAGACTGTATTAGATATAGAACTTGCAAACTTTAGTTTCGTTTGCACAAGTAAATATATTTGTCACTTAGCTGTTTATCCTGGGATATGGTGTATTAACGGAGCCCCTTGCTACGGCCTTTTGTTTCTTCCGGATATGGATAGACTTCTGTTTGCGTCCGACTCCGGTTCTGAGGTTCTGTTGAAGAATAGTAGGAGCGACCTTTTGTTCGGTCCGTTCCCTTTCGTTGCTGGTGCAGAAGAGGGTGAGTCTGCACTTTGGGTTTGGCGCCAAAGTATGCTGGCTCATGATTGGTTGATTTGAAACAGAGGCTCACAGACAAGGGACGATAACCCCATACCCCAGAATTCTTAATAACACCGGCCCTCACCAACTCAGCGCATGACTAGCACAGCTTGGATCTATGCGGTAAAGTGGGAAGCTGATGGTTGGTGTGGCACGCCACCTCAATTGCAAAAACAATCTTTCGAATCTAGCGCTAGTAAAAGGAGGATAAACTCCCTCGCTGTCCGGTTGATAACGACAATAGGCTACTCCGCTCAGTTGGTAGAACATCCAACCTAGGCTCACTTATTGTAAAAAATCACTGCCTTATGCAGAGGTGCAGTCGGTGTATTTTTCTGCCCCAGCCGATAGGACCATAAAGTGTCAATCGGAGTTCATATACGAAGAGGGCGGTAGCATTTTTGAAACAGAGTATAGTAGTCTACCAGGAGCCCGCAGACAGAAAAAAAACCCTGGTTAGTTTACTTTCGTAGCAAGATACGAAACAAGATATATTGAAAGACGGACCAAAAAAGGGCATGCAAAATACCATACATATTTTTGGGGAAAAATAAAATTTCCAATATTCTCCCATCAAAAAAAAAAGGCAAGTAGCCAACAAGATACTTGACTTTCATTCTTTTACAGGAAAAAAGATATACAAAGCTGGAATTAAATCCCTAAAGTAACTATAGCTAAAATATTCTAATACCACAAACATTCATTGTCATTTTCAGACCTTATCGGTTTTCTTGATTGTTGTTGTTGTTGGTTGGCATCCTTCCGTCTACGAGAGACGATGGAGTAGTGTCAAGGTTTTTTGTTGTTTTTTTTTAACTTGACCTACATAGCCTGAGTGGGTTCATATGGAGGATGAGCTGTTGCCCATGCAGCAAATACCCCCTCTCCTCACTGCCGCTGGGATCCAAAGGAAAGGTAAGGGACCAATGCAGTTTGGCAACGGTAGTGTCACAGGAGTTGATGGGTAATACTGTATTTCAGCATCACACCACCTTAGGGACTCCGGCTCCTGATTTGTTTTCGGGGTTTACTCCCCTAGCATTTCCTTGAAAGGCAGCAGAGGTTTTGTGTCGGTCTTCTCCTTGAGTTAATGGGTTGCCGACCAAGGCTAAAGAGCCCCGTCAAACCCATTTGGGGATTTATGCGAGTAGTAAGTACCCCAATCTTACTACTATCGGTGTTTCTGAAAAAAGAATTGAGGTTGGGGATACGGTATATTTTGTATTTGTGTATCAATGAATAAGTAGATTTCTGAAAGTGAGAAGCCAACCAAACTGACGAGCAGACATTTTGTCGTTTGGAATTATAAAATTAATTTGATTATCGGTCTTCTGGGTCTGAGGTTTGGGGATTAAAATTAAATTAAATTAAATTAAATTAAAAAATTTTAAAAAATAACAATCTACCAGGAGCCCGCAGACAGGAAGAACCCTCTGAGCACGCGCAGAGAAAAGGCCACTTCCTGGCGCCAAAAATATCCCATTCGAATGCAGACCATGACTGGGAACAGACGCTTTTGACTGGTTCAGGAGAAAATCTCCTCACCAAGAAATAGCTATGAATAGGGTTGCTCAAATTCGCGCATCTGCTGATAAGGCGGATTACAGGAAATTCTTCTAAAAATCATATAAAATAAACTAACTATCCGATTTTAATAAAACTTTCGGTATATGAAGTAATAAACGAAGAAATTTTATATTGTAAATAAATGTTTACTCTAAATTGAAGAGGCTAATTATTTTTTTCGTTAGTTTTTGTTTCGCGCATTGATCCTCCATACAAATTTCTTCCTAATTTTTTTCTTTTATTTATTTATTTTTATTTTTTTGTAAGAAAATTAATTTTACATGTTTGGGAAGATACTTCAATGACGGAACATATGTAAAAAAAATCGATACTCTGATTTTTTGGTAGTCGGACGTCTTACAATTTAAAGCTTAAGTCTCGTAAATAAGAAAAAATATTTATTTTTTTTGTTTGTTTTTCTAAATCGTTAGCTTTTCCACTTATGAAAAATTCATGATAGTCAAATTTACCTTCATAATTTCCTTTAATTAAAAAAAAAAATTGTAAAAAATCACGTTTGATGATCACAAAGTCATTAACGGTATCTATATTTTTCATTTAGAATAATTTTTGGAGTTATTTCCTATAACTCCAATCTAAAAAAAAAAAGTGGAACCACTCTGAATGAATTTTGTCTGCTAATTAATCTACCCATTATTTTCCCATTAAACTAACCCTAACCCCTAACCCTAACCCCTAACCCTAACCCCAACCTAACCCTAATCCCAAACCCTATCACTAACCCTAACCCAGTCTTCTTTTTTCCTAGTAGATCAATAAATAAATGAATAATTTATAAAATTCATTCAGAGTGGTTCCCCGTTTTTAGGTTGAAGTTATAGGAAATAACCATTTTTTGTATCTTTTATTCTTCATAAAATACAAATATAAATGAATATAAATAATTTTTTGTGTTAAATCTGTGTTGTTATTTTTAACATTACTTGCATTCATAATAAAACTATTTACAGTGGCAGTAAAAGTAGGTTTGTCTATTTTACGAGGACCGGTTAAATAAGCCTAAAAGCAGGTTTGTCTATTTGACCGGAACCGGCTAAGTAGCCTCTTCCAACTATTTAGGCCGTCTTATCATGGTTTGAATGAATGGATACATCTCTATCGAATGGATTGGTTAAAAAGTGCCACCTATCCGCGAATATTTACGGTAGGTTTCTTTTCTTTTTCTTTATTTTATTAATTCACTTGTGTGTGTGTGGGGGGCGGGGGGTCATACAGTACACTTAATAGGCATTGGCAAAAAATCGGCTGCTACGAGTTTTAAAAGCGAATTAAAAATTAATTAAATCTATTATTTAAGGTCAAACTTTGTCTAAATCGATAAGTAGTAACATAATGACCATCATTAAAAAAAGAAAAATATCATTACATTAGCAATTTATTTTTAATATATTTAAAACGATTTGTTTTGGTCAATTTTGTTCGCCGACGCCATTTTTGGATCTTTTTAAGTGGTTTTATTGGCTTGTATACAATTTTAATGTAATATTCGCGATTTTTAAAAAAATACTAAAAATCAGGTAATTATCCGATTTTAATGAAATTTTCAGTATTGATTTATCAATTAATGAATTTTATAATGCATCAGTTATTTTATTTCAAAACTTTAATTTAGTATTTTTGCTATGAAAAATTAATATATAAAATTCATTTAAAATATGAAAAACCTAATGTTAAGTTTAAAATGCTATATTTTTAGATTCTAGAAATAAATATCGATTTAATGCAAACCTTATTTTATTACATCAAAGTATACTTTTTGAAGAAAAACTCGATTGAAAATGTACCCACCCCCCTTTTTAAGCAGAAAAAATATCGATGTATAATTTTTTTTCTTTTATAAGATAATAGCCAATTAAATAATTATCGAAATGAGTAAAAAAGAAATCTCCAAAAAATTAATTATTTATTATTTTTTTACATTTTATTTTCCGATTTTTGGTGCTTATTTTCTCATAGAAAAGCCACTGTAAATTTTTTTTTTTCTATTCATAACTTCGGTCTTTTATCTCTTTATTTATACTGTAATTAGTACAGAAAATGACCAACTCGAAAAAATGTTACGCTCCCAACATAAAGGGGGGGGTCAAAATTAAGTGACCTGAAAAAAATGAGAAAGTTTTAAATAAAATTAGTAATGCATTATAAAGATCATTCATTGATAAATAAATACTAAAAATTCATTAAAATCCGATAATTCCCTGATTTTGGTAAATTATTTTCTGTAGGGGGCTAAAGTCATTTTGTCAAAAACGCATTTTAGGCCCCGTTTGCCAGTCCATAATTTATACTGTAATTAGTACAGAAAATGACCAACTCGAAAAAATGTTACGCCCCCAACATAAGGGGGGGGGGCAAAATTAAGTAACCTGAAAAAAAATGAGAAAGTTTTTAAATAAAATAAATAATGCATTATAAAGATCATTCATTGATAAATAAACACTGAAAATTTCATTAAAATCCAATAATTCCTTGATTTTTGGTAAATTATTTTCTGAAGGGGGGTGGGGCTAAAGTCATTTTGTCAAAAATACAATTTAGGCCCATTTTGGATATAGCTACAGTACACTACATACAGTAATAAGCGGAGAGACATGTGCTACCAAAAATAGTAATTTAAGTTTAAAATGCCACAATGATAATCTTAAATATTATCGTTAAATAATATTTTACGACTACGTCAAAAATATTTTTCACGTTGTTTTGCTCTCTCTCTCTCTCTCTCTCTCTCTCTCTCTCTCTCTCTCTCTCTCTCTCTCTCTCTCTCTCTCTCTCTCTACTTCTTCACAATAAAAGTAATGTTGATACTGTTGCCATAGCATTTTTTTAAGAAGAAAGAAAACACGAGGAAGAACAAAAAGAAAGAAAGAAAGAAAAAAAACAGCGGTCACTATCGTCTGTATTTCTTCTGCTACTGAAAGAAAAACAAAAAACAAAAATAAAAGAAAAGTTTTTTAATGTCTCAAATTGTGAGTCTTTTATTACGATGAAGCAGGCAGAGGGTAGTCCTAATCGAACCGACGGGGCTCTACAATATCCTTCAACAGACGAAATTTTTTCCATGTCTAAGTGACCCAAATTATTTAATTCTTTTGGGTAAGTGCCCGTGCGACCTATTCGCTTTTTTCTTTTCTTTTGTTTGGTTAAACCTGCAAATCGTCCTCAAAATTAAAACGGAAACTTATTTGGGTAAAACTTGCAAATCATACTCAAAATCCCGATATTACAGAGTGACCCAGAAAAAACAGAACCCAAATTGTTTATTTTCCCATTGAACTAACCCTAAACCCTAACCCTAACCCTAAACCCCCCTAGTTAAAATTAACTGTTTTATTACAAAATTTGTGGGTTCTGTTTTTTCTGGGTCACCTTGTATACAGGGTGACTCAGAAAAAACAGAACCCAAATTATTCATTTATTTTCCATTAAACTAACCCAAACCCCAACCCTAACCCTAACCCTAACCCTAAACCCTAACTCTAACCCTCCTAGTTGAGTAACATAATATTACAGCATGACCCAGAAAAAAACAGAACCCAAATTATTCATTTATTTTCCCATTAAACTAACCCAAACCCCAACCCTAACCCTAACCCTAACCCTAAACCCTAACCCTAACCCCCCTAGTTGAGTAACATAATATTACAGCATGACCCAGAAAAAACAGAACCCAAATTATTCATTTATTTTCGCATTAAACTAACCCTAAACCCCAACCCTAACCCTAACCCCAACCCTAACCCTAACCCTAACCTTAAACCCTAACCCTAACCCTCAGCCCCACCCCTAGTTAAAATTAACAGTTTTATTACAAAATTTGTGGGTTCTGTTTTTTCTGGGTCATGAGATTTTGAGTATGATTTGCAAGTTTTACCAGAACTTGACACACATGTCTCTAAAATTATCACCCATCTAAATACTGAAAAGACTCATCACTGCTTAACTTCCCTGCCTTCAATGCGACTTGACCCTAAGTCGATTAGGTTGTTTTCATAATTCTATTCACCGATTTACTTTTGTTTCTAGTGTTATTAGACCTAGATAGTCCCAAGAGGAATGTGGCGACGTATGTGCTGACATCAATGCAATGTGCATCTTTACTGTAACCAAGTAGTTTCGCAGAAACTGAAACTATTACATTTTATTTATTTCTTAAGTCTTGAAATAATTCAAATTTCAAAAATTGAACTTTTTATTTTAACAAATAAAATGATTTTGATTAAAGAGAAAAACATTATTATTATATCACTCCTTGTAAGTTTTTCACACCAGCGCCACCTGGTGGTCATCTTCTTCTTACTTCTAATTATTATTATTATTAGTAGTAGTAGTAGTTTTCACACCAGTATTAACTGATGTATTTTACTGGAGTCTGAGTGACAAGTCTCCTCAGGTCTCCAGGACTCTTCTGAGTATTCTGGCAGATTACAGCAGTGCAGTGTTCTGAATGGTTTCAATCCTTCCTCTGATATCCAAACTTTCCAAACCCTTTTCCAATCCTTCTGGGACCGTTCCAAGTGCACCAATTACAATTGGTATCACTTTCACTTTCATATTCCGTAACTTTTTCATTTCTCTGGCAAGGTCCAGATATTTGTCCATTTTTTCATTTTCCTTTAACTTCACCCTGGATCTGCTGGAACTGCAAAATCCACCAGTTTGACAAGTTCTTTCTTTTTGTTAATCAACACTAGGTCTGGTCTTCTTGCTGAGATTAAGGTGATCTGTTTTATTTCAAGTCCCAGAGAATTTTATGTGTTTCGTTCTCAAGAACAGATTCTGGTTTATGCATAAACATTTTGTTGTATGGTCAAAATTTAATTTTTTGCATAATTCCCAGTGGATCACCTTCCCACCCAGTCGTGTCTAGTTTTTGTACTCCCTTTGTGCTAGTTTTATTATTATTATTATTAATTATTATTATTATATTATTATTTAGTCCTTTGAGTTTTCACATCAGTGTTAGCTGGTGGTTTTCATGGAGTCTGAGTGACAGCAAGTCTCCTCAGGTCTCCAGGACACTTCTGAGTATTCCTTGCCAATCTTAATGTGTTGTTGTTTACATGCTTTCTGTTTATTATTTTATTATTATTTATTATTATTATTATTATCTAAATCTTGCAAGTTTTTCAACACCACTGTTGAGTGACAGCAAGTCTCCTCAGGTTTCTAGGACTCTTCATAGAATCCCAGCCAATTTCAGTAGTGCTGTGGTCTAAATGTTTTCATCATTTTCTAATCTCTTCTAATGCTTCTCATTTTTTGTTTTCCCCATGTTTTGGGGGAGTGTTCCAAGTTCCCAACTCAGATTGGTATTACTGTCACTTCAGTTCACGCCTTTTTCAGCCCTCTAGCAAGGTTCAGGTATTGGTTTATTTTCTATACTCAACATAAACAAGGTACTTGACATATTATTTTTAATTATTTTCCCATTAAACTAACCCTAAACCCTAACCTAAACACTAACCTAACCCGTCCTCTTTTTTCCATGTAGATCAATAAATAAATGAATAATCTATCAGTCAAGAGTGGTTTCCTTTTGTTTATGTTGGAGTTATAGGAAATAACCCAGGTATTTGTCCTTTTTTGCCTTCTCTCACTTTCACTGTGGCACAGCAAAATCCACCAGATGACAAGAAATTTTTTCTTCTTGTCAATTAAAACTTAGTCTATTTTTCTGTTCTTTAAGGGTTTAACAATATGGGATTAATAAATAACTAGCAGGACCTGTGGATTATACCATAGTATATGTAAATTTAACTATTAACAATTTGATATGTTTACTTTAGAGCTATTTCCAAATAGTTCAATATGTAAAAAGTAGGGCCGGGTTAGCTCAGTCGGTTGAGCGTTCGGCTAGAAACACAAGTGTTCCTAGTTCGATACAGTCTCGCCAACTCAGGTATGAGTAGCACAGGGATCTGTGCGGTAAGTAAGGAGCTGATGGTAGGTGGGCACTCTACCTCAGATTTTAAATACAATCTCCTTGGTCTAGCACTATTGAAAAGGGGATAGACCCTCGCTGACTGGCTGATACTGACTTTAGGCTGCCCCATTGACTTTACTTACTTATAACAATCTTGATTTAACTCTCTCTTATCTTTTTTTCTTTCTTTTCCTTCTTCATCTTTTCATTATGTTCAATTGAAACAGATTAGTGTTATCACTTCTGCGACCCACCCCTCTCTCTATATTTCTTCTATCTTCTTTCTTTTTCTTTCTTTTTTATTATATTTTTCTGTGTAGCATGTTCTTTTTGTCCTTTCTTTTCTTTCTTTTTCTCGTAATGAAAATGGAATGGTTCATTATTTAGCTGAGGTGATAACTTTCATAAGATAAGAATTTGTGGATAGTAACACAGGATAATCAGGATTTATATTTTTTGCATTTTATCTTGGATGATTTGAACAGTTGACAAGTTTTCTTTTTTCTTTCTTTCTTTTTTTTGTTTTTGTTAATCAATTTCTAGGTCTTGTCTCCTGGCTGGGATATAAGGTGATCATCTTAATCTAAGTCCAGAGAATTTTCTGCATTTCATTCTCAAGAACAGATCTTTCATCATTTCTTGTATGGTCAATTTTATTTTTTGCATAATTCCCAGTGGATCACTTCCCACCCAGTCTGCCGCTAGCTTTGTATTTCGTTTGTTCTAGTTTGCTACATTGTTTGTAACATGGTTTATGGTCTCATCTCTGTCACCACACAGTCTACATTTACTGTTTTGTTGTGTCTTATCATTTTTCGCTTTGATATAATTTGTTTTTATGGATTATTTTGTGCAGCAATTATTAGTGATTCATTTTCTCTTGAGGTTTCTCTTCCTAACCATGTCCAAGTCTTTTCATGCAACCTCTCAGATTTGTCGTTTGAAGTGTCCATATAATTGTTTTTTCCCATCTTTGTTTTCTAGTTTTCGTGTTTTTCTGTTTGTCCTATATTACATCTGCTGTTGTTGGCTGCTATAAGTAATCTTTTATTTGTCTCTTTTGAGTGTATTTTTGAGTCTTGGATTGTGGTATCTTACGCAGTCCTCTATGTTGGCAAGACCTCTTCCACCTTTTTTTTCTTGATACGTATACTATCTCTATCATCTCTAGAGTGTAAAGCCTTGTGCATTGTCATTAATTTTTTAGTCCTTTGGTCGTAGTAGTAGTAGTAGTAGTAGTAGTAGTATTTTCCACATAAACTCACAATGGTTCTTCATGCCTATTTGTCCACAGAGACTCCATTTTGTATAACCTATCTCTATCATCTCTAGAGTGTAAGGCTTGTGTATTGTCTTAATTTTCTAGTCTTTGATCAGTAGTAGTAGTAGTATTATCCACATAACTCACAATGGTTCTTTCATGCTTATTTGTCTACAGAAGACCTCCATTTTGTATAACCTATTCTATCATCTCTAGAGTGTAAGGCCTTGTGCATTGTCATTAATTTTCTAGTCCTTTGATCAGTAGTAGTAGTAGTAGTATTTATCCTCATAAACTCACAATGGTTCTTCATGCCTGTTTGTCCACAGAAGACTCATTTTGTATAACTATCTCTACATCTCTTAGAGTGTAAGGCCTTGTGAATTGTCATTAATTTTCTAGTCCTTTGATCAGTAGTAGTAGTAGTAGTATTTATCCTCATAAACTCACAATGGTTTTCATGCCTATTTGTCAATAGAAGACCTCCTATTTTGTATAACCTATCTCTATC
Organism: Doryteuthis pealeii; assembly: GCA_023376005.1. Lineage (NCBI taxonomy): Eukaryota > Metazoa > Mollusca > Cephalopoda > Myopsida > Loliginidae > Doryteuthis > Doryteuthis pealeii. The sequence goes on from CM042167.1 coordinate 14,862,129, forward strand.
ATCTAGAGTGTAAGGCTTGTGCATTGTCATTAATTTTCTAGTCCTTTGATCAGTAGTAGTAGTAGTAGTAGTAGTATTTATCCACATAAACTCACATTGGTTTTCATGCCTATTTGTCGATAGAAGACCTCCATTTTGTATAACCTATCTCTATCATCTCTAGAGTGTAAGGCTTTGTGCATGTCATTAATTTTTAGTCCTTTGATCAGTAGTAGTAGTAGTAGTAGTATTTATCCAATAAACTCACAATGTTTTCATGCCTATTTGTCGATAGAAAGACTCCATTGTTGTATACCTATCTATATCTCTAGAGTGTAAGGCCTTGTGCATTGTATTAATTTTCTAGTTCCTTTGATCATAGTAGTAGTAGTAGTAGTATTTATCCACATAAACTCACAATGGTTCTTCATGCCTATTTGTCCACAGAAGACCTCCATTTTGTATAACTATCTCTATCATCTCTAGAGTGTTAAAGCCTTTTGTGCATTGTCATTAATTTTCTAGTCCTTTGGTCAGTAGTAGTAGTATATGTAGTATTTATCCACATAAACTCACAATGGTTTCTTCATGCCTATTTGTCACAGAAGTTCTCCATTTTTTATATCCATCTCTATATCTCTAGAGTGTAAAGCCTTGTGCATTGTCATTAATTTTCTAGTCCTTTGATCAGTAGTAGTAGTTAGTTAGTATTTATCCACATAAACTCACCAATGGTTCTTCATGCTATTTGTCAATGAAGCACTCCATTTTGTTCTGTTTATTTTTTAATTATTTTTTTTCCAGTCTTTCTGTTGTTTAGCAGAGGTAGAGATTGTGGGGATTAAAAAAAAAAAAAAAATAAAATAAAATAAAATCAACAAACTCAAGGGGGCCTTTCACCGGAAAAACACTCTGCACATGTTCCAACAAAAGAACTGATTCCCTCCCCCAAAAAGATACTTCAGCCATTTGAATTTAGACGCAACTGAATGTGCGTTTTCCTGGTCAGGGGATATCCTTTGCCACCATTGAACTATGAGGTTCAATAAAGCCTAAATTATAAAACTATCTCTTGCCTTTGTCTTTTCTTTTCTCGTTCTTTGAATGCTTCTTTTCAGCGGACCACCAAAAATTGATGGGGTTAAAAAAACTTGAGGAACACTGTTTGTACTGGCTGTTCTACAGTGGAGAATATACACCGTTCAATAATAGTGAGACACCTGAGTGAAAATGTGGTACTTGTTAGTACTGTTACTGTTTAGCGCAAGCTAGCGTTCTGGTACCTTATTGTAAATAACACTTGTCTCTTTTTACCTCTACCTTGATGATTCTTTTTTTTTACTGTTGAACTAACATCACAACAAACGCACCAAGATATTCAGATACTTACATTTACCTCAAAACACCCAAAAACACTTATATCCCACAATTCAGTATACACCATAATTAAGGAAGTGTGTGGTGTAATGGTTAAAGTATGGAATGGACTCGTCGCCCGAGTTATTACTGGACGTGGTAATTGCTTTCACTTAGGCGTATAACCCTTGGAAAGGTTGAATCCTATCTCCTCCACCAGCTATGGGTAAATATGTGGCAGACTGGGCTCTTTAACCTTGATTTGGCACGCTGTTCTAGAAGAAAGAAAAACTCTGAATTAAAACCTGTTAATTCAGCTTAAGAAATTGACCTTGGTGTCACATCCTGCTCGTGCGGAGGGTTGGTAAATGTATATTTCTTCTTATTGTGGTATTCTCTCCGGCGCATGTTGGATTCTACGTCTAGGTTCTTATCTTTTGCTTCTTTTTCTGCTCGCAGTCTTCTAGCTAAGACATGCATTAACAACAACGCCATGTTGTGCTTTTTAAACTTTTATCTTTATTACTTTCTAACTAACATCGAAAGAACTGAAAATAACATTGTCTGGTCGGAAATTAACGAAAAATCAAACAATGTTTTTGTTTTAAAGAATTTGTAAGTTTCATATTTACTATTAGTTTTTTTATTCATTTTTGTCAGATAAAAAAAAATAGACGGGTTAAGATTGTCTGAACTAGCAAGAATATGCGCCCTCCAGGCATTAAGTATTTAAGTTTTAATGTAATGAAATATATTAAATTAGAAAGACTAACAATTAATAAGATGCAATATAAAAGATTACACTTATTTCAATTATATTTTCATTGGTTGATAGTATATATATATATATATATATATATATTAATATATATAATAAATAATTATATAAAAGTTTTACATATCTTTTTATTAGGTGACAAAGGAAATTCACACCGTATTGGTTTCATGCGAGGCAATCATCAGGTGAAGATGTTACAATTGCAAGAAAATCGAAAAAATTTTTAAAAATTCAGAAATTTCAATAGACATAGGTATTCAAAGCTGAAACAGTGACCATCACACTATAATATATATATATATATATTATATATATATAATATATATATTAATTTGTTGAATTTTTTAATATATATTGTTTTCCATAAGCACTACCCAGGTTTCAGGTTATTTCACATCGTCAGGCTGCTAATAGATCTTCTGTGTTTTTTATACGAAGACATTTTCTGCTGTTATAGTTTTTGGACTGCAAATTATGTCGGTTGATTTTGTTGGATGTTCTTTATGTTTTGGATTTTATTTTTGAATTTTTATATTCTGGCATTTAAAAAATAAAGCTCCTACAAATTTGTGGTTGAGCACTTGTGATTTCTTTTGTTTCATCCCAAAAAATTTTAAATATATATATCTATATCTATATCTATATTTATACTGCACACAATGTAGAATAGTGGATATGTTGGGAAGAAACATCAACACCTTTAGACTAGACTAAATAACCACAAATCCACTATAAATCTAATCCCCGCATAGTACAATAGCACTTCATTTTAACCACTTTACTAAACCAATACTTACAACTCAAATGCATCTTATTAGAACACGCATTTCAACAACGCAATCTTAGAAAACAATCAGAATTAAATGGATTCTAAAATTACAAACGCACGTGATTGGGATTAAAGCGCAGATATCGGATTCCGTTATTACAAATATTTTTACAAACGCTGCCACTGTCGATAACAAAGAGACAAAGAAACCGTTAACAGTAAATTTTGACAAAGGGTTCATTTAACGAACCTGAAATTTATGTAAAAGAATATAAAGTATGTGAATCCAATACTCCATAATATCGAGTTCATTCATTTATTTATTTTTTATGCTTCAAATAATGCCTAATTTAAAAAAACATTAAAAAAAAATATATATATCTATATATATATAAATAATATTATATATAATATATATATATATTATATACATACCCCATAATTACTTATGCCCATAGTTCTTTATGCCTTTTATTAGGTCACTCTCTCACTCAAAATAATTGAAATCTTCAGGCAGGTTATTGAAGTACTCCTTTTTTTTGGCCGACTTGGAGTCTACATAAGCTTTGTGTGTATATATATATTTTTTTGAATAAGTTATATGCTTGGTTGCAACTTATTTGAGACCTTCACATACATTAATATTGTTTATTTCTTGCTCTCATTTTATGAAAAGGAACTAGACAATAGTTTAACCAAATGACAATGAAAAAGCATAATATGAAATTAAAATAATAGAAAGAAAACTGGAGACAGTAAATATAGTGTAAAAGTTAGATATTATTTAATGTGAAGAGAAAAATGGAAGTGAATCCAACATATGTAATATAGTGAAAAAATCTGAAAAACACAGGTTAATAAATGTGTGTTATTTATTCAGCCAAGTGCAGTGTTTCATCTGATTTGGTCTTTCTTCAGGCTTTGTTGATATAAGGAAAAGTAAAAATTTTATCACAGATAATAAGGAGACTTGAATGGGTTTGTTTACAAAGTTTTAGATGGAAGTCAGCACTTTCGGAAATAGATTCAAAAATTTATGAGAAACTCAGGCAAACGGTTTTTGATCAAATATTTTTTACGTTTGTGTGTGAGTGTATGTGAGAAAGAGAGAGAGAGAGAGGAGAGAGAGAGGGAGAAGAGAGAGAGGAGAGGAGAGAGAGAGAGAGAGAGGGAGAAAGAGAGAGAGAGGGGGGGGAAAGAGAGAGTGAGAGAGAGCATGTTGACAGAAATGTGAGCTGATTAATCGTTTTTTATATTTTTAATCAAATACACTATACATATATAAAGGGCAGTTGAAAATAAAACAATTAACAACAAGTAAATACATTATATACATTCAGTATCACAGGGCTTGTTTTTTAGCCAAATATGATAGATTTTATTTATATTTGGAAAGATATTTAAAATTAAAATTTATATAGCAACGAACGTAGTTGAAATATAATATTGATGATTGAATTAATCGCATCATTTAATATGATTTTTTTTTTTTTTTGTAAATTATTGAATTAAAATTTCTTACTATATTTGTTTTATATTTTATTTGGGATTTTATGGGGCATCCAGTGAGGATTTAACTTGTGATATGTAATAATGGATCTGCGAGACTAACTTAAAAAAATCCCTCTACCCAGGCAAGCGCTGGTAGCCACTTCTAGTCTTCTTATTAATGGGGATTAAGTAACTGTCTGTCAGTAACGAAACTATGTCAAGACTGATGTCACAATTTCTAAGCTATATTCTCACGATTATGAAATAGTTATTATTTAATCTTAATTAACATCTTATTTATCAACGACGTCTCTATTAAGTCTAGCTGAGTTAGATTTGTCACAAAAACTGAATTTTCATATTATTAATGCATTTGAAATCCTGAAATACGTGTTAGATATCTTTAGAAATAAAGATTGACATTGTATATGGTGGGATAATTTACATAATGATTTTGTAGTGAGCGCGAAGTTAACGCTCTGAAAGCAAAAATTACAATAATCAAGAATACTGATCAAGGTCCTGCAGCTGAGTCGCCCCCTTTTGAGGGGGAATGCTGAAGGATCAACAGAATTTTTGTTCTTCCCACCCATTAGCTTTGGCTTGTGGTGGCGCATGTTAACAGAGCCTTGTGCCCAGTCCATACAGGTGGGGTATGAGACACAATAAACTAATCAAAGTCCTGCAGAAATGCTTTTTTAAAATGTTCATGTAATAAGATAATAAGAATTGTTGAGTTGACTCCAACTTAGAAAGGAAGGGTTTTGTTCAAAACCAAATCAACAGTCAAGTTATTATTTATTTATTTATTTATTTATTAGAGAGAGAGAGAGAGAGAGAGAGAGAGAGAGCTATAATACCTTCTGTAGTTATGGAAGATAATTTCAATTCTAATTTTGATAATTCTAATTGTCATGTGATTTCTAAATATTTATTCTTCATGTTTAAAAAAAATCTTTTTTTTTTTTCAGATGTGAGGAAAGACTCAGAATATTATGAAAGTCATATTCTAACGGCAAGAAACCCCCCAAAGGTTTGTTATTCTCTCTCTCTTTATTTTAATCAAGACAATTAATTATGACAATATCCTAATGATGTTGTATTGAAAAAAAACAATATTTGATTTTCTCAGAGGAATTATTGGACCATATGACCTTTAGAACGAAATAAAATAATAAAAAAAACAACAAACTCCCATGGGCCTTTCACCGAAAACACTCTGCACATGTCTGACAAAAAGAACTGACTCCTACCCTAAAAGGATACCTCCGCCATTTGAATTTAGGCCACAACTGAGTGTAGTTGTTTCTGGCCGGACGATTTTTAGATTTTTTAAAAATTATAAAACTAACCCTTAACCTAACCCTAACCCTAACTCTAACCCTAACCCAAACCTAACAAACAACCAGATTTTGACGGTGTAAATGAAAAAAAAATGTATTTATGAATTGAGATTGCAAAAGGGGTGCCTAAAGGTCATATGGTCTGAATTATTTCTATTATTGTGCAGAGTATCTCATCTTGGTTGTGATGATTACAATGTTTTAGCTATTGTATTAGTAAAATCAAGTAAAGTCGTCAGGGTGGCCTAAATTCGGTATCAGCCAGACAGCAAAAGGAGTCTATCCCTATTCACTAGCGCTAGATGTTACAATGTGTTTTGCCATCCTGTAGGCCTTAAGCCAGAGCGCTTGTCCAGTGGAATTGGATCTTGGTAATCCCTGGGTAAAAGTTCTGAGTATTGGTATATGTCTGGTATTGTAGTCTTCTCAATGAGTGCAATTAGAATTATGGCCAGTGTGGTGTTTAAGTAGTGTATCAGCCACAAAGTATGTTGTGTGATTGGCAAAGTAATAACAACGTGACTTAGGCTAGTCTACTAAATCAGGTGGGAAATTAGAGCAACCTTATATGTATAAATATTCCAGCATAGATCAAAGGGATTGTTTTGGCGCTTAAAGCAGGGCACAACCTAACATCAGTCCTCACAGATCTGTGCTGCTCTTTCACTGAGTGGGCGAGGCGCTTGTGTTCTAGCTGGATGCTCTACTGGCTGAGCTAACCGGCCCATCCTTCGTTGCAAAATTTTATGAAATTAGCACATAAAAATTCTTCCCCTTAGAGGCTTCACAGTTAGGCTTTTTTGTGATCCTGTATTTATGTAATTTCTCATAACTTTTAGGCTAAACCAACTGCGTCTAAAATAAGGGTTCTTTAGCCTTGTTGGCAACCAGTCTAGGAGAAGGAAAAATCTGAATTCAAACAAGTTTTATTCCACTTAAAATTGACCTGAATGACATCCTACTTTGCAGATTGTAATTAAATAGCATGCATCAAGTTTGTAGTAAGATGGCACACAGCCAATTTAGAATAAGTTGTGAAATGAAAATGCCTGACCAAAACCTATGGCTTCTCAAAGCGAAATAAACAAGGGGAGGTTACTCTCATTTATGTAACTAATGTTAGATTACCCAAGATGAAACTATAATTAATTAAAAACTATTATAAAAGAATCGGTGATTGGATGTTTTCTTTCCAACTTTTCTGAAACAATCTTTTATTTTTATTTATAATATCACAGGCCTCAAAGGATGGAAAACTATCAGTTCCTTTTGGCAGTGAACTTGAATGCAAGCAACATGTGATTGTCTATGATAATAACACTTCTAAATTAGATGACAGGGTAAGTCAGATATATAATAATAATTGTGAAATTTATGGTTAAATCCCTTAACGGACATAAATTCCACCATCGTATGTCACCCACCGAAAAAAAAAAAAATAACTAAATCAAAGATTTAACCGAATTTAATGAATTTTCAGTGTTGATATATTAATGAATAAACATATAATCCATCATTATTTTATTTAAAAACTCTACATTTTTGCAGCTCAGTTAACTTTGAACCATATTCTTTGAGGTGTAACACAGATTCACAAACATACGTGGTTAAAGTTAATTGACCTGAAAAAATGTAAGAGTTTTTAAATGAAATAACTAGTGCATTTAATTTTTACATTAATGTATCAGCACTGAATTTCATTAAATTCGGTTAATTCTTGATTTTTGAGAACAGCGAGATGCGACTTGGGGTGTAGGATAGTAGGATGTGGTATGGGCGTGAGTTATGAATAATAAGAAGGAAAAGAGATAATGATGTAAGGGAAATAACTCGGATTTTTTTTCATGACAGTTCAATGGCTGTGGCCGGTAATGGTTCCCAAACGGGGTGGTAAATTAAAAAAAAAATAAAAAAAAAAAAAAAATTCCTTCTTTTTGTAGTTATAGCAGTTTTTATTTCATCTTAATAAAAAAACTGTTATTTCCTATAACTCCAACCTAAAAAAGTGAATTAATTTTATCTGTTAATAAATCTACCCATTATTTTCCCATTAAAGAAAGGAAAAAAGAAGACTATTAAGGTTAGGGTTAGGTGTTAAGGTTAGGGTTTAGGGTTAGTTTAATGGGAAAATAATGAGTAGATTAATTAACAGATAAAATTCATTCAGAGGTTCCCCTTTTTTTTAGGTTGGAGTTATAGGAAACAACAAAAAAAAATTAAAAAACATAAAGAAAAATAGATAACAAAGACCAGGAAAATAATTTTTGTATAATTCTTTTTTTCAGGATCAGCTATGAAATATGCCAAGTTCTTATGGGAGGAAGGAAGTCGTTATCCTGTGAAAATTCTCACAGGTAAGTACAGTATCCCCCCCTGCTATTCGAGAGGGTTACGTTCCTTCCCCTCCCACGAATCCGAAAATCCGCGAATTATTGATGCAGTTTTAAAACGCCTATGTATGATATTATATACACTAAAATATGCTTCCCAAACACATTCTAAAGACAGTCTTATTCATTAATACAGTAATAATGTAGTAATATGTAGCAATGATAAATTAATGTTATTTTAAAATTATTTACCAATTAGGGTGAATGTGAGCGTTTTTCTGCTAAAAAATGAAAGAAATTTCACGAAATTGCCGAAATTATGAAAAAAAAACTTTGAGAGCAAAATCCGCGAGTATATGGGGCCGTGAACGGTGAAGCACAAATGGGTGAGGGTATACTGTATTTCTATATTATTCAATTTCATATCTAAGTTCTGAGTTTTGTATGTATACATTTACCAACCCCTCCTCACGAGCAGGATGTGACACAAGGTCAATTTCTTAAGCGGAGTTTAACAGGTTTGAATTCAGAGTTGTCCTTCTTCTAGACAGGTTGCCTAGCCAAGGCTAAAGAGCCCAGTCTGCCCCACAATTTATCTATAGCTAGAGGGAGAGTAGTTGGACGCATACTTTTCCCAAGTGTATTAGCACCATGTGAAATGCAAACAACCTTGTCCAGGATTTGAACTTGAAAGTTGACAAGTCCATTTCTTACCATCAGCGCCTTACTTTACCACACAGATCCCTGTGCTACTCATACGCTAAGTTAGTGAGGGCTGGTATCAAACTAGGAATCTTTTGGTTTCTAGCTAAACGTCTTGGGATTGATATCCCACCTTCAGAAGACCTTGGAGACCATAAAAGAATGTTCACGGTTGTCTGTATTAATCCATGTTAGTGTGGAGGTAGTAACGTGTGTGTTTCTGTATTTATTTTTAATATTTGAATGTATTAATATTAAATATTTTTTGGTTTGATGGTTGATTTTGAAGGCTATCACAATGCAAGTGTAAAGAAAAATGAGGTAACTATGGTGTTTTTTGTTTACCTTTGATTTATTTTCTAAATATTTTTAGATAAATTTTTGTCAGAAGATTTCTGAAGGTCCAGAGCTGTTAGCTTATTGCTAGGTTCTGTCCATTCTATTGTATGATTGTCTCTCTTGAAATTCTGTGTGTGTGTGTGTGTGTGTGGTGTGTGTGTATGTATGCATGTGTTTATGTGTGTGTCTGTCCAACAATGTCTTAGTATCATTCCAGGTTTGACCTACCTTTTTTTTGTTTATTATTAGGTATGCCTTAGTAGTTTGTTTATTTGTGTGTGTATGTGTGTGTGTGTGTGTGTGTGTGTGTGTGTTCTCCAGGCACAGCTGTTTTTTTTTTCAATTGCCTTCATATATCAGCTTCTGTTAACTTCATCTGTGTGAGTGTTCTTCAGACACAGCTTATTTTTTTTATTCGGGTTAACTCAGTCAGTAGAGTGTTTGGCTAGAAACCACAAGGTTCCTAGTTCGATACTGGTCCTTGCCAACTCAGCGTATGAGTAGCACAAAGATCTGTGCGGTAAAGTAAGGAGCTGATGGTAGGTGTGGTGCCCCACCTCAGATGCAAAAACAATCTCCTTGATCTAGCGCTAGTGAAAAGGGGATAGACTCCCTCGCTGATTGGCTGATACTGACATTAGGCTATCCTGACGACTTTACTTACTTTTACTTATATTGTTTGCTGTTTGTGTGTGAATTTAAAAATTTTTTTATTTATGTTTAAATTTTAAATTCAAAAGATTTCTGAAGGTCCAGAGCTGTTAGCTTATTGCTAGGTTCTGTCCATTCTGTTGTATGATTGTCTCTCTTGAAATTCTGTGTGTGTGTGTGTGTGTGTGTGTATGTGTGTGTGTGTTTATGTGTGTGTGTCTGTCCAACAATGTCTTAGTATCATTCCAGGTTTGACCTACCTTTTTTTTGTTTTATTATTAGGTAGGCCTTAGTAGTTTGTTTATTGTGTGTGTGTGTGTGTGTGTGTGTGTGTGTGTGTGTTCTCCAGGCACAGCTGTTTTTTTTTTCAATTGCCTTCATATATTTTAAATTCAATTTGTCTTTTTTTTTTTTTCAGGTGGCTATGAACGTTTCTCAGCTCTTTATCCATTTTTGCGCACACAAAATGTTTTGTACACAATAAGGGTAAAAATATCTTCAGTTTTTTTCTTTTCTTTTTTTGGTCCTGGTATGATGTTAAAATGCATCTAATGGTGAAGTTCCAATTCTGGAGCTCTGGGGAATGTGGTGCACCCCTTCATCACCATTGCTCCCAGGTCCACTTTGACCCAGAATTCAAAACAGTTTTGCAGTTAACTCTTAACATCCTGTTGAGAATTTTCTAAGTCCAGAGCCCCATTCCTATAAGGATATATAAAAAAAATGGCTAAAAATGTTCATTCCCTTAAATCAAAGACTTCTAAATATGTTTAATATTACATTTAAACAAAGGCTTTCCAAGTCCAGAGCCCTATTCCTATAAGGATTTATAAAAAAATGGCCTTTTCATTTAAAGTTACCTGTTATTTCCCTTAAATCAAAGACTTCTAAATATGTTTAATATTACATTTAAACAAAAGCTATCGTTTGGGGCGGATTAGGAAAATGAACGAGACTTCCAGTCGGGTGGAATGAGGGGGTATAGGACATTAAGAGTTAATGAACGCTGTTGCGTCATTTTGAAAAGTTGAATAACAAACACGATGTTGGTGGTCTTTACTTGGGCGAGAGGGGCAGTCGGAGAGGCCCCCTCCGATCAATCAGCTGGTCACGTCAAGCCCTAGCACCTATATGATTTTCCCAACCCTATTGCCCTTATGGCAAGCCCCAACCCTTTTATCATATATGTGCTAGAAGGCGGTGGCTGAGGGTCTTCATGTCCTGGGAATGACGTTAAACTCTATCTGATGGTGAGGTTCCAGTTCTGGAGGTTTGGGGAATGTGGAGCACCTCTTCATCACCATTGCTCCCTGGTCCACTCTGACCCAGAGTGGTAGTATCTGTTAGGGTCCAATCTATGGGTTAAATTGAAAAACATGAGTTTATAAAAATTGAGTATTTATTAAGAATGAATATTTCAAAACTTTGTTGGCATTAAATGACCCACTGAGGTTGATATGCCGTAAAACAAAACAAACCAAACCAAACTAAACCAAACCTTTTTTTAAACTCACCTTTTTTTTATTCAAACAAGAAAACCAGGCAGAATGTATAGAATGTCAGATACTTTAAACTGTTAGATGCATTTTAATAATGTGTGGTGATTTTGCTCTTAAAAGACACACACTTTTACAACATAAACAATATGAGGGATAAATTAAAAATATTCAGTATAGATGACATTAAAAGAGAGAGAGAAAGATAGAGGGGAGAGAGAGAGAGAGAGAGAAGAGGGGAAAGAAAGAGAGAGAAAAGGTAGAAGAAAGAGAGAGGGGAAAGAGAGGGGAAGAGGGAAAGAGAGAGAAAAAGAGAGGGAAAAGAGAGAGAAAGATAGAAGGAGAAGAGTGATAAAAAGGGGAAAAAAGAGAGAGAAAGATAGAGGAAAGAGAGAGGGGAGAGAAGAGAGAGGAAGAGGAAAGAGAGAGAGAGGGAAAGAGAGAGAGAGAGTGAAAGAGAGAGAGAGAGAAAGATAGAAGAGTGATAGAGAGAGAAACAGAGGGAAAGAGAGAGGGGAGAAAGAGGGGGAAGGAAAAGAGAGAGAAAGATAGAGGAAGAGGGAAAGAGAGAGAGAAAACTGAGAGGGGAAAGAGAGAGAGAGAGAGGAGAGAGAGAGAGAAGAGAGAGAGAGAGAGAGAGGGAAAGAGGGGTAAGGGGAGGAGGAAGGGGCTAAATACATACACTGATTTACTAAGACTTAGTATCCTCATCTTGTTTGCTATTATTATAGTCCCAATATTTTTGTTATTGTCCTGTTGAGCCATCTGTTGTGGTTTGCAATATTCTACGAATTTCCCCCATTTAAAATGAAGAATTTCTTCTTGTGATTCTTTTGAAGGAACTTGATGTGATTCCAACTTACCCTTATGAGATCCTTCGTGACAAACTTTATCTTGGAACCTTTAAACACGCCACTCTTGCTCATATCCAGAAAGATCTGAATATTTCACAACATATTTGCTGTACACAACTTTTGCCACCCAAGAGCCAAAGGTAAGACACCCAAGCACCTATATGATCGCCCCAACCCTATTGCCCTTATGGCAAGCTCCAACCCTTTTTATCCTATATGGAGGCGTGTGGGTTAATGGTTAGAGTTGTAGGAAATGGACTCATCAACTCTAGTTTAATTCCTGGATGAAACTGTTTATATATACTCATATACCAATGTTGGGAAGTGCGTGGTGTAATGGTTAAAGTCATGGGAAATGGACTCGTCGCCCCGAGTTCAAATCCTGGACAGTGAAATTCTAATGCAAAAAAATCGTCTGTTGTTTGTAAACAAACAACCAGGAGTTTACGATGAAAAGCAAAAGGTGTTCCTTTCAAAACAGCTCCCAGCTGGGGTGCTTATTAGTTACTTGGTCTGGGAAGGCTATAAGAATTATTCAAGTGAATTATGGAAGTGTGCGGTGTAATGGTTAAAATTATGGGAAATGGACTTGTCGCCCTGAGTTCAAATCCTGGATGTGGTAATTGCATTTCACTTAGCACTAATACCCTTGGGAAATGTATGAATCCTACTCTCCCTCCAGCTATGGGTAAATAGTAGGGCAGACTGGGCTCTTTAAGCTTGGTTAGGCAACCGGTCTAGGATAAGGAAAACTCTGAATTCAAACCTGTTGAACTCTGCTTAAGCAATTGACCTTGTGTCACATCCTACTCGTGCGGAGGGGTTGGTAAATATATATTTCTTGTGTGGTCTTCTCTCCGGCCATGTTGGATTCTACGTCTAGGTTCTTCATCTTCTTGCTTCTTTCTTGCTCGGCCAGTCTTCTAGCTCAAACCAACAACGCCATGTTGCTTTTTAAAAACTTTTATTCTTAATTAACTTTTCTGACTAACATTGTGCACGGAGCCAACAGTCAAAGCAAGAGACGTCTCTCTCACTCAAGATCTTGCTGTCAACTAATGATCTAACTAGATCTCATGTGACTTCATGTGATTTGCGGTTTTCCCACCTGTGGGGTCAAAGTTCCCCAATGGTCTGTAACTTTCCATTTGGGCTCCTTGTATTCTCGCCCCCTCAGAGTTACAGGGTGTTGCCAATAATCCACGCTACCCATGGATTATGTAACACACCTATATGATTGCCCCGACCCTATTGCCCTAATGGTAAGACCAACCCTTTTTATCCTATATGGAGGTGTGGGGTGTAATGGTTAGAGTCGTAGGAAATGGATTCGTCGATTCGAGTTCAATTCCTGGACGAAACTGTTTGCATTTCACATTGTGCTAATACCCTTGGGAAAGGTATGAATCCAATTCTCCCACCAGCTATGGGTAAATTGCAAGGCAGACTGGGCTCTTTAACCATGGCTAGGCAACCAGTCTAGGAGAAGGAAAACTCCAAATTCAAACCTGTTAAACTCCGTGTAAGAAATTGACCTTGTGTTGCATTCTGCTCTTGCGGAGGGGTTGGTAAGTATATATATATGTGCTAGAAGACAGTGGCTGAGGGTTGGATTATTTTGTGAATATAAGCCGTGCTACAATACACCACTTAAATTTATAGACTAAGCGAGGTCACATAGTTTAAACCTCAGCCAATCAACAGCACAAATGTGTGGCTGGTTGAATACTTAATCACTGATACTGAGAGACGTCCATTTGCAATCATTGCTGGAGACACTTGCAATACTGAGGAGCACCAAGGAACAACCAAAGGATTCTTTACCAAGGATTTCTGCTGGACAAGTGCTCTTGCTTGAAGCCTAAAGGATTACTCATAAAATCGTAACTCTTCATGTCCTGGTAATGATGTTAAACTCTATCTGATGGTGAGGTCCCTTCATCACTATTGCTCCCAGGTCCACATTGAAGCAGAGTTGAAAACAGTTTCACAATTAATGAACACTGTTGTGTCATTTTGAAAAGTTGAATGACAAATGCGATGTTGATATGTCGTAAATGTAGTTGTTAATATGGAATATTTAAAAACAGATATTTTTTTAAATATAATTTTTAAAAAAATCAAACATTTTCAAAAATCCTCTTTAAAAATTCTTTTTTTCTCATTTCAAAAAAAGAAAAAAAAAAAAGGAAAAAAGAATTTTCAAAATGACACAACAGCATCCATTAACTACGAAAATGTTTTCAATGGTCAAAATTACAATATGAACTCCTGCTGTTAACTGTAAAAAAAAAAAAATCGTCGGGGTGGCCTAAAGTCGGTATCAGCCAGACAGCGAGGGAGTCTATCCCCTTTTCACTAGCGCTAGATGAAGGAGATTGTTTTGGCATCTGAGGTGAAGCGCCACACCTACCATCAGCTCCTTACTTTACCGCACAGATCCCTGTGCTACTCATATGCTGAGTTGGCGAGGGCCGGTGTTGAACTAGGAACCTTGTGGTTTCTTGCCGAACGCTCTACCGACTGAGCTAATAATTAATCAATATCTTGATTAATTCAGTGGATTTAACCCTGAAGATCCTTATGGTGAAACTCGAGTAGGTTATTTCTGTACACACTATAATACTATATATATATATATATATATATATATAAAGCTCAGGAGAGATTCCATCTTTTAAAATTTGGTTTTGTTTTCATTTTAGGATTGTCTCAACACTTCATATTTCAAAACCCGATGATAGTTCGACCGATCTCTACCCACATTTTCAAGAGGCTTGCGACTTTATTGGTAAGCATTATTATCTTATTTTCTTTGGCTACAAAATATTTTGTACAAGAAAAATTATTTTTAAAGATATTGGATGAAAAATTCAGTGTTTATCTTTTACTTCAAAATACCCGAATGTGAAAACATACAAGATAGTAAAAAAAATTGCAATGTCAGTCTATCATAGTTTTGCGGCTCAGCAGCGAAGGAAAATAAAGAGTTACCGCCTCTTGGTATTTGCATTTATCTCCCTTACACCCCATTTTGTGAACATCACTAGATATATATAAATAAAATATATAAATAAAATATATTGTACCTGAATAGAATATGCTATTTCTTTTTTTTCTGATTTTTTGTTTGCTTTTTTATAATGGTACACGCAGACTAATTTTCTCGTAGAAGTTGTTCCCCTTTAACCTAAGTTACTTGCCTTACCTCAAATTATTCCCCTTTGAGGCTCTTACCCACTCTAGGAACTTTTTCCTAATGCACCATCTAAAACAAGCCTTCCGGTGCAAGGCGCACTTTTCACTCTTTTCAAATCAACTTGCGTCTTGTGAAGGCATCATCTTAGTTCTTTCGAGGACCAGTTTTTTACACTTTGTGTAGCATTGGAATAAAGCTTCTAGTCTGTACTTACAGTTTTCCTTCTTAATTGCTCGGAGAGTTTAGCTACACATATCAAATGCGGTTACAACATCTTGGACAGAATAGAGACCATTATTAGTGCCGTGATATTTTTTTTTCTCCCAGAGTGAAAGGTGATTGGAATGATTTTATAATTTCCAGATAATTCCCAAACTGTCCTCGTGTTTTCGGATATTGGAATCAGTCGGAGTGTAACGATCATACTTGCCTACCTGATGAAACACAAAACATACACCTTAAAGGTAAGTCTATCAGAAAAATTTAATATATATAACCATCATGTCCCGCAAGTAGTACGGATATCCATGACAATCCCTCACCAACCTTCCCTATCATTCATTACCCCTGGGAGGTCTTCTGCGCAGCAACCATCCTCGCATAGTTGGTCAATGTAGGTCCTTGGTGGGCGGCCCGCATTAGCATGTCCATGTGTTGGCTTCCACAGGAGAACATCGCTTATGAGCTCATCCTTGCTTCTCCAACACTGTCCTGCATGCCTAGTCCATCTCACTTGGATGGTTTGTGAGATGGGGAGCAGGTGGCCATACAGCTTTCTTTGTAGGGTGCTGTTTCCATGACTTGTTCAAGACTGCACACAGTATTCTTGTGCAGCTTCCATCTAGCTTATTTTCAAGCACTTCGTTAGGGTCCAAGTGGTGCAGCCATACAGCAGTACTGATATAACCACAGCCTGGAAGAATTGTTGCTTTAACTTGTCAGTGAGATCGGATATAAACAAAATTTAATATATATATGTAAACAAAATTTTTAAAAAGTGTTTGGATGTTATATATTTTCATCATACAATGTGTGATAGCACATATGATACTCTGCCCTCATCAGCCGCCAACTAGGAGTGATAGCACAGTTTTGGTAGCTCAAGGCAGGACTGCCACTCCCAGCACTACCAAGCAGCTTTTGCCACTGAACAGGGTATTAAAAAAAAAATTATAACATCCGTTCATCTTAGGAATTTCTTTATCAGTGCAGTTTGTGATTTTAAAAAAAAACACATTTACTTTTAGCTGTTGACGTCATATCGTTTTTTGATGTTACATGATAACACACGTATCAATCGTGCTGAATACTTTTTAACCTTGACCAGATCCAGCTTGACGCATGTTGCACTGTGGTCTGAAGACAATGTCAGGCAATTTTCAAACAGTGGCCAGTGATTCCTATTTTTGAAAGAAACGAAATGACTGAGTGTCCTAGAAATCCATGACAACCAACTTCAATAGGAATCACATGGCATGTCCAACCCTTTTCCTTTTATTTACTAAGCTTATCTGATTATCAATTAAATGGAAATCAGATTTCACTGAAAGTTAAGTGACAATTCTTCCAAGCCATAGTTGAGTGTGGAGTTGTTGATACTAGTGCATGTATATGTATGTAGGAATGTTGTTTGCGTCGCAGTCACGGAGTGTGAGGAGTTGATGTGTGAAATATGATATCCAGTTGCCGGCGTAGAAGCAAGATGAAGATGCGCGTTCGAGTTGGTGTCATGTCAGTCAGTGACTGGCAGTAAGGAAGCTGAAGGAAATGTGACAAGGCTGTGTCAGCGATGTTAACTGTTCACCGACTCCCGTCCTCACTGCCGGCTGACGGAAGTTCTGTGTTTTTAATGGTCCAGAGTGGATCAGCTCGGATCGGATTTCATGTCTCTCTTGGTTTGAGCGCAAAGGTTGCTGACTGGTTGAAAAATGGCTCTTTCGATGTTATCTCGATAATTTAATCTCGAGGATGCGCAGAGGCATGTGCGCAGACCCGCATTTTCCATTTAGTAAAAGGATACGGCTCTGTTCACATCCGGTGATGCTCTTGTTAACATTTTGTATAGTTAGTAAGTGGGCATTTTGGGTTTTAGTGAATTTTGTGAATCGGGAGATATCTTTATTTGTGTATATAAAATTGTGCATAATTAACAGGGCACCCATCATTTATGCATCTTAGACAATTCTTCCAAGCCATAGTTGTATTAAACTAAACTACTAAACTACGTGTGATGGAGAACAAAACGGCAATGCACGGCAACTGCCGTGGTCAGACAGTAAAAGAGCAAGACATTGTCTTGCCTGCTGGAGTCAAACCCGCATCCTCCCGAATTCAAGAAAGTGAGATTTAAATGTTGCATGGACACGAGGTTCGACTCGGTGCCTGGATGTTGGGAGCCTACCCGTTTCCGCTCGAATGCAACAAAGTGAGACTTGGGTGTTACACGGACACGAGGTTTGATTCAGGTGCCTTGATATTGGGAGGCTACTTCCATAAGTAGCTGGAATCTAAGGAGAACGATAGAATCAGAGTGGCGCGTGCACCGTCAGAAACTAAACGACGTAAGACTTTAGTTGAAACTAGTGAGAAAAGACAAAAGAACAGTGACTAACTTAACCAGTTTGTGTGGACTTGCTTGTGGACCCCCTCAGAATATTTTTTTTTGTTCAACAAACTACGATAAACAAAATCTTAACATGAGTAACAGAATAACAATTTACCCAAATGGTTTACAAGAAACACCCGAAGAAAGATGGGGTACATAGCCAAAACATTGAGTATTTGTATTTCACAATAAAGATGAGGGCAACAGTCTGAAAAATCAAAATAATACATGTCTTTTTTTTTTTTAATTTTCTATAATGTCAAACCTCACATCTCAGTTAAAATCAAGACCATTTGGGTGGAAATGTTGTTTTATAGGTATTAGTTTATTGTAATCCACAGATTTGATTCTGTGTTTATAGTCATTGTAATATTCTGATGTAATGAATATTCATATACCTAGGTACCCACTCACAGTAATCTGATTGGTTAGTGTCCACCATAAATACTTAACACGGTAGTGGTACAATCGCCTGTTACTACTACGCCTACTACAACAACGTACCATCTTATATATTTTACCAACCCCTCCGCACAAGCTGGATGTGACACAAGGTCAATTTCTTAAGCAGAGTTCAACAGGTTTGAATTCAGAGTTTTCCTTCTCCTAGACCGGTTGCCTAACCAAGTTAAAGAGCCCAGTCTGCCCTGCTATTTATCCATAGCTGGAGGGAGAGTAGGATTCATACCTTTGCCAAGGGTATTAGCACTAAGTGAAATGCAATTACTACGTCCAGGATTTGAACTCGGGGCAATGAGTCCATTTCCCATGACTTTAACCATTACACCACGCGTACCAGCTTATACTTATCTGTGAGTACACCTCCCTACAAACTTTTAGTAATATATCCCTTACCCCAGTTGAATCATATTCAAAAATTTTTTGTTGTTTTGTTGTTTTCTATAGCCAAAACATTGTGTATTTGTATTTCACAATAAAGATGAAAAGTCTTGGCAAACCTCACATCTCAGTTAAAATTGTTGTTTTATAAGTATTAGTTGTAATCCACAGATTTGATTCTGTGTTTTAGTTGTTGTTGTTTCAGGATTAATATATATTTATTTGTTAATTTCTTTTTTCGTTTTTCACAGGAAGCTTACAGTTATCTGAAAAGTTGCTGCCAGTTTATTCGTCCTCTTTGTACTTTTATGAATCAACTCTCAAAATGGGAAGAAGAAATTACCAATAAGTATAAACCAGAATTGATCAAGATTGACAATGTAGAGGTGTAAACATTTAAAACTATTTGTAATCATTCTTTTAAAATTTATCTGATATCTTAATGGCTTCTTTTGAATTTTCATTAAATATATCTTTTATTTATTGCTGTAAAATACCTGAATGTATTGTTGTATTGCCGGCTACTGGACTTCAATGAAATCACAGACACGTATATATAAAAATATGACCCGTCTTTATTTTCGTTGGTGTGTGGGTGGTGAGGGGCAACGAGTGTTCACAATGAACTTCTGAGGGTAGTTGATACAGAAGATGATGAGGTTACCTTCTCGGCTGCTTTTGAATTTTCATTAAATATATCTTTTATTTATTGCTGTAAAATACCTGAATGTATTGTTGTATTGCCGGCTACTGGACTTCAATGAAATCACAGACACTATATATAAAAAATATGACCCGTCTTTATTTTCGTTGGTGTGTGGGTGGTGAGGGGCAACGAGTGTTCACAATGAACTTCTGAGGGTAGTTGATACAGAAGATGATGAGGTTACCTTCTCGGCTGCTTTTGAATTTTCATTAAATATATCTTTTATTTATTGCTGTAAAATACCTGAATGTATTGTTGTATTGCCGGCTACTGGACTTCAATGAAATCACAGACACGTATATATAAAAATATGACCCGTCTTTATTTTCGTTGGTGTGTGGGTGGTGAGGGGCAACGAGTGTTCACAATGAACTTCTGAGGGTGGTTGATACAGAAGATGATGAGGTTACCTTCTCGGCTGCTCGCTGGGGACTGACTTGACACCTTTCATCCGCTGGCCTTTATATACAATAAATATGCCCACGCATTTTTATCTTTTGATCTGATAACGGACATATATATTTCTTTATCTTTCTCTCCGCTTCCTCACCGGAAGACTCCGCTTTCATTTTCCTTTTTTCTTTTATCTATTTCTTCATCTTCTCCCTGCTTCTTGACCGGAAGACCTCTCTTCCGTTCTCCCTTTTTAAAAAAAATATATTTCTTTATCTTTCTATCCGCTTCCTCACCGGAAGACTCCGCTTTCATTTTCCTTTTTTCTTTTATCTATTTCTTCATCTTCTCCCTGCTTCTTGACCGAAAGACCTCTCTTCCGTTCTCCCTTTTTTGTAAATATATATTTTTATCTTTCTCTTTGTCTTTTTGCCGGAAGCTTCCTCTTCTGTTGCACGATATGCAACAGTATGAGGGTAATCCCAAAAGTAAGGTCTCTATAGTGCTGGGGATGCAGGGAAACTGTTCATGCGGCTATTGGCAACACCGTTGTGTTTGTTGTGCACGTACCTTGCTACCAAGTTCCTGGTCTAGAATACAAGTCACTGTTTCATCAGGTAAAAAAAAAACTGATTGTACGAGGGTAATCCTAAGCGTAATGTTTTCAAAGCTCTGGGGATGCAGGGAAACTGTTCGTGCGTCTATTGGCAACACTGTTGTGTTTGTTGTGAATGTACCTTGCTGCCATGCTTAGCTTTGCATTCATTTCTGATTTGAGCACTCGATTGATGCTACAACCAAGTGTGAAGTTTTCCCAGTTTTACGTTTGGAATTTTCCTCGTATTTCAGTTTCATACATTCTACCCCCCCTCCCACCCCCCACTTTAGAGCAAAGGTTGTTGAGTGCACAAAAAATATGTAATAAATATTTAAAAGTATCAGTTGTCTCCCTTGTGTGTTTTTTATTTATTTATTTTTCAGATTTTATTCGCAGAGTTCCGTCCCGGGTCTCCTGCCTCAAAAAAACGCTAGTCGGTGGCTGCTGAAAAAACCCACCAGCTACGATTGAAGTCTGTAGCTGAAGCGGTGTCACTTGAAAAAAAACTAGGGTTAGGGTTGGGTTAGGGGTTGGGGTTGGGATTTAGGGTTAGTTTAATGGGAAAATAAATAAATAATTTGGGTTCTGTTTTTTACTGGGTCACCCTGTATACTGGGTCACCCAGAAAAAACAGAACCCACAAATTTTGTAATAAGACTGTTAATTTTAACTAAGGGGGTTTAGGGTTAGGGTTTAGGGTTAGGGTTTGGGGTTGGGGTTACGTTTTTGGGAAAAACACTCTAAGTTGGTTGTTTTTTTTGTTGTTTTTTTTCAAGTGACACCGCTTCGCCTACAGACTTCAATCGTAGCTGGTATTTTTTTTTCAGCAACTCCGCGAATATTACCTATTTTTCATCATCATTATCATTGTTGGGTCAGTAAAATGGTAATTCCTGTGTATAGAGTGAGTGAGGGAAAGGTTCTCTGTGATTGGACATACCAATCATGTGGTGAGCCCAGAAGTTTAGGTGCAAAATACAAAATCCTGACAGACAGACAGATTCCACCAGCAGTTCCAGGAGGCAGTGACATTAAAGTCTCTCAGAGAGTCAAACCTAAGATACTAGATATCTTCTCCATCACATTAGTAAGTCTCTCAAACTTAACTCTATGGACAGGAAGGACTTTATATTGTTATTCATTGCTTGTTAATAAATTTTTAGAATTAAACAAAGTATTAATTCATTTATTTGTTGCTGTTAGCCTTAGGTTTAAATGCTATACTAACACAATATCATCATCAAGTCATACTGTCAGCACAAATTCCCATGACTGTCTCTCGCTACTCATCCCTATCAGTCATCGCTCCTGGCAAGTCTTCCACACAGCATCCAGTATCCACACAGAGCTGATCAATGTAAGTTTTTGTTTGTTGGCCAAAACTGGTGTGTCCATGAGTAGGTGTCCACAGGACATCACTTATGAGTTCATTCATACTTCTCCAGCAGTGTCTTGGAACTTTGATTTTTCTTTCTGGCTTCCAAGATGGCAACCCACTGCAGAGAATGAAAATTATACTTTCCCATAAATATATAGGTGTTATGGAACCGGACTGATGAAAATTCAGTTGGGTTTTGCTCCCAGCTAGTAGTAGCTGCTAAGTCTAGCCACACTGAAGAGACATGAAACATCAAAACATGGTGTCTGTGGATGACTATTATATTTTTGGTTTGGTTTGTTTTGTTTTACGGCATATCAACCTCAGTGGGTCATTTAATGCTGATAAAGTTTTGAAATAAAATCAATTCTTAATGGATAATACAATTTTTTTATAAATACATTTTTCTATTTAACCCATAGATGGGACCCTAACAGGTACTACCACTCCGGGTCAGAGTGGACCAGGGAGCAATGGTGATGAAGGGGTGCTCCACATTCCCCAAACCTCCAAAACTGGAACCTCACCATCAGATAGAGTTTAACGTCATTCCCAGGACATGTAGACCTGCAGCCACCGCCTTCTAGCACCCATATGATAAAAAGGGGTTGGGGCTTGCCATAAGGGCAATAGGGTTGGGAAAATCATATAGGCTTGACGTGACCAGCCGATTGATCGGAGGGGGCCTCTCCGACCGCCCGTCTAGCCCAAGATAGGGCCAAAGTGGAGTATTGCATGTGATGAACTGCTCATCCACCTGGGCTCTATCCTTAAGCATCACGGGTCACCACCCACGGCCAACAGATGGCCCCATTGGGGGAGTCTTACCCCTCTGCAGAGGTGCAGTCAGTGCATTCTAACGCCTCAGCCGACAGGGCGGGACTATTATATGTTCACAAAACTTGGTAGGGCTCCAGTAGTACTCACTGGAAGAGACTTTAACTGACTTTCACCGTTAGCATACAGCAAGGCTCTCTGTTATTTGCGGAATTGTGCTCTCTAGTGATTGTAACATATATATATATATGTATATATATATACCAATGTACGTATTTATCAATTAAAACTCGGCTTCTTACTGGCAGTTGCTGACGGCCAAGAGGTTAAGGAATTGGACTGATGAAAAGTCTGTCAGGTTTCGCTCCTGGCTAGAAGTGGTTGGTAAGTCTAGCCACACTGATGAGATGTGAAACGTCGAAACAAAGGTGTCTGTGGATGACTATATATATATATATATATATATATAGTCATCCACAGATGTGTTTCGACACGGTGACTATATATAAACACAGTGTCTGTGAATGACTATATGCATATATAGTATCCAATTGCCGCTTTAACTTTTCCGTTGCAGTGGTATCAGTAAATAATCCAAAAGTGCTCAATATATTAAAAATACAGAGCTGTAATAATACTAATAATATTATTAATAGAGGAAAAATAAAGGGTCTACCATGGTTTCAATCAAATTAAAATGATTTCTTCAGGACCCTACCCTACGTTAACTAAGTCAATGTAAACGTAGCGTTCAACCATTATTATCCAAAAAATATCTTTAATATAACTAAGGAATTACATTGACTTAGTTAACGTAGGGTAGGGTCCTGAAGAAATCTTTTCAATTTGATTGAAACCATGGTAGACCCTTTATTTTTCCTCTAATAATAATATTATTAGTATTATATATACATATATATATATATATATATACATATATATATATATATATATATGTGTGTGTGTGTGTGTGTGTGTGTGTTATGTATGTGTGTATGTGATGGATGTGTGTATGATGTATGTGTGTATGTATGGATGTATGTGTGTATGTATGTCTTACCTTCTCTAAGTAGATTATGACATTATGTCAAGCGACAAGTTGAGAATTAAACTGCCTTGTTGATATAATCCACTAAGTGTAAATCCGAAACAGATTAGGTTTGCCCACAAAAATGGGTCAATCACTCCCCGATTTAGAAAAAAAAACCATGGCAATCACCTGAACAATCATAGATTTCTTTAAGTATGTAAGTAGGTAATAGACTTATGTAATCTCTTGTTTCTCAATATGTGTGTTTGTTGATGGGGGTGGGGTGGGGTGGGGAGTGGGGTTGCGGAGTTTAGCTGTTGCATAAAGTAAAGTACTATGTGATAAACAGAACTTAGCAAAGGATATGTATTGGCTTCCTTACATATATATATATATATATATATATATATATATATATTTAAGAAATGGATATAAAGTAACCTACTCGTGTTTCATCTTCTGAATCGTCAGGGTTACATCTGCTGAATTAATCGAGTTTTCGATTAATATCCGTTGGTACCATGTATGTCTGTTGAAACGGGTCTTATCTTTTATAGATGAACGCGTGTTTATAGATAAACACGCGTTCATCTATAAAGATAAGATCCGATTAATTCAGCGGATGTAACATCTATAAAAGATAAGACTCGATTAATTCAGTGGATGTAACCCTGACGATTCAGATGATGAAACTCGAGTAGGTTACTTTATATCCATTTCTTAAATAAATTTTGCTCTACATTGTATTGAGCACTTTGTATTTGTTTTTTCACAGTCTTAACCCCTGGATACTGTGCGCTCCCAACGATCGTACCCGTACCTACCTGTAAGCCACTACTCATATATTAACGTATATATATATATATATATATATATATATATATAGTGATTGCCACTGCTTCACAGAATAAGGCCATTTCTACAAGTTTGGTTGTGAGCACGCGGAGGCCCAAGTGTCCATCTTTGTTTTTACTCTTCTTTGTTTGATTTTTATCCTTACCCTCTTCTTTCCTTTGTTTCCTTTCTTCTCAGCTTTTTTCTTTCTTTTCTTCTTGATTTATGTTATTTCTTTTTTCAGTAAAATATTCCTTCCTTTTCTTTGTTTCTTGTCTTTATTCTTTTCTTCGTTCTTGATTTTTTTTTTCCCCATTAACTTCTTCCTTTCAACTCTTCTTTCCTTTGTGTCTTTTCTTTCTTCTTATCCATTTCTTTCTTTGTTTCCCCTGTTTTCCCCTTCCCTCTTTACATTCTTACTATTAAATAAATGTCGTCATCAGATATTCAAACGAATACACTGTAAGATTCCCAAAAGATCCATAACGTCATCATTCGTTCTCTTTTCAAATTGCCATTAGCTGTCCGCCCAGGGACAAACGTGATTTGGATAAGGAAACCTCAGAAAAGAAAGAGAGAAGAAGAAAAAGAAAACGTGTTAAATCCTAACAAGACATTGGCTGGGGTCTGCAGGTTTCCTCTTGTATGTGACCGTATGTGACTGAGAAGCCCAGCCTTCGACAGGCAGGCCCTGCCACACACGTCAAATATATAGTCTGGCTTAAATGTAGTGAATGTGTCCATGACATCCGTCATGTACTGTTTATATAGAGACCGCTTCAGGATGGAGTGTTCGAGTAGTCTTACCTCAAACCCCTTGCAACTATCATAAACAAGTCTTCACCAAGCCAGATGATCTGTAGCTATTCTCTCCCACTCATAAACGTTTATATTGAGAGTTTTGGTGTTGTTTTTGATAGCATCCCTAAAACACTTTTTGGGCTTGTGCCTCGGATGCTTCCCACATTGCAGTTCTCCATAGAATAATTGCTTTGGGAGTCTGCTGTATTCCATTGTAGCAAGATGTCCAGCCCAGCACATCTGGTTTCGTATGATGCGCATTTCTATGCTGGACACATTAGCTTGCATCTGATGTGAGGGATTGCCAACCTACATTTAATATCTGTCCTTACATATATATACATACATGCATATATATATATATATATATATATATTATTATTATTTATATTTTTGCTTGAAGGCAATTACAATGCGTATATCGCATAAAATTCGATAATTATAGAAGTGAATCTCGACAAAGAATTGTTCGGTGTGTAGAACATCGTACAGACTGTTTCAACTTTATTAAGTCTCATCAGCGATGTATAATAACGATTTCCCTCTGACAGAAATCAAAACTGGGACTTCAGCAGGCATAGTTAGAGACTATACTGCTTCGGCCACGATACGCACCGGACAATCCTTGCGAAATTAACCTGTCAATGATACTGATACGCCTCTACCATATGAGGTATGGGGATGTTGAGTGAACCGTGGAGTTATGAATACAGAGTAGAATTTGTTCTACCTTTATACAAGAACGTTTAACATTTAAATCTTTATTATTATGGAAATTTGGTGTATTTTTGTCTGTAACTGAAACTGCGTCACTGCTTATGTTATAATACCCCCAGGAATTGCATAAGTTTATCAATGGGTATTTAATTCATATTCAAAATCATTAATACATAAAATGGGTTATTTCCTAGTTGAGTAACATGATATTACAGAGTGACCCAGCAAAAAACAGAACCCAAATTATTTATTCATTTTCTCATTAAACTAACCCTAAACCCCAACCCAACCCTAACCCTAAACCCTAACCCCCTAACCCTAACCCTAGACCCTAACCCCAACCCTATCTCTAACCCCCCTAGTTAAAATTAACAGTTTTATTACAAAATTTGTGGGTTCTGTTTTTAAGTAGTTGAGTAACATGATATTACAGGGTGACCCAGAAAAAACAGAACCCAAATTATTTATTTTCTCATTAAACTAACCCTAAACCACAACCCTAACCCTAGTTGAGTAACATAATATTACAAGGTGACCCAGAAAAAACAGAACCCAAATTATTTTTTTTCTCATTAAACTAACCCTAAACCCTAAACCCTAACCCTAAACCCTAACCCTAGACCCTAATCCTAAACCCTAACCCTAACCCTAGATCCTAACCCTAAACCCTAACCCTATCCCTAACCCCCTAGTTAAAATTAACAGTTTTATTACAAAATTTGTGGGTTCTGTTTTTGAGTAGTTGAGTAACATGATATTACAGGGTGACCCAGAAAAAACAGAACCCACAAGTTTTGTAATAAAACTGTTAATTTTAACTAGGGGGGTTAGGGTTAGGATTAGGGTTAGGGTTTAGGATTAGGGTTAGGGTTGGGGTTTAGGGTTAGTTTAATGGGAAAATAAATAAATAATTTGGGTTCTGTTTTTTCTGGGTCACCCTGTAATATCATGTTACTCAACTAGGAAATAACCATAAAATGTCTCATCTTTTAACGAGATCTCTATGAAAATCTGAGTTAGATTTGCCTCAAAACAACCCATGTTATTAGTGGGTTTAAAATCCTACAATGAGTCTTATATAGCACTAAGAAATAAAGGTTTACATAATATATGGTGAGGTTAATTTTCATACTGGTTTTAACAAAACCGGGTTTAATAAATAATTACTTAGTGTTATTGATCTCTAATATTATTGTTTTATTCTCCAACATATTAAAATCAATCCTATGAATGATTTTGTATAGAAACAAATTAAAATATGATTAAAATAATCATTATCTTTTTATATGAGTTCTTAATTTATTTCATCAGTCTTTCTAATTTAATATATTTCATTACATTAAAACTTAAATAATTACACCTGGTGGAGGGCAAATATTCTTGCTAGTTGATATAAGAATGATTTAAAAAGACTGACGTCTCAACAGAGGGGGCACTTCAAATTTCAAAGTAAGAGAGCCTAAAAAAAAGTTCATATTTCATCGCCTTATCGACATTTCTTTTTTTTATTTTCAACCGCAAACCAACAAAATAACAGCCTATTTTTACACTGAGAATGAAATTGTGAAGTCGTTAAAATCATTATTTTACCTGCTGATATGTAAAATTGAAATTAAAAAATCATGCGGTCTAACACAGGTATTTCATATTTTATACCTTTGAAGAATTCTACTCTCTCTCTCTCTCTCTCTCTCTATATATATATATATATATATATATATATATATATAATAATTTGAAGGCAATTACAATACGTATGAAAAATAAAAACAAAAAGATGTTATTTTTGTCTTATTGATTTCGAAGCATAAACTTCATCATCAGAGTTTCGTAATAAAACATAATAAAACAATGAAAAATAAATAATATATAGATTGATAAAAACTTATTTATTTATTTATTTATTTTTATTTATTTTTTTACGTATCTTTGAGGCATAACACAGATTCACAAACATACATGGTTCAAAGTTAATTGACCTGAAAGAATGTAAAAGTTTTTAAATAAAATAACTGGTGCATTATATCTTTTATTCATTAATGTATCAACACTGAAAATTTCATTAAATTCGGTTAATTCCTTGATTTTTAGTATTTTTTTCTTTCTTTCGGTGGGGTGACATACGATGGTGGAATTTATGTCCGTTAAGTAGGATTTAACCCTTTTTCCTCTTCATTCTGTCAGATGTTTAAACTTTATACAACACATTAAAATGCGAAAGGCAGCACTAATCTCATCTCTTTGGTTGTTTTAAATTATTGAATTTTGCTTGTTCAGTTGAAATGGAAAACTGCTGAACAAAAAAAAAAAAAAATAAAAAAAATAAAAAATAAAAAATAAAAAAAAAAAAAATAAAAAAAATAAAAAAATAGAATAAATAGATAAAATAAAATAAAATAAAAATAAAAGCAAGAAAGAAAACAACAACAAAAAGGAGACGCCATTTTCTCGTATTACGCTTGTCAAGATAGAGAAAATTGATTTAATAGATTTTTTCCCCCTTTTCACATGGAACGAAACAAGTGGAAAAATTTCCTCCTTCTGTATCGTTCAGAATTGAACAGAAAAAAAAAAAAACAGAAATTTGTGCTTGATTTGAGTGCAAAGAAACTAATTTGGTTTTACGGCATATCAACCTCAGTGGGTTATTTAATGCTGATAAAGTTCTGAAATAAATTAATTTTAATGGATACATTTTTTTTTTTTTATAAATACATTTTTTATTTAACCCATAGATGGGACCCCAGCAGGTACTACCACTCCGGTCAGAGTGGACCAGGGAGCAATGGTGATGAAGAGGTGCTCCACATTCCCCAAACCCCCAGAACTGGAACCTCACCATCAAATAGAGTTTAATGTCATACCCAGGTCATGAAGACCCTCAGCCACTGCCTTCTAGCACATATATGATAAAAAGGGTTGGGGCTTGCCATAAGGGCAATAGGGTTGGGAAAATCATATAGGTGCTAGGGCTTGACATGGGCAGCTGATTGATCAGACGGGTCATTTCCAATTGCCCGTCTAGCCTAAGTAAGGGCCAAAGTGGAGTGTTGCATGTGATGAACTGCTCATCCTGGTTCCGTCCTTAAGCATCACAAGTCACGACCCATGAAAAACAGGTGGCCCCATTATGGGGGGGGGTATTACCCCTCTGCAGAGGTGCAGTCGGTGTATTCTAAAGCCCCAGCTGAAAGGCTGAATGAAGATGAAGAATTACTATGAAACTGTATTCATCTATGCATGAGTGCATGTTTATTCTAGACAGCAAGGGAGTCTATCCCCTTTTCGCTAGCGCTAGACCAGGGAGATTGTTTTTGCTGAGGTGGAACACCACACCTACCGTCAGTTCTCCACTTGACCGCAGAGATCAGATTACCCAATTTGAGGTAATCTGATCTGTACAGTAAAGTGGGGAACTGATGGTAGGTGTGGCACTGGCTGTCTGGTTGATACCGACAATAGGCCGCTCTGACAATTTTACTTACTTTACTTATTGGTAGGTCAGAGGTGGGGAAGATATTTTAGTTAAGTCAACACTTTTCAAGGACTCATATTAGCATTAGTATATCCATGATATACTAACACTAAACATAACGGAAGAAAAGATCAAATAATCTCATTGTATAAACAAGTGGTATTTTATATACTCATACACCCATGTTGGGTATATACACAATGATTTATTTTAAAGAGAGAGAGAGAGAGAGAGAGAGAGAGAGAGGAGAGAGAGAGAGAGAGAAAAGAAAGAATGAGAGAAAGAGAGAGAAAAGAAAGAAAGAAAGGACATATATATATAAACAAGTAGTATTGTTATATACTCATACACCCAATGGGTTCTTTTAGAGAGAGAGAGAGAGAGAGAGAGAGAGAGAGAGAGAGAGAGAGAGAGAGAGAGAGAGAGAAAGAAAGAAAGAAAGAAAGAAAGAAAGAAAGGACGTATTGTATAAACAAGTGGTATTGTTATATACTCATACACCCATGTTGGGTATATACACAATGAGTTCTTTTTTATATATATATATAGAGAGAGAGAGAGAGAGAGAGAGAGAGAGAGAGAGAGAGAGAGAGAGAGAGAGAGAGAGAGAGAGAGACAGACAGAAGACAGAGAAGAGAAAGAGAGAGAGAAAAAGAAAGAAAGAAAGGACATATTGTATAGACAAATGGTATTTTATATACTCATATACCCATGTTGGGTATATACACAATAAGTTCTTTTTAAGAGAGAGAGAGGAGAGAGACAGACAGACAGACAGACAGACAGAGACAGAGAGAGAGAGAGGGGGGGTATCAGTTAGAGTTTAATGTCATACCAGGGCATGAAGACCCTCAGCCATCACCTTCAAGGGTTGGGACTTGCCATAAAGGCCAATAGAGTTGGGACAATCATATAGGTGCTAGAGCTTGATGTGATCAGCTGATTGATTGGAGGGGGCCTCTCCGATTACCCGTCTAGCCTAAGTAAGGACCAAAGTGATATAATTGAGGAAGACATCAACAAGGATAGGGGGAGGAGAGAGGAAGAAAGTTAGAGGCATAGTGAAGGAGTGGGGCAAAGGTCCAAACAGGATGAAAGTAGTAAAGGATGCACCGAACATGAGGAGGGAGACCAGAGGAGGAGGAGGAGGAGGAGAAGGAGGAGGAGGAGAAGGAGGAGGAGATACGGTCAAGTGTGGACAGTGGTAAATGATCAAAGGATGAAGAAGGTAGAATCATGCATCTTATTGTCTACAATTCTTTTTTTCGGACCAAGTAACCAATAAGCACCCCAAATCATCAACTTAATGAAAGGTTCATATTTTAAACTTATCACAACTCATAAGTTTCCTTTCAAATATTTGAAAATAAACAAACAGACAATTTTTGTAATTATATTGTATCTGACAAAAACAAATTCTACAAATTTTGTGATACTATTTCTGAACGACATCCTTTTATTTAAATAAGCATAAAAATATTTTGTAAATAAAAACTGTATTTTTATCTAAATAAACATAATTGCATTTTTCTTCTGATTAAATAAAAATTATTTTAGTATAAAAACGCATTTCGTCTTTTTTAAAAATCATCATAAGTGTTGAAAAATATAAATAAATTTCTGATTAAAAAGTATTTATTTAAAAAAAACATTTTGCTATTGAATTTTAATTTTATTACACGTACCAACCATCTATTTATTTAATTTATTGTGAGTTCAACATCTCCATAAACTTTCGGATTAAAATCATTTGTTTACAAAAATTTGGAAGTGGAAATTACCAGTGACAAGTTAAAATATGAACCTTTCATTAAGTTGATGATTTGGGGTGCTTATTGGTTACTTGGTCCCTTTTTTCAATTCAATTTTTTTTCATACATTTAACTGTTCCTAAAAAATGTTTTTTCTTCTCTTTTCTTTTTTTTCCATTTTACAACTTTTTCATGACTTTATGTGTGTGTGTTTCTCATGATTCTACTCTAGATTCGGTTATTTCCTATAACTCCAACATAAAAAGGGGAACCACTCTGAATTAATTTTATCTGTTAATTAATCTACCCATTATTTTCTCTTTAAACTAACCCTAAACCCTAACCCTAACCCTAAACCTAACCGTAAACCCTAACTCTAACCCTATCCCTAACCCCTCTTCTTTTTTCTTAGTAGGTCAATAAATAACTCTACGGATGGTTAATATCAAAAAGTATTTATTTAAAAAAAGATTTTGCTAGGGTTAGGGTTAGGGTTAGGGATTAGGGTTAGGGGTTAGGGTTAGGATTAGGGTTAGGGTTAGCAGTTATTATTATAACCTTTAATATACTTTTTATAGCTTTAAGTATTCCCATGTTAAAACGTGTCTAACGTTAAAAGTTTTATAATTAAAAAAGAATTGCTATTGAATTAACAACAACAACATGAAATAAGTAAAAAAAAGTGTCTTTAATATAAAAATTGCCTTTCGTTTATAGTTTTATGATTTAAAAAAGTGTGCCTAACAACTGGATTTTAACGGTGAAAAGCAAAACATGTCCTTTTGAATCTTGGTCTCACCTGGGGTGCTTGTTGGTGTAAAGGTCCAAAATATTTGTTCTATCTTTCCTCTGTGAAGTCAAATGTCTTGGAGAAATCTTGGAGAACTCTATAAACAATACTACTTGTTGAGAATTTTAATATATAAGGTGTGTGTTCAATGCCGCTCCTACTTATAGACTAGGCCGGAATCATAAGATCTAACTCTTGGCCAATCACTGGCAGTACTCTGAGGTTGATACAATACTTAAACCGACCCTACTGGTCATAATTACACTGACATTCTTTGATGACGGACATAGGATTAAATCACTGGACCTTTACCAATACGCAGGATAGGACGTATACGCTTACCAAAGGATTCCATAACACAGGACTTTCTTTAAGCTCTTTTCAACTGGCCAAGGATGGCACTTAAAAACTTTATACTGTTTCCACAAGATAATTTTGGTCGAACCCTTTCTATGATTCAACGAATAATCAGGATCTGAGAAGTTGTGAATCGATTTCTGCGAAAGCTGTTTGTATGTACTTTAACATCATGTAAAAGTAAAAAAATGTAGTTATATGAGCCATACAGCGAGGGAGTCTATCCCCTTTTCACTAGCACTAGACCAAGGAGATTTTTTTTGCATCTGAGGTGGAGTGCCACACCTACCATCAACTCCCCACTTTACCGCACATATCCCTGTGCTACTCATATGCTGAGTTGGCGAGGGCCGGTATTGAACTAGGAACCTTGTGGTTACCTAGCCAAACGCTCTACCGACTGAGCTAACTCGGCCCTTGTAGCTAACATCATATAGCTAACACGAAAATAATAATTTTTTTTTCTTTGTTCGCTTGAACAAAAGTCAGGGAGCATTATCATTTTAGCCGATAGCTTTTTTCAAAATTCAATTACTCTAATTCAAACACAGACTGCACCTCAGCAGAAGGTAAGACCTCCCCCCAATGGGGATACCTGCTGGCCATGGGTGGCAACCCGTGTTATGTTTAAGGATGGAACCCTGGTGGCTGAGCAATCCATGACATGCAACACTCCACTTTGGCCCTTGGGCTACACAGACGGTCAGAGAGCCCCCTCCCACTCTGATCAATCAGCTGTTCACATCAAGCCTTAGGATCTATATGAGTGTCCCAATCCTATTGACTTATGGCATGCCCCAACCATTTTTATCATATATGTGCTAGAAGGTGGTAGCAGAGGGTCTTAATGTCCTGGGTATGATCTTAAACTCTATATGATGGTGAAGTTTTAATTTTGGAGCTCTGGAGAATGTGGAGTACCCCTTCATCGCCATTACTCTCAGGTCCACTCTTGTAATATATTGCCTGATCAACAAATAGACAGCCGGAAGACAGGTGCAATGACCGACATATATATATTTACCAACCCCTCCGCACGAGCAGGATGTGACACAGCGAAGTTTAACAGGTTTAAATTCAGTGTTTTCCTTTTCCTAGAATGGTTGCCTAACCAAGGTTAAAGAGCCCAGTCTGCCCTACTATTTACCCATAGCTGGAGGAGAGTAGGATTCATATCTTTCCAAGGGTATTAGCGCTAAGTGAAATGCGATTACCTTGTCCAGGATTTGAACTCTGGGCGATGAGTCCATTTCCCATTACTTTAACCATTACACCACGCACTTCCATACAATGCAATGACCGACATATAGGCACAGGAAATTTTTATCAACACAGTGACAACTGGAAGATAGGTGTAGTGACCAATGCATAGGCAAAGGAAATGTGTAGGTGTCAGCATGAGCCTGCAATAAAAACAGGATATTGTCTTGACCTGGTTGAACCTGACTTTGATCAACAGGTGATAACTGGAAGACAGGTGTAGTGACCAATGCATAGGCACAGGAAATGTGTGGGTGTAGCCCATAACAAATAAAAACAAGCTACATAGGCAAGGAGGTGTGTCTACAGGAAAACTGTGTGGATTGGAGCTGATTGCTTGCTGTCCGAACTCCTGAAAGTGGACCATATTACCTTTAGGCACCCCTTTTTGATCTCGATTAAGAAAGGACATGTTTTTCATTTACACCGTCAATATCCAGTTGTTTGTTAGGGGTTAGGGTTAGGTTAGGCTTAGGGTTTAGTTTTATGATTTAAAAAAAAATTGTCTGTTAAAACAACCGGATATTGACGGTGTAAATGAAAAACATGTCCTTTCTTAATTGAAGATCAAAAAGGGGTGCCTATGCAAACACTCCTGACGGTTCTCAGTCTAAACACATCAAAGAATAAAAATATAATATTATATCTTTATATATATGTTGTCGGGTCCAGTGGCAGTATATAACACTTGACCTCGGAGTGGTAGTACCTGTGAGGGTCCCATGTAAGGGTTTATATATTAAAAAAATGAGTAATAAAAATGTGTTTTAAAAAATTGAGTTTAAAAAGAAAATTGAGTACCTATCAATAATGAATAAAAAAACATCTTTGGCATAAAATAACCCAACAAGGGTTGACATGCTGTAAAATTCAACCATCCAGACAATCAATTATTTTTAAGTGTTTTTTTTTTTTTTTTTTCTGATCTTAGAAATTATAAAAGAAACGTCTTTTTTTATTTTTAAGAAAATGTCTAGAAAATATATTCATAATGTTAACACTTAATTTACCTTCTTTTCATTCTGGAACAAACTTTTGTCTTAAATAATTTTAAGTGGAAATTTTTTTTGGATACATCTTGTATTTGTGGATCACATAATTTCTGGAGGAGGGAAGGTCATTTTAAAGGGAAGGAACCCTGTGTTTACTTATTACTTAATCAAGGGAGATAATTCTCTAGTTAGGATGGTGAATGAATGATATTATTTAACGCAATTCTTATAAAATAAATCTGTAAAAAGGCGGCTGGTATACTAAAAGAGATCTGCTTAGTGTAGTGGAATGACTGTTTCATTTTTTACGGGTTTTGTTGGATGATATTAGCGAGTTTATGTAGGTAATTAATATACGAAATCAGATTTTGGAAGGAGGAGAGATAAAGAGAAAGAGAATAGAAGTTGAAATGAGAGGGGAGCAAGGCAAGGGAGACAATTAATAAAAATAGTCGATCGTTAAAAAAAATAAAGTAAAATCCGGTGGTTTTTAAAACGACTTGGAACTTAAAACCAGATCGAAACGAACTAATATCAATCGTTTAAAAAAATCCCAAGTGAATAGAGACAAAATTGGATGTAGAAAGTAAAGAGGAACAAGGGAGCGAAAAGAGTGAGATAATGAATAAGAATAAACAGAGAGGGAGTGAGAGTTGGGATGGAATTAGAGAGGGGTAAATGAGGGAAAGTCAGAGTAGTAAAATAGTTAGTGAATAGAGAGAATATTTTGTATAGAGGTGGTAAGAGGAGGAGTAACAATATGGCAGCGCTGGAGCAATGGTGGTTATACTCCAAAATGTTGCAACAGTTAGCACACACCTTGGCCGGTATGAAGCCGACTCCATGGGAAAAGGTCAGTGTTTAAGGCTTTGGCTGTCCAGTCCTTTTGTCCATCTGTCGTCTGGAACCTTTATTAGCGGATAATTCAGTCCATTTTTCAACCCACCCCCAATGATAAATATATCGGTCTTTGCTTCTATGATGCGTTGGTTACATTTACCAACTAAAAACATCTTTTCTTCCTTCCTTTTTTTATTTTGAAATTTTAAGCAATAATAATAATATTAATAATATTATTAATAATAATAATGACGTGAATAATGTTTAAGTTAACCTTGCTGTTGTTTTTTTTTAGTCTTTAATTCATTTTTTTAAATATATATACATTTTTTAATCATAAATTTCTTTAAAAAAAAGTAAGTTGGTTTGTTTAAGATATTTAGTTATTTTAATCACTTTTTCTTACGAGTGGGTGTGAAGAAGAAAAAAAAAGAAGACTATTTATTCAATTTAACACTAAGAAATATAAAATCAATAATCTATAAAATCATTAGTTGTGTCTTTTATTTATTTATTGATCTGTGAGTTTATGAACCACCCAACAAAAAAATTAAACAAACCCAAATTTTCTGTGGCCAAATTTAACCGAATTTTTCTGCTCATTTTTTCTTAAATATTTGGATCTTTTATTCGGATTTTATCTTCTAAAATATTTAAAAAATTAATTATATTTAAAAAATATATTTTCTTCTTTTTTTGTTATTTCTTCTTTTATTTATTTTTAAAACTCAGTCTTCCCCTCGTTTTTAAACAGCTAAAAAAAATGTATATAAAAAAAATGATTACTAGAATAACTGTTAAATTATTTAATATCTAATTCATCTTAGCTTAAAATAGATAAATAAATAAATAAATCCTTAACCTTTATGATATAATCTTCTTATTAAAAAAAAGAGATCTTCCTCTCTAAACTAAAGACATAAATCTTGTTTTAAAGGGCATTTTAGATTCCGATGAGAAAATGACAGTTTTTTTCGAAATTTATCAAAATAAAAATATAATTAATCTTTCTCTCATATTCTTCTTAAACTTAAAGCAATTATTAATTAAAAACAAACAAACAAAAACAAACAAAAAACAATGAAAATGTATCCGTAAATTGCTAAAAAAAATTAATAATTCAATCGACATGGATTATTTTGACACTCCGATCCAATGGACCTCATCGTAATTTTGTCATTTATTTTGGATTTTGTCAACCGTAATTTGTATCGATACAATTTTCTTTCTGTCTTTAAAATCGATTAAACAAAACCTGAAAAATAAATAAAACCAGGAAATACAAATGTTTTTATGTGAGTTTTATTCGTCTTAATATTTGTTTAAACAATAAAAAAAAAGAGGAAGAAGATATCTTTTAAAAATTGTCATCTGACAACGTAAAATAAATATTAAACGATAAAAACTTTGTCATTTTTAATTTTAAAATTGCTAATTAAAAATCGATCCTTAAACCTTCGTCTTATCTAAAATAATTAAATGATTAGTAATAAAATTTATATCGAACTTTATATTGATTAATTCAACTGTGAATGTTCAAAAAATAGGTGTGTCGTACGGATTAAGGTTTATTTATGTCTAATGGGTCAAAACATGTGTTTAGGCTTAAAGTTCATTCCAACCCGAAAATATTAAAACTTTATACAGAGATGTGTTGAAATATTAAATACACAGAAATAATTTTAATTTCCTGATATTCCGTTGTTTAGTTTAAACAAAGCATAACACATTTACACGTACCTCAAATAATGTGTATGAGTGTGTGTGTGTGTGCTGATTATACATGTGTAAAAGTAGAAGTGTTTTATTATTACACAGCTGATGATAACGCACCAGGAAATGATAGCGGAAGAAAATAACTTTTTTTTTTCCAACTAAAAATAATCATTGATTAATAATTAAAGCCAAGATTAAAAAATTTAAAAAGATCTAAAAAAAAAAAAAAAAAAATCTTTTCATGTATTGTAATCTAAAAATGAATAAATAAATAAAATAATATTTTCTTGATTTTTAATCAAGTTTTTATTTAATCACCGGATAGGAAATCTTTTAAAAACTGGATAAACATATTTAAAAAAGATATTTATGATTAAAAAAATAAATAAATTAAAAAAAGAAAAAAGAAAAGAATAAAAACATTTTTTTGTTGTCAAGTTTTTATTTAATCAGTAATCTTTTAAAAATCTCATATTTAAAAAAGAAGATATTATATTAATATTATTCAAAAAGAAAAAAAAAGAAAAGAAAAAAGATAAACAAAACAGTTTTTTTTTTGTTGTCAAATTTTTATTTGATCGGAATATTAAACAAAAATCGGCTAAACTTGCAAATCGGTCGGAAAATTAAAACATATTACTGAGTGACCCAGAAAAACCAGAACCCAAATTATTTATTTATTTTCCCATTAAACTAACCCTAAACCCTAACCCTACTAGTTAAAATTAAGTTTTATTACAAAATGTGTGGGTTCTGTTTTTTCTGGGTCACCCTAATTTTCCGACCGATTTGCAAGTTTAGTCAAAAAATCTTAAATAGATAAAAAAGATGAGAAAAATAAGAAATGAAGGAGAAACTAAACACAATTATTTTGCTATCAAGTTTTTATTTAATCGAAAATCTTTTGAAAATCGCATACATATTTTAAAAAAGAAAGATATATTATCTAAAAAAAGAAAGAAAAAAAAAAGATAAACAAAACTAAAACATTTTTTTGTTGTCACAAACCTTTTGTAAGACGACTTTTATCATTATTAATATTTTGTTTGTTTTCATCAATTACTTTTCCAGAAAAATACCTTTTTCTCATAAACCTAACACGTATTTTTGTATTCGTGTTACTATTATAAAAATTCTTTTTATAACCAAGTCCTCCCCACCCTCCCCAATTAT
This sequence comes from Doryteuthis pealeii, assembly GCA_023376005.1. Lineage (NCBI taxonomy): Eukaryota > Metazoa > Mollusca > Cephalopoda > Myopsida > Loliginidae > Doryteuthis > Doryteuthis pealeii. The sequence goes on from CM042167.1 coordinate 14,900,449, forward strand.
GATGAATGAACCCCCACCCCTTCCTCAGTTTTATAAGTGAGTGTCATATTTTAATCCAATCATCATTTTTTTCTTTCTCTCTCTCTCTGACTTTATTTGTTTTTGTCTATAATATTTCTCGGTAAAACTTGCAAATCATACTCAAAATCCCATGATATTACAGGGTGACCCAGAAAAAACAGAACCCAAATTATTTATTTATTTTCCCATTAACCCCTCCTCCTAACCCTAACATAGTTAAAATTAACAGTTTTATTGCAAAATTTGTGGGTTCTGTTTTTTCTGGGTCACTCTGTATACAGGTGACCCAGAAAAAACAGAACCCAAATTATTTATTTTCCCATTAAACTAACCCCAACCCTAAAACCCCTAGTTAAAATTAAGTTTTATTACAAAATTTGTGGGTTCTGTTTTTTCTGGGTCACCCTGTATACAGGTGACCCAGAAAAAACAGAACCCAAATTATTTATTTATTTTCCCATTAAACTAACCCTAAACCCCAACCCTAAAACTCCTAGTTAAAATTAAGTTTTATTACAAAATTTGTGGGTTCTGTTTTTTCTGGGCCATGGGATTTTGAGTATGATTTGCAAGGTTTACCTATTTCTCATGATACTGATGACGAGTACCTGTTAAATGATGTCAAAAACATTTTACAAGTCCTTCACACACCAGACGAGATGAAGCAATGAAATGCTTATTAATGGAATTTTATTTTCAAAACATTTAGCTCTTTTTAAACAACGATATTAGATTTTATTTGTCTATTAATATTAAGAGGGAAGGGAAGGAAATCCAGAAAATCTGTTACCGTCTATCTATCTATCTATCTATCTATATATACATCTTATTATAATGGAGATTGTGTGTTTTCTGTCTGTAACCGAAACTATATTCCTACTCAAGTCACAATTCCCTTAGTTATTGACATCACATTCACGATGAATTTATTTTTTATTTAAACCTCAATTATTGATAAAATTGTTATACCTTATTAATACTGTTGGTTCTACATACTAATAACATGCAAGTATATTTATATATTCAACAAAATAGCGGTTTACAGTGTAAACGAGAAGGCTAATTTGCATATTGATATTATGAATTTGATTTTAATAAATATATGCTTAATATTATTGATTTCTAATTGTTTGGTTTTCTCTTAACAAATCTGAGCAAAAATCTCGTGTATAAATCTTAAAAGAAATCCATAAACCAGATGAAAGAACTGTTATTTTATTAAATAATTCATAATCTAACTAAATAGATAAATTAGGAAAGATGGGAGTGATGGCAAATGATGGAAGAGTTAGATTTAAAGCTGTTCTATTTTTCGATTATACCCCCTCAGTTTATCATTTTCTAAATAGTTTCTAATTTGATACAATATTTTATTACATCAAAACCTAAATTCTTGCACCCAAAGGGTGCATATATTTGCTAGTATATTTAATATACCAAGCATGTTGGTAAATCCTCGCGGTGAGAAAAAACCCAGCAAATAGTTTGGTTGTAAAAATATACTACCAAACATCAACCGGGGGAAAAAATTTTTGGAAAAAAGAAAAGACCAAGATAGTCGTACCAACAAAAAATAATCTATTGGTACAGTATTTGGCCAAAAGAAAAAACAATTTATATGCATATATATATATATATATATATATATATATATATATATATATTCATATAACCGCTAGGAGAATAAGCTAATAAAAAAAGTGCTCAATACCTAAGTAGAGCAAGATAAATCTAATGAGTCAGACGAACCTACTATTAGTTTCGCTTAATGCTCTTCAGGGCTAAGATCTGACTCAGATCTTAGCCCTGAAGAGCATTAACTAATAGTAGGTTCATCTGACTCATTAGATTTATCTTTACCTATACATATATAAAGGTCAGTTGTATATGTATGTATGTATGTATGTCTGGAGGAAACCAGGAATAATGACAATGTAATATACACATTCACTATCGCCACTTCTTGCTTTTTGTGTAAAAATAATAAAGATTTTATTTGTATCTTTATTTAAAAATTAGGATTTGAATAGTAAGAGAAGGAAAAGTCATTGATTGCGTTTGTGATTAAAACATAAATCAATCCTGTAAGACCAAAACAATCAATGTATCTGCTAGATTAACTTTTTATTATCCTCCTCCTTTACCCAGGCAGCGCCGGGTAGCTGCTTCTAGTTCATATATCAAGGGCAGTTGATGTGTATGTATGTTCAGATGAAAGTATGAAAATTAAACAAAGTAAATATATATACATATTAAATATCACTGGTTCTTGCTTTTTGTGTAAAAATTATGAAGATTTGATTTATATTCGAAAATATTAAAAAGATTAAAGTATACATAGAAATAGCATTGAAATTCTGGTAATTATGAACTTTTGTTTAGTAAATCAGGGTGTCCCAGAAAAAACAGAACCCACAAATTTTGTAATAAAACTGTTAATTTTAACTAGGGGGATTTAGGGTTTGGGTTGGGGTAATGGGAAAATAAATAAATAAATAATTTGGGTTCTGTTCCCAACCCTAACCCTAAACCCCCCTAGTTAAAATTAGGTTTTATTACAAAATTTGTCGGTTCTGTTTTTTCTGGGACACCCTAATTTACTAATCAAAAGTTCATAATTACCGAAGTTCTACTTAAAAATGTCCAGTATTTGTAAATCTCAAAAGTAAACAAATCAATACACCAGGTTTTAAAATTTTTTTTACCCCCCTTCTACCCAGTTGACATTGAGTAGTCTAGTCTGTTATATTGGAAAAAAGAAAATCCCCAAAACTTGTTAGGTATACAAATTTAAGAAAGTGAAGCCCCCCCCCCCCAAAAAAAAAATGATGCTTATATAAAGACAGAATTAATGTAAATTTTTGTGCAAAGGAAAAAAGTTTGAACCCAGCATAACGTTAACGCCTTTATCAGAAAACTAGAACCACAAGATTCTGGGTTTAATACTGGCCCTTGCCAACTCAGCACATGAGTAACATAGCTTGGATCTGTTCAATGAAGTGGTGTGTTGATGGTAGGTGTGGCACTCCACTTAGATGCAAAAAAACAATCTCCCTGGTCTAGCACTAGTGAAAAGGGGATAGACTCCCTTGCTATCCAGCTGATACTGACAATAGGACTGTTGGCGTTTTTAATATATAAGGCGTGTGGTAAATGGTCACTTCTACTTATAGACTCGCCGATAAGCATGTGACCAACCTATTGTCCAATCACTGGCAGTGCTCTGCTGCTGATATTATTATTTATACTGGCTGATTCTAATCTTAGTTACTCACATCTACTTGGATCTTCTTGGACGAAGGATCATAGGATTATATCGCTGGACCTTTTTGACACTATGTCGGATTCCAAAACTTAGGACTTATTCACTTAGTTTCTGTTACAATAAGATATACATGATTGTCGCTGACCGAGAAACGTGTGGCAGATGTGCTTATATTTGAAACTACTGCATAACTTTTTTGCAACATCAATGTTTTCGTTTTGAATTCATATTATTTTCGTCTCTCTCGATGAGTCCGGAGTAAAAAAACAAGCTCTGAAGATGATTTTTATAAATCAAAATATTGTTCAATATTAGCTATGAATATGATATAAAATGTTTTCACTTTAACAGCATATTGTGTTGTTTTCATATCCTTTTATCTATACTCATACCGTCGGATTCATTTCCTTTCTCTTAACTTATATATATAATAATATAATAATATATATATATTTATACAGGGTGACCAAGAAGTCACTGAGGGAACAGATATCATATATTTTTGATGTATAGAATTATGTAAGATAGGAAACCCATTACACAATATACATAGTTTGCCATAAGGTCATGGGTGTAAGATAGGAAATAGATACGTCGAGACGTGTTCAAATTTTGGACGATGCTCTTTGCATTTCCCATAGCGCTAATTAGTCACTTCTTGGCCACCTTGTATATTAAGTTGATTTTCCCACTTTTTTTTTTAGATATCATGAGAGACCAAAAGTTATGTATATTAAGTACTGATACCAAAAATTAGATCTTGCACTTGTACCAATTTTCTGAGGAAATGGCATTAAAGATCATAGACAAAAATGCACTGAAAAATCCTCCAATAGTCCGAATAATCCAAATAATACATATTAAATTTCTATTAAAATTTTTTTTTGTATATTAAAACAAAATTAGCATATGGGTGAGCTATTCTGAACAAGCACACCTAGTATTCTATTAGCTAAAACTTGCTCTACGACTGGCAACTAGTAAAGTACCGTATTTGACAGCATATAAGACATACAGGCATATAAGACGCACCCCCATTTCAGCAGTTCAGATTCAGAAAAAAAACGTCTTTAGTGTATTTAAGCATATATTGTTTTTCTTTGCCACCATACGCTCCTGTTAACCTTGATTATAACAATACCAGCAATAAAATAAGGATGCATGGAGTTTAGGACAGGTAAAAGTACTGAGTGTAAGCTGGGTTAGTGAGCATCATAGAGAAGATTAGCCTAGGCCTACGGGAGGTCTCAAACTTCACCTACGATGTATAAGACGCAGGGTAGTTTTTTGAGCCAAAATTTTGGAAAAAAAGTGTCTTATATGCCATCACATACGATAAGTCTGCAGAGTGGCCTATTGTTGGTATCACCCAAATGAGGATGACCATCCCCCTTTTGCTAGTGCTAGAGGTAAAGCGCCACACCTACCGTCAGCTCCCAGGCAACTAAGTATATAATATTGAGTTCAGTTTTGGTTTTCACTGTTTTCTCCTTCAAGAGATTTTTTTTTTTATAACTGTCCTTTGAAATTTTTAAAAAATTGACATCAACTAGCAGGGCCTGAGAATATACAGCAGTATGATAATTTAATTATTATGATGTTTGATGTGTAGAGATGCCGTATTAAAATGAAAATGTTGAATAATCTTGTGGTAAACTTCAAAAAAAAAATCTTGATATCCCTACTTCTTATTTCCCAAATAATGGGTTCTAGCATGGAGATACATAAAATGTAAGTGCAGAATCAGAAAGAACATATAATTTTACATAAAAATGCACAGTTTTATCAAAATTGTTCCAAAAATAAAGAAATGGTGAAGAAATTACTAAATTTCTTGTATTGAAATGGTCCGTGACTTGACATTTTTTTTAATCAAAATCATGTCCACTTTTGTACCCCCAATTTCGGGGCTTTAAATTATTATAACTTTTGAACCACTTGGGATATTTGAATAATTGAAACAGTTCTGAACTCTATTTACAAAGCTCTATATAACTAACTTAAATAACAATAACCTCAAATAAAAAAATCAACTGGGACTTACGAGCTATTGCAACAATATGTAAAAAGTATAATGATCTTGATTTAACTCTCTCTCACTCTTCTTTTTTTCTTTCTTTTCTTCTTTTCATCATATTCAATTGAAACATATTAGTGCTATCCCTTCTGTGTCCTCACCTCCTCTCTCTATCTTTCCACTACTTTCTTTATTATATTTTTTCTGTATAGCATGACCTTTTTCTTCCCTTTCTTTCTTTATGATAAAAACGGAATGGTCCATTATTTAGCAGAGGTGATGATGCTCACAAGAAATAAGAATTCGGTGAATAAGCGACACCAGATAATCAGGATTTAAATTTTTGCCTTTTATCTCGGGCAATTTGGCTGGCCTCATTTTTGACCAGACACTGTTGCTCATAAGAAATAAGAATTCGGTGAATAAGCGACACCAGATAATCAGGATATACATTTTTGCATTTTATCTCGGGCAATTTGGCTGGCCTCATTTTTGACCAGACACTGTTGCTCATAAGAAATAAGAATTCGGTGAATAAGCGACACCAGATAATCAGGATATACATTTTTGCATTTTATCTCGGGCAATTTGGATGGCCTCATTTTTGACCAGACACTGTTGCAAGATAATTGTTAAATAGTTTAAGTACACGTGTTATCTACAATGATGATGATGCCTCAACATCATCATCATCTCTATAAATAAACAAGGTTTAATTTATTAGTAGATGTGATACAGAAAAAATAAATAAAAAGTAAAAGTTCACGGTTATTCATTAGTGACACAGTTATTTTTTTTTTTTTTTCACCTGATGTTTTTTTTTTTTTCTTTTAATAACTAAACCAGGTATATTTATTGACCTTTCTATAAAATGTCTGTTCAGTTCTCTGCCTACAACCGATAAAATACTTTGAACAGGATTTAATAGGCCAAATAAATCACAGTTCAGAACAGAAATGTAACTAGAGTGGATTCGTGCTTAAGTCATTGTGTGGGTAAATTCATCATTGATACATTCATCATTGGTAAATTCATCATTGGTTTTGGTTTGTTTTGTTTTACGGCATATCAACCTCAGTGGGTCATTTAATGCCAATAAAGTTTTGAAATAAATACATTCTTAATGGATAATACAATTTTTTTATAAATACGTTTTTCTATTTAACCCATAGATGGGACCCTAACAGGTACTACCACTCCGGGTCAGAATGGACCAGGGAGCAATGGTGATGAAGGGGTGCTCCACATTCCCCAAACCTCCAAAACTGGAACCTCACCATCAGATAGAGTTTAACGTCATTCCCAGGACATGTAGACCCGCAGCCACCGCCTTCTAGCACCCATATGATAAAAAGGGATTGGGGCTTGCCATAAGGGCAATAGGGTTGGGAAAATCATATAGGTGCTAGGGCTTGACGTGACCAGCCGATTGATCGGAGGGGGCCTCTCCGACCACCCGTCTAGCCCAAGATAGGGCCAAAGTGGAGTATTGCAAGTCATGAACTGCTCATCCACCTGGGCTCTATCCTTAAGAATCACGGGTCGCCACCCACGGCCAACAGGTGGCCCCATTCATCATTGGTAAATTCATCATTGGTAAATTCATTTTGTGGAAAATTTATCATTGGTAAATTCATCGTGTGATAACTTTATCATTGGTAAATTCATGTAAAATTATCATTCATAATTTCACTGTGTGGTAAATTTATCACTGGTAAATTCGTTGTGTGGTAACTTTATCATTGGTAAATTTATTGTGTGGTAAAATTATCATTGGTAAATTCATCGTATCAGATTAATTACTCTTATATGTATTTATTGGCCCCTCTGCATGTGCAGGATGTAACACAAGGTGAATTTTTTAAGTAGAGTTTAACAGGTTGGAATTCAGAGTTTTCCTTCTCCTTGACTGGTTGCCATATACCAAACTTAAAGAGTCCAGTCTACCCTGCTATTTACCCATAGCTGGAGGGAAAATAGTTGGATGCATCGATTTATGTATTTTAGGTTTATCCTGTTCTACTGAGCATTATTTGAGTACTTTACTGATTTACGAAAAACGTTTTTATAATAATTTGTTCATTTTTACATATATATATAGATGCTGATAGGTACGTGTCCTGTGTCCCTGACGCATAAAAATCTAAAAGGATGCACTAATATCATATCCATGCGTCCCAGTGTTTTTTTTTTCTTCCCTCACCATTTCAAGCTAACTTTAAATACATTTTAATAGTTTCTTAGAAACGAATTACCCAGGATAGGTTACAATGTAGGAGTTAGTTGGGACCCATTAATTTTCCCCGGGGACTCATTCAAAGCAAATATGTGCATCCCAGGATGCACAAAATCAAAAAGCTATCAGCATCACTGATATATATATGATTTGATTGTAAACCTGCTCTGCTATTTTAGCATTGAGCACCTTTATATGCCAATACTTTTATCAGTCATTCTCTATTCATTCTATATTATATATATATATATATATATATCTTAGAAAGGAAGGAAAAACTCAACACCGTTTTTTCCTTCCTTTCTAAGATAGATATTGCTCTGTATATAATCTAAAAAGTTTATTATACATTGAGCTCTCTTTAGTGATTTAAAGATTCACTGTGTTTATACATACTGGATCATACAATAATAATACAGTGTGTCTTAGATATCACATATAGAATCATCCCTCACTACCAAGTTTTGGATACCTCTCATCTCTCTCTCTCTCTCTCTCTCTCTCTCTCTCTCTCTCTATATATATATATATATATATATATATATATATATATATATATATATATATATAAAATAGAGAATGAATGAGAAAAGTATTGGCATATGAAGGTGCTCAATGCTAAAATAGCAGAGCAGATTTACAATCAAATCATATATATTATGGATTTGATATCTCGTTACTATTAGTTTCATGCTAATAATGATAAGTGAATTTCGCAAAGAATTACTCGGTGTGTAGAATATCGTGGCTGAAACAGTATAGTTTCTAACTATCCTGCTGAAGTCCCGGTTTCGATTTCTGTCGGAGGGAAATCGTTAGTATATATTGCTGATGAGACTTGATAAAGTTGAAACAGTCTGTACGATATTCTACACACCGAGTAATTCTTTGCAAAATTCACTTGTCATTATTATCTTCTATAATTATCGAATTTATGCGATATTCGCATTGTAATTGCCGTCAAGCAAAAATATAAATATTAATATATATACTTTATTCAACAATGCTTCTAAAAAATAAACAAACATCCAAAAAAATCTCAGTAATTAGTAGTCCATCTAGTACTCTTTTACTGAAATCATACTAATAACAAGTTAAATTTTGGGTGGGTGTGGGTGTGGGGGTTGGTAACCCATAGGATGCCAATCTCTCTCCAATTTTCTTGCTCCATTCATCTTTTGGTTACCAATAGTTACTGATGGTAATTGACAAGGGGTTTTGTATCCTCACACTTTTTCTCATTTTAATCCTCCCACTGCAAAAATGATTTTTGTTGATTAACAACGGTTGTCCTAGAAATGTTCTCTTTTCCAAACATCTTTCTTCTTCTTCTTCTTCTTCTTCTTCTTCTTCTTCTTCCTCTTTAACGTTGCCAAGCATCTTACCCTTCCACCTAACCCCTCCTCCAACCCCTGCACTTGATGACCATTTGATGGCTTGATGATTAAATAATTTTTTGTTTTCTTTTTTATTTGCTTCACTTCCTCTTGTTTTTTTTTTTTGTTTATTTTTTCCCCCTCCGTACACACACACACGCAAATTATCTTTCGATTCTTTCCAATCTTTTACAGCCTTTCTTTATCTGTCGAAAATACTTTAAGGATGAGGCTTGATAATTTGTATTATTTAGATTTTTTGGACCGTTCTCCTTATCTTTATTGTTATTGGGGCACAAGTATCTAAGTTTTAATATAATTGAATATTATATCAAATTAGAAAGATTAATGAAATTAAATAAGAACACAAAAAATATTACACTTATTTTTACTTTATTCTAATTGATTTCAATATAAGATTAAACATCGGATTACTTTTAATACATTTGAGAATAAAACAATAATATTAGAAATCAATAACAGCAAATAATTATTTAATAAACACGGTTTTGTTAAAACCAGTATGCAAATTATTCACATCATATACTATGTAAACATTTATTTCTTAGTGATATATAACACATATTGCAGGATTTTAAACATATTAATAACATGGGCTGTTTTGAGGCAAATCTATCTCAGCTAGAATTTAATAGAGACATTGTTGATAAATAAGATGCTAATTAAGATTAAGTAATGATTATTTAATTAATAACCATTGAGAATATAATGTAAATAACTAAGGGAATTGTGACATTGGTGGTGACATAGTTTCGATTATAGACAGACAGGCCTTCTCAAATAAAGGGTTTAATTTAAAGTTCCGTGAAGGCTCTTGATTACGAAGTCCCCCAAGTTTGACTAGAAACACCTGAAGAAGGTCAGAGGGCACATTGGCTGAAACATTGTGCTTATCTTATTATAATGGAGATTGTGTGTTTTTTCTGTCTGTAACCGAAACTATATTACTACTCAAGCCACAATTCCCTTTGTTATTTACGTTACATTCGCCGTGACTTTATTTTTATCTAAAACTCAATTACTAATAAAATTGTTTTACGTTAATACTGTTAGCCTTATCTACATAGTAATACCATGCAATTGTATTTATATATACAACAAAATAGCGGATTACAGTGTGAATGGGAAGGCTAATTTGCATATTGATATAAAAAAATTGATTTTATTAAATATGTGCTTAGTATTATTGATTTCTAATTGTTTGGTTGTATCTTAATGAATATGAGCAAAAATCTCGGGGATAAATCTTAAACGAAATATATTAACAAGAAGAAATAATTGTAATTGTAATTTTGTTCTTGACTTTCTATTTTCGCTAAATAGTTAAATTAGGAAAATTTAGCAATGAAAGACGGGAGTGATGGAAGAGTAAGTTTCAGCTGTTCTATTTTTCGATTATACCCCCCTCTGTTTCAACTTTTTAAATCTGCATTCTTACTTAGTTTCATTAGTCTTTCTAATTTAATCTAATATTTTATTACATTAAAACTTAAATACTTGCACTCGGAGGGTGCATATATTTGCTAGTAACAATAAAGATGGAGACAAAAGCCTGAAAAATCTAAATAATACTAACCTATTTTGATTTATTCTATCTTCCTTCATAGAGTAATTGGGTCTTCCATGTTGGTGGGGTTTAGAATATGCTGACTGTATTTCCTGCAGAGGGGTAAGAGGGGGGTGTTCTGGGTATGATAATAAATGGCATTTGATGGTGAGGCTCAAGTTCTGCAGATCTGGGGAGTGTGGAGTATCCTTAATTGCCATTACTGCCAGGTCCACTTTAGTATCTGTAGTATCTGTTTGGGTTCTATACACGGGTGTGGAGTTGGAGTCAGTCAGAAGCAGTTAAGGGTCACTGGAGTTGGTAAAGTTATATAAACTCTGACCCCAGTTGAATTTACACTTTATATGACCCTAGTTTAGTCTGTAAAGTTATAAAGTGCACAGTCCTAATGAATAGATTATAAAATCATGATTTCATATTTATTTGTAGGCTAATCATGTACAAAAGTTGGCGGAATCAAAGGTCTTGTGTTCTGACTCCACAGAGTCTGATTCTATTTGTGGATCAAATAAATCTATTTAAAATTGCTCTAAAAATAAAAAAATAAAAAATGGTGAAGAAATTACTGAATTTCTTGTTTTGAATTGGTCTGTGATTTGACATATTTTTTTAGCAAAGTCATGTCCATTTTTGTACCCCCAATTTCAGGGCTTTAAATTCTCATAACTTTTGAACCACTGGGGATGTTTGCATAATTTAAACAGTTTTGAACTCTATTTACACAGCTCTATATAACTAATGGGAATAAATAACGATAACCTCAAATTAAAAAAAAATCGGACCAGGTAACCAATAAGCACTCCAGCTGGGAGCTGTTTTGAAAGGAACACCTTTTGCTTTTCACTGTAAACTCCCCCCTTCTTTTTTTTTTTTTACTAACAACAGGCGATGTTTTTTGCATTAGAATTTCACTGTAAAATTTTTTAAAAGTGTGTTCATGTATAAAAAAAATTAGTTGTTCATGTTGCTGTTAATTCAATAGGAGTTTTTTTTTAAGTTTTAAAAACTTTAAATGAAAGACACATTATTATATCAAAGGCACATTTTTATATTAAAATAGTTTTTGTTTAATCAAAAGAGAAATGCAGATATGTTTATTTAAATGAAAATAGTTTTTATTTACAATATATTTTTTATGTTTATTTAAATAAAAGGATGTTGGGACCAAGTAACCAATAAATAACTAATTAAAAAAAATTAAAATCGAAAACTATTTTAGTATAAAAACTTAAGCCTTTGGGTTGTAAATATACAAGAACAAACTTTAAAAAAATCTTACAGTGAAATTCTAATGCAAAAAAAAAATCGTCTGTTGTTTGTAAACAACCAGGATTTCTCTAAATGTTTGAGATGAGGCTTGATGATTAGTATTATCTGCATTATTCGGACTGTTGTCCTCATCTTCATTGTTATCTGTACAATGTTTCGGCCGATATACCCTCTGGCCTTCTTCAGGTATTTCTTGTCAGACTCAGGAACCTTCTCGGACTCGGGAACCTTCTTTTTGGATTTGGGAACTTTCTTGTCGTAATCGGGAGCCATCACGGAACTTTGAACCTAACCCTTTATTCAGGTCACGGGGGTATCCTGTTCTCATTCCGCTAACCATAACTGGGGTAGAGGCGTTAAGCTGTGTTAATTATTATTCTATATTACTGCTGCCCTTGGTCAGGATTGAACCTGCAATCTAGAGATAACTGTCACTTAGAACTGTCTTAAACTAACTCCTTTATCCACTAGGCCATGTGCCCAATTCAGAACAGGACTCGGGAACCTTCTTTTCAAACTCAGGAACCATCATGGAACTTTGAACCTAACCCTTTATTCAGGCCATGGGGGTATCCTGTTCTCATTCTGCTAACCATAGCTGGGGTAGAGGTGTTAAGCTGTGTTAATTATTATTCTATGTTACTGCTGCCCTTGATCAGGATTGAATTTAGAACTGTCTTAACCTAACTCCTTTATCCACTATGCCATGTATCCAATTGCAAAAAATAAAAAAACAAAAACATCTTAGGAAACAGCTACACAAAAAAATGTTAATATGAACATCCAATAAAGAGAATTCCCTAACCTCTAAGCATTAACAAGTTGATATGTGGTTAAGATCAATCAATCAGTTGACAGTTTGTTATTGGAAAGAATCTAATTTACATTGGCTATGAGAAAAGTATGTTTTGATTTTTTTTTTTTTCTTAAAGATATTACAAGGGGAGGCTGAAAAATTCTTGGACTAATCATTATGCCACCTTGTATTATAATCTATTAGCAGGACCTGTGGATATACCACAGTTTGATAATCTCTAATTATTATGACGTTTGATATGTTTACTTAAGAGCTATTGGAGATAGTTCAATTTGTAAAAAGTATGAAAATCTTGATTTAACTCTTTCACACTCTTTTTTTTCTTTCTTTCCTTCTTTTCCTTATGTTTGATTGAAACCAATTAGTGTTATCGCTTCTGCGCGCTCACCTCCTCTTTCTTTCCCTTACTCTCTTTCTTTATTTCTTTCTTATTATGCCACCTTGCATTATAGTCTCTACTAGCAGGACCTATGGATATACCACAGTTTGATAATCTAATTATTATGACGTTTGATATTGTTATGACTTGTTTAAGGGTCAATAAATAATAACTCCACACGGCGATAAAATGTAGAGAACAGATTGTATTCCGCAATATATCAACGTACAATTGAGTAGGGTTTCCTTGTTACAGCGTACATGAAGAACATGTATCTGCTACTTCTCTCTTGAGTAGCTTTGCTCTGTTAATATATACCCTTTGGGTAAGTCTATGTTCGTGTCATAGGTGAGTCACCTACAACAGATATGTTTACTTAAGAGCTATTGCAAATAGTTCAATTTGTAAAAAGTATGATGATCTTGATTTAACTCTTTCGCACTCTTTTTTTCCTTCTTTCTTTCTTTCTTTCTTTCCTTCTTTTTCATCTTTTCATTATGTTTGATTGAAACCAATTAGAGTTATCGCTTCTGCGCGCTCACCCCCTCTTTCTTTCCCGTACTCTCTTTCTTCATTTTTTTCTTTCTTATATCTTCTCTGTGTAGTATGTCCTTTTTCTTCCCTTTCTTTCTTTATAATAAAAACGGAATGGTCCATTATTTACCTATGGTGACTTCACTCATAAGAAATAAGAATTCAGTGGATAAGCAACACTAGATAATCAGAATTTACCTTTTTGCATTTCATCTTAGATGATTTGGATGGTCTCATT
>CM042167.1:14919188-14942675 GCA_023376005.1 Doryteuthis pealeii
AATAATTACTAGGTTATTTTGGGTCCAATTTTAAAAATATTTATATGGTTGGAAAGAAAATGAAATAATCTTTCTAAATATGTAATTTGTGTTTTTATCCATTTGAATCATTTTTTATAGCATGTTAAAATGGTATTTTGTCTTCGAACAAGCAAAAATGCTGTATACGATTTTTTCCGTCTCCGAATTCTAGTAAATCTTTTTCCCTACTCATTGTGTTTCTTCTTATTATTTCTCTGTATAATTACTAGCATATTTCGGGTCAATTTTTAAATATTTATATGGTTGGAAAGAAATGAAATAATCTTTCTAAATATGTAATTTGTGTTTTTATCCATTTGAAATGAAAATGCCTTATACGGTTTTTTTCTGTATCTGAATTCTAGTAAATCTTTTTCCCTACTCATTGTGTTTCTTCTTCTTATTTCTCTGTTAACTTTGATACTCAACTTCCAACATTATAGTCCACTGTAGCAAACAAGTAGTTGGGACATGTAATGTAGCTGAGGCTAAATCTTATATTACATTACTTAAAACTTAATAAGTCTCTTCAAACTTGTGATGTTTTTATTTTGATTTATAATGAATCAATTCAGTGATAAATGAAGAGCTTTTTAATTCCTTATTGTTTGTAAATACTTCTGATTACTTTGTTTATTATTTCATTCATCCTAATCAGACTGACAATAGTGAATGTTAAAACAAATAAATTGAACCAAGTAACCCTACACCTTTTATGTTACCAGCCAGATATAATCCAGTTACTCAAATAAGTAAAAGATTTATGAGGGTATAACCACGGATCCTCTCATAATCTTAATAGAACAAACTCTCAATGTTTACAGTGTCCAGCATTTAGTGGTGAAGTTCCAATTCTGGAGTGGAGTACCCCTTCATCCCATTATTCCCAGCTTCACCCTCACTCGGAGTGGTAGTACCTGTTAGGGTCCCATCTATGGGTTAAATAGAAAAATGTATTTATAAAAAAAATTGAGTATCCATTAAGAATGAATTTATTTCAAAACTTTATTGGCGTTAAATGACCCACTGAGGTTGATATGCCGTAAAACAAACCAAAACAAACCAGTTACTGAAGTAAGTAAAATATTTATGAGGGTATAACCACGGATGCTCTCATAATCTTAATAGAACAAACTCTCTCCCTATATATATATTTACCAACCCCTCGCACAAGCAGGATGTGACACAAGGTCAATTTCTTAAGCGGAGTTCAACAGGAGTTTTCCTTCTCCTAGACTGGTTGCCTAACCAAGGTTAAAGAGTCCAGTCTGCCCTACTATTTACCCATAGCTGGAGGGAGCGTAGGATTCATACCTTTCCCAAGGGTATTAGCGCTAAGTCAAATGCAATTACTGTAATGGGCATGGCCAATCCCCCCGACATAAACGGTAAAGAATCGTTTGTGCCGTGCACCAAACACCCAGATGGGACGAGACGGAATTTGCATAAGGGGTGGCCGAGCGATGATAAAAACGGACAGTGGCTGATACTGTCAGTGAGCAACAAAGCAAGTGTCTGCGAGAGAAGTGAAATTCGACGACTACTATTGTGTTTTGGGTAAACCAGGAAGAAGGGAGAGGAACGAGCTCAGTTAGTAGAGAAGTTTGCAGAAACGAAAGTGATTACTGGTGTCATTTGAACAGAATCCAGTTGGAAAACATTTTACAATTACTACGTCCAAGATTTGAACTCAGGGCGACGAGTCCATTTCCCATTACTTTAACCATTACACCATGCGCTTCCATATATATATATAAAATATTTATATACATACCCAACAGAAGGGGTGTTGGAATATTTTCTATATAAGATGTGCTGGGGATCACAACTTAAATTTATAGACTCTTTGAGGCTGCATGGAGTGAATCGGCCAATCAGCATGCTCGATATTTGGTTAACTTTTTAAAGGCTTTGGTGAATTGGCGTTCAGTGGCTCGTGCTTAACACAGACGAACAGACCTCCGGACGAGGATTTTGCTTAACACAAACACAAGGATCATAGGATGCTCGATACATGGACCAACGAACAAGCATTATATGATTCTATTTAACACAGATCAAACTTAATGCCACAAGGGATTATGAGTATGACGTTAAACAGCATTTAGTGGTGAAGTTCTGGAGTGGAGTACCCCTTCATCCCATTACTCCCAGCTTCACCCTGACTCAGAGTGGTAGTACCTGTTAGGGTCCATCTAATGGGTTAATTAAATGAGTTAAAAAATGTTGAATTTTAAAAAGAAATTGAGTACTTACCAAGAATGAATAAAACAAAAACATCCTAGGCAGAGATGCTGCATCCCTGATGCACAAAAATCTAAAAGGACACAGTAAAATCATATCCATACATACCAGTGTTTTTCTTTTTTCTTTCCTCACCATTTCAGGCTAACTGTAAATACATTTCAATAGGTTCTTAGAAACAAATTACACAGTATAGGTTACAAGGTAGGAGTTAGACAGATTTAGGTGTTTCCCCAGATCGTAAATAAAAATCTTACAATTTATTAAGAAACTTTAGTTGGGATCCATAGATTTTCCTGGGGACTCATTTGAAGCAAATATGTGCGTCCGCGGACACACTAAATCAAAATGCTATCAGCATCACTGCTAGGCATAAAATAACCCAATGAGTTCACATGCTATAAAACCCAACCAACCAATCTATGTTTACGACTCGCCCTGTTGGTGGGGCATTAGAATGCCCGACTGCACCTCTGCAGAGGAGTAAGAATCTCGCAATGGGGCCACCTGTTGGCCGTGAGTACGACCCGTGATGCTTAAGGATAGAACTTAGGTGGTTGAGCAGTCCATAACTTGCAATACTCCAATTTGGCCCTTTCTTGGGTTAGACGGGCGGTTGGAGAGGCTTCCTCTGATCAATTGGCTGGTCACGTCAAGACCTAGCAACTATGTGATTGCCCCAACCCTTTTTATCATATGGGTGCTAGAAGGTGGTGGCTGAGGGTCTACATGTCCTGGGAATGACATTAAACTCTATCTGATGGTGAGGTTCCAGTTCTGGAGGACTGGGGAATGTGGAGCACCCCTTCATCACCATTTCTCCCTGATCCCCTCTAACCCAAAGTGGTAGTACCTATTAGGGTCCCATCTATGGGTCAAATAGATCTGTTTAAAAAAAAGGATTGCTAATGTTGTTTATCCACAAGTGTTATCAATTTGATAAAATCTGTTTTTAAATCCGTCCTTTTTTTTTGTTTGTCTTCATTATTTGGAAAGTCTACTTAACAAATTAATGATTGGATTCATATTTAATAGGATTATTTTAAATTCATTCACAATAACAATGACAATGTCTGGGGGAGGATCACAAACCTTTAAGTGGTATTGTATACACATGAGAGTCATTCAATAAAATAAGGGGAATTTTTTTGAAAAAAGCAAATTTTTTCCCCCACAAAAATGTAAACTGTATTGTTTGAAAATTGTTTATATTATGGGTTTGGAGGTTGATTTTGAAGGCTATCACAATGCAGGTGTAAAGAAAAAATATAATAAGGTAACAATGGTGTTGTTTGTTAACCTGTAATTTATTCTTGATATTTCGAGATAAAATCTCTTTTTCAGAAGAACACTGGAACTGAAGTCGTTGAAAAAGAGATTTTATCTCGAAATATCAAGAATAAATCACAGGTTAACAAACAACACCATTGTTACCTTATTATATTTTTTCTTTACACCTGCATTGTGATAGCCTTCAAAATCAACCTTCAAACAAATATATACACAATGCTTCAAGCAAATTATAAAACTCTGTTTATATTATATTTTAATTATATATTTATTATATATTTTAGTTATATATGTATTATATATTCTAATTATTTTAATCTGCCCTGTCAGTGGAGCATTAGGATGCACCTCTGCAGAGGGGTAAGACTCCCCCAAATGGGGCTACCTGTTGGCCATGGGTGGCGACCCGTGATGCCTCAGAACGGAGTCTTGGTGGATGAGCCCCCTCTGATCAATCAGCTGGTCACATCAAGCACTAGCTCCTATATGATTGCCCCAACCCTATTGCCCTTATGGCAAGCCCCAACCCTTTTTATCATATGGGTAATAGAAGATGGTGGCTGAGGGTTTTCGTGTCCTGGGAATGACGTTAAACTCTATCTGATGGTGAGGTTCCAGTTTTGGAGGCTTGGGGAATGTGGAGCACCCCGTTCATCACCATTGCTCCCTGGTCCACTCTGATCAGGAGTGGTAGTACCTGTTAGGGTCCCATCTATGGGTTAAATAGAAAAATGTTTTTATAAAAGAAAAATTGATTATCCATTAAGAATGAATTTATTTCAAAACTTTATTGGCATTATATAACCCGTTGAGGTTGATATGCCATAAAACAAAACAAGCCAAAACAAGCCATTATTTTAATCACACAAAAATATTTGTTTTGACACTATTCAAAATGGCAGCAAATCAGGCAGAGTGCTCCAGGGTGGAACAGAGGTCTGTAATCAAATTTTTGGTGGCTGAGAAGTGCAAACCATATGAAATTCATAGAAGAATGTATAATGTGTACAGAGGAGCATATTTTACTAAAAAAAAAAAAAAGAAAAGATGTTTACAAATGAGCTAGACATAGATTTGACCGTCCATGGAGTGGAAACATACTGACTCTCTGGTAAAGAAAAAGTTCCGGGTGCAGCTGTCAGTGAAGAATGTGATGTTAACAGTCTTCTGGAACATCAAAGGACCTATCACTATTGATTTCTTACAGATAGCTTATCTGGCCTAATATATTCTTTGGCCTTCCTACTCCTTTTATTAATTCTTGGAATAATAGAAAGACAATTACAATTCCAACCAACTACAAATGTCTCTATTATTGTCTTGTGTATTTTCATTGTTCCATTATATCATACTAGAAGCGACTACCAAGCATCACCTGGGTAGAGTGGGGTGACTGGTATATTGTTTACTTTTGAGAGATACAAATGCTAGACATTTTTAAGTACAATTTTAATGCTTTTTGTGCAAAAATTATGATTGATTTGATTTATATTCGAAGATATTTAAGATATACATAGAAATAGCATTAAAATTGTACTTAAAAATAAATAAATCCAAACACTATTAAAAATGATTGTGATTCTGCGCCCCCCTCCCCCAAAAAATGTTGGTACGACAGCACCTCCTCCTTTCTTTAAACTTATACAAAAAGTTTAAAATTGTAAAATTCTTATAATTAAGAAATTTTTAGAAAGAAAAAAAAATTGTGTGTAAGTTTATGCTCTGTTTTTAAGGAAAAATGTTTGAAATTATAAATAATCACTTATTTTAATTTCTTTCTTTAAAGAACTGAGTCTAAACTTACATATAGATTTTTTTCTAGAAATTTCTTAATTGTAACAATTAAATAGTTTATGTTAGTAGAGAACCAGCCTTGGGATCAGAAGGTTCCGGGTTCAATTCTAGTCCCGTCAATTCTGTGTATGAGTAGCACAGATTGGGTAATCTGATCTGTGTGGTAAAGTGGGGAGCTGACGGTAGGTTTGGTACTACATCTCAGGGAAACAATCTCCCTGGTTTAGAGTTAGTGAAAAGGGGATAGACTCTCTTTCTGTCTAGCTGATATTGACAATAGGTCACTGTACACTTCCACAAAACCAAACCAATTGGTTGTTTAGCCTACTTTACTTATTTTTTCCATGCTGAAAATAACGCACAGACACAAATAATGCCCCCCCCCCCAAAAAAAAAAGAATATCTTGCTTCCATGTTTAATTATCGAAAATAAATATCCTGTTTTCTGCTCATTTCCTGTTTGCTAATTCTATGTTCATCTTTGACCCATTTTTGAGGGTCCTGCTTAGACGTAACCCAACATATTTTTGTTACAATGCCATATACCATCGTTGGTTATATACACAAGAGTTCTCATGGACAATTTATTTAGATTGTCATGGATATCCGTGCTGATAGCGCGACATGATGATGATAATGATGATATTTTTTTACATATTGAAGTATTTTGCAATAGCTCTTCAGTAAACATCAAACATTGTAATAATTAAATTATCATATTATGGTATATCTACAGATCTGCTAGTAATATTTATCTTCTCTCATAAGTATTATTATCAATTAATTGATAATTGAAAATCACTAGAAAAATTTTCGGCTGACTTCTGATTTAGGTCGGAAAATTAAAAGGAAAGTTTTTTGGTGGTACCCAATAACAGTTTAACTACAGTCTATGAATTAACATTTTGCGAATTGGGTTACGGTTTTAGGGGATTAAGGTTGTTTTTAATTACATATTGCTTAAAAAAAAAAACAAAAAACCCAAATTACTATACATTTATTTAATTAACCATTGAAATTAATTATTGAAACTATTATTGAGACAGTTGTTTGTGTTAGTATTGCAATGTATAATTTCAATTAACATTAGTTTAAAAAAATATTTTTCAACATTAAATGTATAGTAATTTTGGTTTTTTTTTTTGTTTATTTTTTTTAAGCAATACGTAATTGAAAAAACAACCTTAATCCCCTAAAACTGTAACCCAATTTGCAAAATGTTAATTCATAGACTGTAGTTAAACTGTAATTGGGTACCACCAAAAATCTTTCTGTTTTAATTTTTCCGACCTAAATCTGAAGTCAGCCGAGTTCTTATATATAGAGAGAGAAAGTGTAGAGTATCAGAGAGAGATATACAGATACATGACTTATTTGGTTGTTATTTTCGACTTCGCCGAGTCACCATGTTGAATATTCACTTCTTTCTTTCTTTCTCCAGCCATGATGTCTACGTCTAGTCTGGTTTCTCTTTACCTGTTGTTTCTGTCTTCTCTTATTGGTTCTTCATTTTCTAACTAAGGAAATGCTTAATTAATTAATAACGCTTATTGCTTTTCAAAGTTTTACTTGTCTTTTGTAACTCACCGCGCGGAGCTGACAGCCGGGCTGAAACACGTCTGTTTCATCCAGGATCTGGCTATCAACTGACTAACTAACTAAATCACGTGATGTGTGAGATTCCTGCTTTTACCAACATCGGGTGTTTTTCCACAGAAACTGCCGTCTATGTGTTGATTTGAAAGCCGTATTCTACAGGTGCTTATCAATAATCTATGCTACCACATATATTATGCAACACATTTTGGTGCTTGTGGCATAACAGTTATTATTGTCATGTGAAATTGACTGGATGAGGTTGTTTGCATTTCACATTGCACTAATATACTCAAGAATGGCATGAATCCAGCTATGGGTAAATAGAATGGCAGGTTCTGTGCTATGGTGGCTAGTCTAGGAGAAGGAAAACTCTTAATTCAAATTAGTTGTAATCTGCTTATGAATTGATCTTGTGTTGCATCTTGCGAAGAGAATTCTTCTCCATTCTCAGTGCATAATGAACAGCCTTGTATTTTCTGTTAAAAAAAAAATAAAACAAACTTAGTTAAATCCTACTTAACGGACATAAATTCCACCATCGTATGTCATCCCGCCGAAAGAAAAGAAAAATAATAAAAATCAAGGAATTAACCGAATTTAATGAATTTTTTAGTGTTGATATATTAATAAATAAACAATATAATGCACCAGTTATTTTATTTTAAAGCTCTTAGATTTTTTCAGAACCATGTATCTTTGAGGCGTAACACAGATTCACAAACATGTGGTTCAAAGATAATTGACCTGAACAAATGTAAATGTTTTTAAATAAAATAACTAGTGCATTATATCTTTATTCATTAATGTATACTGAAATTTCATTAAATTCAGTTAATTCTTTGATTTTTAGTATTTTTTTTTTCTTTCAGTGGGATGAAATATGATGGTGGAATTTATATCCGAATTAACCAAGTTTGATGAAATTTTCAGTGTTGATATATTAATGAATAAACAATATAATTCACCAGTTATTTTATTTCTTCATTGATATTACTCCCAGGTCCTCTCTGATCCAGGGTATTAGGGTCCCATCTGTTGATTAACACTTAATATCCTATACCGCCTTATTCCACCTGGCTGGAAGTCACATTCATTTTCCTAATCCACCCCAAATGCTAGCCTTTGTTTAAATGTAATCTTAAACATATTTAGAAGTCTTTGATTTATGGGAATAACAGGTAACTTTAAATGAAAAAGCCATTTTTTTAGCCATATCCTTATAGGAATGGGGCTCTGAACTTGAAAAGCCTTTGTTTAAATGTAATATTAAACATATTTAGCAGTCTTTGATTTAAGGGAAATAACTGGTAACTTTAAATGAAAAGGCCATTTTTAGCCATTTTTTGGAATTGGGCTCTGGACTTAGAAAATTCTCAACAAAATGTTAAGAGTTAAATAGAAAAAAATGAGTATAAAAAAAAAACATTGAGTATCAAGAATGAATAACAAGGAAGAATGAATAAAACAAAACATCTTTAGCATAGAATAACCCAACAAGGGTTGACATGCCGTAAAGTCCAACCAACCAACATATATAAAAGATATTGAAATGAACCAAAATCTTCTATTTTCTGTCCTGTTCTTGTCTATTTAATTCAGTTGCTTATTTGAAGAAGCAAACACTTAATAACGTTGGTGACTTGTGTATAAATTCTCTTACATAGTCCAACAACAACAAGAATGCATGATATTGATATGAAAGACTCTGTAGTTCAAACTTTAAGTGGATATAATGTGCATGTCTTGTGATTGAGTGGGCGTAAGTAAAAGCTGCATTGTGTGCACAACAACAGGGAAATTTACATAGAGAACATTGTATACACATGAAAATATCAATCACTTATTTGGCTTTTAGACTTGCTTATTGTAGGAAATAACTATTAAAAAAAAAGAAAAGAAAAGAAATACAAGAATATTATTATTATTTTTTATATATTATTATTTTTTTTATTATATTATTTTTTTTATTGAATTTCTGTTTGAAACTTGTTGTTGCAATTCACTTGCTTTTCTGTTTTGTCCGCTCCGATTCACTTCTAACTAATAAAATAACTGATTCGTTTTGTAAACTGCGGCCATTTTGTTTTTTTTGTTCTTTTTGCTTTCTCTCTTGTTCTTTTGTTCTTTTTTTTTCTTCTTTTTTTCCTTTTTTATATAAAGTTCACTTTTTGATGTTAATGGTTTTAATAGTAAATTGGTATTTTCATTGCAGTAAATAACTTGTTCTGAAACAAATTTAATATTAGTATTATTTGTATTATTCGGACTATTGTCCTCATCTTCATTGTTATCTGTACAATGTTTCGGCTGATGTGCCCTCCGGCCTTCATCAGGTATTTCTTGTCGGACTTGGAATCTTCTCGGACTCGGGAACCTTCTCGTCGTTATTGAAGTCAGTCAGTCAGTCAGTATACTGTTGGTTTGAATAATAGCAACTGGCTAAGCACAACTGCCAGTGCCCCAAGATAGCTGGTATTTATGGACGTCAAGAATAGTCCATTCATGTATTTGGGTGATTCCATTCCTGATTGGCTGCTTGGTTTCTATGATGTTATGAGGCTTCATAAATACCCTGTCATTTTGAAGTAGTATTGTGACAAGATTAGATTCGTATTCAGTTATGACTACTTGTTACCTTGTCTTACCAATTCGACGGTAATTGGAACTATTCTATATTCTACAGTCATAATTGGGAGCCATCACGGAAGTTTGAACCTAACCCTTTATTCAGGCCACGGGGGTATCCTGTTCTCATTCCGCTAACCATAACTGGGGTAGAGGCGTTAAGCTGTAGTAATTATTATTCTATGTTACTGCTACCCCTGATTGAACCTGCAGCCTAGAGTAAATTGTCACTTAGAACTGTCTTAACCTAACTCCTTTATCCACTAGGCCATGTGTTCAATAATACAAATAATACTAATCATCAAGCCTCATCTCAAAAATTCAGAGACGTAACTTCAATATTGTTTCCAAATAATTAAAATAATAATTGCTATAAATAAGATAAAATAATTTATTTTTATTTTTATTAATTTTGACTAGTATTTTCTTTGGTAATTATGAACTTTTGTTTAGTAAATTAGGGTGACCCAGAAAAAAAAGAACCCACAAATTTTGTAATAAAACTGTTAATTTTAACTAGGGGGTTTAGGGTTTGGGTTCTGTTTTTTTTTTTTTGTCACCCTGTACACACCCAGAAAAAACAGAACCCAAATTATTTATTTATTTTCCCATTAAACTAACCCTAAACCCCAACCTAACCCTAACCGCCCCCTAGTTAAAATGAACAGTTTTATTACAAAATTTGTGGGTTCTTTTTTTTCTGGGTCACCCTAATTTACTAAACAAAAATTCATAATTACCTTTTCTTTCATCTTTTTAATTTTCACTTGTTTTTTTTTTTTTTGCAAATCCTATCTATAACTTTATATAGAAATCAATTAAAATGAGTGTAATCTTTTACTAGCAGGACCTGTGGATATATCACAGTATGATAATTCAATCATTACAATGTTTGATATGTTTACTTAAGAGCTATTGCAAAATTAGCTCAATATGTAAAAAGTATAATAATCTTGATTTAACTCTCTCTCACTTTTTTTTTCTTTCCTCCTTTTCATTTTTTGTTTACGTTCGATTGAAACAGATTGCATCGATTCCATGCACTCAACCCATCTCTATATCTTTCTCCTACTCTCTCTTTCTTACTTATCATATTTTTTCTGTGTACCATGTCCTTTTTCTTCCATTTCTTTCTTTATAATAAAAACAAAATAGTCCAATATTTAGTTGGGTTGACGTGACTTATAAAAATGAAGGAAAGAAAGAAAGAAAAAAAAGAGCAAGAGAGTGTTAAATCAAGGTTATTATACTTTTTACATATTAACTATTTAGGAATAGCTCTTAAGTAAACATATCAAACGTTGTAATAATTAAATTATCATACTGTGGTATACCCACAGGTCCTGCTAGTACTTTTAAGTAATCAATCTTTGATTATAAAAAATTTAGAAAAAAAAAATTAATTTTGTTAATATTTCAGTATTTACCATATTTGACGGCATATAGGACACCCTTTTTTTTCCAAATTTTGGCTCAAAAAACTAACCTGCGTCTTATATATCGTACGTGAAGTTTGAGACCTCCCGTAGGCCTAGGCTAATCTTCTCTATGATGCTCACTAACCCAGCTTACGCTCAGTACTTTTACCTACCCTAAACTCCATGCATCCTTATTTTATTGCTGGTATTGTTATAATCAAGCACAGCTAGACTGTTTTTAACAATATATGCTTAAATACACTAAAACTTTTTTTCCTGAATCTGACCTGCTGAAATGGGTGTGCATCTTATATGCCGTCAAATACGGTATTTATATCATCATTTAAAATACTTGTAAATATATGCACCCTCCGGGTGCAAGTATTTAAGTTTTGATATAATAAAATATTATATTAAATTAGAAAGGATAATGAAACTAAATAAGAATGCAGATAAAAAGATTTGAAACAGAGGGTGGGGGGTGTATAATCGAAAAATAGAACAACTGAAACTTACTCTTCCATCACTCACATATTTCATTGCTAAATTTTCCTAATTTAACTATTTAGTTAAAATAGGAAGTAAAGAATAAAATTACATTTATTTCTTTAGATTTCTTTAAAGATTTTCCCTGAGATTTTTGTTCATATTCATTAAGATAAAGCCAAAAAATAAGAAATCAATAATACTGAGCACATATTTATTAAAATCAAATTTTTGATATCAATATGCAAATTAGCCTTCCTGTTCACACTGTAAACCACCATTTTGTTGTATATATAAATACAATAGCAGGTTATTAGTAAAACAATTTTATTGATAACTGAGATTTAAATAAAAATAAAATCATGGAGAATGTGATAAATAACTAAGGGAACTTTGAATTGAGTAAGTAATATAGTTTCGGTTGCAGACAGAAAAACATACAATCTCTATTATAATAAGATGTAAATTTTTTCTAAAAAAACCCCAAAAAAACCTGTAAAAATAGAATTTGAAGTGAAAGTCCACTATTTTACTATTCAAATCTGTTATTTAAGGTGCAAGGAGCTTATAACATTGGATGAGGCTTAATATAGCAATGATTCATAATGTTCCTTTTAATAGTGCTAGCAGCAGCTACCCAGTGTTGCCAGGATAGAGGGGGATTTTTTAAAGTTAGTCCCACAGATCCATTATTACTGAATCGTGAGTTAAATCCTCATGGGATGCCCCATTTAAATCCCTATGTAAAAAAAAAAAAAGATCTTGCATTGGGGGAGTCTTACCCTTCTGCAGAGATGCAGTCGGTTTATTCTAACGCCCCATCAACAGGGTGGAGTATTGTCATGATATATTTGTGAAAAATGATGAACCTGCTCAGTAATTAATTAGTTGGCCATTTAAGCAACAGCAGATACTGTTAGCAAACTGAGTCTTTTGTTTATAAAAAATAATTTGATTTGGTATTGAATGACCCGGAAAGGGTTGAGATGCCATTAAACAAAAAAAACAAAGCATCTAGGTATGGCTAAAATTTCATGTTTTTTTAACACCCCGATTAATTAAAATTCAACAAAAAAACAAAAAAAAAGAATGAAACAATGTAACTTTTGCTGTATTATAAAGAGGAAAGATAAAAAAAAAAAAAATCGCATGTAAAAATTATATCAAAAATAAAAATAAAATAATAAATAAAAATTAAAAATTTAATAAAATTTAAATTCAAATAAAAATTTAAAAAAAATTTATTTAAAAAAAAAATTATTTAAAATTTGAATAAAAAATTTAATAAAATTTAATAAAATTAAAAATTAAAAATTTAATAAAAATCAAAATAAAATTATATCAAAAATAAAATAAATAAAATAGAATAATATAAAATAAATCTTTATATCACATTATAAAGAGGAAAGATAAAAAAAAATCACATGTAAAAATCATTTGTTTCACGGTCTTTATACAGAATTTTATAAATTAGATTCTGTATTTACGCCAGGTAGCCACTGCTAGTTTTAAATAGAGCACATCTTCAAGAAAGAAGAAAAAACCCCAGCAAAAATGATCCATTTTCACAGATAGCTGGGAGGGAAAATCAGGTGGATGTATACCTTTCCCAAGAGTATTAGCACTGTGTGAAATGCAAGCAGTCTCCAGGCGTGATGTAATGGTTTTAATCTAGTGTGGACATGTAGTCAAAAGTGCCTGATTACAGACAGTTTCTTGCCTATGCAGTTTTCAGGCCAAGTATGTATATTTATTCTCTCTCTCTCTCACTATCTATCTATCTATCTATCTATATATATATATATATATATATAAGTAAAGTAAAGTAAAGTCGACGGGGCGGCCTAAAGTCGGTATCAGCCAGTCAGCGAGGGAGTCTATCCCCTTTTCAATAGTACTAGGCCAAGGAGATTGTTTTAGCATCTGAGGTGGAGCGCCACACCTACCATCAGCTCCTTACTTTACCACACAGATCCCTGTGCTACTCATATGCTGAGTTGGTGGGGACCTGGTATCGAACTAGGAACCTTGTGGTTTCTAGCCGAACGCTCTACCGACTGAGCTAGGTGGCTTACCGGTGAATATGGGCACGATTGTTGGAGGTGCACAAAATCCAGGTGTTAAGTCAGTGATATAACAAATACAAAGTTCATGCCCCGAGTACGTTCGGCACTTAGAATTGCCATCATCAGGGGTGATGTGTTCCAGTTTTTCAAATTATATTAATGGATGTGGACTAATCCACGAATTCCACCCAAATATTAAAAAGTTGGCCAGAAAACTTGAAAAAATCGCAAATAAAATTGTTAAACATGAGATGTGTCTTTTGTTTAATTCAACATGCATGAATATAAAAATGCTGCCCAAATACATACACACACACACACACACACACACACACACACACACGTGTGTGTGTGTGTGTGATACTGTGCTAATTTTGGCACAAGGTCATATTTCTTGAGTACTCAATGATAATCAAGCTCATTGTGAAAGCCTTGTAAGTCCCGCAGGCTAACCCTTGCTCTACAAGTGCTCTTACATTCATTCTATATTTGTTATAAAGAAAAGCTTCCATTTTTTTTTATTTCTAATATTTTATGTTTTTGTTTCTTAAAGAAGGATGGGTATAATTAAAAGCTGCTTTTTTTTTTTCTTTCTTTCTTGTGACATTTTGTCTTGGGTTTGTGTACAAGCTTTGCTGCCTGTATTCTTTCCAGACAAGAGAGAGAGAGAGAGAAGGAGAGGAATAGAGAGAGAAGGAAAGCAAGCGGAGAAAGGAAAGCAAGCAAGCAGAGAGAAGGAGGGAGAGAGAGAGAAAGGAAAGCAAGCAGAGAGAGAGTGAGAGAGAGGAAAGCAAGCAGAGAGTGAGAGAGAGAAAGGAAAGCAAGCAAGCAGAGAGAAGGAGAGAGAGGGAGAGAGAGAGAAAGGAAAGCAAGCAGAGAGAGAGAGAGAGAGAGAGAGAGAGAGAGAAGAGAGTGAGAGAGAGAAGGAAAGCAAGCAGAGAGAGAGAGAGAGAGAATGAGAGAGAGAAATCAGAGAGAGAAAGGAAAGCAAGCAGAGAGAGAGGAAGAGAAGGAGACAGATTAAAATAACTCTAACCCACCTACATTCTTTTTACAGTTTACTTGCTTGTTGCATCTGGTCACCACTTGAGAAAATTATGACCAATTTATCTATATATATATATATATATATATATATTATATATATATATATACTTACCACACCCAATTTTTGTTTGTTTAATCTATTAAAGTCTTCTCCAGTTGTGGATGTCTAAAATGGGATTGATCCACAAAGTCTGTCTACCATAAAAGTCTTTTGAGGAGGTGTACGTGGTGTAATGGTTAGAATTGTAGAAAATGGACTCGTCGACCCGAGTTCAAATCCTGGACGAGGCTGTTTGCATTTCACATAATGTGAAATGCTAATGCTAATACTCTTGTGAAAGGTATGAATCCAACTACAGAAATAGTAAGGCAGAATGGGCTCTTTAACCTTGGTTAGGTAACTAGTCTATGAGAAGGAAAATTCTGAATTCAAACCCGTTACACTCTGCTTAAGAAATTGGAAAATCGTTGGAAAATAATTTGAAAATTTCATTAAAGTTGGATAATTCCCTGATTTTTGGTAATTGTTTTAAAATTAAGAAATTAAAAAAAACTTAATTATCTCCTTTGAACATCACTATATCACTTTATCCAATCATACACATCCTATGTCTTTGAATGTTCTGAATTTTTTGCATTTGAAACATCTTCACCTGATGATTGCCTCACATGAAACCAATATGGTCGTGAATGTTCCTTTGTCACCTAATAAATAGATATGTAAAACCTTTATATATTTATTTTATTATATTATATTATATATATATATATATAAGAGATTTATCCAAAACTTGGTAGTAAGGGATGATTCTATATGTGATTTCTAGATCCACTGTACTAATATTGATGATCCAGTATGTATAAATACAGTGAATCATAAATCACTAAAGAGAGCTCAATGTAAAATAACCTTTTAGATATATACAGAGCAATATTTATCGATAAAGGAAGAACTCAATACAGTAATCCCATATAAATTTATTTCGACAAAAATTGGGGCCCATATAAATCTAAGTTGATTTAAACCGGCTCCCAAGTTTTTGCCTCATCAGATGGGTAACAATTCACTTATGACAAGCATATCACAAAAACCCCAAAGAGCTGAATATATGTAAATTCAACCAAAAACAAAAAAATATTTAAAAATATATATATTTTATATATATATATATATAATATATATATATATATATATATATATATATATTATATATATAT
Source organism: Doryteuthis pealeii (assembly GCA_023376005.1). Lineage (NCBI taxonomy): Eukaryota > Metazoa > Mollusca > Cephalopoda > Myopsida > Loliginidae > Doryteuthis > Doryteuthis pealeii. The sequence continues at coordinate 14,934,997 of CM042167.1, forward strand.
ATGAATTCATTCAAGTAATGCACATGCCCACACACAATTATATGACAATAAATCTTAAGTAACCTTCCTTGTTAATACACACATTTTAATTGATGTGACAACCACTCCTTCTATGCAAGTTACCAAAGCTAACTTGTTCCTCTTGCAAACTTTTATATAAAAGAAACTAAATATATATATTTACCAACCCGTATGCACAAGCAGGATGTGACACAAGGTCAATTTCTTAAGATAAGGACAACAGTTTGAAAAATCTAAATAAAACAAATTATCAAGCCTCCTCTGAAAAATTGAGATAAACTAAGCTTGCACATATTGCAAAACTTTTGGACTCGCCCAATTATACAGATAAAATTCATAGCTGAAAGGCCATTAAAGATACATTTCTTAATTAATGCATTGTGGATATATATAAAAAAAAAATATTGAAATAAACAAAAATCTTCTATTTTCTGTCCAGTTCTGTCTTGTCTATTTAATTCCATTGTTTATTTGAAAGCAAACATTTAATAACGTTAGTGAGTTAAATCCTATTTAACGGTCATAAATTCCACTATCGTATGTCACCGCACCGAAAGAAACAAAATACTAAAAATCAAGGAATTAACCGAATTTAATGAAATTTTCAGTGTTGATATATTAATGAATAAAAGATATAATGCACCAGTTATTTTATTTCTTCATTGATATTACTCCCAGGTCCACCCTGATCCAGGGTATTAGGGTCCCATCTATGGGTTAACTCTTAATGTCCTATACTGCCTTATTCCACCTGGCCGGAAGTCGCATTCATTTTCCTAATCCACCCCAAATGATAGCCTTTGTTTAAATGTAATATTAAACATATTTAGCAGTCTTTGATTTACGGGAAATAACAGGTAACTTTAAATGAAAAAAGACATTTTTAACCATTTATTGATAAACCCTTATATGTATTGGACTCTGGACTTTGTTTAAATGTAATATTAAACATATTAGCAGTCTTTGATTTATGGGAATAACAGGTAAACTTAAACCCTTTCACTCCCGGGTGAAGTCTCGTGGCGTAAATGGCTAACTCTGAATTTTGCACATTGTAGTAAGTGAGTTTGAACTCCAGTCACACTATTCGATTTTCACTTTTGACTAATACCCTGTGGGAAAGATATGAACACCCTCCTCCGCCAGGTATGGATTGAATAGTCACCTACTACTGTTCTAGTATAAAGATGGCTTTTTGCATTAATAAACATGGTGGGTTGATATGCCATTAACAAAGAAGAAACCAAATTTTTGATTGCCTACTGGTTGTCCCAGTCGATTTTCATTTTCTTTTAACCGTTTTAAAATGTTGAACTCAAACTATAATTTTGTCATATCCAAAACTTAGAGAAAAAAAGATGTGAATAAGGGTACTGTTGTATTATTATCCAAAGTGTTTCTGCGCTTAATTAGGGCTATGTCACTTTAAATTTTCTTTTTGTCTCATTTATCCGACAAGAAAATATCACTAGATTCAGAAATTTATGTGCACTCTTTTTGATATGCGCTCTTTTTCCTTTCTTTTTTTTTTGTTTTTTAGATAGATTTTGTTAACTCTTTTGATTTACATGCGCAACTCTAATTATACAATTTTTGGAAAATAACAGAAAACTTGAAGATTCTAAAACAAACATTAAACAAAAAAACTTATTTATATATTTAAATGTAGCTGTTTTTGTTTAAATGAATAATCTTTTTTCTTTAAAAGAATCATTTTGAAAAATAATGTTGCTTTCTTAACAAGTTTCAAAGATCTAACGTTAGTTGATTAACTAATCTGTAAGATTTTGAAACTTGTTTGCACTGGAGGGATTCTTCAGTTGATTCAAAATGTTATATGCTTTCATCGTCTTTAACTCTGTTGCAGTTACGCCCCCCCGCGCCCCCAAAAAAATAAAAAAAAAAAAAAACTTATCAAAAGAGAAAACACATTTCATTGGTAACGCGTCAAGAAAAAAAAAAAAATCATTGACATACTGTGGCAATTAAGGGCAGGACGAGCTCTCATAAACAGCACTGTGAAAGTTTAAGCAATGTCTTGAGATTTCAATAACATTGAAATCAACTTGAACGAAAATTTACTATTGATTTGGTGTGCGCAGGCACACACACACACAACACACCAATTTTCTTCCCGCCACGCCCGCCCAAGAGTTTTGTATTATCAGGTTTCAAAAAAAATTGAAGGTGTATTGGAAAGATTGTGATTTTTCTTTCTTTTTGCGCTCTTGGTAATATTTTAGATATCTTGGTCATTTACTACCTTGTATGGACTCGAGCCATGGCTGTAGGATATTTAGGATAAAGAAGAATATAGATGTGAAGGGGGGTGCTTGACAACTGTTTATTGTTTGCCTGTTTAACTGTGTGTGGCGATAGAGAGATTTTTAGTCTGTATAACTGGTACAATTTATTTTCTGATCAGCTGCATTGGGGTTAGGGGAGATCTTGTAGGATTATGAAGGGCTTGACCGCTCGATGCTCTCTGGAAAACACTCTGGTGGTTGAGAATACCACTCATGAATGGGGAGAAGGGTCCGAGGTGGGTATCCCTAAAAAGGACAGCCACCATGCCTTCTCTCCTTAACTCTTTTCTCTTCTTATCTTTATTTTGTTTACTATTATAGGAGCTATGAGAAAGATGTCAGTGTGGGGTGGTTAGGGCTGGAGCTTGCCAGAGACTTGTGTCACCATCTTAAACATTCTGCTAACCAATGCCACTGGAATGTGGTAAAGCAACTGGGAATCTCCAAGGCATTATTTTCACGCATCGCCACCTCAGCTCCACCCATTCACATTCTGCTTCTCTATCAAGGGCCTCCTGCCAAGGGCCATGTTCCACACACACACCACCGGCAAAGCTCGAGAGAGGAAAGCCTCTTTTTGGAGGTTTAAACCATTCAATGTTTGAATAGCAGGAAAGGTGTCTCTCTTGTCCAATTAAGATGGACTCTGTGTTGGTACGGGTCCCTTTGGAAGTGATGGTGACCTTAAGGGTGCAGAGTTAGTATAGGGTGATGTGGAAGGGATTACTTCTATCTTATAGAACTTAAGGTGTGTGAATAGGGAAGACAGGAGTGTGGTAGTGAGGGGTTGGACTCTGTATAAACAAATGTTCTAGTAAGGGCCTGATTTCATTAAGACGGGGAGATTGGTGGGCTGGGTAAGATGGGGTGAGCAATTAGGGGAAAAAGTTGATTAATGAAGAAGAGAAATAAGGCTTTTTATTTAATTTTTTTTTTTACAATAGTGAAAAGGTGTCCGCATTTCTCCCTCCTAATCTTCATTGGTCCAAAAAATTTTAGGAAATACTATCTTTTTCGCTAGATTGATGCAGTTCATGTTTGGTTAATTCGGATTTTGGTTTGTATGCTGAATTCTGTAATGCACGAAAACATCCAATCTCTTGTCTGCTGATCAAAGGTACAAAAGTACATTTTTTTTCTCTAAATAATACGTACAAGAAGTCTTCGTTGAAAAGGGGGGGTGGGCTCAATCCCTCCAAAATGATGTAGTCATCTTATTTAGCTTAGTTGGCACAGTGGGAATTGAACTCACTAACTAATAGGCTTGCTAACGACTGCTTATTAAGCCTATATAGCACACAATGTGGGCACGCCATCATATATAATAGCACACACACACACACTAGGTTGTCAATAAAAGTATCGAGATTGGAGCTGTATTTACCAAGATAGAAATTGTACAACGAATGGAATGTGAATTTTCAGTAATACAAGGGTGTGCTGAAAAAGTAAAAAAATGCTCGAACTATTTTTTTGATACACATCTTTTTTTTTTTGTGTGTGGTGTGTGTGTGTATGTATATTAGAAAATAATCTTTCCTTTAATTTATATATCAGCAACTCACCGATCATTTTTCATAATTTTCTCTTTTAGGCATGTCAATCCGCTTAAAACTTTTTAAAAACTTTATTTTCACAAAACTTACTCCTGGCTATAACTATGAAGGTTAAACTAGTTGAAAACAATCAACAAAATTAATGAACTAAATTAGCATTTAATTTGGACTATCATTGTTGCTCATATATGTATTATATATATATTTTATAATATATTATATATTATATATATATAATATATATAATATATATATAACAAGCTACAATATCATGAGGGATTGAAGTCACTATTTCAGTAATTGATCTGTAAGAGAACCTCACTAACATGCTCCAGCCATTTACCTAATTTAGTTTGGGAAAGATAGCACTATAGAGACCCAGTGAAAATTGAGTTTCACTACCATAGTACTACTAACGAAACAAATCAGCAACCATTGATGTATTAGATGCCTATATTAAACATATTATTTAGATTTGGTCAAAGCTTTATTGATCATCTTAAATAATCAAACTCACTACTTTTAATATTGATTGCATGCTAATTGTTAGCCATTGGCAACTTGTTCAGTCTTTATGTTCTTGTCATCGTTATAATATTTATTTAACTAAAGTAAAGAGCTTAGCAAATTTTGAATGTTTGTCCCAGTCTCACTACTACTAAGGGAGATCAGTTGATAAAGATATGTTGTATTGAATAGGAGTCAAGTTGAGTTGTTTATATATATTGATTTATTATCTGATTTTTGTATGTTACAAAGACATAGCAAAAAAAAAAAATTAGTAAATGGAATGGTTTGTTTTGTGCTCTCTCACTGTGCATTTAAGTAGTGCCTCCGCTCTCCCCCCCAAGCTGGTTGGTTTGAGTGTGCAGGATGCTACTCATTTAGGATGTCTTAGGTACGGCATAACCTTGGAGTGCCCATTTCTTTCTAGGTCTAACAACTGATTGAATGTCAGAGTTTTCCTTCTCTAAACTGGTTATCATACCAAGGTTAAGCAGAACCCAGTCTGCGCTACTATTTACCCATAGTTGGAAGGACATAGTTGGATTTATTATTTTATTTTCCCAGTGTAATTTAAGCACTATGTAAATGGCAACGCCTTGTCTCAGGGAATTGAACTTAGGTAGCTGAATTCACTTCTGCTGAACGGTCAATGTTATGCATGCCATGAGCACCTTCTTTAACATACTCTCTAAGGGACTAAAGTCAATTTTCAATTTACAATTTGACAATATTAGTGTCAGATCAGTATCTCTTTTCATTTGATAATGATATGATTAATTTAAAGGTTGAATGTTTAGTCAAGGGAGATTACTCGCTAAGCTAGATATATTCCAATTTGAAATTTGATTTCAGGCTCTTAAACAAAACATGGGTGAGACAAATTGTAAAAATTTATAGAAGTTAATCTGCTCATAGCTTAAAGGTTTGAAGCTAAGATAGGGTATTTTATCCAACCATTCGCCATAGGTAAGATGTGACACAAGTATGGGGCATCTCAACGAGGATCAAACCCTTAACTCAGTAATTGATCGGATTGTGAGACTAGCTTGGCTACATTAATTGGATGCTAAGACTTTGAAGCTAAGTATATAATATGACGCTAAGTAAAGTATGTAATGTATGTGATATTGGACGGTGGTTGTATGTAATTTTCATGTAATAGTAGATGGGATAGATAGGGTATTTAGCCCAATTCCGTTGCCATGGTAGGATGTCGACTTTTATGGTACAAGTATGGGGCATACCAGCGATGATCAACACACCTACCCCATATTTAAGGATCTTGTGAACTAGCTTCTACCATTACTTTTCAATTTGAAGCACGTATATAATACCTAAGTAATGTAGATCGTAAATATTAGTGATATTGGGATGGTGGTTGTTATGTAATTTGTTGTGAATAATGGGATAGATATAATAGTTATGTACTATGGCCAATTGAATTGAAATGACAGGAATTGAATGTTGAAATCAAAATATATTTAGTACGGTGGGGGGGACACTCATTTTTATCACTTACGCCTTATGGTAATAGAACAGTCCAAAAGTGTATAAATTCAGGAGTGACGCAAATTCTAAAGCATTAGTTTTTTCTTTCTTTTAAAGATTTTTGTCTCTTCATTTCATTTTCAGACGAGCGCTCTTAAAAAAATAATGTTGATGTTCCAGTTGCTTTTGCATTCAGTTTTCTTTTAATAATCATATCAATTCTATCAATATTTGAAGCAACCTTAAGGGCAGTATGATTTATTATTATATTATTATGTATTATTTATTATTTATCTATTTTTATTCCTTGCAATTTTTTCACACGCATCATTATTTGGTGCTCTTTCCAGGAGGTGAGTGACAGGCAAGTCTCCTCAGTCTGACAGAACTCTTCTGAGTATATAGCCAATCTTAATGTTGTTACCGATATGGTCGTAGTTATTTATTCTGTTCCAATTCATCGCAGAACTCTTTTCCAAAGCCTTTGGGGACTGTTCCAAGGGCACAAACTAAATTGATCATCATCATCATCATCTACTACTACTAGCTACTACTACTACTTACTACTTGATTATAATCAAATATAGCAGACTACTTTATAATACATATAGCAGACTACTTTTAAATTCAACTAAGTTGCAGGATGAATGAATACCTCAATGCTTGTATCTTTGTAAGTATTTGATAAGTGAGTTATCGTTTACTAGAAATAATACTTAGAACATTTCATCTAATATTATCAATACGCAATACTACCTACGTTATATACTTTCTAGGAGTATAAGTGTGCATCACTGAGGCATAGTATTCTATAGTCTATGAAAGCCAACAACCCTTCTGCCCTTCTCTACTCGGGAGTCGAGCATGTTTAAAGTGAAAGTGTGCAATCTCAACAATTAAGAAAGAAAGGCGGAAATAAAAGGAGGAATAACTTTACACAAAAATATTGTCATGAAATTATAAAATCGAGTAATGTATTCTTTTCAGTAGAGCCCATTTTATTTTTTAGTTAGTTACTGATAGTTTCTTGCCATAGGCGATTTTAAAACCAAATTTTTATTTTATGAATGGTGTTGGAGGATCATTTCATGTTGGGGGGTTCACTGTAATAATACAGGTCTCTGTAGTGAGAAACTCGATCTAGGTGTGTAACGGACAGAGCAATAAATGAATAAATGAAAACTTTAATTTTGCTTTAGCTCTATGTTGAAGTATGCTACGAGCTAAGCTTGTTGCATGTTGTTGAAATAATATTATATAAGCAAATTTAATATTTTTCTCTTCATTTATTCATATACATCATGCATATACTTATATATAGTATAGTATGTAAGCCTGCTATAGTATTAGTAGTATATTATGGGTGTAGCGAATGTTATATATATATGATTATATATTAGTAGATGTAACGACAATAAAAACTTTAACCATTCTTTTATTATGCCACAGATTTTCATTAAACGTCAGTGGCTTAGACACACAATTGGAAGTGATATTTTCCTTGTTTATTGTGTCAAGTTTCCTTAAGTGTAAGTCGAAAAGTCATATTTTCTTAAAAATTTTTTTTTTCAAGAAATTAAATTAAATCTATCTTGATTGTAGAGCTCTGCTGATATGTTATTGGAAAACATACATAGGGGTTTGAATTATTCCACATTTCAGCTGTTCAAAGATCTCTCACCTGGCCTTTCGGGTCGGGGGTCAGTGAGCTTCGGCCGGGCTGGAGCCGGTATGTTGTACATAATAGCGTTCAATCCAGGGGCGCATCCCCCGGCACACACTGCCTCAGATTTAAAGGGGC
>CM042167.1:14942775-14980275 GCA_023376005.1 Doryteuthis pealeii
AGGAGAGGAATAGAGAGAGAAGGAAAGCAAGCAGAGAACGAGAGGGAGAAGAACAGGAAAGCAAGCAAGCAGGAGAAAGGAGAGAGAGGGAGAGAGAGAGAACAAGCGAAAGCAAGCAGAGGGAGAGAGTGAGAGAGAGAAAGGAAAGCAAGCAGAGAGAGAGAGAAAGAAAGAGAGAATGAGAGAGAGAAAGCAGAGAGGGAGAGGAATGGAAGCAAGCAGAGAAGAGAGAGAGAGAGAGAGAGAGCACAGAGAAAGGAGAGAGAAAGAGAGAGAGAGGAAGAGAAGGAGACAGATTAAAATAACTCTAACCCACCTACATTCTTTTTCAGTTTACTTGCTTGTTGCATCTGGTCACCACTTGAGAAAATTATGACCAATTTATCTATATATATAATATATATATATATATTATATATATACTTTACACACCCAATTTTTGTTTTGTTTAATCTATTAAAGTCTTCTCCAGTTGTGGATGTCTAAAATGGGATTGATCCACAAAGTCTGTCTACCATAAAAGTCTTTTGAGGAGGTGTACGTGTGTAATGGTTAGAGTTGTAGAAAATGGACTCGTCGACCCGAGTTCAAATCCTGGACGAGGCTGTTTGCATTTCACATAATGTGAAATGCTAATGCTAATATCTTTGTGAAAGGTATGAATCCAACTACTCTCCCTCCAGCCATGGATAAATAGTAGGGCAGAATGGGCTCTTTAACCTTGGTTAGGTAACTAGTCTATGTGAAGGAAAATTCTGAATTCAAACCCGTTACACTCTGCTTAAGAAATTGGAAAATCGTTGGAAAATAATTTGAAAATTTCATTAAAGTTGGACAATTCCCTGATTTTGGTAATTGTTTTAAATTAAGAAATTAAAAAAACTTAATTAATCTCCTTTGAACATCACTATATCACTTTATCCAATCATACACATCCCTATGTCTTTTTGAATGTTCTGAATTTTTTTGATTTTCATTGCATTTGAAAAACATCTTCACCTGATGATTGCCTCACATGAACCAATATGGTCGTGAATGTTCCTTTGTCACCTAATAAATAGATATGTAAAACCTTTATATATTTATTTTATTATATTATATTATATATATATATATGAATTCATTCAAGTAATGCACATGCCCACACACAATTATATGACAATAAATCTTAAGTAACCTTCCTTGTTAATACACACATTTTAATTGATGTGACAAACCACTCCTTCTATGCAAGTTACCAAAGCTAACTTGTTCCTCTTGCAAACTTTTATATAAAAAAAAACTAAATATATATATTTACCAACCCGTATGCACAAGCAGGATGTGACACAAGGTCAATTTCTTAAGATAAGGACAACAGTCTGAAAAATCTAAATAAAACAAATTATCAAGCCTCCTCTGAAAAATTGAGATAAACTAAGCTTGCACATATTGCAAAACTTTTGGACTTGCCCAATTATACAGATAAAATTCATAGCTCAAAGGCCAATAAAGATACATTTCCTAATTAATGCATTGTGAATATATATATCTTATTATAATGGAGATTGTGTGTTTTTCTGTCTGTAACCGAAACTATATTATAACTCAAGTCACAATTCCCTTAATTATTTACGTCAAATTCTCCATGATTTCATTCTTTTAAACCTTCAGTTATTAATAATAATTGTATTACATTATTAATACTGTTGATCATATCTACGTATATAACATGCAATTGTATTTATATATAACAACAAAATAGCGGTTTACCAGTTTGAACGAGAAGGCTAATTTGCATATTGATATTTAAAAATTTTATTTTAATAAATATGTGCTTGGTATTATTGATTTTAATTGTTTGGTTTTATCTTAAGAAATAAAACAAAATCTCGTGGATAAATCTTAAAAGAAAATTTATTTACAAGAAGAAAATACTGTAATATTATCCTTAACTTCCTATTTTAACTAAATAGTTAAATTAGGAAAATTTACCAATGAAAGAGGGGAGTAATGGAAAATGATGGAATAGTTAGTTGTTCTATTTTTCGATTATACCCCCTCTGTTGCAGATCTTTTTATCTGCATTCTTAGTCAGTTTCATTAGCCTTTCTAATTTAATATGATATTTTATTATATCACAACTTAAATACTTGCACCCGGAGGGTGCATATATTTGCTAGTAAAAAAAAATATTGAAATAAACAAAAATCTTCTATTTTCTGTCCAGTTCTGTCTTGTCTATTTAATTCCATTGTTTATTTGAAAGCAAACATTTAATAACGTTAATGAGTTAAATCCTATTTAACGGACATAAATTCCACTATCGTATGTCACCGCACCGAAAGAAACAAAATACTAAAAATCAAGGAATTAACCGAATTTAATGAAATTTTCAGTGTTGATATATTAATGAATAAAGATATAATGCACCAGTTATTTTATTTCTTCATTGATATTACTCCCAGGTCCACCCTGATCCAGGGTATTAGGGTCCCATCTATGGGTTAACTCTTAATGTCCTATACTGCCTTATTCCACCTGGCTGGAAGTCACATTCAATTTCCTAATCCACCCCAAATGATAGCCTTTGTTTAAATGTAATATTAAACATATTTAGCAGTCTTTGATTTATGGGAAATAACAGGTAATTTTAAATAAAAATTAACAGTTAATAACATCATATTCACACATTCACTATACACTTAACATCTTTCATTTTGTCCCTCACATAAACATTACAGTGTCCTGAAGATGGTACAATATACCGAAATGCTTAAGTATTGACACATAAAATTGTTTCCCCTAATCATAACATCCTGTGTTTGTTATATTTTTGAAATGAAAAGGCCATTTTTAGCCATTTTTTGATAAATCCTTATAGGAATTGGACTCTGGACTTAGAAAAATTCTCAACAAATGTTAAGAGTTAAAAAAAAATAAAATGAGTATAAAAAAATTTGTTTAAAAACATTGAGTACCCATCAAGAATGAATAAAACAAATCCTCTTCAGCATAGAATAACCCAACAAGGGTTGACATGCCGTAAAAGTCAACCAACCAACATATAAAAAATATTGAAATAAACAAGAATGAATAAAACAAAACATCTTCAGCATAGAATAACCCACAAGGGTTGACATGCCGTAAAGTCCAACCAACCAACATATATAAAAAATATTGAAATAAACAAGAATGAATAAAACAAAACATCTTCAGCATAGAATAACCCAACAAGGGTTGACATGCCGTAAAGTCCAACCAACCAACATATATAAAAAATATTGAAATAAACAAGAATGAATAAAACAAAACATCTTCAGCATAGAATAACCCAACAAGGGTTGACATGCCGTAAAGTCCAACCAACATATATAAAAGATATTGAAATAAACAAAAATCTTCTATTTTCTGTCCTGTTCTTGTCTATTTAATTCCATTGTTTATTTGAAAAAGCAAACACTTAATAACATTAGTGAGTAGTGAAAATAGATCACTAATTGGGACTGAGCCTATTTTATTAGTGACAACCCCAAGTGAATTTAACAGGTTTGAATTCAAAGTTTTCCTTCTCCTAGACTGGTTCCCTTACCAAGGTAAAAGAGCCCAGTCTGCCCTACTATTCACCTACAGCTATTAGAACTATTTTAAATTAGTGAAATAGATCAATAATTGGGACTGAGCTTATTCTAGTAGTGACCACCCCAAGCGGATTTATTAGGTTTGAATTCAGAGTTTTCCTTCTCCTATACTGGTTCCTTACCAAGGTTAAAGAGCCCAGTCTGCCCTACTATTCACCTACAGCTATTAGAACTATTTTAAATTAGGGAAATAGATCACTAATTAGGACTGAGATTATTCTAGTAGTGACTACCCCAAGCAGAGTTTAACAGGTTTGAATTCAAAGTTTTCCTTCTCTTAGACTGGTTACCTATCCAAGATAAAAGAGCTCAGTCTGCCCTACTATTTACCCATAGTTGGAGAATATATGGATTCATACCTTTCCTAAGGGTATTAGTGCTATGTGAAATGCAAACAGCCTCGTCCAGGATTTGAACTCGTGTCAACGAGTCCATTTCCTACGACTCTAACCATTACACCACGCACCTCCAAGAAACTAAATATATAAACTAATTCCTCTTCTTATAGTACTGCTTGCTTTCTTGTTGCTTCTCTGAAAAAATATCAGGTGATTTGTTAACATGTTTTTCTTGTGTGGGAAGCGTCCATTTTTGTTGTGTTGGCCGATCAAGAGTGAAATCCTGGGAATATTTGTAATTCTCTACATTCAACTCTTCTGCTTATTTATGCGCTCTGTGCATAAGTAAACATCTACAATCTCATCTTGAACAGTGGCTGAGAGAGATAGAGAGAGGGGGAGAGATAGAGAGAGAGAGGGGGGAGAAAGAGAGAGAGAGAGGGGGAAAGAGAGAGAGAGAAAAAGAAGGAGAAGAAAGAGAGGGGGAGAAAGAGAGAAAGAGAGAGAACGAGAGAGAGAGAGGGGAGAGAAAGAAAGAGAGAGAGGGGGGAGAAAGGGAGGGGGAGAGAGAGAAAGAGAGAGGGGGAGAAAGGGAGGGAGAGAAAAGAGAGAGAGAGAGGGGGAGAAAGAGAGAGAGAAAGAGGGGAGAGAGAGAAAGAGAGAGGGGAGAAAGGGAGGGAGAGAGAGAGAGAGGAGAGAAAGAGAGAGAGAGAGAGAGAGAGAGAGAGAGAGAGAGAGAGAGAGAGAGCTCTAAGTGTGCTACTGCCCTTGAGTTTGTCACCCCCCCCTGCACTCCCATTCTTCTGTTACCCAAAAGTGGCACCTGGGGCAGATCTCCATCACCCCCCCCCTCCTTAGCTATGTTACTGACCCACAGCAAAATCGGCAGCGTCCTTCAGAGTGTTCCAGTTTTCTTTTCTGTTGGTATATTACAATAAGTTGAAAGGAAAAATAAAGAAGAAAATGCTGAATGGATAAAATAGATTTTATTTCATTTTATTTTAATGACACTTGTTTCGGCCAGGAGTTTACCCATGTACATATGCACTCTATCTATTATTATTTTAGATACAAAATAAAATAACAATGATAGAAAACTACAAAATTTGTTTAGTATATAATATGAACAACATTTACTCCGAATTAATTTGAATTAAAACAACCCCTCCCCCACCCCCAATATAAATAATAAATAAACAAAAAAAAATTGACTTGAATTATTATTATTATTTTTTTTTTTTTTCCAAGTTTAACAGACAATCTTAAATGACAAATTTAATGCAGGCACTTCAAAAATCTGATTGCAATACAGTCTTGGAATCGCAAGATTTTGAGTTTGATAGCAGTCCCCGCCAACTCAGCTTATGAATAGCACAGATTGAGTAATCTGTTCTATGTGGTTAAGTGGAGAGCTGATGGTAGGTGTGGTGCATCACCTCAGCAAAATAATCTCTCTGGTCTAGTGCTAGCAAAAAAGGGATAGACTCCCTTACTGTATGGCTGATACTGACAATAGGCCACTCCACCAACTTTACTTACCAAATATATATATATATATATATATATATATATATATATATATATATGAGAGAGAGAGATGAAGACTTCTAGCACCAGTACCTACTGCTATAGGTGTTCATATCTGCAACACCTGTGCCATAGAATGTAACTGTTTTTTTTTTTTTTTTTTTCTTTCTCTCAGTATCCTTTATCAAGCAATGCCAATAGTCGAACATGAGTTTGCTGCCATCATATATATATATATATATTATATATATATATATATATGTGTGTGTGTGTGTGTGTATTTGGGCAGTATTCTTTCATTTATACATGTAGAATTAAACAAAAGGCACATCTCCTGTTTAACAATTTTATTAACAATCTTTTCAAGCTTTTAACTTTTACATTTGGATGGAATCCGTAGATTAGTCGACCAAAGTTCATATCTCAAGTACTTTCGGCACTTCGAAGTGCCATCATCAGTAGTGATGTGCTTATGTTACTGTTTTTTCAAGTTAGTAGTAGTGAGAGTAACTAGGAGGGAAACTCATAGAAATTATATTAATGGATGTGGAGGCTGGAAGGAAGAGAATTGATGAGAAAGGTGCTATAGGCATTTTAAAATGTGTGTACTGCATTGGAAATTAATCTTATTTAAGGATGGTCTGTATTGTTTGATGTATAAAGCTTCTAGTATTTGGAGTTTTTGTTTATTTTTTTCTTTGGGCAGAATGTGTGTATTTTCTGTTAAGATATTTCGGTAATTAGTGTGGGGGCATGCATGTAATTTTAGGTGTTGGGAAATGGAGCTGTCATATGAAGAGTCAAACGGCATGACAAAGTCGTTGAGGTAAAGCCGATATAGATATTTTCATTTTTTTGGGAGACCACAATCTCCTAAGGGACATTTAAATTTATATGTATTCATAATTCTGACTTATTCGGTTACTTCTTTATATCAACAGTCAAAATTATGACTCACTTGATTTTTTTTTGTCTTCTCCATTGTCATCCTCTCCTCAATATATATATATATATATATATATATATATATAGTATTCAATTGCCACTTTCCATTGCAGTAGGATTGTAATTTATCCAAAGAGTGCTCAATATATTATAAAAATAGAACATTAATAGTTGTAGAAAAAATGTAGTTTCGATCTTAATAGATCTCATCAGGACTATCTCAGAGTTTTCCTGGAGATCTTTCTTGGTAAAACTTGGATAGTCAACTTCTGTTATTGATTACGTTCTCTACATATGTATTGAGCACTTTTCTATAATCGTTGTTATTATTCCGACTGATTTGTTTTTTTTTTTCTGACAGTCAAAATTGTGACTTGTTCAAATGATGAGTGGGGGGAAAAAAATGAAAATTTCCCAACCAATTTCTTCCAATAAAAATAAACCAAATTAACACCCAGGTAATTCCATTTCAAATCATACAGGCCATGTCACCTACCCCTTTCAAATTTTCTGAAATTTTGTCCAGGTGTGGACAATATTAAAGTTAGATAATCCTCAAAATTTGAGCTTCCAATTAAAAAAAACTGGCGGAATTATGTCAATTTTTATCTCTCCAAATTTAGTGGGTGTGGGCGTGAAAAATGGCGACTTTTTGTCATCTATGTTTCTCTGTAAAATGAGTTCTATAGCTTCCCTACTCCTAAAAATTTGTTTATAAAAGCATTTTCCCCCGAGGAATCCAAAAATGCTATCAAAAAAGTCTTAAACTTAACCAATTTTAAGTTATTAATGATTTCTGATTTTTTCATAGCAAGATCAATATCCCGATGTGGCCTGCATCTATGACAAAATGTTTTTCTATTATTATTTAACATATATTGAAATTTTGCACTTTTATGTTTTAAGTGTTTCCATTCAGCCATTGAATAAAGTCTATATGGAGCAAAATAATAGTCAGAGTGCAATAGAAATGACCAGGATTATGTTGGTGGTTGGATATATTTGAAATAATATAGAAACACTATATTTCCCTTGTATCAATCATATTTTTAATCAGAGTTTAACAGTATTATCTGAGTTATTCGGACTATTGTCCTCATCTTCATTGTTATCTGTACAACATTTCAGCTTATGTGCCCTCCAGCCTTCTTTGGGTATTTCTTTTTGGACTCGGAAACCTTCTTGTCGTAATCAGGAGCCATCACGGAACTTTGAACCTAACCCTTTATTCAGTCCATGGGGGTATCATGTTCTCATTCCGCTAACCATAGCTGGGGTAGAAGCATTAAGCTGTGTTATTATTCTATATTACTGCTGCCCTTGGTCAGGATTGAACTTGCAATCTAGAGATAACTGTCACTTAGAACTGTCTTAACCTAACTCCTTTATCCACTAGGCCATGTATCCAATTCAGAACAGGACTCGGGAACCTTCTTTTCAAACTCAGGAACCTTCTTGTCGTAATCAGGAGCCATCACGGAAGTTTGAACCTAACCCTTTATTCAGGTCATGGGGGTATCCTGTTCTCATTCTGCTAACTATAACTGGGGTAGAGGCGTTAAGCTGTGTTAATCATTATTCTCTGTTACTGCTGCCCTTGACCAGGATTGAACTCGCAATCTAGAGATAACTGTCAATTAGAACTGTCTTAACCTAACTCCTTTATCCACTAGGCCATGTGTCCAATTGGATAATAATAATAGTAATCATCAAGCCTCATCTCAAACATTCAGAGAAATAGAAAGAGTTTAACAGGTTTGAATTCAAAGTTTTCCTTTCTCCTAGACCTACAACAACAGCAACAACAATAACCATTACACTACACGTGCCTTTTAATATCAGAATCAATAAACAAAAGTTCATAGATGATGTTGTTATGGTTTCATAATATAATTGTAATTAATCTTTTTGAAATGAAGTCAGTCCCTCTAATATCATCTCTGCTGAGAAAAACAGAAACATGTTGGCCAACGCTATTTATAATGTAGATCTTGGTGAAACCATGGCAACATTAGGCAGCAGAGTGCTACTTAACCTGATATATATATATATATATATATATATATAATGTTATATGTACTTTAGATGTACATTTTCATTATTTAGTAGCATCTGGTTTTAGCTACTGAACTTGTGTGTTCTCTCAAGAGAGACATTTTATAACCTCCGTTGAATTGGATGGTTTCACAAATAATGGTGAGGAAAAGAATTTAAGAGGGTATTTTTGGGAATTATCAGATGAGTTACTTAACAGAATTTTATCTGTATATATCTATCTATTTACCAACCCCTCCGCATGAGCAGGATACGACACAAGGTCAATTTCTTAAGCGGAGTTCAACAGGTTTGAATTCAGTTTTCCTTCTCCTAGACTGGTTACCTAGCCATGGTTAAAGAACTCAGTCTGTCCTGCTATTTACCCATAGCTGGAGGGAGAGTAGGATTCATACATATTTTCCCAAGGGTATTAGCGCTAAGTGAAATGCAATTACCACTTGATTCAGTGTTAAATGAACTGAAAAGGGGAATTTGCTGCCTGGGCAACAGCTCATCCTCCATATCAACCCGCCCAGGTTTCTTCTATTGTGAACTTATTTTTTTTTGCCAAAACTTTGTTACATGACCAAAGCAGGGATTGTAAGCAATCTGAGTCATTTGTTTATCAAATGACTTGATTCAGCATTAAATGAACTGAAAAGGGGGATTTGCTGCCTGGGCAACAGCTCATCCTCCATATCAACCCGCCCAGGCTACATAATTAAAAAAAAAAAAAAAAAATTAGTCACTTTTCCCTCGTCTATTGTAGACGGAAGGATGCCAACATCAACGAACTGAAAAGGGTTGATATACTGTAAAACAAAACAACCACAAATTGATTCCATAAGAAACTAAATATAACCCTTAATTTTTTTTCGGCCACATGCTTCAGCATATGCGGACGGCATTAACAAATGTAAATAGTATCTAAGGTCAAAACAAACTAATATGAAACAAACAATTCTTCTGTTTTATATCACGACAAAGAAATGATTTCAGGAATGTGTGTCTGTTTATTTTATTATTTGTTTCATTATCTATTATGAACTAGAAGTGGCTACCCAGCGTTGCCTGGGTAGAGGCGGGGTAGCAAAAAAGTTAATCTCGCAGATCCATTATTACTGAATCATCAGTTGAATCCTCGTTGGATGCCCCATTTAAATCTCTATGTAAAAAATAGACCTTGCATTGATCCAGCTACTCTGAAAAGAAATCCTAATGTCTACTATCTAAAATATCAAATTAAAAAAAAAATCCATGCTGTTATCGTTTAAATTTTATTTTTTAATTATCTTCACGAATATAAATCAAATCTCTATTATTTTTGCTCAAAAACCATGCCCTGGTGATATTTAATGTGTATATATAATTACTTTGTCATTAATTGTTTTATTTTCAAAGTTTCCTCCGGACATACATATACACACAACTGCTCTTTATATATGTGTAGATAGACTAGCAGCGGCTACTTGGAGAACGCCTGGGTAGAAGGGGATTTTTTAAAGTTATTTCCACAGATCCATTATTACTGAATCGTGAGTTGATTAACTTACAATTAAAATCCCGATGTAAAAAAAAAAAAAAAACAACCTTGCGTTGATTCAGCCACTCTGAAAATAAAAATTATTGTCTACTATTTAAAATCTTAAATGCAAAAGAAATTCTATGCTGTTATCATTTAAATTTTATTTTTTAATTGTCTTCACAAATATAAATCAAACCTTCATTATTTTTGCTCAAAAACCAAGCCCTGGTGATATTTAATGTGGACATATATATACACACAACTGCCCTTTATCTAGAAGTGGCTACCCGGTGTCGCTTGGGTAGAGGGGGTATTTAAAAAAAGTTACTCTCATAGATCCATTATTACTTATCGCGAGTGAGATCCTCACTGGTTGCCCCATAAAAAATCCCCATGGAAATATATAACAATATAGTAAGAAATTCAATGATTTACAATTTTTTTAAAAATAAGATAAAAATGATGCAATTAATTCAATCAATCAATCAATATATTTCAAAGCGAAAAAAAAAAAAAACATACAAAAAAAAATAACATGCAAATGACTTTCCCCTCTATTACTTTTCAAATTTGAACTATTTTTGCTCAAAAACCAAGCCCCGGTGATATTTACTGTCTATATATATTTTCTTTGTCGTTAATTGTTTTATTTTCAAAGTTTCCTCCAGACATACAGATGCACACAACTGCCCTTTATATATGGATAGATAGAAGATTTATTTTTGCCAAAACTTTGTTACTTCTTCATGTGAACATATTCTTTGCCCAAAATAGCGTGTAAAATTTGTGCTTTAAAACATTATATAAACTATATAATTCTTTATTTTTAGTATTATATGGATTAATTAATCAAGTGTCTATGCTCTCACATATATATATATATTCAAAAGTTAAGGATTACATCTTTAAAATAATATTTTAAATGTAAAAAAAAAAAAATAATAATTCCAAAAATAAATATTGTAATACACAAATTCTCAGTGATGTTTTTAATTCTATAAATTATTTTCCTCTTATTCTCTCTCTTGCCCACTTACTCCCTGGTGTTCTTAAAAAATGTTTATTCCGGTCATGAACCGGATACTTTTGCTAGTATATATATATATATATATATATATATATATATATATATATATATATTATCCGGTCCATGACCGGAATAAACATTTTTTTAAGAAACCAGGAAGTAAGTGGGCAAGAGAGAGAATAAGAGGAAAATAATTCATAGAATGAAAAAACATCCCGAGAATTTGTGTATTACAATATTTATTTTGGAATTATTATTTTTTTTTTTTTTTACATTTAAAATATTATTTTAAAGATGTAATCCTTAACTTTTGAGTGTTTTGGAACATAAATCTATTTTTCTAAAAACTGCTTTTTACATTTGACAAAAACTCAAATTCAATTCTTAATTGCTTATTGCGTTAAAAAATGTTGATTTAATCTATTTTCTTTTTAACCCCTAAAAAATAACAATTAAAAAAAGTGAAGTATTAAACTTGTGTCCTTATTTATTTAACTCTATCAGCTGAGGCTGTAGAATACACCGACAGCACCTCTGTTGTTTAGTAATTTTCTGTACATAGTGTATTTAATTATTTTGTTATTGATTTTCAAGAAGAAACTATTATAAGTGTTTTAAAATCTTAACATGTTTATTTATTACATAATTTACTTTACACAAAGCTCCCATTTTAGTCAAATATTTGACAGAATTTAATGTTTAAAATGTATCAAAAATTAATTACATATGTAATATTATTTTTCTTTTTGTACTGATGCTCATTATGTTACTACTTTTCGACTAAAAATTTTGACCTTAAATAATCAATTAATTTTAATTTGTTTTTAAAGTGAAAATTGGCGCTTGAATTGTTGATACCTAATAAAAATACATATTAGTAAAATAAAATCACTTTCCTAAAATCATATGCTTAGAATAACATTATTTTTGCAAATTCCAAAAAGTCAGTGCGTATTATACAGAATTTTGTTGCTAAAAGTTAGGTGTGTGTATCATAGACTAATGCATATTATACATAACTAATTACGGTAAAAGTTAAGAGAGTGTTGACATAAACTGCTTATTTTTATTTAAATTAAACATCTTTTTATTTCCTTTCAATCGAGCATAATTATTTTCTCTTTTTTCAGGTCCACAAAATAATGAAACTTTGTCCGTCAGAGAGTAGCCATGGTACGCTCAAGTTGGATATTCGCTCACAAGATGCAGTGCTGGCTCTAGGAATATATTTACTGGAATCTGGACTGCAGGTAAAAAACAACATTAATTTATCTCCATTTTGTACTTTTTATACAACAGACAAGTTTTGTAATAATGTGTTGCCAAAATAGAGGAACGGTATACAGTGATGCTGATAGGTACGCGTCCTGCGTCACTGACACATAAAAATCTAAAAGGACGCAGAAAAATCATATCCATGTGTCCCAGTGTTTTTTTTTTTTTTTTCTTCCACCATCATTTCCAGCTGACTGTAACATTTCAATATTTTCTTGGAAACAAATTACAATGTATGGGGTACAAGGTAGGGGTTAGATGGCTTTAGTTGTTCGTAGATAAAAACTTTATAATTTATTAAGAAACTTTAGTTGGTGTTATATACTGTATCAATTGACAGCACTGGGGTGTAGTACACTGGATTAAAAACCAACACAGGTATACAAAAGAAAGCTGGACTTTATTTTCTTTCCTCGGTTGGCGTGGATGAAAGGAGGTGTCTGACCCGGAGTGGTAGTACCTGTTAAGGTCCCATCTATGGGTTAAATAAAAAAATGTATTTATAAAAAATTGTATTATCCATTAAGAATTGATTTATTTCAAAACTTTATCGGCATTAAATGACCCACTGAGGTTGATATACCGTAAAACAAAACAAAACAAAACAAACTGTATAATAGAATGATTATTTGTATTATTTAGATTTTTTCGGACTGTTATTGTTGGAGTTTTTGTATATATAAGGTATGTGCCAGTTCCCCGCTTATACTTATAGACTGGCCAAGGTCATGTGATTGACTCTTCTAACCAATCACTGGCAGTACTAGTGGCCTGATAAGATACTTAACCCCCCCCCATGTTGGTCACACATCAAATACACACTCTTGGACGACACACATAGGATTGCCGGGATTTTTACCAATACTCACAAAGGACTTATACGATTACCAGTAACTGAGGACATTTTAGTAACCATAGGATTCTCATTGTGGACAGACTCTTTATCAAGGATTCTACCAGATTAGCGCTTCTGCTATAAGGCCCCGGAATGACCCTTAAAAACTTAACAGTTATCCTCATTTTTATTGTTATATACACAACGTTTCAGCCGATATGCCCTCTGGCCTTCTTCACTCCAAAAAATCTAAATAATACAAATTATCAAACCTAATATAAAAAATCCAAGCAATTTGAATAATGTCTAGATGTCTCGATGAGTCTGCCAATTCGAAAAAAAAAAAAACCATCTTCCCTCAATTTCTAACTTTAATCCTGATTTGGATTTCACTGTTTTGTCGATCATAGCATCTCAGTGAAATTGTCTTTACGAGGGCAAGTCAAAAAGTAATGCCATTTTGTTTAGGACAGGTATAATTATCAACACCGGAACATATATCATACATCAAAATGAAGCTGGTTCTCTATGGATCACATCCCTACTACCCCACATAGTTACCATTTCTCTCAATAGCAATGTTCCACCTTCGTTCTGTTGACTGTTCTTTGAGCCACTTCTTCACTACAGATTTCACTTCCTCATCACTGGAACAATGTTTGCCTCTCTTTGGCCCCATGAAAGAGGGTTTGAGAGGCAAACATTATTCCAGTGATGAGGAAGTGAAATCTGTAGTGAAGAAGTGGCTCAAAGAACACTCAACAGAATTTTATGGGGAAGGGATACATGCTCTCATTCGAAAGTGGAACATTGCTATTGAGAGAAATGGTGACGATGTGGAGAAGTAGGGTTGTGATCCACAGAAGACCAGCTTCATTCTGATGCATGATACATGTTCCTGTGTTGGTAATTATACCTGCCCTAAACAAAATGGCATTACTTTTAAGCTCAGCTATGTGGAGAAGTAGGGATGTGATCCACAGAGGACCAGCTTCATTTTGATGTATGATACATATTCTTGTGTTAGTAATTATACCTGTTTTCAACAAAATGGCATTACTTTTTCACTCACCCTCGTAGATTCTTAACTCTTAACATCTTATACCACCTTATTCCACCCGGCCAGAAGTCACATTCGTTTTCCTAATCTACCCCAAATGATAGCCTTTGTTAAAATGTAATATTAAACCTATTTAGAAGTCTTGGATTTAAGGGAAATAACAGGTAACTTTAAATGAAAATAGGGGCCGGGTTAGCTCAGTCGGTAGAGTGTTTGGCTAGAAACCACAAGGTTCCTAGTTCAATACCGGTCCTCGCCAACTCAGCGTATGAGTAGCACAGGGGTCTGTGCGGTAAAGTAAGGAGCTGATGGTAGGTGTGGCGCTCCACCTCAGACGCCAATACAATCTCCTTGGTCTAATGCTATTGAAAAGGGGATAGACTCCCTCGCTGACTGGCTGATACCGACTTTAGGCCGCCCCAACGACTTTTTAAATGAAAAGGCCATTTTTAGCCATTTACTGATAAATCCTTATAGGAATGGGGCTCTGGACTTAGAAAATTCTCAACGGTATGTTAAGAGTTAAAACAAAAAAGAAGAAAAAACCCTCACTTTTTCTTGTATATTAAGTGTTTGTTTTTTGTTTTTTTTTCTTTTAGTACAAGGAAAAAATCCTTCCTTATTTGCTGAGTGTTCTTCGGGACCTACCAAAAGCCCAATGGATAGATGGACCAAAGGGTACACAAAAACACAGTGAGTACAGATGTCCAATATTTTCACCTCCTATCTATTTTTTTTTTATGTGTGTTGGACTATTCTTAGTTTTAAGTTTCTTTTTTCTCTCTCTTTCACCCATTTGCACTTTTTATTTGATTTGATTTGATTGTATTTATTTATTTATTATTTTGGTCAAATGAAATTTTGCACAATTCATTATTTTTGTTTTATAAACTGATAGAATATAAAAGACAGGGGATGTGTTTAAGGCATGTCTTAAATAATTGTCTTCAGGGGAAAAAAAGCACAGGAATTACAATAACAACTACATTACAAATATTCAAGCAAAATAAAAAACAAGATCTATCTGTAATATATATATATATATATATATATATAAAACAATAACATGACAATTCATATAACAATGATATATGTAATATAATAATCTATATAATAATATATGTAATATGTACATGGTATGAATAATATAGATATAATAATATTGGTATAGGTATAATAATATAGATATATAACATAATATAATAATAATAATATAGATATATAGATATATATGATTTTATATATGAGAATAGTGACTTACCGGTGAAATTGGCCACAATGGTTAGTTGATACAAGTTTCACAATGATAAGACAGCGATATAACAAATATAAAGTGCTCAATACGTAAGTAGAGCAAATTTATTATTATAATGGTATACACAGGAATAACCTACTCATGTTTCACCATAAAGATCTTCAGGGTTAAATCCACTGAATTAATCAAGATATATAGATATAATAATATAAATATAATAATGATATATAGATACAATAATATAGATATAATAATATAAATATGATATAGATATAGATACAATAATATAGATATAATATAGATATGATAATATAGATATAGATATAATAATATAGATATAGATATAATGATATAGATATATATATAGATATGATATAGATATAATGATATAGATATGATATAGATATAATAATATAGATATGATATAGATATAATATATAGATATAATATAGATATAGATATATAGATATATAGATATAATATAGATATATAATATAGATATATAGATATAATATAGATATATATATATATGATATAGATATAATAATATAGATATGATATAGATATAATAATATAGATATGATATAGATATAATAATATAGATATGATATAGATATGATAATATAGATATATAGATATAATAATATAGATATGATATGATATAATAATATAGATATAATAGATATATAGATATATAGATATATAGATATATAGATATATAGATATATAGATATAATAATATAGATATATAGATATAATATATAGATATATATAATATAATAATATAGATATATAATATAGATATAGATATAGATATATAGATATATTATATATATAATAATATAGATGATATATAATTCATATAAGATAAATATATATGAAAATAACAATTACCTCACAAATAAATATTCAAGCAAAATAAAGAAATAAGACCTACCTTATAAAAAATACAACCTAGCATGATTTTTCAGATGATTTTAATATAAGCCATCCCCTTAGAATACAGCCCTGTCGCTGGGGCTTTAGAATGCTCCGATTGCATCTCTGCAGGGAAGTAAGACCCCCCCCCCATCCAATGAGGCCGCCAGTTGACCATGAGTGGTGACCTGTAATGCTTAAGGATGGAACCCTGGTGGCTGAGCAGTCCATGAAATGCAACACTGCACTTTGGCCCTTACTTAGGCTAGACGGGCGGTCGGAGAGGCCTTCTCCAATCAATCCACTGGTCACTAGCACCTATATGATTGTCCCAACCCTATTGCCCTTATGGCAAGCCTTAACCCTTTTTATCATATATGTGCTAGAAGGTGGTGGCTGAGGGTCTTAATGTCTTGGGTATGACTGCATCTGATGGTGAAGTTCTAATTCTAGACCTCTGGGGAATGTGGAATACCCCTTTATCACCATTTCTCCCAGGTCCACTCTGACCTAGGTGGTAGTACCTGTTAGGATCCCATCTATGGTTAAATAGAAAAAAATGAGTTTAAAAAAATAATATAATAAAATTAGGGTAATTTTCACCTTTAGTTGGCTAAATTCCTAGCATAAGATTGTGCGTGTGCATTATCTGAAATGAACTTAATTGTTATTAAGAACACATTTTATGATATTTTTGTGTTAAAGCATGCAGTTGTATTGTTTTCGAAACAATTCTAAGATTTGTATATTTCGCACGGACACATTCAAAATGGCTACCGGCTTGTTTCAAAGTGAAAGTCAGTTTGCTAAATTCCTAGCATAAAATTATCTGAAATGAACTTAATTGTTATTAAGAACACATTTTATGATATTTCTGTGTTAAAGCATGCAGTTGTATTGTTTTCGAAAACGTTTCTAAGATTTGTTTTTTTTTATACGGAGACTTTCAAAATGGCTACCGGCTTGTTTCAAAGTGAAAGTCAAGGGAGGTTACTCTAATTGCCTTATTTGCTAGGAATTTTGACAACTAAAGGTGAAAATTACCACAATTAGACCTAATCTCAGAAATATAGAAAGATATTAACCTTAAATTTATTCTCTAGACATTGCGGACTGCTATACTCATCTTGGACTGCTATGTGTAGAGAATGATAATATAACAGGTAACACCTAATCTAAAAAAAAAAATATAGACATATTATTAACCTTAAATTTATTTGGTATTTCCTTTTTTTTCTTTTTTTTCTTTTTTTTTAAAAATTTTTTTTATTGTTGTTTCAATTTATTTAATTTTTGAAAATCTCAATGTATTTCCTTCTATTTGATCTGATTATTATGATTCTAATAGTTGTAATATCTTTGTTTGTCAATGTGTGTGCTTTTTGAAAAAAAAAAAAAATTGTTTGAATTTTCATCTGTCACCCTCTAAACATTGGCATATTTCATAGCCCCACCCCCCACACTGCTTTTTTAACTCTTTCATGTTCACTGGCATTGTTCCTACAACCAACCAGTTCATTTTAATACCATTAATGGCAATAATACTGTCATAATTGTTTCTCTGAATGTTTGAGATGAGGCTTGATGATTAGTATTATGTGTTATTCGGACTATTGTCCTCATCTTCATTGTTATCTGTACAATGGTTCGGCCGATATGCCCTCTGGCCTTTTTCAGGTATTTCTTTTCGGACTCGGGAACCTTCTTTTTCGGACTCGGGAACCTTCTTGTCATAATCAGGAGCCATTATGAAACTTTGAACCTAACCCTTTATTCAGTCCACAGGGGTATCCTGTTCTTATGGCTCCCGATTACGACAAGAAAGTTCCTGAGTCTGAAAAGAAGGTTCCTGAGTCTGAGACGGTTCCTGAGTCTGACAAGAAATACATGAAGAAGGCAGGAGGGCATATCGTCTGAAACGTTTTACAGATAACAATGAAGATGTTATTAACACAGATAATACTGTCATAATTGTTTCTCAAAGCACTTTCATTTTCCTCTACCCACCATTCGATACATTCGATTGTTACTTATATTTGTATTTCTGATAGATACTATTTTTACTATTCTATATATTTTTACACACCATTGTCTTCATCTTTGTCCACCCATCGGCTAGAGCATTAAATTGCACTGACTGCACCTTTGCAGAGGGGTAAGACTCCTCCAATGGGGCCACCTGTTGGCTGTGGGTGGCGACCCGTGATGCTTAAGGATAGAACCCAGGTGGTTGAGCAGTCCATGACTTGCAATACTCCACTTTGGCCCTTTCTTAGGCTATGCGGGCAGTCAGAGAGCCCCCTCCAATCGATCGGCTGGTCATGTTGAGCCCTAGCACTTATATGATTGCCCCAACCCTATTGCCCTTATGGCAACCCCCAATCCTTCTTCTCATATGGGTGCTAGAAGGCGGTGGCTGAGGGTCTACATGTCCTGGGAATGACGTTAAACTCTATCTGATGGTGAGGTTCCAGTTTTGGAGGTTTGGGGAATGTGGAGCACCCCTTCATCACCATTGCTCCCTGGTCCACTCTGACCCGGAGTAGTAGGACCTGTTAGGGTCCCATCTATGCGTTAAATAGAAAAACATGAGTTGATAAACAAAATTTGTTATCCATTAAGAATTGAATTTATTTCAAAAACTTTATCGGCATTAAATGACCCACTGAGGTTGATGTGCCGTAAAACAAAACAAACCAAACCAAACCTAGTCTTTTGGTGCCTTTAAACCTAGTAGTCATGTTATTAACCTGTTTAATACTTAATTGAGTGACCACTTAAGCAACACTAGGTACTGTAAGCAATCTGAGTTCTTTGTTTATCAAAATGACTTGATTCAGCATTAAATAACCCAAAAAGGGTTGATATGCCGTAAAACAAAATAATCAACCAATCAACCTAGTAGTTACAAAAGAATCTTCTCCAAAAAAACAAATTACCACTATACTGACTCCTTATAATTAAGCACCCTAGGATTTTCCTTCCAAAATGATGACCCATTGTATTGAGGGGACATAGCTGCCCCCATACACCAAGAAGAATTTTCAGGGGTTTGGGAACAGCTGTCATTGCTACCCCTATGCTTTGATGGTCTTGAATCTAGTAGTCACAGAGTGATGGTCTTGAATCTAGTAGTCAATGGACCCAACTTTCCATGATATTGACTCCTTATGATTAAGCACCCTAGGTGTTGCCTTCTCCAAAATGATGACTACCTCCTGCGCACAAACACATGCACCATCCCAGACCACTAAACACACTCAGTAAAACCAAAGATGAATATTTCCACACTGTCGGCTGAGGCGTTAGAATGCACCGACTGCACCGCTGCAGAGGGGTAAGACTCCCTCAAATGGGACCACCTGTTGGCCATGGGTGACGACCCGTGATGCTTAAGGACGTAGTCTTGGTGTATGAGCAGTCCATGTCCTGCAACACTCCACTTAGAACCTTACTTAGGCTAGACGGGCAAGTCCATGACTTGCAATATTCCACTTTAGGCTTTTCTCAGGCTAGATGGGGTGTCGGAGAGGCCCCCTCTGATCAATCAGCTGGACACGTCAAGCCCTAGCACCTATATGATTGCCCCAACCCTATTGCTTTTTTAGCAACCCCTAATCCTTCTTATCATATGGGTGCTAGAAGGCGGTGGCTGAGGGTCTACATGTCCTGGGAATGACGTTAAACTCTATCTGATGGTGAGGTTCCAGTTCTGGAGGTTTGGGGAATGTGGAGCACCCCTTCATCACCATTGCTCCTAGGTCCACTCTGACCCGGAGTGGTAGTACCTGTTAGGGTCCCATCTATGGGTTAAATAGAAAAAATGTGTTTATAAAAAAAAAAAAAAAAAAAAAAAAATCCTTATTTCAAAACTTTATCGGCATTAAATGACCCACCGAGGTTGATATGCTGTAAAACAAACCAAACCAAACCAAACCAAAATGATGACTCACCTCCTGCGCACAAACACACGCATCATCCCAGACCACTAAACACACTCAGTAAAATCAAAGATGAATATTTATCAACTATTGGATTTCTCGTGATGCCTTTCATTTGCTTCTGTCTAACATTTCAGGATTTAAAAAACCTGCAGGCGACATGATATTGACAGGTTAGTTTACTTCATACCCCCATATTGCTGGGCGTCTCTCTCTCACTCACTCTATATCTGTCTCTATCTCTGTCTTCCTTCCATATGTGTGTGCTCTGTGCGTGTGACCTTGTAAAATCTGTGGTCTGCTGCAGCCACTTCAACTCGAGAGATGAAGGTTCTGGTCTTATTTCCGCCGCTGCTGCTGCCGCTGTCATGGCTGATCGTATTTGCCTTCTTCGTCACTTCCATCAAATTCTCCTCCTTTTTCCTTTCCTTAAGGATGGTTAGCTTTGTCTGTATCCCTTTTTTTTTTCTGCTTCCATCCGCTATGCCTCTAAATCATCATCATTAGCATCAGCATCATTGTCATTATCATCTTTATCCTCTAAAATTCTTCCTTATGTTATTTTGGTTGCATGATGCATGTTATTGTTTAGCCCTCACTCGTTGAACAGCATCTACACTCTGCTCTTTTTCACAAATTTTATTATGTTGATAATTGGTGGGGAAAAATAAAGGAACGAAAATGCTGAATGGATAAAATTGGTTTAATGAATTACCAACACGTGTTTCGGCCGAGAGTTTGTTCATGTACGCATTGTATTCTATTTATTATTATTTTAAATATGAAATAAAGGTTATTTCCTCTAAGTCTAACATGATCGAAGGTAACCACTCTTGACTATTAATTATTTATTTATTTTCCCATTAAACCCTATCATTAACCATTAACCCCCATCTTCTTTTTTCCTAGTAGATCAATAAATAAATAAATAATGTATCAGTCAAGAGTGGTTCCCCTTTGATCATGTTAGACTTATAGGAAATAACCGAAATAAAATAATAATAATAATAACAGAAAATTATAATTGGTTTAATGAATTACCAACACGTGTTTCGGCCGAGAGTTTGTTCATGTACGCATTGTATTCTATTTATTATTATTCTAAATATGAAATAAAATAATAATAAAGGAAGTGCGTGGTGTAATGGTTAAAGTCATGAGAAATGGACTCGTCACCCCGAGTTCAAATCCTGGATGTGGTAATTGAATTTCACTTAGCGCTAATACCCTTGGGAAAGGTATGAATTTTACTCTCCTCCAGCTATTGGTAAATAGTAGGGCAGATTGGGCTCTTTAACCTTGGTTAGGAAAAGGAAAACTCTGAATTAAAACCTGTTAAACTCCGCTTAAGAAATTGACCTTGTGTCACATCCTGCTCGTGCGGAGGAGTTGGTAAATATATACAATAATAATAATAATAGAAAATGATAAGATATTTAAGTATACAAAGAAAACGGCCTTCTTCAGGGTAAAATGTTTGATATTTGCAGTTAAAACGGTCAAAATACAAAGAATTTTGAAGTGTTAGAAAAAAATTTTTTTTTTTTAAATTTTTAAATTTTCTATTAGAGTTATTTTATTTCATATTCAAAATAATAATAAATAGAATACGATGTGTACGTGAACAAACTCTTGGCCGAAACACGTGTTGGTAATTCAGTAAGCCAATTTTATCCATTCAACATTTTCTTTCCTTTATTTATTTATCCTTTCAACAAATTTGTTGGATTCTTTTCCATTTTTCAACACACGCACATATATATATATATATATATATATATATATATATATATATGTATATATGGGTTCCATGTATGCTTTTTATATGAATTAGAGGAAAATTGTATGGCCTATATATTTAACTAATGTAAGTAACTAAAAGAAAATGTTGAAAAAAAATTAATGTACTTACAATTAAAGGCCATTTAGATTGAAGCATGAGAAAAAAAAAAAAGAAGATATTTTGCTGTGAATGTAAAAACACCATTGATAATTGGCAGAACTTATGTAAAGTTTTTAGGGTTAAATCCTACTTAACGGACATAAATTCCATCGTATGTCACCCCGCCGAAAGAAAAAAAAAATACTAAGAATCAAGGAATTAACCGAATTTAATTAAATTTTTAGTGTTGATATATTAATGAATAAACAATATAATGCACCAGTTATTTTATTTGAAAAATTTTACATTTTTTTCAGGTCTGTTAACTTTCAACCACGTATCTTTGAGGCATAACATAGATTCACAAACATACGTGGTTCGAAGTTAATTGACCTGATAAAAAGTAAAAATTTTTAAATAAAATAATTGGTGCATTATATCTTTTTATTCATTAATGTATCAACACTGAAAATTTCATTAAATTCGGTTAATTCCTTGATTTTTAGTATTTTTTAATTTATTTCAATGATGAAATTTATTTCTGTTAAGTAGGATTTAACCGTTTGTGGTATGTGTAGAATTAAAGGATTGCTTTGAAAAGTGTATGCATTTTAAAATAAGAAAATTAAAAAATTTGGTAATCTTCAACTTGTTCCTTGTAAATTCCTACTATAAATAAACTGAACCCTCATTTTATGTCTGTGTTTTTGCAATAAATGCTTTAAATATGTTTGCAATAAATGTTTTTAAATAAAGAAAATATATTCAGTATTGTAAAATAATGGGTGCAAGAAAAATAAAACATTTATTGCAAAAACACGGACATAAAATTAAGGTTCAGTTTATTTTATGGTAGGAATTTACAAGGAACAAGTTAAGGATTACCAAAAATTTTGTTCACTTTGAACCCCTCCTCACCCACTTTCATGATTTTCAGCCTTTCGTACTATTTCCTCTTTTATTATTTGTTCTGTCATGGCATTCTCTGACAAGATGTGACTCAATAAGTGGGTCCCGTTTTTTATAATATCCTAATTTATTTTAAAATGCATACGCTTTTTAAAGCAATCCTTATATATATTGAAGTTTTGGTTTCATATATGCTTCTTATATAAATTAGATGGCCTATATATTTAACTAATGTAAATAACTAAAAGAAAGTGTTGAAAAAATATAATGTACTTGCAAATAAAGGCCATTTAGATTGAAGCATGAGGAAAAATATTTTACTGCTGTATTTCAGGAATCCTATCCCCTTCAACTGGTGGTGAACATTATATATATATATATATATATATATATATATATATATATATGAAGATAGGAGGGTTGGAGTAAAATCCGACAGTAAAAGGAAAGTGAACAAAAAATAATAACTCAAACAAAAATATTTCTCCTCTCAGACTTGTTTGAGTTATTATTTTTTGTTCACTTTCCTTTTACCTTACCTCATATATATATATAATTTTCACTTTGCTTTGAATGAGTCCCCGGGAAAATTTATGGGTCCCAACTAAAGCCGTCTAACTTCTACCTTGTAACCTATCCTGTGTAATTCATTTCTAAGAAACTATTGAAATGTATTTACAATTAGTTTGAAATGGTGAGGAAAAAAATTAAATTGAATTTTTTTTCTGCACTTTCTTTTAGTTATTTACATTGGATAAATACATAGGCCATGCCATTTTCAGCTAGCATATATATATATATATATATATATATATATATATATATATATATATTATAGTGTACAATACATTTAAGGTGCAATTATTACCATTGGTTTTCAAGCAGCATGTTAGCCACTTTTCATCAAGACAACAATAGCACCTTAAATGTAATGTACACTATAATGAATAAATAAATACAGTTATTACACCTGTAATTGAACATTTTATTTTCAATTCTCCAATACTAGATATATGAGGGTGTGTTGAAAAGTTCTTGATCTAACCAAGTAGATGATGACCTCTCCGACTGCACCTCTGCAGAGGGGTAAGACTCCCCAATTGGGCCACCTGTTGGCCGTGGGTGGCGACCCGTGATGTGTAAGGATAGAACCCAGGTGGTTGAGCAGTCCATGACTTGCAATACTCCACTTTGGCCCTTTCTTGGGCTAGATGATTTCCCCAACCCTATTGCTCTTATTGCACGCCCCAACCCTTTTTATCATATGGGTGCTAGAAGGCGGTG
Source organism: Doryteuthis pealeii (assembly GCA_023376005.1). Lineage (NCBI taxonomy): Eukaryota > Metazoa > Mollusca > Cephalopoda > Myopsida > Loliginidae > Doryteuthis > Doryteuthis pealeii. Next base: position 14,967,154 of record CM042167.1, read on the forward strand.
GCTGAGGGTCTTCATGTCCTGGTAATGACGTTAAACTCTATCTGATGGTGAGGTTTCAGATTTTGAGGTTTGGGGAATGTGGAGCACCCCTTCATCACCATTGCTCTCTGGTCCACTCTGACCTGGAGTGGTAGTACCTCTTAGGGTCCCATCTATGGGTTAAATAGAAAAATGTGTTTATAAAAAAATTGAGTATCCATTAAGAATGACTTTATTTCAAAACTTTATTGGCATTAAATGACCTACTGAAGTTGATATGCCGTAAAACAAAACAAACCAAACCATATATGTTTCATGGCTTTAGGTCATACTCTTGGTTTAATCAAGTACCTTTCAGTACCCCCTCCTTTATTTATATATATATATATATATATAGTCTAGGCAGGTACTATTAAAGACCACGGAATATTTCTTCTTTATGATCTTTAACTTTAGTTTTTCTAGTCTTCTAGAGTTTTTTTCATATATCAGCTGATAAATGAACTGTCCCATAATTTTTACCCCCCTAATTTGAAAGAGCAATGAATAAAAGAATGAATAAATTCAAATGAAAAGAAAAAAAACCTAATACACTACAACCTACTATCCCCCTATGAAGACCGATGAAATGGTCGAAAGCGCTAGTGCAAAAAAGTATGGAACAATTCTTTTACTAGAAGACTAGAAAAACTGAAGATAAAAATCATGTAGAAGAAATATTCCCTGGTCTTTAATAGTACAATAACTTGCTGCCAAAATACACAACATTATATATATATATATATATATACTTTTCTTTGTTGGGGTACCAACTTTCAAGGTGATTCTAGGCTGGTCCTATTCTCTACCAGTAGTTTATTGTAGAGTTCAGGTTCCGTATGAGAGCTCAATGCTTAATTTTTATAAACTAAGAGCTAATTTATTTGTGAATAAAAAGGCCTTAAATACCAGGGGTATCATGGTTAGGGACCATTTCCACTCGTGGGTATCTGAGGCCCACCGAGTTTCGTCAACCACGTTTTGAATAAAATAAAAACGTGGTCTGACGAAACTTGTTGGGCCTCAGATACCCACGAGTGGAAATGGTCCATAACCACGATACCCCTGGTATTTAAGGCCTTTTTATTCACAAATATATATATATATATATATATATATATATGTATATATATGTGTACTTTTGAAAAAATTAATATAATCAATAATTAACAAGCAAGAAAGGTTTTGTTAATATTTCAATGTTTATTTTCACTATCCTCAGTGAATAAATAATAAACTTTGAAATATTTACAAGATTAGACACTTTCCTATTCATTAATCACATATTGATTACTTATCAATTGTATTCTTATTGGATTTTGTCCTTTTGTATCTCTCTTAATTTCACAGAAACCGTTTCCCAGATTTCCTGGAATTTGGTAAATTACAGGAATCAGTTATTGATTTTCAGTTTTTGAAATTATCAGTTCACAAGTTTAAAAAAAAAAAAAAAAAAACTCAAAAAACCCAGAGTATTTTTTGTTGTTGAATAATAATGAAAAAAATTTTTTGAGATTAATGCATTATTTATATATATATATATATATAATATATATATATAAATATAGTGTGCTATATCTATAGATAATGCTCAATATCATTGATAGGGCATGTAGATATATGTTAGGGTAATGAAAACATAAGGTCAATGCCACTTGGTAACTGACAGTTTCTTGCCTATATTATTTTCAAAACAAGTGCACTTGGCTTGCAAATTACATAGACAATATATATATATATATATATATATATATATATATATATATATATTGATTGATTGATTGATTTTATATCTAAAGAATTTATGTGTACATACTTGTGTGTGTTGACGATGTATATGTACTTATTTTTGATACTTGTAAATTTTTTGTCAACTGTATAAATGTACATTTACAATGTGTGTGTGTGTGTGTATATATATATATATATGTGGGAGAATATGTGCTTAATTAAAGTCATACCTAATTTTGTTAATTAATTATAAATAAATGAATTAGGTGTGCATATCAGTTTAAATGTAAAGCGTAAACAAATTGAGAAAAAGTCAAACACACTGTTTGACTACTTCATACTGTTGTGCTATAAGTCACCCAAAAAGTGCGATATACATACTAAAAATGAACGAGAGATTCTGGGGAAGCCAGCTAGTGTAGTGGTTAGAATGTCCGCCTGTCAGCCTGACAGGTAGGGTTCGAATCATGCACAAAGCACTGCCCTGTCTATAGCTCTGCTGATGAGGCCTAATGGGCTGAAATGTACATACAGAGATCGACTTTTTCTCGATTTGTTTACGCTTTACATTTAAACCGATATGCACACCTAATTCATTTAGTTATAATCAATTAATTAACAAAATTAGGTATGACTTTAATTAAGCATATATTCTCCCACAAATTGTCGGCCTTCGCCATTTTCAAACACACTGTTTGACTACTTCACACACACACACATATATATATATATATATATATATATATAGTGTGTATCTGTGTGTGTATATATATATATTATTAAATATGACTTGAGAATTTTAGCTCATATTTTTAGACAACTCTCCAATTGGAATAGTTAAGAAAAGTGATTTTGTTGTGATGATCAAATAGTTTTGGTTATTTTCCTTTAAAAAAAAAGAAATTTCAATACCCCTGAAGAATGAATAAAACAAAATGTCTTTGGCATGAAATAACCTATCAAGGGTTGACATACCATAAAATCCAACTAACCAAGTTAACTGAACTCAAAGGCACGTAAAAAAAAACAAGATCTCTGTTTATAAAGCAAGGTGGAGAGAGTGTTAGATGGATGAATCGTTTATATGATTATTTGAGAGGTTACTAATTTACTGTACATTATCCAATCCCTGAGCTCTATCAGCTGGGGCGTCAGAATGCAACGACTGCACCTCTACAGAGGGGTAAGACTCCCCCAATGGGGCCACTTGTTGGCTGTGGGTGGCAACCTGTGAAGCTTAAGGATAGAACCCAGGCTGTTGAGCAGTCCATGACTTGCAATACTCCACTTTGGCCCTTACTTGGTCTAGACAGGCGGTCGGAGAGGCCTCATCCAATTGCCCCAGCCCTATTGGCCTTATGGCAAGCCCCAACCCTTTTTATCATATGGGTGCTTGAAGGCGGTGGCTGAGGGTCTTCATGTCCTGGTAATGACGTTAAACTCTATCTGATGGTGAGGTTTCAGATTTTGAGGTTTGGGGAATGTGGAGCACCCCTTCATCACCATTGCTCTCTGGTCCACTCTGACCTGGAGTGGTAGTACCTGTTAGGGTCCCATCTATGGGTTAAATAGAACAATGTGTTTATAAAAAAATTGAGTATCCATTAAGAATGACTTTATTTCAAAACTTTATTGGCATTAAATGACCCACTGAGGTTGATATGCCGTAAACCAAACCAAACCAAACCAATCCTCCTTGTAGATTATCTAGAGATGTAATTATTAGTACATTGAATGCAATGTAATACTTGCATGTTTTGTTTTGTTTTCTTATTTAGACATGTCTTTTTTATATGCTGGCAAATATAGTGAGTAATATATAGATAAATAGATAATATGCTATATTTATTAGTAAATAGTGCTCAATACCTCTTAATGTCCTATACCACCTCATTCTGCCCGGCCAGAAGTCACATTAATTTTCCTAATCCGCCCCAAACAATAGCCTTTGTTTAAATGTAATATTAAACATATTTAGGAGTCTTTAATTTAAATGAAATAACAGGTAACTTTAGATGCAAAGGCCATTTTTAACCATCTTTTGATAAATCCTTATAGGAATGAGGCTCTGGACTTAGAAAATTCTCAACAGGATGTTAAGAGATATTATTGATAGAGCATGTATATCTAAGTTAGAGTAGAATTGACATGAACTCAATGGCACTTGGTAAATGACAGATTCTTGCCTATGTGATTTTCAAACGAAGTGCTTGGAAAATCCCTTAGGTGAGAAACTATCAGTTACCAAGTGTTATTAACTTCATGTCCACGGTATCCTTATATGTGTGTGTGTATGTATGTGTGTGTGTGGAAAAGTACAAAAATAAGTCACTTGAGGATGATTTATTAATATTTGAAAAATAAATTGTTGACTAACGGTTCAAAATAAAACCAAAACTACTCAGTTATTTGTATTATTTAGATATTTCAGTCTGTTGTCCTCGTCTTTATTATTATACTAGAAGTGGCTACCCGGCGTTGCTTGGGTAGAGGAGGGATTATTAAAAAAGTTAGTCTCGCAGATCCATTATTACTGAATTGTTAGTTGGATCCCTGCTGGATGCCCCATTAAAATCCCAAATAAAAAAGACCCTGCGTTGATCCAGTGACTCTGAAAATAGAAATTTATGTCTACAATATTAAATGGAAAAAATTCCATGTTGTTATCATTTAGATTTTATTTTTTAGATTTATTCATGAATTTAAATCAAATCTTCATTATTTTTGCTAAAAAATCATGCCCTGGTGATATTTAATGTGTATATATATATATTTCCTCCGGACATACAGATTCACACAATTGCCCTTTATATATGTATAGGTACTCAATGTTTCAGTCAATGTGTCCTTCAGTTTTCTTCTGCTATTTCTTGTTGAAACATTGTGTATAAACAATAAAGATGAAGACAACAGTCCAACATTTCTAAATAATACAAAATATCAAGCCTGATCTAAAAAAAAGTTCAGACAAATAGGAATAATTCTTTTGGATTTTTTTTTTTAATGAAATCTTTTCAAGATGATGATATCAAGAAAACCATTAGAAAAAAAAAATTACAATACAATTTGTATTCAACAAAATCTTTTTGAATATATATATATATATATATATATATATATATAAATGGTGATTGCCACTTCTTCACAGAATAAGGCCATTTCTACAAGTAGTTCAGTTGTGAGCACGCAGATTGCCCACGGATCCAACTTGTTTTTATGTACCCTGTATGAAGCCCTCGACAGACAGGCCCTGCCACACAGGTCAGACTTAAATGTAGGAAATGTTTCCATGACGTCCGTCATGTGTCGCTTCAGAATGGAGTGCTCGAGCCGCCTTACCTCAAACTTCTTACAGCTACCATCGGCCTGTCTTTCCATGAGGATGTGTACCCAGCCCAACCCCTTTTGTCAATTGGTCCTTATCGCTGAAACTGACTTCTGCAAGGGCATCGATGTCAACTCCATATCGAGACGCTCCCCTGTCACGACACCAGTATGTCGTTTGGGGTTTCCCAATCTCTCAAGATTGAGAAGTGTCCAAACATTCCAGGTGGCTATTATGAAAGAGAGAGAGTCTCCAGTTGCTGCTTTAGCATTTCCGTTGCAGTCGCATTAGAAATTTATTTAAGAATGCTCATTATATCACGGTTCTGACCTTCGAATAAGATCTATTTGAGGTTGAAATTGGGGTAGAGCCATTGAGAAATCTCACTCTCTCTCTCTCCCTCTCTCTCTCTCTCTCTCTCTCTCTCTCTCTCTCTATATATATATATATATATATATATAATATATATATATATATGTATCCAAAACCGGTAGTAAGGGATGATTCTATATAGGATTTTCAAAATCTCACTGTATAATTATTGTATGTTTTAGTAGGTGCAAATACAAGGATTTTTATAAACCCCTAAAGAGAGCTCAATGTATAATAATCTATTTTAGATTAAATACAGAGCAATATTTACCCTTGAAAGGAAGGAAAAACTCAAACTGTTTAATAATCAAGAAATAATCTAGAAGCCTTTTAAATTTTGGTCAAAATAAATTTATTACAGAATGATGGTTTATTGACTTCCTTTCGAAGGTGTGTATGTATATATATATATATATAAGATTTTTGGATGTTTGTTTATTTAGAAACGTTGCTGAATAAAGTATATATTAAATTTTTACTTGAAGGCACTTACAACGCATGTATCGCATAAAATTCGATACTTTTTCTTATAGAAAATGAACTTGACAAGTGTAATCCCAGCAAAGGATGGCTCGATGTGTAGAACACCGTACAGACTGTTTCAACAAACAGACTGTTTCGAATGTTTCAACAAACATCCAAAGATCTTATTCACTTCGCTGAAGGGCATACGATCTGTTTGTTGTTATTATTCTCTCAATAACACCCCCTTACCTATTATGGTAGAGGCGTGTAGTAGTATCATTTGACAAGCTTAATTTCGCTAGGATGGTCAGCTGTGTACTGTGGCTGAGGCGATAAAAGTGTTTCACTAGTGTTTCACTGTGTCTGCTGAAGTCCCGGTTTCAATTTCTGTCGGAGGGAAATCGTTAGTATATACCGCTGATGAGACTTAATAAAGTCGAAACAGTCTGTACGGTGTTCTACACATCGAGCCATCCTTTGCTGGGATTACACTTGTCAAGTTCATTTTCTATAAGAAAAAGTATCGAATTTTATGCAATACATGCGTTGTAAGTGCCTTCAAGTAAAAATTTAATATATATATATATATATATGTTTATATCATAGAGATGTGTGTATACAGATATATATATATATATATATATATATATATATATATATTATAATAATTATACATATACATATATATATATATATATGTATATGTATATGTATGTATAATTTATAAAAAATGAAAAAAAAAAAAAAAAGTTTGAGTGACACTTTCTAAAGTGATGTTTGAAACTTGCTTTTTCGTTTTTTATTTTTTTAAATTTTTAAAAAAGTTTTATGAATCAAATTCATTCCCATTTATTTATATATATATATATATATATATATATATATATATATATATATATCTGTGTCAGTTATTTCCTAAAAGTCTAACATAAACAAAGGGAACCACTCTTGACTGATAAATTATTTATTTATTTTCCCATTAAACTAACCCTAAATCCTAACTCCGTCTTCTTTTTTCCTAGTAGATCAATGAATAAATAAATAATTTATCAGTCAAGAGTGGTTCCCCTTTGTTTATGTTAGACTTATAGGAAATAACCTCTGTGTCTGTATTTATATCATAGAGATGTGTGTATACAGATAATGTTGCACATGTAGTGTGTATCAATCTATATATATAAAAGGAAGTTTGGTATGTACGTGTCGACTTATAATTCCAAAAAGAGACGTGACTCAGATTCAAAATCTTGCATACACCTTAATACCCTTCTAACTAAGAAACACGCCAAATTTGGTTATTGATTTTTCTGATTAAGGGATATAATTAATTAATTAAACAAAAATTAAAACGATTTTTGGAAGGTATCGTATAGCTGCTGCTGCTGCTGTATCAGCAGGGTACTTTTGCTAGTTATATATAAGCCCAAATGTAATAGATGTAAATGTCCCATTTTGTTAGTCTACTTAAAATAACTTCATTTGCTGAAGAGTTCTACATGTTAAGTGTTGAGTACAATAAAATTATTTCCTAATCCTGTGGCTGATTTTATACTAAATCTTGATATTTTATTCAGATCTGAACGTAAATAAAAATCAATAAATACCTAATCAATACATTGATTCAGTAATATGTCACACAATGTTATTTGAGGTTCTGACATGAAGTCGTATTGTTGTCAATCAGTGAAATAATCTGACTAATATCCTCATTTAATTGCAGCATGAAGCTTGCTGGAATCCTAAACCAAGCTAGTATATATAATATTAGCTACCTATCATTTTTTAGTTCTCCTGAGGAAGGTGTACCTTGAACACCGAAACCGTGGTAGAAAGTTAAACTTTTCTACAACTATTAATGCTCTATTTTTTACAATATATTGAGCCCTTTTGGATTAACTACTTATGCTACTGCAATGAAAACGCGGTAATAACTTTTTGATGAATATATATATATATATATATATATATATATACCATCAGAAAATAAATTTATTTCGACTTTGCCGTCTCATCAGTTCTGTTTCTTTTTTTTTTTTTTTAATTATTTCATCGTCGATCTTACTGGTGTGATTTTCCCGTTTCTTTCTTTCTTTTTTTTTTCTCACTTTTTTTCAAATTCTGCATTTGTTAGATCTGTCAGTATGCATATATATATATATATATATATATATATATATTTATAAATCTTTTTAGATAGTAAGGTTAGAAATTATTTTTTTATTTTAGACAGCAAGGTTTGAATTTATTTTTTATTTTAGACAGCAAGTTATCTATTAATCATCCCAAAGGAATAATCCAACAAATTTTAGATAGTAAGGTTTGAAATTATTTTTTATTTTAGACAGCAAGATTTGAAATTTTTATTTATTTTAGACAGCAAGTTATTTATTAATCTTCCCAAAGGAATAATCCAACAAGTTTTAGATAGTAAGGTTTGAAATTATTTTTTATTTTAGACAGCAAGATTTGAAATTTTTATTTATTTTAGACAGCAAGTTATTTATTAATCTTCCCAAAGGAATAATCCAACAAGTTTTAGATAGTAAGGTTTGAAATTATTTTTTATTTTAGACAGCAAGATTTGAAATTTTTTATTTATTTTAGACAGCAAGTTATTTATTAATCTTCCCAAAGGAATAATCCAACAAGTTTTAGATAGTAAGGTTTGAAATTATTTTTTATTTTAGACAGCAAGATTTGAAATTTTTATTTATTTTAGACAGCAAGTTATTTATTAATCTTCCCAAAGGAATAATCCAACAAGTTTTAGATAGTAAGGTTTGAAATTATTTTTATTTTTAGACAGCAAGATTTGAAATTTTTATTTTATTTTAGACAGCAAGTTATTTATTAATCTTCCCAAAGGAATAATCCAACAAGTTTTAGACAGTAAGGTTTGAAATTATTTTTTATTTTAGACAGCAAGATTTGAAATTTTTATTTTTTAGACAGCAAGTTATTTATTAATCTTCCCAAAGGAATAATCCAACAAGTTTTAGATAGTAAGGTTTGAAATTATTTTTTATTTTAGACAGCAAGGTTTGAAATTATTTTTTTTATTTTAAACAGCAATTTATTTATTAATCTCCCAAAGGAATAATCCAACAAGTTTTAGACAGCAAGGTTTGAAATTATTTTTTATTTTAGACAGCAAGGTTTGAAATTATTTTTTAATTTTAGACAGCAAGTTATCTATTAATCATCCCAAAGGAATAATCCAACAAGTTTTAGACAGTAAGGTTTGAAATTATTTTTTTATTTTAGACAGCAAGGTTTGAAATTATTTTTTATTTTAGACAGCAAGTTATCTATTAATCATCCCAAAGGAATAATCCAACAAGTTTTAGACAGTAAGGTTTGAAATTATTTTTTATTTTAGACATCAAGTTATCTATTAATCATCCCAAAGGAATAATCCAACAAGGTATCGTCATATTAACAAACAGCATTTCTTTGCTTTTAAATAATTGCATCAAATTTTAATTCATTTTTAAATGAAAGTTTGTTTAACTAACTTATATCTACTACACTGGCCTACATTAAAAATTTTTTTTCGCAAAAGTCAAAGGTTTATCAAGTGATATATTATCGCCATTTTATGCAGAATTCAAAAATACCATTCATTGTGTTTAGTCAGGTCTGGTTTTTAAGATACTTCACAACAAGTTGCACATAATAATAATAACACTTATTCAAAGGCCTTTGGATTCTACTTGTCAAAGCTTTAATACTGTTCTATACATTTCAAGTAAGAGTTTGTATCTTAAAAATTTGATCTGATTATAAAAAAATGAGTATGATTTTTGGATTCAGCATTAAAAAAAAAAACGGCTTAACTCTTAAAATCCTGTTCAGAATTTCCCAAATCCAGAGCCCCATTCCTATAAGGATTTATCAAGAACTGGCTAAAAATGGCCTTTTCATTTCAAGTTACCAGTTATTTTCCTTAAATCAAAGACTTCTAAATGTTTAATATTACATTTAAACAAAGGCTATTGTTTGGGGTAGATTAGGAAAATGAATGTGAATTCTGGCTGAGTGGAATGAGGTGGTATAGGAAGTTAAGAGTTAAAATCAGCTATTATATATTCAACCTTGAAAACATTGCAGGCCAGTGTTATTTGTCTTTATTTATAGTTTTTTTCTGAATTTGAATTTCTGCAATGAGCTTAACATTATCAAGAATGCTTCTCACCTTAAAAAAAAAAAAAAATGTTTTATTTAATTCAATTGGCACCTATGTAAATTACATGGTGGTACTTCTGATTTCAACCCTAAAACCCAAAGTATTATATACCCCCTACCAGTGGGGCTCAGAATACACCGACTGCATCCTCTGTAGTTAATATGGTTATTTACTAAGGTTAGTAATTGCAACAGTGCCTGAAATATGGGGCACCCAGTGAGAATCAAACTCACTAACAATGGTCTGTTAATTTAGCTTGATAACCATTACACCATTTGGGGTGCCCTAGTTATTTACTAAGCTTTGCTTAGGTGTGGCAACAAGGCCTGAAATATGGGGCACCCAGTGAGAATCAAATTCACTAATAATGATCTGTTAATCTAGTTGAGAATGAGACTGTTCAAATTGTCCAAGATGAAATGCAAAAAAAAAATGTAAATCCTGATTATATGGTGTTGCTTATACACTGAATTCTTATTTCTTATGAATGTTGTCACATCAGCTAAATAATGGACCATTCCGTTTTTATCATAAAAGAAAGGGAAGGAAAAGGACATGCTACACAGAAAAAATATAACAAGAAAGAAATAAAGTAGGTTAAAGATATATATAGAGAGAGAGCGGGGTGAGCGCATGGATGTGATAACACTAATGTTTTTACATATGGTGGTATTTAGCTATAACACTTAAGTAAATATATCAAATGTAATAATTAATTTATCATATTGTGGTATATCCATAGGTCCTGCTAGTGAATGAAATAAAACATCTTTGGCATAAAATAACCCAAGAAGGGTTGACATACCATAAAATCAAATCAACCAACCAAACCACCATTTTTTTTATTTTTTAAATCAAGCTTCTTGTTTTCTCTTTGATTTTCAACAATTTTTATTATTGATTTTGTTATTTTGTTGCTGCTTTGCTAAGAATTTTATTCTTTTTTGCATGAAACCATTTTTTAAAAAAAGTGTTTTATTGTATAACAGTTGACTTTTTTTGGAGCAAGTAACCAATAAGCACCCCAAATCATCAACTTAATGAAAGGTTCCTATTTTAACTCATCACCGGTAACTTCCACTTCCAAAGTTTTTGTAAACAAATGATTTTAATCAGTTTATGGAGATGTTGAACTCACAATAAGTTAAATAAATAGATGGTTGGTATATGTAATCAAATTTAAATTCAATAGCAAAATTTTTTTAAATAAATGCTTTTTAATCAGAAATTTATGAATATTTTTCAACACTTACAATGATTTAGAAATAGACCAAAGGTGTTATACTAAAATAGTTTTTACTTAATCAGAAGAGAAATACAATTATGTTTATTTAAATAAAAATACAATTTTTATTTACAAAATATTTTTATGCTCATTTAAATAAAAAGATCTCGTTCAGAAATAGTATCACACAATTTGTAAAATTTGTTTTTGTCAGATACAATATAATTGCAAAAATCGTCTGTTTGTTTCGTATTTTCAAATATTTGAAAGCAAAACTTACCGGTGATAAGTTAAAATATGAACCTTTCATTAAGTTGATGATATGGGGTGCTTATTGGTTACTTGGTCCCTTTTTTTTTATAAAACAAATTTTTATGTTTGTATTTATTTTATAAAATATTTCATTTCTTTTTTGTTTTGATGTTAAATCATTTGATCCTCTTACCAAGTTGAAACTTTTCATTAAATCTTGGACGTCAGTCTGCTCTTTGTTGACTTAATGTCTACTCCAGCCTTCATTTAAAAAAAAATCTGGTTATTTCCTATAAGTCTAACATGATCAAAGGGGAACCACTCTTGACTGATAAATTATTTATTCATTTTCCCATTAAACTAACCCTAAACCCTAACCCTAAACCCATCTTTTTCCTAGTAGATCAATAAATAAATAAATAATTCATCAGTCAAGAGTGGTTCCCCTTTGTTTATGTTAGACTTATAGGAAATAACCAAAATTCTTTTTTCAATTCAATTTTTATTTTATTTTTGTTTTTCAATTTAATTCTTATTTACTTTTTTTTCAATTTAATTTAATTTTCTTTTTTTCAATTTCTTTTTTTTCCCTTTTCTTAGGATTTTTTGTTTCTTTTTTCTTTTTCTTTTCTTTCTTTCAATTTATATATTTTTTTGTTGTTGCAAATTTTTGTTAAAGAAACTTGATAATTAATCCGTCAAATGTGTTGAACCTGAGGATGAATATGTAGAGTAGTTGTGTATGTTTCATGTCTCTTGATTTTTTTCTTCTTGGTCAGGCTGTGAACTTTTCAGCACAACCTTCAAATATCCTCATTTAAAATAAATTTTTTAAACTTAAATATTTTTATTTTGTTAGTTTTATCTTTTTGCTGATATATATATATATATATATATGAGAAGTAAACAAACAGAAGATGTTTATGATATGGCTATTTTCAGCTGACAATATTTGGGAGAATATGTGCTTAATTGAAGTCGAACCTAATTTTGAAAGTTAATTAATAATTAATTAATTAGGCGGGATTACCTATTTAAATGTAAGGCTAAACAAATCGAGAAAAATCAATCTCTGTATGTACTATTAGGCCTCATCAGCAGAGCTATAGATACGAAGACCGCCCCGTGTGGGGTTTCGAAACCTGACTGTCAAGCTGACAAGGTTTCAAGGTTTCGAATCGCACACGGGGAGGTCTTCGTATCTATAGCTCTGCTGATGAGGCCTAATAGGCCGAAATGTACATACAGAGATTGATTTTTCTTGATTTGTTTAGCCTTACATTTAAATAGGTAATCCCGCCTAATTAATTAATTATTAATTAACTTTCAAAATTAGGTTCGACTTCAATTAAGCACATATTCTCCCATATATATATATATATATATATATATATATATATACTTCTAATAATAGAGAAAAACTCAGTAGACCATAATTGGCTATTATAAATTTATTTCAACTGGTAAGTCCATAAAAGAGGCCAGACTTGTTAGATAGTCAACATACAATGGAGAAGAAAATATATTAAATAGTTTTATCTATTTATT
>CM042167.1:14985275-15137916 GCA_023376005.1 Doryteuthis pealeii
TGGCATTCACCTTGGGTCGGTTGAGCCACGTCCATCCTGTGGTGAATTTATGGAAAGAGTAATAAGAGAATAGGAAATTCACAAGTTGTCTCCACCCCCCGCCCCTCGCATGAATATCCCGGTCAGGAAAAGGAGATGCCCTTGTTTGCTGCAAATTTTCCACAGTTGCAGTGACAAGTATGCCAAAATGTTATATACCCATACCCACATGGTCATGTTGCGGGTATATAAACAATGTTCTTACCTGTTAGGGTCCCATCTATGGGTTAAATAGAAAAATGTATTTATAAAAAAATTGTATTATCCATTAAGAATTGATTTATTTCAAAACTTTATCGGCATTAAAGGACCCACTGAGGTTGATATGCCGTAAAACCAAACCAAAACAAAATAAACAATGTTCTCTTACTAGAGAGGGGAGAGAGATATTTGCAAAAACACGTACTTGTACACACACGCACACATATACACACGTACTTGCACACACAATTATTACACATACTTACACATACACATACACATACCCCCACATGTTGGGTATATACACAAGTGTTCTTTTGTGTCAGAGAGAGAGGGAAGAGATAGACAGGGTATCAGAGAGATGAGATGCATAATTGCATTACTTACTTCTCTCTTCTTCCCTGGCCATTCGTGTGATCATCCAGTTCTTTTCATAGAGAGAGGAAAGAGATATAGACAGGGTATCAGAGAGATGAGATGCATAATTGCATTACTTACTTCTCTTCTTCCCTGGCCATTCGTGTGATCATCCAGTTCTTTTCATAGAGAGAGGAAAGAGATATAGACAGGGTATCAGAGAGATGAGATGCATAATTGCATTACTTACTTCTCTCTTCTTCCCTGGCCATTCGTATGATCATCCAGTTCTTTTCATAGAGAGAGGAAAGAGATAGACAGGGTATCAGAGAGATGAGATGCATAATTGCATTACTTACTTCTCTCTTCTTCCCTGGCCATTCGTGTGATCATCCAGTTCTTTTCATAGAGAGAGGAAAGAGATATAGACAGGGTATCAGAGAGATGAGATGCATAATTGCATTACTTACTTCTCTCTTCTTCCCTGGCCATTCGTGTGATCATCCAGTTCTTTTCATAGAGAGAGGAAAGAGATATAGACAGGGTATCAGAGAGATGAGATGCATAATTGCATTACTTACTTCTCTCTTCTTCCCTGGCCATTCGTGTGATCATCCAGTTCTTTTCATAGAGAGAGGAAAGAGATATAGACAGGGTATCAGAGAGATGAGATGCATAATTGCATTACTTACTTCTCTCTTCTTCCCTGGCCATTCGTATGATCATCCAGTTCTTTTCATAGAGAGAGGAAAGAGATATAGACAGGGTATCAGAGAGATGAGATGCATAATTGCATTACTTACTTCTCTCTTCTTCCCTGGCCATTCGTGTGATCATCCAGTTCTTTTCATAGAGAGAGGAAAGAGATATAGACAGGGTATCAGAGAGATGAGATGCATAATTGCATTACTTACTTCTCTCTTCTTCCCTGGCCATTCGTATGATCATCCAGTTCTTTTCATAGAGAGAGGAAAGAGATATAGACAGGGTATCAGAGAGATGAGATGCATAATTGCATTACTTACTTCTCTCTTCTTCCCTGGCCATTCGTGTGATCGTCTAGTCGCCATGTTGAATTCTATCTTCTTTTTGTTGGCCGATCTTGTTGTTGATTCCTTTTCTAGACATTAATGACCAACAACGCCAAGTTACTGTTTAAACTTTTATTCCTAATCTTAACTAACTAGCACAGCGTGCGCGCAGGTGATGAGTTCAGCTAAGCAAGAACATCCTTCTTGCCTGAAATCCTAGCTGGTACTGAAGATCTCACTAGATCTCACATAATTTCTGGGTTTTCCGCTTCTGGGGTCAAAAGGTCCCCAACGGTCTGTAAATTTCCATTTTCGTTACACGATGTTGTCAATAATCTATGCTACCATAGATTATGCAACAAAAAGTTGTTGGTTTCTGACAATGATGAAAACGCCCTTTGGATTTGTGCCAGAGCCACTTTGGTTGGGTTGTGGCCCTAATACCACTGGGTGCCAGACCACCTTTCCCACAACATCCATTTAAAAAAACAAAAAACTGATGAAAACGCCCTTTGGATTTTTACCAGAGGCACTTTGGTCGGGTTGTGGCCCTAATACCACTGGGTGCCACACCACCTTTCACACAACAACCATTAAAAAAAACCCAAAAATTGATGATAATTAACAATTTGGAGGAAATGTCTTGTCCTGGGTATGATGTTAAACCGCTTCTAATGGTGAAGTTCCAATTTTGGAGCTCTAAAGAGTGTGGAGTACCCTTTCATTGCCATTACTCCCAGATCCACTTTGACCTGGAGTGGTAGTACCTGTAAGGTTTCAATTAATGGGTTAAATAGAAAAAGAAATGACAGCTGGGGTGTTAGAATGCACCGACTGCATCTCTGCAGAAAGGTAAGACTCCCCCAAGTTGGGCCACTTGTTGGCCGTGGGTGGCGACCCGTGATGCTTAAGGACGGAGTCTTGGTAGATGAGCAGTCCATGACTTGCAACACTCCACTTAGACCCTTACTTAGGCTAGACGGGCAGTTGGAGAAGCCCCCTCCGATCAATCGGCTGGTCACGTCAAGCCCTAGCACTTATATGATTGCCCCAACCCTATTGCCTTTATGGCAAGCCCCAATCCCTTTTTTATCATATGGGTGCTAGAAGGCGGTGGCTGCGGGTCTACATGTCCTGGGAATGACGTTAAACTCTATCTGATGGTGAGGTTCCAGTTCTGGAGGTTTATGGAATGTGGAGCACCCCTTCATCACCATTGCTCCCTGGTCCGCTCTGACCTGGAGTGGTAGTACCTGTTAGGGTCCCATCTATGGGTTAAATAGAAAAATGTATTTGTAAAAAAAAAATTGTGTATCCTTTAAGAATTAATTTATTTCAAAACTTTATCGGCATTAAATGACCCACTGAGGTTGATATGCCATAAAACAGAACATACCAAAAAAAAATGTAAAAAAAAATATCTTAAAAAAAATTGAGTTTGAAATAAATGTTGTATACCCATCAATCATGAATAGAACAAAACGTCTTTGGCATCAAATAACCCAACAAGGGTTGACATACCGTAAAATCCAACCAACCAACAACCATTTTATCTTATTTTTCAGATTCTGTCAGCTCAACTCGACACAATGGTAGTGCTGACCACACTTTGCCAAGGAACACATGACATACCTAAAGGTAAGTATATTTTACTTATCTATATATAAATACTCTTGTTCCTTAATCTTCCGACCATTATCATCTTGTAACACCCACTGGTTAAAAATGAGACTGTCCAAATTATCCAAGATGAAATGCAAAAATGTAAATCTTGATTATCAGGTGTTGCTTATCTGCAAAATTCTTATTTCTTATGAGTGTTGTCACCTCAGCTAAATAATGGACTATTCCATTTTTTATTATAAAGAAAGAAAGGGAAGAAAAAGGACACGGCACACAGAAAAAATATAATAAGAAAGAAAGTAGGGGAAAGATAGAGGAGGTGAGCGCGCAGAAGTGATAATGCTAATCTGTTTCAATCAAACATAATGAAAAGAAGGAAAGAAAGAGAAAAAAAAAGTGAGATAGAGTTAAATCAAGACTATTATACTTTTTACATATTGAACTATTTAGCAATAGCTCTTAAGTGAACATATCAAATGTTGGGAGTGCCTATTTTCTGCTTATTTTATTGGCCCTGTAAATATTTTTTTTGAATGCAAATAATGTTAAAAACAAACAACAGATTTGACACAAAAGTTTATTTATATTCATTTATATCTATATTTTGTGAAGGATAAAATACAAAAATTCTTTTAAATGAAAAATATTGATACCGTTAATGACTTTGTGATCAAACGTGAATTTTTACAAAATTAAAAAAAAAAATTAAAGGAAATGATGAAGGTCAATTTGACTATCAGGAATTTTTTCCAAAGTAGAAAAATGGCATTTTCCACATTCAATTGTTAAAACATAAAGTTTTAACCCCAACCCCAACCCCAACCCTAAACCCCTAACCCTAACAAGATGAAAATCATGTCAGTTACCATTTTAAGAAATTAGCTTTAAGATAGATTGTTTTAAAGTTTGTTTGTATCACAGAATTGCACAACTACTTTTTAAGCAATTACCTTTTAGATAATCCCAGATTGGGTTATTTCCTATAAGTCTAACATAAACAAAGGGGAACCACTCTTGACTGATAAATTATTTATTTATTTATTGATCTACTAGGAAAAAAGAAGATGGGGTTTAGGGTTAGTTTAATGGGAAAATAAATAAATAATTTATCAGTCAAGAGTGGTTAGACTTACAGGAAATAACCCCAGATTGCCTGTCAACAACCATTTTAATCTTTTAGCTTTTAGATAGTTTGAAATATATTTAAAGGCAAAATAGCCTGTGGTCTATTTTATTAGGACTGGTAAAATAAGCCTAAAAGTAATTCTATTTTACTGGAACTGGCTCACAAGCCTATTCAAAAAATTTATATAAAATTACAGAATTAAATTGTTTTATTTCTAAATAAATGTAAATAAAATAAAATAAATAATAAACTTAATCTTCGTAAATGAAGAGATTTTCAGCCGTATGGTACGGTAGACAAATCTAAGCATCTATGCATACGTAAAACTGATGTAGTTCTCCATACTGGATCGGGTAAGTGTACAGCTGTAGCAAAAAAGTACAACCCTCATTTTTGTGTCTATTCTCAATAAAATCCAACTTATTTGGACAGTTTTGGAAAACTTTAAATTGACAAAATAATATTACCTTGTGATTTTTTTTAACAATCCAACCTGAGCTCAATGAGTGACCTAATGGGTCATGTTTTTCTAGTATATATATATATATATATATATATATATATATATATATATATATATATATATGTGTGTGTGTATATTTGGGCAGCATTCTTTCATTTATACATGTAGAATTAAACAAAAGATCACTTTGAAGTGTCAAAAGTACTTGGGAAATGAACTTTGGTGGACTAATCTATGGATTCCATCCAAATGTAAAAAAAGTTGTCCAGAAAGCTTGAAAAGATCGTTGATAAAATTGTTAAACAGGAGACGTGCATTTTGTTTAATTCTACATGTGTAATATATATATATATATATATATATATATATATATATATAGATTATATTTGAAATATAAACATATTATTATTATTAAATCAAAATATGATATTGAAAAATAAATATTGTGTAAAATCCTTTATGTATCATGAAGCTCCACATAGTTATTGATTTACCTGTGCATGTATATATATATATATATATATATATATATATATATTTTCTCTTGTTATACTGACTTTTCTGTCCTCCTATCACCTTTGGTCAGTTTAAAGAAAGAAACCCATCCTATTTATTTATCTACACTGGCATGGCAACAATTTTCACATTATTCAGCTGATTTCCATTCAGGCCCCACCCCCTCCCTCTCCCTCCACAATGCCCTTCCTCCCCACAATGCCTGTTTATTATTTTTTCCACACCCTCATAAAATATGTAGTTCAGTAGATCTTAATTCAAATCACTTTACAGGTCATCTGCTTCCTCTCTCTCCCTCTTATTCTCTCTCTCTCTCTCTTGTTCCCTCTCTCTCTCATTCTCTCTATAACTCTCTCCCTCTCATTCTCTCTCTCTCTCTTATTCTCTCTGTAACACTCTCTCTCTTATTCTCTCTGTAACACTCTCTCTCTCATTCTGTCTAACACTCTCTCTTCTCTCATTCTCTCTCTCTCTCTTCTCAATCTCTCTGTAACTCTCTCTCTCTCTCACTCAATCTCTCTGTAACTCTCTCTCTCTCTCAACTCTCTCTCTCTCTCAATCTCTCTGTAACTCTCTCTCTCTCTCTCTCTGTAACTCTCTCTCAATCTCTCTGTAACTCTCTCTCTCTCTTTCACTCAATCTCTCTGTAACTCTCTCTCTCTCTTTCACTCAATCTCTCTGTAACTCTCTCTCTCTCTCTCTCTCTCTCAATCTCTCTGTAACTCTCTCTCTCTCTCAATCTCTCTGTAACTTTCTCTCTCTCTCTCAATCTCTATGTAACTCTCTGTAACTCTTTCTATGCTAAATTCTACCCACATTCAACAGTGAATGAATAGACACACTCATTTTAATAAAAATTATTTGAGGTGGATTTCCGGCATGTACCCACACTCATTTTTTGTTTTTTTCTCACATGTCCATTGTTCATTTCTGGTTTAGCAATTTCAAAGAGATTAATAAATTCAAGAATGAATCTCTTTCTTGAGAAACTCAATTTTTAAATTATGTTTTCTTTTTTACATATCACTAATACTTACCTGGTTTAGGAGCCTCGGCTTCTAAAGTGGTGTGTGAGGTAAAATAAATCATGTGATCCCAGGGGCCCCGCCTTATCTAAAAGAGGTGGGCAGATTTCAAAGTTATTAATGAATTTAAGAATGAATTATTTACCATGTACTCCACATATATGGATTAGGCACAAGGCCCTATTAATGTGGGACCACCCACAAGCCGAGACTCATGGGTGGCGGGTGCAAAAAATGTGTTGATCCCAGGCACTGGGTAATAAACCCAGCCCTGCCCCCAACCCTATTGCCCTTATGGCAAGCCCCAACCCCTTTTTATCATATGGGTGCTAGAAGGCGGTGGCTGCGGGTCTACATGTCCTGGGAATGACGTTAAACTCTATCTGATGGTGAGGTTCCAGTTTTGGAGGTTTGGGGAATGTGGAGCATCCCTTCATCACCATTGCTCCCTGGTCCACTCTGACTCGGAGTGGTAGTACCTGTTAGGGTCCCATCAATGGGTTAAATAGAAAAATGTATTTATAAAAAGATTGTATTATCCATTAAGAATTGATTTATTTCAAAACGTTATCGGCATTAAATGACCCACTGAGGTTGATATGCCGTAAAACAAAACAAACCAAACCAGCCCTGCCCCTTTAAATCGAGGAGGCAAGTGTTGCCTGGGGGACGGCCCTCAGCTGGGGCGTTAGAATGCACCGACTACACCTCTGCAGAAGGGTAAAACTCCCCCAATGGGGCCACCTGTTGGCCGTGGGTGGTTAAGGATAGAACCCAGGTGGTTGAGCAGTCCATGACTTGCAATACTCCACTTTGGCCCTTTCTTAGGCTAGACGAGTGGTAGGAGAGGCCCCTCCGATCAATCGGCTGGTCACGTCAAGCCCTAGCAACTATATAATTGCCCCAACCCTATTGCCCTTATGGCAACCCCCAACCCCTTTTTATCATATGGGTGCTAGAAGGCGGTGGCTGAGGGTCTACATGTCCTGGGAATGAAGTTAAACTTTATCTGATGGTGAGGTTCCACTTCTGGAGGTTTGGGGAATGTGGAGCACTGCTTCATCAGCATTGCTCCCTGGTCCACTCTAACCTGGAATGGTAGTACCTGTTAGGGTTTCATCTATTGGTTTAATAGTAAAATGTATTTATAAAAAAAAAAATTGTGTATCCATTAAGAATTAATTTATTTCAAAACTTAATCAGCATTAAATGACCCACTGAGGTTGATATGCTATAAACCAAAACAAAACAAACATGTTTTTGAAATTAGAGTTCTGCTCCCACAAGCCTTTTACCCTTAAAAATACACTGTAGAGATTTGTGTTAAGTGACCAGTATTCAGCTGTGTTGCAAGTTGAATCTGTTCTGAGAATCCAGACTTGGTAGGTGGTTTAAATAACAGGTTGGGCTATTCCACTTGTATATCTTGGCCAAGTCCATTTCCAGGATTCTCATTGAGTGTTAAGTGACCAGTATTCAACTGTGTTGCAATTTGAATCTGTTCTGAGAATCCAGACTTGGTAGGTGGTTTGAATAACAGGTTGGGCTATTCCACTTGTGTATCTTGGCCAAGTCCATTTCCAGGGTTCTCATTGAGTGTTAAGTGACCAGTATTCAACTGTGTTGCAAGTTGAATCTGTTCTGAGAATCCAGACTTGGCAGGTTGGGCTATTCCACTTGTGTATCTTGGCCAAGTCCATTTCCAGGGTTCTCATTGAGTGTTAAGTGACCAGTATTCAACTGTATTGCAAGTTGAATCTGTTCTGAGAATCCAGACTGGGTAGGTGATTTAAATAGCAGGTTGGGCTATTCCACTGTGTATCTTGGCAATGTCCTCATCCCCCAATCAACTTACTCATTGTTGCTTAACTTTGGTTGTTTTGTGTAAATCTTTTCTTTAGATTTATTTTTCTTCACCATTCTGATTGTTCTTATTTTTTTTTTCTTTCTGTTTTTTTCCAGAAACTCTTTGCACTTCCATTGTTCCAACTTTGATTGGAATGGCGCGGGCTATTGGCCGTTCCTCTGATGACAACACACCACTTATTAATCTGCTGTTTCCCCTACCCAGCCAGTGTTCGGCTGCATTTGAAACCCTAGATGATACCTCCTTCCCCCCCAAGCGGCCATTCACAAAATTTCGATCCATCTTTCCCCGGACGCTGTCATCACATGTAATAACCCCTGAAAGCCCCACCAGTCCAACACCAGGATCAACAGAGAATCCATCTGACTTCCGTCGAGAACGGTCACCTTCTCCGATGGCACCGACTCATCAGCAGAAGACCGGCTCTACAGATGATATGCTCGATCCTACAATTCGATACTTCAACAAAGTTGGTTCCAGTTTTACTAGAACAAAACCCTGGGGATTTGAAATTATCCCCGAGGAAGATCACCTCAAGTTTTCCAGTTCGCAGCTACAAACACTCGTTAGTGTGGTAAGAATCATTTTGATTTATTTACCTCCCCCTCCATCTATTCTTTTTTTTTTTTTTTTTTTTTTTAAATAAGATTACCTGACATTGCCCGGTTTTAAATTTTATCTTAATAGTCACTTACTAAGCTTAATTTAGTTTAGCACAAGGTATACATAGACATTCACAAACAACATCCAGGCTTTCATAGGCACATGACTCTAATCAACGGTAAAGAAAAAGGTTTAAAAATTGGTCATTTTAGCGGTAATAGATCTATTTCTACTCATAAGTATATGTATATAGCTTTGAGTTTTACCAGACCACCAACTTTATTGAAATGGTAAACAGAATTCACGGGAGTCTATATATATATATATATATACCCCTCCGCACGAGCAGGATGTGACACAAGGTCAATTTCTTAAGCGGAGTTCAACAGGTTTGAATTCAGAGTTTTCCTTCGCCTAGACCGGTTGCCTAACCAAGATTAAAAAGAGCCCAGTCTGTCCTACTATTTATCCATAGCTGGAGAGAGAGTAGATTCATACCTTTCCCAAGTGTGTTAGCGCAAAGTGAAATGCAATTACCAAGTCCAGGATTTGAACTCAGGGCGACGAGTCCATTTCCTATGACTTTAACCATTACACCACGCGCTTCTGGAGCCTATATATTGTTTTTTTCAGAATTTCTGAATAAGCTCTGGTCTCAGTTCTTATAATCGCCTTAGGGGCAGTGTTTATGTCCAGGAACCAATTAAGCAGGTGGCTGTAGTCTTTATGGGTGGTTTGCTTAGTGTTGACCATCTCAATAAATTCTCATTTAGAAGGATTGGCCATTCTGCCCCAATCTTTGGATTTTTTTATATCCCACATTTGTTTTCGGTCAACCATTTCTTTTTTGGTGTTCCAGGTTTATTCCCCCCCCAAAAAAAAACCCTTGTAAGTCCCAATGTTTTTAACATTACAAATATGTCCCAATTTGGTGTAGTTCTTTGTATGAAATATAATTTTCTTGTTTTCTATATTTACAGGCAAAGCGATTACTCAGTAAAGACATTTTGAAAAACTTGGATAATATGGCATATGAAGTTTACACGGTAAGAAGTCTCCTCCTTTTTGCAAAAGGGCATTTTCTATCTTGACTGAATCTACCATGACACTAACATGCCTGTATGTGTGTCACCATCGACCTTTTAATGCATTTACTCTGCTCCTACAAGTTACCTTACTACTCATGGATTCATTGATGGTCTAATCTAATGGTGAAGTTCCAATTGTGGAGCTCTGGGGAGTGTGGAGTCCCCTTTCATTGCCATTACTCCCAGGTTTGTATCCTGGGAATATGCTGACTGTATCCCATGCAGAGGGAGTAAGACCCCCCCCCAAAGGGATTGTCCTGGGTATGACACTAAACTACATCTAACGGTGAAGTTTCAGTTCTGGAGCTCTGAGGAGTGTGGAGTACCCCTTTATTGTCATTACTCCCAGGTCCACCTGGACCTGGAGTGGTAGTACCTGTTAGGGTTCCATCTATGGGTTAAATAGATCAAAAAATTGACTTTAAGAAAAATAATTTTTAATACCCATCAAGAATGAATAACACAAAATGTTATTTCTCTGAATTTTTGAGATGAGGCTTGATTATTAGGATTATCTGTATTATTCGGACTATTGTCCTCATCTTCATTGTTATCTGTACAACGTTTCGGCTGATGTGTCCTCCGGCCTACTTCAGGTATTTCTTGTCTGACTCGGGAACCATTTTGGACTCAGGAACCTTCTTTTCGAACTCGGGATTCTTTTTTTCGAACTCTGGAACCTTCTTGTCATAATCGGGAGCCATCACGGAAATTTGAACCTAACCCTTTATTCAGTCCACGGGGGTATCCTGTTCTCATTCCACTAACCATAGCTGGTGTAGAGGTGTTAAGCTGTGTTAATTATTATTCTATGTTACTGATGCCCTTAGCCATGATTGAACCTGCAGTCCAGAGATAACTGTCACTCAGAACTGTCTTAACTTAAATCCTTTATCCACTAGGCCATGTGTCCAATTGGTTCCCGAGTCCGACAAGAAATATTTGAAGAAGGCCGGAGATAATACTAACACAAAATGTCTTCAGCATGAAATAACCCATCAAGGGTTGACATGCCGTAAAATTTAACCAGCGTCTCAGTAAATATTTAAAACACTGCTTTTTATTTATTTATTTGTTTGTTTATTATTATTACTAGCAAAATAAAAAACACCCTCCAGGCGATGTAAAATAGAGTTTTGAAACATATTGCCTGAGGGGTGGGAGTAAAAAATTCAATGTCAGCGAGTTTGTACTCTAAGTAAGTAAAATCATCAAATTCATTAAAGGATTAAAAAAATAAAACAATTTGAAATGTAAACTTTAAATATGTATTAAAATAAAACAAACTATATATAGATATATAATACCAGTTATGTATTTATTAAAACTTGTTTTAAAAAACTATGAGGACTGTCTAATGTTGCATGTTCAAATTTTGAGTGTATTTATTCTATGTTATGATGATTTTGGGTAATGTGACGTAAGCAGTGATGTAGTTTTTGTTATAGACAAAAACCAGAAGCAAATCTCCATTTTATTATTATTATTTTTTCTTTTTTTTCCAGACTGGAAACTTGCAGCGATTTCCCTACAAATCGTTTAGTGAAACTGTTACACTTGTTGTGGTAACTTTACTTCGAGATGTATTGGAACAAGAGAAAGGTAGTTATTCCATCAACGATGTGTCTGTTTAATGCTTAGTTATGTGACCACTTAAGCAACAGCAGGTACTGTAAGCAACCTGAAGCCTTTGTGCCATATCTAAGTAAATACAAACAAAGTTAAACAAATCATTTATCAAAATAACTTGATTTGGTATTAAATAATCCAAAAAGGGTTGATATGCCATAAAACAAAACAACCAACCAATATGAGTGAGTTCAATGTTTACACTCACCCCAATCATTAAAATTTCTCAAGGGAGATAACTATTAGAATATAAGTAGAGAGTACATTTCCTGGCCGAAACATGTGTTGGTAACTCAAATTATATCAATTTTATCCATTCAACATTTTCTTTCCCTTATTTATTTATCCTTTCAACACATATATATATATATATATATATATATATATATATAGTCGGGAGAGCATCGGACTACGAACTACAAGGTTCTGGGTTCAATAACGGCCCTCATCAACTCAGTTTCACAATGATAAGATAGCGATATAACAAATATAAAGTGCTCAATACGTTAGTAGAGCAAATTTACTGAGTACCATTATTACAATATATATTATATATATATATATATATATATATTTGTGAATAAAAGGCCTTAAATACCATGGGTATCGTGGTTATGGACCATTTCCACTCATGAGTATGCCCATGAGCTTCTTCAGACCACTGATATCAGTGGTCTGAAGAAGCTCGTGGGCATACTCACAAGTGGAAATGGTCCATAACCACGATACCCATGGTATTTAAGGCCTTTTATTCACAGATAACTTTGCTCTGTTTACAATAATTAAACATTGAGCTCTCATACGGAACCTGAACTCTACAACAAACTACTAGTAGAGAACTAGGACCAGCTTAGAATCACCTTGTACCAAGAAACTTGGTACCGCGCCAAAGTATATATATATAGGCTGGTGTTTACGCAATTCCATGTAAAGATTGCGACAAAAAATACATTGGGGAAACAGCAAGAACTCTCAAGAAGCGTTTATATGAGCACAAACGCGATATTAAATTGGGCAATTTTCAGAACACCCTCCTCCAACATATGTCTGAAACTAATCATAACTTCAATTTCAATGATGCCACAATATTAGCCCATATTCACAACAAAGACTACGACAGATTTTTGAAGCCTGTGCAATTTCGCATTTACCTCTCTTAATAATCGACATGGTTTTTTCAATATATCTCCGTTTTTAGCTAAAATAGTGTTAAAACAATTACAAATACCAGGCTTCATTTAATTATTTATTTAGTTATCATTCCCACTTTGTTCCCTTAATAACCGACATGTATTATTTATTATATCTCCGTTTCTAGTTAAATAGTGTTAAATAATTACTAAATACCAGGCTTCATTTAATTATTTTATTTAGTTATCATTCCCACTTTGTTTCCCTATGTTCTCTTAAAAATAATCAGTCCATTAATACTTTTTCTCGTCTTTTGCATTTCTTTCGAGTGGCGTCACGCGTCATGACACCTTCGCGTGAGTAGATCGCGACTTGCCTTTCAAAATTAAAACGCTGATCAAATACAGTTACATAACTAAAAAGATTTTCATCTCCTGTCACATATAAAAACATCCATCATTTTCTTCACCCCAAGAGACATCCTGATGAAGGTTCAATGTAACCGAAATGTTTTAAACATCGATTATTAAATTCATCCCAATTTCGGAATACTTGTTTTTTCAAATTTTCTTTATATATATATATATATATATATATATATATATATATATAAAGAAAAAGCACAACACGATGTTTAATATAAGATTAATAAAAATAGGAAGAGAAGGTTTTTAAAGAGTGAAAAAGATAAAAGCAATTTATAACCTTTTGTTTTTTTAAAATTGAAATTCATTTCCGAACAAAATTTTACATGGGATTGTTTTTTTTTTCTTTTTCCAGATTTGCCGGCATCATTCATGAAGGAAGTGCAAGATTTTGTTAAGTCTCTTTACCTGTCGGGCCAAACAGAGCTGCAGAGCAAGCAACAGCGCAGTCCCGCAGAGGTGCGGCACATGCAATTTGACCCTTATGAGTTAATGGTCTGCAGCAATGCGGCCTGTGTTGACCTGCTCTTTTGGGCCGTCAGGGATGAATCTGGTAAGTGTGATGACCGCTAAAACAAAATGTTTTTCTTTTCTTTTCGTTATAAGAATGATTAATAATGAGGATGTCGGCAAATGTTCCTCCCCCCCATCCACTTCCATCCCGACCCCCCAGCATTCCATGACCTTTTCGCGGTGTTACAAACACAAATTGGACAAAATCCAAATTTGCGTCCTATTGACATTACTTGTTCTTTTTACTGCGATATGACGATGAAGAAGAAGAAGAAGAAGAAGAAATAGTAGTAGTAGTAGTAGAAGGAGGAGAAGAAGAAAGTAATAATAATAATAATAATAATAATGTTTTTCTTTTCTTTTTCGTTCAAGTGTTGTCCTGGGTATGACAATAAATTGCATCCTGAGGGTAAAGTGTTTAAACGGCCAATTAAAACTGTATTAACTTAACCCTTATGTCTTATAAGATTTTAGGAAGCGTGTGGTGTAATGGTTAAAGTCATGGGAAATGGACTCGTCGCCCAGAGTTCAAATCCTGGACGTGGTAATTACATTTCACTTAGCGCTAATACCCTTGGGAAAGTTGGGGCCATAACCGTTGCTGGTATTTTTCCATCCCCTGATCTGAAAAACAATGGCTCCTTAGAATTCTCGCTACAGGGCTTGTCAAAAACCTATGCTGCCATACAATTATGCAACAATAAGTTAGGATGGGGGGGGCATGGGTGTGGAGGGTTCATGGTTCTAATGGTTAAAATGAAGGCATGAAGAGGAGTGAGGCAAAGAGAGCCAGAAAGAGGGAGAAAAAATAGCAGCCCCAGAAAGCATTATTGTGTGCAGTCAGTGCACCAAAGATTGTCACTCAGGGATAGGCCTTGCGCAGATAATTTTTATGTATTTATTTTTTGGACACTACGTCATCGTCCTTAGTGGACAGAAAGGTGCCAACAACTACCTAACAACAATACGGCTCTGCAAGCTGTTAGATAAGAGATTGCAATATTTTACATTTTCAGCTAGGATAAAGGGGTCCCCATGGGTGTAGAGCAGTGGTTTCCACCTTTTTTGCACCACAGCCTGGTTTCATCTTAGACAATATTTTCACGGACCGGCCTTCATATGCTCCGGCCTACATTTGCTCGATAATCGTTAATGACGTAATCTAATAATAAATCATCTGCAGTGGTCTTATGTCAAATGCAAACATCAACAGACAATAAACAACCTTTTGTTCATAAATTAATAATCAACAACATCTCTGTAAAAGAAAATATTTATTTTAGAACAAAAATCTTTTGGGGTAATGGCTGGTGACCTATCTTGTGACCAAGACCTGTGAAGAAACAAAAAAGTCACTTTTCTAAATAAAACATCAACATTTAGACTGATAATCAATAAAAAATAAAAATAATTCAAACGTTCTGTTCGACCCGGTGGTGGGGACCGCTGGTGTAGAGGGTTCACGGTTCTAAGGGTTAAAATGTTGCTAATCTTTTCAGACAAGAATGATCAATTTGTTGGGGACAATAAAAAGGAAATATAAAAAAGTGATGAGAGGAAGACTTTTATTAGAAAACTAGAAGTGGCTACCCAGCGTCACCTGGGTAGAAGGGGATTTTTAAAACTTAGTCCCGCAGATCCATTATTACTGAATCGTGAGTTGAATCCTCGTTGGATACCCCATTTAAATCCCTATGTAAAAAAAAAAATAGACCTTGCATTGATCCAGCTACTCTGAAAAGAAATGTTAATGTCTACTATCTAAAATATTAAATGAAAAAACAAATTCAATGCTGTTATCATTTAAACTTTATTTTTTAATTATCTTCACGAATATAAATCAAATCTCTATTATTTTTGCTCAAAAACCAAGCCCTGGTGATATTTTATGTGTATATATTTACTTTGTTGTTAATTGTTTTATTTTGGAAGTTTCCTCTGGACATAGACATACACAAAACTGCCCTTTATATATGTATAGAAGATGAGAATCATTAATTTAAAAAGAATCTTTTAATTTCTAATTTTTGTTTTATTTTATTTTTCTAAACAGAGGCAGAAAATTTGTGTTTACGGCTAACTGAGAAAATCAATTCTATAACAGATAAGAAATTACTGCTTTTGCATACTCCTCTACAAATGGTTTCTTTAGAGGTAAGTATTGATTTGGGCTATTTGATTTTGCTTACACAATTTCAATGCTGTAGAGTTTGGTAATAAATAGTACCTAATAATATCCATTTTCATTATGTAGGATTCACACCAGAAACTGATTTTTTAATGCAAATAATATGTAAGATCTATTTGAAAAAGTCAAATAAAATTTATACCAAAAAATATAAATATAAACGTATAATATGAAAATAAAATAAAATAACAATAATAGAAAAAACTACTGAAATTTTTTAGTATACAAAGAAATATCGGCCTTTGTCAGAGTAAATCGATTTCATTTCAAACAATAAGGATTTACTCAGACGAAGGCCGTTATTTCTTTGTATACTAAAAAATTTCAGTAGTTTTTTCTATTATTGTTATTTTATTTTATTTTGTATTTAAAATAATAATAGATAGAATACATGTATACATGGATAAACTCCTGGCTGAAACACATGTCAATAAAATAAAATAAAATAAATCCTATTTTATCCATTCAACATTTTCTTGCCTTTATTTTTCATTCCAACACACACACACACACACACACACACACACACACATATATATATATATATTATATATATATATATATATATATATATATATATATATATATTATTTATATTTTTTTGCTTGAAGGCAGTTACAATGCGTATATCGTATAAAATTCGATAATTATAATAATGTCATGATTATTTTCATTAATTATCGAATTTTATATGATATACGCTTTGTAACTGCCTTCAAGCAAAAAAAATATAAATAATAATATACTTTACTCAACAATGCCTCTAAAGCAAATTATCTTAATATATATATATATATATATATATATATATATATATATATATATATATATGCGTGTATTAACATCGTTTTCTGTTGATGAGCAGTGACATAGTTTTGGTTATAGACAGACACTGAATCTCCATTATAATAAGATAAGAGAAAAGCAAAATAGTGACGCTTTCTTTGTGTTTTGATTTTTTCAGGCTCTTGGAAAATTGGCCACTAAATTCCCGATTCTGGCTTGTACAATGCTTGCCTCTCTACGGGAATATCTTGTGACCCCTTCACCAGTGCTCAGTAAACTCAGCAAGTACGCCACCCAAGATGGCAATATCAAGATCACCATCACAGATGAGAGTCGAGTTCAAAAGCGGCAGGGCAACCAGCGTGACCCCAAGAACAAACTGCTGGCCACCCTGGAAAACTTGAGGGACACGGCTGTTACCAATGTATGCAGGTTAGTCTCAAATTCTTACTCACTATGCCATTAACATCCACACTGGCAACAAAGAATATTTAACAAGAAAGTAGAAGCTCCTTCATTGCCATTACTCCCAGGTCCACTCTGACCTAGACACCGAGTAGCCGCTGTTAGTTCAATATAAATATGGATCAAAGACCAAACTCGGCTCAGTTGTTATAGAAGGGGTCCAATTTAGTCTTACCCCACCACCACAAGTTGACTTTCCAAAATGAATAACCATTAATACATACACAGTGATGCTGATAGCTTTTTAATTTAGTGCGTCCTAGGACACACAGATTTGATTGAGTCCTCAGGAAATTTTATGAGTCCCAACTAAAGTTTCTTAATCAACTGCAGAGTTTTTATCTATGATCAACTGAAGCCGTCTAATCCCTACCTTGTATCCCATACAGTGTAATTCGTTTCCAAGAAAATATTGAAATGTATTAACAGTTAGCTGGAAATGGTGGGGATATAGATAAACCCCCACTGGGATGCATGGACAAAACACACAGCTTCCTCAAAGTGACAAAAAAAAAAAAAACGAGGGGAGGTTACTCTCATTTAAGTAGCTAATGTTCAAGATTACCCCTTTGTGAAGAGGCTAAGTAAGCAACTACCCTTTATTTTAATTTATTTTTTATCTCTCTTCTCTTTTCTTTTCAGGTGTTTGAAGGCTGGATTACTTGTAGACCCAGACATTGTACAAGCTTTCTTGGCATCCGTATCCAACAGACTTTATCGAACCGAAACCAGTGACAGGTAGGAAGGAGCACAAATAATTCATTTTCAAATCACTTACATTTTTTCAATATTTCTGAACTTTAAAATTTATAAAATTCAAAATTTATCTCTTTAAAATAAAATAAGGGAGATAACTCGTCTCAATAAAGAAAAAAGGGTTAAATTGAACTTAATGGACATAAATTCCAACAACGTATGTCACCGCGCCGAAAGAAAGAAAATACTAAAAATCAAAGAATTAACCGAATTTAATGAAATTTTCAGTGTTGATAAATTAATGAATAAAAGATATAATGCACCAATTATTTTATTTTAAAACTTTTACATTTTTTCAGGTCAATTAATTTTGAACCAGGTATCTTTGAGAATCTGTTTTACGCCTCAAAGATACATGATTCAAAGTTAACTGACCTGAAAAAATGTAAGAGTTTTCAAATAAAATAACTGTGCATTATATTGTTTATTCATTAATATATCAACACTGAAAATTTCATTAAATTCGGTTAATTCCTTGATTTTTAGTATTTTTTTTCTTTTAGCGGTCTGACATACGATGGTGGTATTTAGGTCCATTAAGTAAGATTTAACCGGAAAAATTTCTTTCTTTTTTTTTTTTTTTTTTTTTTTTTTTCATGTAGAAAAAAAAAAAAATCTGCCGAGTGGCCTATTGTCGGTATCAGCCAATCAGCAAGGGAATCTATCCCCTTTTTTCTTGTGCTAGACCAGGGAGATTGTTTTTGCTGAGGTTGAGCATCACACTTACTGTCAGCTCCCAGATGCTTTACCACACAAATCAGATTACCCATGTGCTGAGTTGGTGAGGACCAGTATCGAACATGGAACCTTGCAATTCCTACGTGAATGCTCTACTCACTGTGCTAAATCGACCCTAATAGATTTCTTTTATGAGAAAGAAAAATACTCCAATTTTGAATTATCATCATTGTTGATAATTTTTACCATAAAATACATAAAGACAAAAGAGAAAACAATATAAAAAGAACATAATTTAGATGGCAGTAAAGCAGTCTTGCTTTTTAACTCTTAAAATCCTATACCACCTCATTCTACCTGGCTGGAAGTCTCCTTCATTTTCCTAATCTGACCCAAACGATAACCTTTGTTTAAATGTAATATTAAACATATTCAGAAGTCTTTGATTTAAGCGAAATAACAGGTAACTTTAGATGCAAAGGTCATTTTTAGCCAATTTTTATATATCCTTATAGGAATGCTCTAGACTTAAAAAAATTCTCGACAGCATGTTAAGAGTTAATATCAGGATTGTGACAGGGAGGATGGGACGAGTGGTGGAGGCGGAGACCGTGAAGTTGAGAATTCCCTGCCCCCAAGGACTAAGCGCATCCGTGTGTGTCTGACCTGCACAAGGAGGGTATAGCAAGTGACTCGAGATTGAACTTGCAACCACCTGATCGTGAATAGTGGAGTTGCTGTCACCCCTGTTAGCTGAAGTGGTTCAGCCACTGAGAAAAATAAATTCCAAAGGCGAGATCCCTGGGCAGAATGTCTTTTCCAGTGGAGAAAACGGTGTGTCGTATTTTTGATTTTAAAGTGAAGTGAGCTTTTGAGGAATTGTGTAAGAACTACTGGGAGTGTTGCTGGCAGAATACTTTTTGTCAGTTGAAGAAACTGATTATTGTGGTTGTCACTTGAAACTAACAACTAGAAGGATAGTAAGTAAAGTTAGAGTTACCTATTGTTGGTATCAGCCAGACAGCAAAGAAGTCTATCCTTTTTCGGCTGGTCATTTCAAGCCGTAGCACCTATATGATTGCGCCAAGCCCTATTGCTCTTATGGCAGTGGCGACTCATGATACTTAAGAGAGAACCCAGGTGGCTGAGCAGTCCATGACTTGCAATATTCCACTTCAGGCTTTTCTTGGGCTAGACGGGCGGTCAGAGAGGCCCCCTCCAATCAATTGGCTGGTCACGTCAAGCCCTAGCACCTATATGATTGCCCCAACCCTAGTGCCCTTATGGCACCCCCCCAACCTTTTTATCATATGGGTGCTAGAAGGTGGTGGCTGAGGGTCTACATATCCTGGGAATGATGTTAAACTCTATATGATGGTGAGGTGCAGTTTTGGAGGTTTGGGGAATGTGGAGCACCCCTTCATCACCATTGCTTCCTGGTTACTCTGACCCGGAGTGGTAGTACCTGTTAGGGTCCATCTATGGGTTGAATAGAAAAATGTGTTTATAAAAAACATTGAGTAAGAATGACTTTATTTCAAAACTTTATCGACATTAAATGACTCACTGAGGTTGATATGCCGTAAAACTAGGATAGTAAGTAAAATTGGTGGAGTGACCTATTGTTGGTATCAACCAGACAGCAAAGAAGTCTATCCTCTTTTTGCTAATGCTAGACCAGGGAGATTGTTTTTATGTTTGAGGTGGGAGTGTTACACCTACCATCAGCTCCATATTTTACTGCACAGATCAGATTATCCAAATTGTGTTATTCATGTGCTTAGTTGGTGGGGACCATTATTGAACCTGGAACCTTACAATTCAAAATACTTATTTGTACAGTGTTGCATATAAAAACAGATTCACATATTTACTTGTGTATAGTGCTAGAAATTCAATATAGAAATTGTGGAGGGAGTGTATATAATTACGTGACCCCTCTGCCATGGGCGGCACTATAAGCTCTTCTGTCCCTTGGTGCACATTTTCAGCTGCAATAATGCTTATACCTGTAGGTGCGAGCGTGTCTATATATATATATATATATATATATATATACACACACACATATATATACCAACCCCTCTGCATGAGCAGGATGTGACACAAAGTCAATTTCTTAAGCGGCGTTCAACAGGTTTGAATTCAAGTTTTTCTTCTCCTAGACCAGTTGCCTAACCAAGGTTTAAGAACCCAGTCTGCCCTACTATTTACCCATAGCTGGAGGGAGAGTAGGATTCATACCTTTCCAAGGGTATTAGTTAAGTGACATGCAAATACCACATCCAGGATTTGAACTCTGGGCGACGAGTCCATTTCCCATGACTTTAACCATTACACCACCGTATTCTATATATGTATGCATATAGGTTTAAGGGCTGCTTTAGATCGGTCACTAGAGTGTCCACCTAGGAACCACAAGGTTCTGACTTTGATACCGGACCTCACCAACTCAACGCACAAGTAGCGCAGGGATCTGTGCAATAATGTGAGGAGCTGATGGTAGGTGTGGCGCTGCCTCAGCTGCAAAAAAAAAAAAACTCCTTGGTTAGTGCTAGTGAAAAGGGGATAGACTCCTCACTGTCTGGCTGATGCTGACTTTAGACCACTCAGACATGACAATATATACATGTATATACATGTGAATGCACGTGTCTATATGAGTATGTATGTGTATAAGCATAGTGTATATGTATATGAGTGTGCCTGTATTGGTGTGTGTGAGCATCTGTATATGTGTATATATATATATATATATATAGTAGTATCAAAAGAAAAGCTAAAGAAGTTATTTTGTCCTAAAACTAAAATTTGTTTAATCTGAAATTAAAATATCTTTGGAAGTTTTTGAGTTGTTGGGAGCTGCACAAGAATTCTGTGTGCAGTCTTGAACAAGTTGTAGAAACAGCACCCCTCAAGGAAGCAGCTGTATGGTCACCTGCCCCCCATCTCACAAACCATCCAAGTTAGATGGACTAGGCATGCAGGACACTGCTGGAGAAGCAAGGACGAGCTCATAAGCGATGTTCTCCTGTGGAAGCCAACACATGGGCATGCTAGTGTGGGCTACCCACTAAGGACCTACATTGACCAACTATTGGAGGATGCTGATTGCTGCACAGAAGACCTCCCAGGGCAATGAATGATAGGGAAGGTTGGCGAGATATTATCATGGATATCCGTGCTACTTGTGCAACATGATGATGATTATATGCACAAATTAAATACACCAAGATATGAAATATTAACATAGAAATAATTATCAAAAGTAGATTGGCATTCCGTACACACAAGAGTTTGTGATAGACCACTCTTATTGGGTGCAAAAGGGTTTAAAAAAAAACAAACTCTGAATGAATAAAAATTAGCATGAAAAAGAAAAAGAATGTTTGTAAATATTGAGCCTATGTAACTTGTATATCGGAATTCCTAATAAATAATGACAATTATTAAATAGAAATAATTACTTGAATCCATATAATTATTAGTATTAGATAGGACTACTTGATATTATATATATATATATATATATATATATATTTAAAAAAAATGGACTCTCACGTCGATTTTCGACGCATGAGTGTTCATCCAATGAACAACCAACACAGTGATTTGTTTATAGTGGTGAAGGCTTGTGTAGGACCATTCCGCACTTTTTGGAAAGAATTGGTGCATCAAGGAATGCCACGAACCCAATCAACGACTGACCTCAGGAATTTTGAATTCAGAGTTATCCCTCTCCTAGACTGGCCCAGTCTGCCCTACTATTTAACCCATAGCTGGTGGGAGAATATATGGATTCATACCTTTCCCAAGGGTATTAGCGCTATGTGAAATGCCAACAGCTTCGTCTAGGAATTGAACTCAAACCGACGAGTCCATTTTCCACGACTCTAACCACTAGCCCACGCGCCTCCATATATATATATATATATATATATATATATATATATATCAACCCCTCCACACAAACAGGATGCAATACTAGGTCACTTCCTCGACAAAGCTGTTTGCATTTCACAAGGCTCTAATACCCTTGGGAAAGGTATGAATCCTACTCTCCCTCCAGGTAAATAGCAGGGCAGACTGGACTCTTTAACCATAGCTAGGTAACCAGTCTAGGAGAAGGAAAACTCTGAATTCAAACCTGTTAAACTCTGCTTAAAAAACTGACCTTTTGTCACATCCTGCTCATGTGGAGGGTTGGTACATATATATAATTCCACAGGTTCTGCTAGTGTAAATATGAATGTACAATGAATGCGATTGCTAACCATTCAAACTGATCATGAAATTTGGATTTATTGTTATAGAAATAAAATCATCATCATGTCGTGCAATTAGCACGGATATCTATGACAATCTCTCGCCAACCCTTCCTATCATTCATCGTCCCAGAGAAGTCCTCCATGCAGCATCCAGTATCCTTGCAGAATTGGTCAATGTAAGTTCTTGGTGGCCGTCCCACATTAGCATGTCCATGTGTTGGCTTCCACAGGAGGACGTCGCTTATGAGCTCGTCCTTGCTTCTCCAGCGGTGTCCAGCTTACCTTGTCCGTCTCACTCGGATTGTTTGTGAGATGGGGGGCAGGTGGCTGTACAGCCATTCAAACTGATCATGAAAATTGGATTTGTTATTGCTTATAGAAATAAAATATTCAATGACAATGTTTACAAAAAAAGCTGAAATGTTTGTATCCGTCTTTAGAAATTGTTTTTTTTTTTTTTACTCTAAAAAAAAAAAAACCTTCTCCGTGAATGTGTTTTTTTGTGTTCTGACTTTGTTGTGATGAATTGCATGCCTTGTGTTTTTGCATGTTCCTCACAGGAAAAAGACGGCTGAGATCCTTCAGCTGGACCGACGTATCCAGCATGTGGTCGACTGTGAAAGGCAGCGGGGGGGTAGACGTTGCCGAAAACACAAATCCCCTGCCGACATCTTGAGGCAATTCCCACCTTGTAACTTTTAGCTTCACTTTTTTTTTTCTTTTTTTTTTAAAGATTTGGTGGACCATATTACCTTTAGGCACCCCTTTTTGATCTCGAATAAGAAAGGACATGTTTTTCATTTACATCGTCAATATCCGGTTATTTGTTAGGGGTTAGGAGTTAGGGTTAGGGTTTATTTTTATAATTTAAAAAAAAAAAATCTAAAAATTGTCTAAACAGCCGGATATTGACGATGTAAATGAAAAACATGTCCTTTCTTAATCGAGATCAAAAAGGGGTGCCTAAAGGTCATATGGTCCGATTTGGTTTGCATAAAGTAAAAAACTGCATTATATCTTGAAATAATTTTTTAATTTTTATTTATTTATTTTTTTTTTTTTTTTAAGATTTCTTTTTCCTTGTGTCGTATTTGGTTTTTTGTCGTCTTCTCTATTGCTTCACAGTTCACTTTCTCTCTGTCTCTTGTCTTCTTTGTGTCTTTTACTCACCCTTTTTTTCCCTTTCACACTCTCACCATCCACAGGTCACTTTTTTTCACTCCATTTCTAGGCTAGGTAGGCAGTTGAAGAGGCCCTCTTAGATCAATCGGCTGGTCATGTCAAACTACTTTAACCCGGCGTGGTAGTACTTTTTAGGAATTTAGTGCCAAGACAGTTGGTACTTATTGAAATCAAGAATAGTCCATTCTTGCATTTGGGTGATTCCATTCCCTGCGTCCTGATTGGCTGCTTGGTTTCTATGATGTTATGAGGCTTCATAAATAACCTGGCATTCTGCAGTAGTATTGCAGCAAGATAGATTCGTATTCAGTTATGATTACTTGCTGCCTTGTCTTACCAATTCGACGGTAATTGGAAGTAGTATGATTATTCTACAGTCAAATATATCTATTTAAGCATTATTCATTAATAGATAGGAATATTTGAAATCATATAGCTCTGTGCAAATTATTAGTATTAAGAATAGTTGAAGCTATAATTGTTTACAAAGAATTATTAATAGTTACCTGAAACAATATAACTGTTTATAAACAAATGCTTATTTAATAACCCTAATTTTCCGACCGATTTGCAAGTTTAGCCCTTTTAATTATTATATAGTTTCACTGATTCCTTCCTAATACCAATTTGTTTGTTTGTTTTGTTTTATGGCATATCAACCTCGATGGGTCATTTAATGCTGACAAAGTTTTGAAATAAACTCATTCTTAATGGATACTCCATTTCTTTTATAAACATATTTTTCTATCAAACCCAAAGATAGGACCCTAACAGGAACATCTAGCCCGGATCGGAATGGACCTGGGAGCAATAGTGATGAAGGGGTGCTCCACATTCTCCACATCTCCAGAACAGGAACCTAACCATCAGATATAAACAAACGATCTTATTATAATGGGGATTGTGAGTCTGTTTGTTTGTAACCGAAACTACGCCACCATCAACGTCACAATTGCCTTAGTTATTTACGTTATATTCTCAATGGTTATTAAATTATCATTATCATTATTCAATCTTCATTAGCATTGTATTTATTAACAATGTCTCCATTAAGGTCTAGCTGATTTATTTGTATTAAGAATAGTTGAAGCTATAATTATTTAGAAAGAATTATTAATAGTTACCTGAAACAATAAAACTGTTTATAAACAAATGGTTATTCAATAAAAATAATTACTTGAAAACATATTCATGAATCAATCATTAGTATTAGGTGTCCTGTCGGCTGGGGCTTTAGAATACACCGACTGCACCTCTGTAGAGGGGTAAGACCCTCCCCCAATGGAGCCAACTGTTGGACGTAGGTGGCGACGCGTGATGCTTAAGGACGGAATCCTGGTGGATGAGCAGTCTATAATATGCACCTCTCCACTTAGGCCCTTACTTAGGCTAGACGGCCGGTTGGAGAGGCCCCCTTCCGATCAATCAGCTAGTCATGTCAAGCCCTAGCACCTATATGATTGTCTCGTTTCCACTTGTATCTTTGCTTAGTAAACCTTTTTTTCCCTTACTTAAAATACTCCTGATTTGAACTCTGCTCACTGAAGTCTTTTTCTACAATGATAATCATTACACCACACATTTTCACGAAGCACTATAAATTATTATTGATTTTGGATTAGTATTTTTTTGATATTGGACAATGGATGCATCCCAAAAGATCTTTTGTACGACGAATTAGTAAAAATAGGTTAGTAGACCACGCGTACGATTTAAAGATGTCTGCAGGAGAGTTATTAGGATATGCCATATTGACACAAACACGTGGGAGGTAGATGCAAAAAATAGAGCGCCTCAACGTTATGCAAGGCACGGAGAGGGGTGAGGCAGAGAGGAGAGTAGCCTTGACAGCAAAGAGAGCCAGAAAGGGAGACAAAAGCCAGCAGCCCCAGAAAGCATCACAGTTTGTGTACATTCAGTGCACCAAAGACTGTCACTCAAGAATTGGCCTGCTTAGTCACTTGCGCAGATAAAGTTGTTTTTTGGGGGGGAGTTTTTGACATTGTCCTTAGTGGACGGAAAGGATCCAAAGGACACATGGCATAGTGGATATAGGCGTTGAGTTAATACAGTTCTAAGTGACAGTTATCTCTACGCTGCTGATTTAATCCTGGTCAAGGATGAGAATAACATAAAATAATTAATACAGCTTAACACTTGTACCCAGTCATGGTTAGCGGAATGAGAACAGTCTACCCCCGTGGATTGAATAAAGGGTTAGGTTCAAAGTTCCATGAAGGCTCCCAATTACGACAAGAAATACCTGAAGAAGGCTGGAGGGTACGTTGGCCGAAACGTTGTGCAGATAACAATAAAAATGAGGACAATAGTCTGAATAATCCAAATAATATGTATTATCAAGCCAAATGTCAAAAATTCAGAGAAATATTTTTTTGTTTTATGTGCTTAATTGGAGTCGTACCTAATTTTGAAAATTTTAATTAATAATGGGCGGGATATGCCCAGACTTTTTAGTATTATCTGCGTTATTCGGACTATTGTCCTCATCTTTATTGTTATTTGTACAACGTTTCAGCTGATATGCCCTCCGGCCTTCTTCAAGTATTTCTTGTCGGACTCGGGAACCTTCTTTTCGGACTCGGGAACTTTCTTGTCGTAATCGGGAGCCAAGAAATACCTGAAGAAGGTCGGAGGGCATATCGGCCGAAATGTTGTACTGATAACAATAAAGATGAGGACAATAGTCCGAATAACGCAGATAATACTAATCATGAAGCCTCATCTCAAACATTCAGAGAAGCCAGACTTTTTATTCTTTATTTCCTTTTTACATTGCTTACTAATTATTATAGAATGCTAGTTAATCCTTTTGTCCGAGCGTTGTTGACTTGCATCTCCCTTAAGACCTCCAGTAAAATGGGGATATAACATGGAATTGAATCTAGGGGTGAGGCTCTTGACCTGAAGATCTGGGAAGTGTGGTGTACCTCCTTTGATATTACTCCCAAGTCCATTCTGACTCAGAGTAATAGTACCCCTAAAACCGTAACCCAATTCGCAAAATGTTAATTCATAGACTGTAGTTAAACTGTCATTGGGGACCACCAAAAAACTTTCTGTTTTAATTTTCTGACCTAATTCAGAAGTCAGCCCATTATTATTATTATAATCATTGGCTAGTTGATAATTTTTTTTTATGTCCTATCCATGATTCAAATAGATTTGAGAAAATGTTTAAAATGATTGTGAACTTTATTTAATTCATTGGCGCTTAAAATATTGATATTGCAAGCATATTAGTGATGTGAAATGCAAACAGCCTCGTCCAGTATTTGAATACTGGTCATCATGTCCATTTCTTATGATAATAACCGTTACACAACAAGTGCCTCTAGTTGGTTGAAATATCTAACTGAATTAAATATCTTGAATATTGTGTTTTTTTGGGCTACACTTTCGCAAGCCCTGGTCCCCCTTAGTCATTTAGTAACTTTTAGATTTTTTTTTTTTTTAAAGTTATATTATAGAATCCATAAATGTCTGGATGTATTTCAGGTTTTTGATGATTTTTTTCTTCTGGAAAGGATTTTATTATTATCATTATTATTGGCTAGTTGATAATTTTTTTTTTACGTCCTAAATTTTGGCCATATTTGTTTTTGCTTTGTCTTTATTCACATTGTGTGCTTGTGCATTTCATTATATATATATATATATATATTGTATATATTGTGTATTTTGGCAGCAAGTTATTATTTAGGCAGGTATTGTTAAAGGTCACGGAATTTTTCTTCTTTATGATCTTCAGTTATAGATGTTCAAGCCTTCCTGTGATTTTTTGTAGATTGGGCTCAAGATGGTGGAGAAATTGTCCCATATTTTCTACCCAACAACTTTGGACCATTCCGCTGGTCGTCCTCACTGTCTTGAGCCCACTCTACGAAAAATTACAAGAAGACCGGAATGTCTACAACTGAAGATTATAAAGAAGAATTATTCTATGGTTTTTAA
This sequence comes from Doryteuthis pealeii, assembly GCA_023376005.1. Taxonomy (NCBI): domain Eukaryota; kingdom Metazoa; phylum Mollusca; class Cephalopoda; order Myopsida; family Loliginidae; genus Doryteuthis; species Doryteuthis pealeii. The sequence goes on from CM042167.1 coordinate 15,013,208, forward strand.
AAAATACCAGGCTAAATGATATACACATTCAAACAAATTTGATTAAAAATAATGAATCTGATTGTTTTTTGAGTTTTTTAAAAAATATTTTCTTTCAAGTTTTCTAACAGTTTTTTTGATGTTATCATCTTGAAAGGGATTAATGAGTTGTCCAAAAGAGTTTTCATCAGTACAACTCATTAACACCTTTGAAGATAACATCCAAAAAGTTGTTAGAAAAAGTGAAAGAAAAAACTTGAAAAAAAAATAAGGATTCCATTATTTTTAACCAAATTTATTATTGTTTATATTTTTGAAGGCAATTACAATGCATATATCATATAGCTGCATCCACAACATATACATTAATAGGATTTGATAATTATAATTGAAATAATCACGACAAACAAACTCAGTGAATACCGCGTACGACGTGTGGAACACTGTACAGCTGTTTCAACCTTATTAGGTCTCATCAGCCGTGTATACCTACAATCTCCACCCAGAGAACCCAGAATGCAGAGTCAGAGACTCTACCCCTATAACGTACAGGTGTATCCACAACATATATATATAGATAATTTGTTAATTATAACTGAAATAATCACAACATGCAAACTCGGCGAATACCATGTGCGACGTGTGGAACACTGTACAGCTGTTTCAACCTTATTAGGTCTCATCAGCAGTGTATACCTACGATCTCCCCCCCCCGGACAGAGATTGAACCGGAGAACCCAGAATGCAGAGTCAGAGACTCTACCCCTAGGCCACCGGCACGCCACACATGAAATTCACCAAATCAAGTTGTCAATGATGAATGCGCTACTTGTGTAGGTAGTACAGTGAGCGTTGAAAGCTTGGTAGTTTGAAGCATGTTAGAAGTTTTAATCGCAAATTAGGCCTCGCTCAGGTGTAGGGATAATAGTATTTGATCATTTGCCGAGTTTGCTTGTCGTTATTATTTCAATTATAATTATCAAATTCTATCTATATATATGTCCTGGATGCAGCTATATGATATATGCATTGTAATTGCCTTCAAAAATATAAATAATAATATACTTTACTTAACAATGCTTTAAAAACAAGTTATCAAATACTATTAACCAAATTTGTTTGAATGAAAAGATGCTGCCCAAATATATATATATTGAGTGTTTATGTATGTGTAGCTTGAAGGATTTGCATTGGTATCCAAACTGTAGATATCTACACCGCCTTTTTATTTATTTATTTATTTTTTTTTTTTTTAAAAAGCTGTGTGTACACATTTTCTATTTGCATGCATGTGCACATATACACAATCATGTTGTGTGATTTCGTATTGCAAAAAGTCTTTTGTTATTCATTAAAAAAAAAAAAAAAGAAGCTTTGTCATTGTTGTAGAAAATAAAACTGAAACAACCAATCAAATTGCAAGAACACGCACACACCCCTTCCAGCATTTGTATTGGACTATTGAGCTAATTTTGCTATTATTGGCACCACAATGGTAACAACAAAAATGGATTATGAATTCTATGGATTTCTTTAGGTGTATAATCTGTATATGTTATATATTTCACCAACCCTCTCCGCACAAGTAGGATGCGACACAAGGTGAATTTTTTAAAGTGGAGTTTAACAGGTTTGAATTCGGTTTTCTTTCTACTTGACAATAACAGGGTTAAAGAGCTCAGTCTGCCCTACTATATACCCATAGCTTGTGGCAGAATAGTTTGGATGCATACCTTTCCCAAGGGTATTAGTGCTATGTGAAATGCCACCACTCTTCCGCCCTGTCGGCTGGGGCGTAAGAATGCACCTCTGCAGAGGAGTAAGACTCCTCCAATGGGGCCACCTGTTGGCCGTGGGTGGCGACCCGTGATGCTTAAGGATAGAGCCCAGGTGGATGAGCAGTTCATGACATGCAATACTCCACTTTGGCCCTATCTTGGGCTAGACGGGAGTCGGAGAGGCCCCTCCGATCAATCGGCTGGTCACGTCAAGCCCTAGCACTATATGATTTTCCCAACCCTATTGCCTTTATGGCAAGCCCCAACCCCTTTTTTCATATGGGTGCTAGAAGGCGGTGGCTGCGGGTCTACATGTCCTGGGAATGACGTTAAACTCTATCTGATGGTGAGGTTCCAGTTTTGGAGGTTTGGGGAATGTGGAGCACCCCTTCATTTTGCTCCCTGGTCCACTCTGACCCGGAGTGGTAGTACCTGTTAGGGTCCCATCTATGGGTTAAATGAAAAATGTATTATAAAAATTGTATTATCCATTAAGATTGATTTATTTCAAAACTTTATTGGCATTAAATGACCCACTGAGGTTGATATGCCGTAAAACAAACCAAACCAAACCAAAGCCACCACTCTTCCAGGTTTTAAACTTGTCTCACTCTGCCCATTTCTTACGACGATAACCATTACACCACGGGTTACAACAGTATAGGGTGTTCGACATGCTATGCAAGGGTATATTAGTGCTGTGTGAAATGCAACCAGTCTCATCCAGGATTTAAACTTTTGTCACTGTGCCAATTTCCTATGATGATAACCATTACACTATGAGCATCATGCGTTTAACAGTATAGAGTGTTTGACACAATATGCAAGGATATTAGTGCTATATGAAATACAACCAGCCTCATCCAGAATTTGAACTTGGGTCACTGTGTCCAATTGTTTTTAAACTGAAATTTCATGCTTCTAAAATCTTTGAGGTATTTTTTTTGGTTTTAATCATCAAGACTAGAGAGGGTCCTGAATATGATATTAAACTGTATCTAAGGGTGAGGTTCAATTCTGGAGCTCTAGGGAGTGTGGAGTACCTTTTCATTGCCATTACTCCCAGTTCCACTCTGCTGTTAGGGTCCCATCTATGGCTTAAATAGAAAAAAATGAATTTAAAAAATAGAGAAATTTAAAAAATTGTTTTAAAAAAAAAAATTGAGTTTAAATTAAAAAAAGATTTGAATACCCATCAAGAATGAATAAAACAAATTTTCTTTGGCATAAAATAACCTGACAAGGGTTGACATGCCGTAAAATCCAACAGACCAACCAAGACTAGGAGACATTGGAATCTTTTGCAATCCTCTTGTACCAATACCTGATTTTCCATTCACTTCAGGATTTTCTCCTTGTTCTTCATAGTAAATATCTGCTTCTATTAACCACACTTTTAAGTTTCATGCCTTTGCCTACTCTTTAACTCAGTTGGTAGAGGCGTTCGGCTAGAAGCCACAATGTTCCTAGTTCGATACTGTCCTCGCCAACTTAGCGTATGAGTAGCACAGGGATCCATGTCAGTGTTTGGCTAGAAGCCACAAGGTTCCTAGTTCGATACTGTCCTCGCCAACTTTGAGTTTTTTAAGTTTCATGCCTTTTACTCTTTTAAATGTCATGTTTTTTTCTGTTATCAAATTATGTGTTTTGTGAGAGATGTTTGAGGTATACTCATGCCATTTTGAGTTAGTATATTGTTTATTCTAAGACTAACAACAAAAAATAAATTAATTAAAACTTAGTTCAATTCTAATGGTTTATTTAACAACAAATCGATGACTAATAATATAAATGTCCTTCCTGTGTATAAAGTCAAGTTTGAGAGACTTACAAGTCTGATGGAGAGAGAATTTTAGGATATCTGGTATTCTCACTTTTAGTCAATTCTTGAAGGTTGATATGCCATTGAAAGAAGAATGCATGAGCAGGATGTGACACAAGGTCAATATTTTTGGTAGAGTTTAACTGGTTTGAATTCAAAGATATGATATGCTGTTAAACAAAGAAACCAAACCAAATTATCCTTTGGGTCATTACTTGTCAATTAAATTGAGATAGGTTTTGACTAGTTGTTTCATTTTTGATAGAGGGAATTTTAGGATATTTGGTATCATCTGTTTTATTCATCTGAGATAATTTTTGGTTGACTGCTCTTGGAACTGGTCCAAAATGTCTATCTTTTCTTGGCACCAAAACTTCTGGGCACATCACATGATTCCTATGTCCAATCATAGAAAGGCTCTCCCCCACTTAACTCTACACATAGAAATAGACATATTTTATAGACTCAACACCATTTTATATTGTTTTTCAGATATTCTTATGTCATCTCTTTTTCTTGAATGTTGAATAGTTGTCTTACTAATTCAAGTGAGATGTCACATCACCCTCTTGTTTTTCTCTTGCTCATAGTCATTCTATCTCGTCATACTATCTTTCATATCCGTTAGAATGCACCTACTGAACCTCTGCAGAGGGTAAGACTCCCCCAATGGGGCCACCTCTTGGCCGTGGGTGGTGACCCGTGATGCTTAAGGATAGAACCCAGGTAATTGAGCAGTCCATGACTTGCAATACTCCACTTTGGCCCTTTCTTAGGCTAGACGGGCAGTCGGAGAGGCCCCCTCCGATCAATTGGCTGATCACAACAAGCCCTAGCACCTATATGATTGCCCCAACCCTATTTCCCTTATGGTAAGCCCAGTCCTTTTTATCATATGAGTGTTAGAAGGCGGTGGCTGAGGGTCTACATGTCCTGGGAATGACGTTAAACTCTATCTGATGGTGAGGTTTCAGTTTTGGAGGTTTGGGGAATGTTGAGCACCCCTTCATCACCATTGCTCCCTGGTCCACTGACCCGGAGTGGTAGTACCTGTTAGGGTCCTTTCTATGGGTTAAATAGAAAAATGTATTTATAAAAAAAAAATCTAGTATCCATTAAGAAATAATTTATTTCAAAACTTTATCGGCATTAAATGACCCACTGCAGTTGATATGCCGTAAAATAAATCAAACCAAACCAAACCTTACTTAAAGCCCAACATTGTTCAATCCTCTTTGCTGGAATGAATATTAGCGATTATAACATCTTTTCATGTATATTTGTTATCATAGAAACCTTTTCACATACATCTTAGCATTTGAATGTGTCGTCACCCGATTGGCTGGGGCTGTAGAATACACCGACTGCACCTCTGCAGAGGTATAAAATCCCCCAATGGAGTCACCTGTTGGCTGTAAGTGGCACCCCGTGATACTTAAGGACAGAATCCTGGTGGCTGAGCAGTCCATTATATGCAATACTTCACTTTGTCCCTTTACTTAAGCTAGACGTGAAGTTACATTTTAGAAAATAGTACAACTAAGGGAAGTTCGACAACAAATTAAAGGAAACTAATCACTTCCTATGTGTGTCTAAGCCATTGAAGTTTCATTAATGTTTTTGGCAATAATGAAAAAAAAAAATGGTTCGGTTTTTTCACTTTTTTTTTTATTTGTCCAATATTGTATATTATTTACAGAATTTTTTTGTTGGTTATTTCATATAAGTCCAACATAAAAAGGGGAACCACTCTTGACTGATAAATTATTTATTTATTTTCCCATTAAACTAACCCTAAACCCTAACCCTAACCCCGTCTTCTTTTTTCCTAGTAGATCAATAAATAAATAAATAATTTATCAGTCAAGAGTGGTTCCCCTTTGTTTATGTTGGACTTATAGGAAATAACCTTTTTGTTAACCACAAAGCAGTTGTTGTTCTTAGAATAACTGGGACTTCTTTGTCAGTTTTTACTTTATCTATGTATATATAAAAGAAAGATTCTGTATGTCTGTACAAAGACCGAACAAAACATCCTTTTATAAATGAAAATTGATGGAGACGAGCAAAGACCAAAATTCAATAAAATGCACACCCTATTTTTGTCTGAGAGGGAGTTAAAAAAAAAAAAAAAAGAATTTAGCTCTCATTTTCCATAAGAAAAGCTAAATAAAAAAAAAATAAGGGTATAAATCAATTTTCTATGAAAAAATTAAAAAAATTAATAAAGGATAAAACATAATAAAAAGTAAATAAAAGAAAAATAAGAGAACAAAAATACAAACAATAATAATAAAAAACTTTTAAGAAACAACTACATAGAAAATTGTAAATGTTATCATACAATGAATGCAATTCCCTAATCTCCCAGCATAAAATAACCATAGACTGGTTGACATGCCATTAAAATCAATCAATATAGAAATGCATTAAAAATATGGAAGAAAAGTATTGTCAGTTGTAAGAATTAAAGCAAGTATTACTGGTAGAATACAGTTTATATTTTGTCTGGCGCCTCCTTGTCAATAAAGATGAGGGACAATAGTCCCCAAAATGCAAATTATCAAGCCCTCATCTAAAGAATTCAGATAAAAGTAAATAAAGATATAATTAGGGTATAAATCAATGATATATTAAAAAAATTCATTTTTAAAAAATGATTAAAAAATAAACACGCAATAAATGATAAAACAATAAAAAGCTAATAAAAAGACAAAAATACAAACAAGAATAATAATAAAAATAATAATAAATAAGACCCTCCCCCCCAAAAAAAAAAAAAAAAAACGAAAACAGTGGGATGTTCTATTTATGGCACTAAACTGCATCTGATGGTAAGATTCAAGTTCTGGGGATTTTGGAGTACCCCTTCATTGCCATTACTCCCAAGACCACTCTGACCGGGAGTGGTAGTATCTGTTAGGGTTCCATCTGTAGGTCAGATAGATCTTTTAGAAAATTATTTGTATACGTTAGGACTGTGTACAAAAAAAACCCCACACTTTTATGAGACAACTACACAAAAAATGTAAATATTATCATAAAATGAATGCATTGCCTGGTGCCTCCTTGTCAATAAAGATGAGGACAATAGTCTGAAAAAATGCAATCTAAAGAAATCAGACAATTTATTTTATTCATATAGTTTTAATTATTTTATTTATTTTAATATTTTAAATATTTGCTTTATTTTAATATTTTGACAATAGTCCGAAAAATGCAAATCTAAAGAAATCTGAGAAATAAATAAAGATATAATTAGGGTATAAATCAATGATATATTTAAAAGATTATTTTTAAAAATGATTAAAAAAATAAAACAAACCATAAAATAATAAAAAACAAATAAAAAGACAAAAATACAAACAAGAACAATAATGAAAATAAACAACTTAAAAACAAGAATTTATAAAGAATAAAAGATAATAAAACAAATATATAGAAACATATTTTTTTATTTATCTATCTATCGATCAATCTATATCTATACATATATAAAGGGCAATTGTGTTTATGTGTATGTTCGGAGGAAACTTTGAAAATAAAACAATTAACGACAATGTAAATATATATACACATTAAATATTACCAGGGCTTGGTTTTTGAGCAAAAATAATAGAGATTTGATTTATATTAGTGAATATAATTAAAAAATAAAATTTAAATGATAACAGCATGTTTTTTTTTGTTTTTTTTTCATTTAATATTTTAGATAGTAGACATTAACATTTCTTTTCAATGCAAGGTCTATTTTTTTTACATAGGGATTTTAAATGGGGCATCCCATGAGGATTCAACTCACAATTCAGTAATAATAGATCTGCAGGACTAACTTAAAAAAATCCCCCTCTACCAGTTACACTCAGGTGACACTGGGTAGCTACTGCTAAGTCTGTATTAAATATAATTTAGAGATTTTTTTTTTAACTATATTAAATCCTGCAGCAATCCAGGTAGCTTTGCTAGTTGAAAAAGCTAAGCAAATTGAACTTAATGAATTGATTTGTGTTATGCACTGGGAAGAATCACAAAATTGCTTTTTTTATTTTGTACAAGAATTGCTTTTTTTTTTCTTTTTTTTTTTTTTTTTTTTAATTTGAATTTTAATAAATTTTGATTTGCAGCATTGTTGCTTGCTTTTGTTTTTTAATGCATTCTTTCTTTTTTTTTTTAAATGCTTCCAATTTCAAAAATTAAATATTGTGTAATTTAAAAAAAAAAAATGAAATTATTTTATAGATCTTTTTCAGTTTAAAATCAATTTATTCTTAAAATTATTCTTATATAAAATGTTAAAGCATAAAATTTCCAATAATTTTTTTATTTAAGTTAATTTAAATATTTTGTATTATTTGGACTATTGCCCTCATCTTCATGTTATATTCACAAACTTTCGGCCGACTGCTTTCCGTCCTTCTTCCAGTGTTTCTTGTTGAACTTGGAAAGCTTCATCGTTGTTATCGGGAGCCTTCACAGAATTATGAAAGGTTCTGAGTTTCACAAAAAACATCTGAAGAAGGCTGGAGACCATCAGCCAAAATGTTATTTATATAGCCATAAAGATGAAATAACTGAATTATACAATAATACAAATTATCAAGACTTATTCTAAAAAATTCAGACAAGTAATTTATAAACTTAATTTGAATCTAGATTTTTTGCATTAATTTCTAAATAGAAAAAAAATATTAAAATATTAATTAAAAATGATTATATCTTAAATTAAGTGAAATATATTAAATTTAAGTTCATATATTTTTGATTAAAAAAAAAAGATTTTCTTTAAAGTTTTCTGCATTAAATGTTTTTTTTCTTTTCCAGTATTTTCAATAAAAATGCATTAATTCAGTTTAAAATATTTATATCTTAAATAAGTGAAATATATAAAATTAAGTTCATATTTTATTTAAAAAAAAAAAAAATTTTCTTAAAGGTTTTCGCATTAAAATTATATTTTTCTTCATTTTTCTCAATATTTTCAATAAAAAGCATTAATTCAGTTTAATTAAGAAATCTGTAACTAAACAGAACAGTGGTTCTCAACCTTTTTTTTTTTTTTTACCTATGGTCTCCTTTGATTCCTACTTTATCTGGTAAGACACCCACCCCCACCCCCAAATTTTAAAAAGGTTATTTCTCATAACTCCAACATAAACAAGGAGAACCACTCTTGACTGATAAATTATTTATTTATTTATTGATTCTACTAGGAAAAAAGAAGATGGGTTAGGGTCAGTTTAATGGGAAAATAAATAAATAATTTATCAGGTCAAGAGTGATTCTCCTTTTTTATGTTGACTTATAGGAAATAACCAACAAAAAATATTCTGTAATACTTTGTGGTTAACAAAAAGGTTATTTTCTATAAGTTCAACATATACAAAAGGGGAACCACTTCGCTTACTGATAACAATGTACTTTATTTATATGATTCTACCTAGGTAAAAGAAGAGACGGGTTTAGGGATCCTCTCTCTCTTTTNTGAATGAGCGGACATGAAGGTTAATTTGGACACCCACAGCCAAGACTTCATGGTGCAGGTTGCAAAAAAATTTGTTGATCCCCGTCGGCATTCTCCTCAAGGAGGCGCCTCAGGCACTGGGCAATAAAACCACCCTGCCCCTTTTAAATCAGAGGGAGTTCAGTTACTTGCCTGGGAGATGGCCCCTGGGATCATGCTGTTAATTACTTCACCGATCCAAGCAGCCAAAGCTCACTGGACCCCCGGCTGGGACAGATTAAAATTCATGTCTAGAGATGCTGATAGATACGTGTCCTGGTCCCTGATGCACAAAAAAATCTAAAGGACACAGTAAATCATATCCATGCATCCCAGTGTTTTCTTTTTCTTCCTCACCATTTCAAGCTAATTGTAAATACATTCAATAGTTTCTTAGAAGAGCCACCAAATTTCATCCTTGAGCATCATGAGTCCCACACATGCCAACAGGTGGCCCCATTTTGGAGGGTGGTTTTACACACATATACTATATATATATATATATATATATATATATATATTTGGGAAATATGTGCTTAATTGAAGTCGAACCTAATTTATGAAAGTTAATTAATTAATAATTAATTAATTAGCGGGATTACCTAATTTAAATTTAAGGCTAACAAATCGAGAAAAATCAATCTCTGTATGTACATTTCGGCCTATTAGGCCCCATCAGCAGAAGCTATAGATACAAAGACCGCCCTGTGTGCTTTCTTTGTATCTATAGCTCTGCTGATGAGGCCTAATAGGCCGAAATGTACATACAGAGATTGATTTTTCTCGATTTGTTTAGCCTTTAAATTTAAATAGGTAATCCCGCCTAATTAATAATTATTAATTAATTAACTTTCATAATTAGGTTCGACTTCAATTAAGCACATATTCTCCCAAATTATTGTCGGCTGAAAATAGCCATATCAAACATCGTCTTGTTTTACTTCTATATATATATATATATATATATACATATATGCGAGTGAAAAGAAGAATTCAGAGAAGCACCATAACGCATCTATCCCAAAGGCCATCTTCATTCAGATCAACTAACTTCACAATTCCCACCCATGGCCAACAGGTGGCCCCATTGAGGAGCGGGGTGTTTTACCCCTCGTTCAACTTACCAAAAAAAGTCTAAGGTAGCTGCATACACTCTCTCCGAAGCACACTTCGACTCAGGTTATTGGGCAGCAGGTCTCCTTGTAGTAAAGAAAGTCCCATTGTTAATAACCTGAAAAAAAAAAAAAAAAAAAAAACAGGAATGAAATAAAGATTAATTAGAAAAATCAAATATCATGCAAAGGTTCTTTTTTGTTTAATGGCATACAAACCATAGTGGGTTATCTAATACTGTTGTAACTTAAGTATCAGAGTTAACAGAAAAATTATAAAAAGAAACAATGACTATTAAAGATAGGGAAATGGTTTACTATATAATATATATATGGTTAGGAGGTTGATTTAGAAGGCTATCACAATGCAGGTGTAAAGAAAAAATAAATAATACGGTAACAATGATGTTGTGTGTTTAACCTGTATTTAATTCTTGAATTTTCGAGATAATATCTCTTTTTCAAAGATCACTGGAACTGAATGGAACATTAATTTTTTTCAGAATACAAGGTGTGTCATAAAAGTGCCGAGTTTGAAGATGTATTTATCAAGATAGAAATGAAGAATGAATGGAACGTTCATTTTTTCAGAATCTTGTATTCTGAAAAAATTAACGTTCCATTCATTCTTTATAAAAGTACAAAAAATCTTAATACTTTTATGACACACTTTATATCTGAAGAGGCTAGACTCATTTGAGTTTCTGGTCAAAATAAATTATTATAGTGACCATAACAGTTTCTTAAGTTTTTCTTTCTTTGAAATATATATATATATATATATATATATATATGGAAATACGATGAGGAAATTAATCCGACGATATATATGTGCTTATGTATTGTTTTGTCTGTTATATATATTAAACGTTTTATTCATTAACAATTTTCTTATTCTCTAATCATTAATATCCATATGAAATACGTCATATCAATGTTAACATTTCCTCTCGGCCTATTCACATTCTACATGCGTCATCTTATGATCTTCATTTTCCGTTTTTTCACATGCAATGATCACGTCATCAGCTTTTGTATATAAACACACATATAAAAAATAACGGTAAATAACATTATATTCACACATTCACCATATACTTAACATTTTTCATTTTTCTCCCTTACATAATTTCTTTTGCATTGTCCTGATGATGGTTTATCATAAACCGAAATACTTAAGTATAGACATATAAAATTGTGGACAAGCAGATTCCCAGCCCCCACAAACGAAACGAGTCCGGATATGTTCGGCCTGTGCGAGGGGGAGGAGTGTAGCGAGTGACCACGGAAATTGAACTTGTCACCTCTTCGTTGCTGAAATGCTGGTGAAATTCCGCACGGGCAGTGCAGAGTAACCCGGATGTGAAGTCTCGTCGTGAGGATTGACGCATGCTGATGAATGTCGAACGTGCAGTACGGGCAATTCAGAGTAAGGAGCCCGGATGAACACATTAATTGGGTATTTAAAGGACCTGCCCTCCCAGATTGAGAGGAAAAGACGGCAGTAGCATTTTGGCTGTCGAAACGAATGGAAGAGAACATATATTTGGATAGTGCTAGTGAGAAGACTAGAACTGTTAGGAGAGTCAAGTGATTACGTACGACAACTACGACTGTCTGATAACCTGAAGGAAGCACCTTGTTAGAAAAAATTTTCCTTTGATCATAACATCCTGTGTCTGTTATATTTTTGAAAACATTTTCTTCATATATATATATATATATATATATATATATATATATATATGAATGAATGAATGAATGAGAGAACAGATGACATATACATGTATTGATGGTAGAGTTACTGAATGGGTAATAAGTTAGAAAATGAAATTGCAGTTGAAATATGAAATTCCTTCAATTGACTGATTTGCTCATTAATGTTTACTAGTACAAAATAAAAAAACGCCCCCCGGGCAATGTAAAAATAGATTCTTGAAACATATTGCCTGAGGAGTGGGAGTAAAAAATTCAATGTCAGCGAGTTTGTACCCTAAGTAAGTAAAATCATCAAATTCATTAAAGGATTAAAAAATAAAACAATTTGAAATGTAAACTTTAAATATGTATTAAAATAAAACAAACTATTTATAGATATATAATACCAGTCATGTATTTATTAAAACTTGTTTTAAAAAACAATGAGGACTGTCTAATGTTGCATGTTCAAATTTTGAGTGTATTTATTCTATGTTATGACGATTTTGGGTAATGTGACGTAAACAGTGATGTAATTTTTGTTACAGACAATAACCGGAAGCGAATCTCCATTATTAATAGATGAGTGAAAATAAAATCAAGAAATCAATAGGTGCTCACCTGATTCTGGGCCCCAGGGAAGCTGGGTGCCTAGACATTAGTCCAGGCTGCTTGCCAACACTGATGGATAGTGATTTATGAAGAAGTGACAGCAAAATGTTCACCTGGTCCACACTGCTGTACCGGGCAATTTCAACACGCTCAGCCAGGAACTAAGGGAGAAAATAAATATTTTATGCAAAATTATAAGAGAAACAATTTTGGCAAGTTGAATATCTACAAAAGTCATTCAAATATGCAATAATCTTCATGTGGGTTATTATATATACTAGCAATAAAAAATTTTTAAAAAAATGGGTAGGGTAAAAATTAATTTTTGAAAGATATTGTCTGAAGGGAGTGGGAGTTCAACGATGTTAACTTATGCGGTTCAGGACCTAAGCCACTGGACCACCACCCCAAGAAGCGAATGTGCTTTATACCTCATGTAACCTTCATTATAAATACTGTATAAATTTTGTTTTTTGAACCATATTTAAGTATATAAATTCTTATTTTTATAGAATTTTTTTTAAAAGCCGGTAGTCAAAACATTTTTGATTATGTTAAATTTCAATTGATTTAACGATGCAAAAATGTAAACATTGTTTTTTGTTCATAATTTTCTTTATTTCCGTAAACTGAAAAATTTTTTTTTTAAATCATCAGGAGTTTGTTTAATGTTTCTTCTTTCAAATGGACAAAAAATTTTGAAGTTAATATTAATTTTTAGGCAGGTTTCGAGAATAAGGAGATTCCAACGGGTAGGAAATAAAAACCAATACAATGCACCCCCCCCGCACACACGCTCGCAGTATTACAAACAATAATAAACAAATATAAACAAAACAAAACAAAAAACACAAAAGACTTACAAAATATATAAATGAATAAATAAAAATTAAAACGAACCAGATAAAAAGTTGAACAAATGTTGAATTTAGTTTTAATTTATCTGCTACAAATTTTAAAAATATCAATACGTATTGTTGGGTCAGTAAAATGGTAATTCTGGGTGGACATAAGTCCAAATGGGTTATCTTCCCTTGCTGCAGTTGTTCGCTGATAGGTGGCAAGAGTTGTAAGCAGCAGCCGGTAATTCTGAATTCTTTCCCTTTTCTCTCGGGTCAGCAACGAGTTCACATGGTTTAGGCGCCTGACGGCTTCGCCCCCCCAACCAGCTACTAGTAAGTGACATTCCTTACAATGCAAGTCCTACACCTACTTTCTCTATGCATGTTTATATATTTGTCCTGAATGTATTTGCTGTCTGCTCACGGAATAAAGTCTGTTATTGTTTTACAACTTTGTCGAAATATTTTATGTACACACATGTATTTATCAAAACTTGTTTTAAAAAACAATAAGGACCGTCTAAGGTGGCATACTCAAATTTTGAATGTATATAGTAAAAGGTTGTTCTTTATTCTATATATCGATGATTTTGGGTAAAAGCCTTCTAACTCTAATATAAAAACTTTACATCTTATAGTATTATACACTAGAAATGTTTTTTCCGAATTTCTTAGCCGAAAGTTATGGGCGTGTCTTTATACATGATTAATTATGGTTATTACCGTGTACCATTATCATATATATATATATATATATATATATGTGTGTGTGTGTGTGTGTGTGTGTGTGTGTGTGTGTGTGTGTGTGTTGTGATTTTATTTAACAGGACAAACAAATAATTTTTTATGAAAATATATTTATAGAAAACTATTCTTTGAAACAAAGGCAGGAAATTTAGTTAACCAAAACATAACAGAATATTTTTGGAGGGTTCAGGTATTTCATATTTAAATTGAGTCACAGGCTAAAAATAGTGATATAAAAATATTTTTTTTATTTTTTTTCTGATTTTATTATTCTTATTAATGTTAATTTAGGAGCACTATAGATTGGTTGGTGGTAAACAGCCCATTGGTCATAATTAAGCAAATTAATCAAGCATACATAAGTTTTTATAAAACAGTGTGGTTGGTTACTTTGATTAATGGCATATCAACCTTCATGGGTTATTTAATCCCAAAGCCAACCTTGTAGATGTACAATAATGATACTATTTAACCCACATTTGGGAGGATGAGAGGGTTTATACCTTTCCCTAAAGTGAACATAATAGTTGAACTGGAGTTTGAACTCAAGCCCAGTATGATAACCATTACATCACATGGACTCTCCCAGTAAAGAAGAAAAGGAAGCAATTCAGTTAAGTGATTTCGAGAAACTTTACAAACAACAAATTAGGACAAAACTCTTAAAAAAAATAAAAAATACTTTTGTTACAACTTCAAAAAATCAACAAAACTACAACAAAAATGAGAAGGGAGAGAAAGAAGGGAGAGGAGAAGAGAGGGAGAGGAGAAGAGTGGGATAGGAGAAGAGTGGGAGGGCAGAAGAGAAGGAGGGCAGAAGAGAGGGAGAGGGCAGAAGAGAGGGAGAGGGCAGAGAGAGGGCAGAAGAGAGGGAGAGGGGAGGAAAGGCTAGAAAGAAGGAGAGAAAGATGGAGAAGGGAAGAGAGGAGAGAAGGGAAGAGAGGAGAGAAGGAAGATAAAGAAGGGGGGAAAGAAGGAGAGGGGATGAGAGGGAGAGAGGGGAGAGAGAGAAGAGATAAAGGGAGAGAAGGAGGGCGAGAGAAGAGAGGAGAGAGAAAGAGAGAGAGGGAGAGAGAAAGAGAGAGAGGGAGAGAGAACCTACCTTTGTCCAGATCTGATGACCGGCCACCAAGGGCGGATTCGGATCTAGACTCTGATCTTCAGTTTTTGCTAACGGATCTGGCCGAGGTTTGTCTTCAGCAAAAATGCCAAGTTTCTTATCGACTGTCATTTGCCAGGCCATTGCCATCTCACAAAGAAACTGGAAGCAACAAAAAAAAAAAATTAAAAAAAAAGAAATAATAAATCAATAAATAAAGAGAAAAAAATATTGATTAACTATATTATTTTTATTTTCATTATTGAGCACTGCGTTAGCTAAAATCCCAGGGTGCCCTCCTCCCAAGCAACACCTGCCCCCTTGATTTAAATGGGCAGGGCTGGGTTTATTGCCAGGTGCCCTTCTTGAGGGGGAACCCGATGAGATCAACACATTTTTTGCACCCACCTCCCATGAGCTTCGGTTCGTGGGTGGTCCCACATTAATAGGGCCTTGTGCCTAACCCGTACTCATGTGGGGTACATGGTAAATACCCATACCAAATGGGCATATTTTGGTTGGTTGTTTTGTTTTATGGCACATCAACCTCTTTGAAGTTATTTAATGCTGAATAAAGTCATTTTGATCAAATGATTTGTTTAACGTCATGTATATTTGTTTAGACATGGCACACAGACTTCAGGTTGCTTACAATATATATTATTGATTATCAATAATCAATTGTCAATTCTCAACAGAATTCAATTTCCTCTGTGCCATTTTAATCTACGCATCAAAATCTATCAGAAAATCCAATAAAATCGACACCTTAAATTTTCACGAAACTGGTCATTTTCAGACACTATAAGGGTTTTTTTAAGGGCTCATATCTCTGCTAATTCTCTAAATTGAGCACTTTCCTTGGCATCATAATTCTACGCATCGAAATCTATCAGAAAAGCCAATAAAATCAACACCTTAAATTCCTCAGCAGAATTCCTAATTCATATGTAAATAGTCCTGTAATTCTTTTTACAGAAAGTATATATATATATATATATATATATATCCTTTACTATATCTTAATATGGTTAAATAATGAGTACTTGTTGTGTGAAAAAAGCAGCACATTGTGTTTGCAAATGAAAGTGGTGATGATAATAATACCTCAATGCTGAAGTCAGCCCGGGCTGCCAGCAGCCACTCCCAACAGGCAACGGCTACTTCCATTGTTCTTTCGGTGAAATTTCGTACGGGAATCCAGCAGAGTGCATGAAGAAGTTGTCGTTTGAGATCTGTAAAACGCAAAGAAATAAAAACTGTTATAACCGATATTATACAAGGGTGAATCAAAAAGTAATGCCATTTTATTTATTTCATGAAGTTTTTTTTATAAAACTAATGCCTACATTGAGACCCTAACGAGGCTCAGAGCAAGAATCCGACAAGACCCAACTTGCCAAACGATAATGTCCTCCTTCTGCATGACAATGCTCGATCACACACAAGTATCAGGACAATGGAGAAAATCGCCTCATTCAGGTGGACAACTACATCCTCCACATTTAGCGCCTTCAGACTATCATCTCTTCAGCCCAATAAAAAAGGGTTTGAGAGGTAAACATCATTCCAGTAACAAGGAAATGAAATCTGTAGTGAAGAAGTGGCTCAAAGAACAGTCAACAGATTTTTACAGGGCAGGGATACATGCTCTCATTTGAAGGTGGATGTTACAATCTTATGGGTCATCCTATAGTCTTTAAGCAAGAGCGCTTGTCCAGTGGAATTGGGTCCTTGGTAATCCTCTGATAAAGAATCTTTTGGTTCTTCTGGTAAAGAGACCTGAGTATTGTAAGTCCCTCCTCAATGATTGCAAGTACAGCTGTGGCAAGCATCAGTGTTTAAGTAGTGTATCAGCCACGCATTATGGCTGGTGATTGGTGAAGGAATAAATCATGTGACCTCGGCTAGTCTATAAATCCAGGTGGGGAATTGTAGCACACCTTATATACCAAATAT
The DNA here is from genome assembly GCA_023376005.1 of Doryteuthis pealeii. Taxonomy (NCBI): domain Eukaryota; kingdom Metazoa; phylum Mollusca; class Cephalopoda; order Myopsida; family Loliginidae; genus Doryteuthis; species Doryteuthis pealeii. The sequence goes on from CM042167.1 coordinate 15,030,356, forward strand.
TCCAACAGTGGAACATTGCTATTGAGAGAAACAGTGACTATGTAGAGAAGTAGGGATGTGATCCACAGAGGACCAGCTTCATTTTGATGTATGATACATGTGTTGGTAATTATACCTGTCCTAAACAAAACGGCATTACTTTTTGACTAACCCTCCTATACACAAAAAAAAATTTTTTTTAATAAAATAAACAAATTGACAGCAAATATTTATTCTACTTTAGACAATGAACTTCGCCACTAAATGCAGGGTTATTTCCTATAAAAGACCTAAAAAAAGGGGAACCACTCTGATTGACTGATAAATTATTTATTTATTTATTGATCTACTAGGAAAAAAGAGGTTAGGGTTTAAGGTTAGGGTTAGTTTTAATGGGAAAATAATTGGTAGATTAATTAACTGATAAAATTCATTCATTCAGAGTGGTTCCCCTTTATGTTGGAGTTATAGGAAATAACCAAATGCAGTTTAATGTCATATCGAGGACACCAAACAATTATGGTAATGTAAACACGAGGATACATGAAATAAACTAAAAGAAATTTGAAACTGACCTTTCATATTGATTAAAAGGGCACAGACTTTAAACATCCCAGATTTGATACGTTCAGTATCTGCAAGAAGAAAAGAAGAAAAAATAAAAATAAAATTAAAAGAGATAAATCAAATGGATGAAAGGTGTGTCTGCCTTCATCTGAGGTTATACTTCTTCCCCACTCACATACACACACTTCTCCTTTCTGTTTAGACCCATTCCCCATCCATCAAGATCACAGGCCCCCTAACACTCATAAGTCAAAAAACCTGCCTAGAAATAAAATGACAATCCTTAGACCACCTGACACCCATGTCATCGAATTGGTGGTTTCTTCAAGACTTTTCAGTTTCCTCAAATTTCTCTGACTGTTTGAAATAAGGCTTGATGATTAGTATTATCTGCGTTATTCGGACTATTGTCCTCATCTTCATTGTTATCTGTACAACGTTTCAGCCGATGTGCCCTCCGGCCTTCAGGTATTTCTTGTCAGACTCAGGAACCTTCTTTTGGGACTCAGGAACCTTCTTTTCGAACTCGGGAACCTTCTTATTGTAATTTGGAGCCATCACGGAACTTTGAACTTAACCCTTTATTCAGTCCACGGGAGTATCCTGTTCTTATTCCGCTAACCATAACTGGGGGTAGAGGCGTTAAGCTCCAACGTTAAGTTCCGTCATGGCTCCCGATTACGAAAGGAAGGTTCCCGAGTTCAAAAGGAAGATTCCCGAGTCTGAAAAGAAATACCTGAAGAAGGCCGGAGGGCACATTGGCCAAAACATTGTACAGATAACAATGAAGATGAGGACAATAGTCCAAATAACACAGTCATACTTACCTCAAATTTATCATACAATTCATATGTGTAAACAAGACTTTTGAAACTGACATTCTCATAAACTTTTTTTTTTACCTTGAAGTTATCAAAGAATAATCATTTTTTGAGTTTTAAGAAAATAACTTAAATTTTTCAATAACTTTTTTCTTGAAATTTTTGAATTCAAAATTTTCTTTTAATCTTATGATGCCGTCTTCTGGATTTATCGTTTGAGAAATATAAAAATTAGGGACTGGAATTTTTTTTTTTTTAAATCAAATAAGCAAATGTTGAAGCCCCCCTTACACACACACAGACATGATCCTTAGATTCTTTTTCAAGGTTTTTTTTTTTAAATACAATAATGTACTCATTATAAAATTGAGTCATTAATAATTAAAGTGCTGAAAATTTTGTTAATATTAGATAATTCCCTGATTTTTAGTAATTGTTTTACTATTAAATAAAATAATATATTAGTAATTTGAAGGCAAATACAATGCGTATGAAAAATAAAAACAAAAAGATGTTATTTTTGTCTCATCAATTTCGAAGCATAAACTTCATCATCAGAGGTTCGTATCAGAAATGGACGTGCTTACATTTTTCTTTGTGTCCATTTCTGATATGAACCTCTGATGATGAAGTTTTTGCTTTGAAATCGATAAGACAAAAATAACATCTTTTTGTTTTTATTTTTCATACGCATTGTATTTGCCTTCAAATTACTAATATATTATAACATACTTAACAATGCTTCAAGCAAATTACCAATTACTTTTATTAAATAAAATGTTTTGCTGAGGTGGAGTGCCACAACTGCCATCAGCTCCCCACTTTAGCACATAGATCAGCTATGCTACTCGTGCTACTAAGTAAGGGATAGATTTCCTTGTTGTCTGGCTGATAACGACAATAGGACATTTCTATTGACTTTACTGCTGCTGACTGATCTGGTTAAAAATTCAAAGATATCTTTCATGTCTAAAATTTGCTTGGTTGATTTTTACAGCATGTCAACCCTTGTTGGGTTATTTTATGCCAAAAACGTTTTGAAGACAAAACTGACATGAATGTTTTGACACTTTAAAATCTACTAAAAATACTTACTTTGTTTATCACAGTCTTTATCAAGAGTATCACACAATTTCTTAATGAGTTCTTCATCACTGTTACACACCTCCCGCATACCTGCTACCTGTAAAAACACAAAGCAAAAGAAATTTGGTGCTCAGTCCATACCAATTTTCACCATAGAAAGGTCAACACAGGTCATGGCAGAGTTCCACATTTCAGCTGTTCTTGCATCGTAGGTGTTGGTGTGAAACTCACATGGAGATACAAGGATAATTCCATGTCAAATCATCCAGGAAAAAGTAAAATTGTCACCCACCCAAATCAGTATAACTCCGCCAATTTTTGGAATTGGAAATTCAAATTTTGGGGATTGTCTAACTTTAACATAATCCACACCTGGGCAAAATTTCAGAAAAATTGAAGCAGGTGGGTGACATGGTGTTAGGAAGACCTAACAAAAATAGAGTTGCTCCCCTTTGATCAGTAGGGGACTGATGATAACTCGGATATGGGTTTTCTGCCATGTTACTTTTGGACTGTGTGGACGCAGCTGACCACACGCATCAGCACGGTTGGGCTAGTTAAGTCATTTTAGGGTAGAAGCATTCTCTACCCTGTGTCAAATAAAACATTGTTAATTTTACAAACAACATGGTCTTGCATTATCATTTCAGTCTTCCGTGTTTTATCTGTATGTAAAAAAACATAACAAAACTGGCGACAAAGGAAACAGACACGAAAAACACAGCGTAACAAATTTGGACCGTCAGGATTTCAACACGCTGAATATTTATTACAAGTTTGGTAACAAAAAAAAGTAAAAAAAAAAAAGAGAAACTACAAGAAAGCATAGATGAGAGACAAACTAAATTTCATTGGCAATCTCCTGGTCATATTAGATTCTGTTAGTATGTAGATATGTTCAACATATCTAGGGTTCCAGGGAGCTTTGGCTGCTGGACCTTACAAGTTGGCATCGTTGATCCCAGGGGGCCATCCCTCCAGGCAACACCTGCCCATTTGATTTAAAGGGGCAGGGCTGGGTTTATTGCTCAGCGCCTGAGGCGACCCCCTTGAGGGAGAATGCCGACATGATCAACGTATTTTTTGTGCCTACCACCCATGGGCTTTGGCTCGTGGGTGGACCCACATAAAAATGTCCTTGTGTCATGCCCTCATAAGTGGGATGAGAGGCAAATACCTATTAGATTCTGTTTCATTCACTCTGGGTCGGTTGAGCTGTCTTCATCCAACAGATTCACTTGTGATGAATTCATGGAAGGAGTAACAAGGAAATTAAAAATTCACAAGTGGTCCCCAAACCCTGCATGCATATCTGGGTCAGGAAAAGGACATTCTTTTATTTGCTGCAGATTTTCCATAGACGCAGTGACAAGTATACCAAAAGTCATTGATTCCTGACGATGATGGAGACACCCATTGCATTTTTGCCAGAGTCCCTTTAGCTAGGTTGTAGTGCTAATACCACTGGGAGCCTGACCTGTCCACCTTGGGTGATTAGATTTTGGTTTAATGGCATATCAATTTGTCTGGGGTTATTTTATGCCAAGAAGTACAACTCAGGACATAGATCATATCAAGTTTACTTAAGCAATTTCGTCCCTTTGTAGCATTGAGTCATGTTTTGTTTTTGTCTGCAAACAATTAAAAAGATTTCAAATATTTGACAAAATAAAAAGAAAAAAAAGATTTTAGATTTACCTCACCACTAAAGCGACTGCGTAAACTGAGAGCCGCCATAAAATTGGAGCTATCCGTAGTCACACAATTTGGCCGTCTATCTAATGTAGCAACCTGAAATCAGAAAAGTTAAAGACAACATTTCAAAAAACATTAAATAAAATTGCAGCTACAAGTAGCGAAATAAGACTGGTTGACTTTGGAAAGCCCAACACTAATAAATTTGGAATTTTGTTACTTTTTAGATAATTTTAAAATTAACAGGGCTAATTTAGGCTGTAGGTTTATGTTCTGACCTGCAAGACAATGCTGGTTTATATTTATTTTATATGTTTATTTGAAAATTTTATGTTTATTTTATTTCATATATTTATTTTATATGTTTATTTGAAAATTTTATGTTTATTTTATTTCATATGTTTATTTTATATGCTTATTTGAAAATTTTATATGTTTATTTGAATATTTTATATGTTTATTTGAAAATTCTATATGTTTATTTTATGTTCTGGTTTCATAAGTAAATAGAATATATATATATATATATATATATATATATTGTAAGACAATGCCGGTTTATGTTCTGCCCTGTAAGACAATCCTGGTTTCTCGTCTTTTGGCAAAACATTTAAATGCCTTTTGCTAATCACGACTCTGAAGACCAGGGTGATTGTTTTTTCTGAAGTGAAGCACCACATCTATCACCAGCTCTCAGATGCTTTACAGCACAGATCAGATCACCCAATATGTGCTACTCATGTGCTGAGTTCGCAAGGGCTGGTATCAAACCTGGAACGTTGTGATTCCTAGGCGAGCGCTCTACCGACTCAAACCATTAAACTCATTTAGTATGATCTAATATTATTTTATCAATATTTTAAAAAAAAAACTTTAGATTGAATACATTGCAGAAAACAAGATTTTTGTGCTGTAAACTTTTGCACACATCTTAATATTGGGTAATTCCATGTCAAATCATTCAGAAAAAAATAAAATTGTCATCCACCCCTTTTAATTTTTCTGAATTTTTTTCCAAGTGTGGACTATGTTAACATTAGACAATCCCCAAAATTTGAGCCTCCTATTCCAAAAATTGATGGAGTTATGTTGATTTTTAGCTCTCCAAATTTGGTGGGGTTGGCGACAAATGGCGACTTTTTGTAATCTATATTTTCTGTAAAATGAGTTCTAGAGCTTCCCTACAACTAAAAATTGGTTTATAAAAGTATTTTTGCCCAAAAATACAAAAATGCTATAAAAAAATCTTAAAATCAACCAATTCTAAATTATTGATGATTTCTGATTTTTTCATAGCAAGATCAATATCCCAATGTGACAAAAAAATTTTTTTATTATTATTTCACATATATTGAACATTATTTGTACCAAAAAGATAGTTTCCTGGATGATTTGACATGGAAATACCCTATTACCTTTTGAAGATAAAGATATTGGAAATTTTAAATTCACATAGATTAAATAACAAACATACTTTATCTAAAAAGTTTAGGCAACTTCAAGGATTTTCTTTTTCTTTTTTTAGATGAATATTTCTTGAAACGCCAGCATTTAAGACTGAATTATGAGTTTTTGAATTGCAAGAACAAATTTTCCAAAATATTATTAGCATTTCTGTCTTGGAAGACTATAATATAGTTTTTGTGCCCCTTAAGTTACAGTGCCTCCTGTGATTGTAAAGTCCAATGGGACCATATGAACTTTAGGCACCCCTTCCGCAGTCTCAACTAACAAGGACATTTTTCTCATTTACACCGTCAAAATCCAGTTGTTTGTTAGAGGTTAGGGTTAGGGTTAGGGGTTAGTTTTATAATTTTAAAAAAACTCTAAAAATCGTCAGTTAACAATTAACAGGATTTTGACGGTGTAAATGGAAAAAATATCCCCAAGAATCAAGATCGCAAAATGGGTGCCTAAAAGACATATTGGACGGACCGTCCAATGATAGAAAAACATTCTCGACCATAGATGTCGCATGTGAAGGCTATTCCCGAAGATGTTGATGTGCCGGTGCTTTGTTTCCGGTGCTTTCTTCTGGACCTCCAGAAGAAAGCACCGTCAAAATAAATACGATGGTAACCAGTAGATTAGGGTATGGTGCATATTTCAACTACTTACCCCCAACGGTGCTGCTGTCTTGTTATATCCAGCATAGTTGAGGACACTCTCTGTGGCTAGGGCAAGTCCACTGTGATAGAATAAGCCTTGTGAAGAATGTTCCATTTTGAGCAAATACTCAATAATATGTGACCGGGTAGCATTTGGGGCCCATTTCATTGCTTCTTGAATGATGCCCGTACTGCGGGCAGCAAAGTCTTTTACTGTATTCTGAAAACAAAAAGAGAATAAATAAAAATCAAGAAAAATTGGGTAAAGCAAAAATGTTGAAAAACTTTTGATTTGACCACTTACCTCTCTGTCAACCATTGTGTCTCTCACTCGAAGAACATACGGTGTGTTGGGGATTTCAAAGTCAGGAGCCTTGGCATGAGGATCCTGATGAAAAAAATAAATAAATTATATTAGAACAAAGTCAGATTTAAAGTGGTCAGAGAGAAGGTGAATGCGAGGAAAGTGGCCAGGGATGGGGGGGGGGCAAAGTGTCCCAGATTGGGGGCGGTGGAGTGGCTGGGAAGAGGGAGGGCAGGAGTGTCCAGAAAGAGGGGGGCAGGAATGTCCAGAAAGGAGGGGAGCAAAGTGGCCAGGAAGAGTGGGGCAAGCACACTGACCATGAAAGATGAGGGGGCAAGCGAAATGACCAAGGGCAGGCAAGTATAGTGGCCAGGGAAGGGGGACAATTATAGTGGCCAGGGAAGGGGACAATTATAGTGACCAGGGAAGGGGTGAAATTATAGTGACCAGGGAAGGGGTGAAATTATAGTGACCAGGGAAGGGGGGGGGAAATTATAGTGACCAGGAAGGGGGGGCAAGGGGGGGGCAATTATAGTAACAAGGAAGGGGGGGGCAAATATAGTGACTAGGAAGGGGGGCAAATATAGTGACCTGGAAGGGGAGGGGGAGAAAACTTAACTGTTTTGGCTGTTTGTTTAATAGATGAGAGGATAAACAACTACATCAAATTTCAATTATTTTAATGTATTTTAATGATCCCATCACATTTAACAGAAGTCGGAATTTATCAGTCTGGATTAAATACGGAACAAAAACAGGAAAACCCGATGAGAAGACAATCGGTTATTTCACAAATCTTTTTGATATATCTGGGTAAGGGATATATTAGTAGAAGTAGTACTGTGGTACACTCAAGCAGGCAAGCTGGTGCGACATCGTCGTAGTAGCAGTAATGGGTGTAGTAGTAATAGTAGGAGTAATAGTAGGCAATTGTACCTTTACATTGTTCGGTATTTATAGTTGACATCAGCCAATCATATTTCTATTAGGCAGAATCCAGGTATATGCATATTCATTAGATCACTTTTAAATGTTCTTTTTTTGGGGGGAGGGGGTCAAGTCATTTTTAGTCAACAATATGTTCAACTTACCACATCCAATGACCTTGATAAAACTTGTAGAATATCGAGCATCGTCTGAAGCACACTCCACTCCACAATAAATAAGGAAAGGAAATAACAAAAATGGTGACCCTTCATTGAAACTTGAAACTGGACACTGGAAAGTACTTAAAAATCTTTTTTATTGTTTATCTTGGGCATAGAAAGGAAAATTATTTTTTCCACTTAAACGGAATTCAGATAACCATTGAGGGAACTTAGAGATGTTTATTAAAGGAACACACACGGCTGGGCTTGAGAAAACTTTATTCTACTTAGAATACAGTTGCAGTTTCTTGGGAGTTTATATACTTTCAGAAAGTTAAAGATTTACACAAGGAGGAGGTAATAATAAAACAGGGGAAGTAACACTCAATTACTTATTATACAGCCATTTATGGAATGGCCATGTGATAAAATTGGTCTCATTTATTAAGCTACCAGTCAAAATAAATTTATAATAGCCAAATGATAGTTTTGTTAAGTTTTTCTTTCTTATTGAAAGTATAAGTGTACTGTAATTACTCAATAAATTTAATATTTTAATACAATAATGCAATAATTCCTAAATACATTTCAAACAGTCATATTTTTTCACATGGAGTAGAGTTTGTAAGATCTAATTACATAAAAAAAAATATTTAAAAAAAATAATAGATATATGAATAAACAGATATATAAACAATAATATATGACCTAGTTGGTTTAATAAAAAAACAAGTACAAGTAAAAAAAAACTGTGAACGAGAACTGCTGTATGCATTAAAGAAAAAAGCAAGACATTGTTTTGCCTGCCAGAGTTGAACCCGCATCCTCCTGAATATAAGAAAGAGAGACTTAGTCGTTGCATGGACACGAGGTTTGACTTGGGGGCCTACCCACATCCGCTCGAATGCAACAAAGCGAGACTTGAGCGTTGCACGGACATGGGGTTCGGTTCAGGTGCCCGGATGTTGGGAGGCTACTTCCATAAGTAGCTGGAATCTAAGGAGAACGACAGAATCAGAGCGGCGTGCACACCAGCAGAGATGAAACGACGTAAGGCTTTAGTTGAAACTAGTGAGAAAAAGACAAAAGAACAGTGACGAACTTAACCAGTTTGCGGCGGAGTTGATTGTGGACCCCCACTCAACACAGAATTTCTTTTTTTTTTATTCAACAAAAAATTCTGACTACTTACCTGTCTACTAATTCTGATAGGTATTTGTCAGCTACACACCGGATACTCTTATGGACATGGTTGAACTTGACCAGCAAGTACTGAGCATGCCTCTCTAATTCTCTTTCACGTTCATCAGTCTTGGGCTGAAAAATAAAAAAGGTTTTGCAATATAAAAAGTGTTGGGTTAGTAAACAAAGTTTAAGTGGACATAAGTCCAAAACGAGTTATCTTCCCTTGCTGTCTTTCGGTCGTCGCCGAGATGTGGCATTAGTATCTGACCACAGGAGAGAAATACGATTTTATACCTCTTTTTACTCAGACCGTCAACATGTACAGATGGGCTAGACAGCTGCCACCCTAGTCTCAGGATAGGGGGTCTTATCTCCTACCTACCCGCTACTAGTTGCCATACCAAAGTTAAAGAGCGCAGTCTGACCTACTATTTACCCATAGTTGGAGGGAGAATATTTGGATATTAGTGCTATGTGAAATGCAAACAGCCTTGTCCAGGATTTTAATTCATCTTGCTGTGTCCATTTCTTACAACATTAACCATTACACCACGCACCTCCAACAAGACAAGTGATAGGGAGTTAAAGTTTCAATGACCCATTATCTGGTGACCTTGTGCCAACCTAGGCAAAGCTTTGTAAATATCTATATTGTGACTTAATCAAAAGTAAGTAAATAAATTTGGTTAGTGGGGTGTGAAGGGTGAAGGGTAAAATTCCTACCTTTTCTGCCATGACGTCAAGGAACTTCTCAAAGACTTTGTGAGAAACAACAGAGAGACACAGCCACATATCTGAAAAGGAGAGAGACAAAATATGAAAGGAAATTAGAGATCAAAAAAAGAAAAAAAAGAAAAAAAAAAGAAAAAAAGAAAGAAAAAAAAAGAAAAAAGAAAAGAAAAGAAAAAAAGAAAGAAAGAAAAAAAAGAAGAAAAAAGAAAGAAAAAAGAAGAAAAGAAAGAAAGAAAAAGAAGAAAAAAGAAAGAAGAAAAAAAAAGAAAGAAAAAAAAGAAGAAAAAAAAAAGAAAGAAAAAAAGAAGAAAAAAAAGAAAAAAATGAAATAAAAAAAAGTTCATGCTCTGCTATGATAGAAATACATTTATTTACAATAATCATTGCTACCAAACCCATCCAATGAGTATCATTATCTGCGTTATTGGGACTATTGTCCTCATCTTCATTGTTATCTGTACAATGTTTCAGCCGATATGCCCTCTGGCCCTCTTCAGCAGGTTCAATCCTGATCAAGGGCAGATTCCAACATCATAAAAGATCTTATTTATAAACTAGCAGGATCTGTGGCCTAAAGTTGGTATCAGCCAATCAGTGAGGGAGTCTATCCCCTTTTCACTAGTGCTAGACCAAGGAGATTGTTTTTTGCATCTGAGGTGGAGCGCCACACCTACCTTCAGCTCCTTACTTTACCGCACAGATCCCTGTGCTACTCATACGCTGAATAGCACCTCATACGCGAGGGCTGGTATCAAACTAGCAACCTTGTGGTTTCTAGCCGAACGCTCTACCGACTAAGCTAACCCGTCCCTAAAGTACTATTTCTCTGAATTTTTGAGATGAGGCTTGATAATTTGTATTATTTGGATTATTCGGACTATTGTCCTCATCTTTATTGTTATCTACACTATTTCTCTGAATTTTTGAGATGAGGCTTGACAATTAGTATTATTTGGATTATTCAGACTATTGTCCTCATCTTTATTGTTATCTACACTATTTCTCTGAATTTTTGAGATGAGGCTTGACAATTAGTATTATTTGGATTATTCGGACTATTGTCCTCATCTTTATTGTTATCTACACTATTTCTCTGAATGTTTGAGATGAGGCTTGATAATTAGTATTATTTGGATTAATTGGACTATTGTCCTCATCTTTATTGTTATCTATACTATTTCTCTGAATTTTTGAGATGAGTCTTGACAATTAGTATTATTTGGATTATTTGGACTATTGTCCTCATCTTTATTGTTCTCTACACTATTTCTCTGAATTTTTGAGATGAGTCTTGACAATTAGTATTATTTGGATTATTCGGACTATTGTCCTCATCTTTATTGTTCTCTACACTATTCTCTGAATTTTTGAGATGAGTCTTGACAATTAGTATTATTTGGATTATTCGGACTATTGTCCTCATCTTTATTGTTCTCTACACTATTTCTCTGAATTTTTGAGATGAGGCTTGATAATTAGTATTTTTTTGGACTGTTGTCCTCATCTTTATTGTTATCTACACTATTTCTCTGAATTTTTGAGATGAGGCTTGACAATTAGTATTATTTGGATTATTCGGACTATTGTCCTCATCTTTATTGTTATCTACACTATTTCTCTGAATGTTTGAGATGAGGCTTGATAATTAGTATTATTTGGATTAATTGGACTATTGTCCTCATCTTTATTGTTATCTATACTATTTCTCTGAATTTTTGAGATGAGTCTTGACAATTAGTATTATTTGGATTATTCGGACTATTGTCCTCATCTTTATTGTTCTCTACACTATTTCTCTGAATTTTTGAGATGAGTCTTGACAATTAGTATTATTTGGATTATTCGGACTATTGTCCTCATCTTTATTGTTATCTACACTATTTCTCTGAATTTTTGAGATGAGTCTTGACAATTAGTATTATTTGGATTATTCGGACTATTGTCCTCATCTTTATTGTTATCTACACTATTTCTCTGAATGTTTGAGATGAGGCTTGATAATTAGTATTATTTGGATTAATTGGACTATTGTCCTCATCTTTATTGTTATCTATACTATTTCTCTGAATTTTTGAGATGAGTCTTGACAATTAGTATTATTTGGATTATTCGGACTATTGTCCTCATCTTTATTGTTCTCTACACTATTTCTCTGAATTTTTGAGATGAGTCTTGACAATTAGTATTATTTGGATTATTCAGACTATTGTCCTCATCTTTATTGTTCTCTACACTATTTCTCTGAATTTTTGAGATGAGGCTTGACAATTAGTATTATTTGGATTATTTGGACTATTGTCCTCATCTTTATTGTTCTCTACACTATTTCTCTGAATTTTTGAGATGAGTCTTGACAATTAGTATTATTTGGATTATTCGGACTATTGTCCTCATCTTTATTGTTCTCTACACTATTTCTCTGAATTTTTGAGATGAGTCTTGACAATTAGTATTATTTGGATTATTCGGACTATTGTCCTCATCTTTATTGTTATCTACACTATTTCTCTGAATTTTTGAGATGAGTCTTGACAATTAGTATTATTTGGATTATTCGGACTATTGTCCTCATCTTTATTGTTCTCTACACTATTTCTCTGAATTTTTGAGATGAGGCTTGATAATTAGTATTTTTTTGGACTGTTGTCCTCATCTTTATTGTTATCTACACTATTTCTCTGAATTTTTGAGATGAGGCTTGACAATTAGTATTATTTGGATTATTCGGACTAGTGGCCCCATTGGGGGAGTCTTACCCCTCTGCAGAGGTGCAGTCGGTGCAGGGCGGGACCAAGAGCTGATCTTAAGATTAATGCACACAGCATATCACTTGAAGTTAAGAGTAACTTACTGGCTTTGTCTTTGATGATTGTGTTATCTTCTAAATAATGGAAGAGGCCTTGGAATGATGTGGGATCTGTAGAAAATGTTACTCTGTAAAAGAAAAGAAACAAATAATTAAAATAAAAGCAAAGATACACAATGAAAATAGGGAGTCTGCTGCTCTTCTGTTTCAATTCAAATTTCATTTATTTCCTGTATGTCTAACATAAACAAAGGGGAACCACTCTTGATTGATAAATTATTTATTTATTTATTGATCTACTATGAAAAAAGAAGACGAGGTTAGGGTTAGGGGTTAGGGTTAGTTCAATGGGAAAATAAATAAATAATTTATCAGTCAAGAGCTGTTCACCTTTGTTTATGTTAGACTTATAGGAAATAACCCCAAATTTCTTTTATTCGGTACTAGAAACGGCTACCCGGCGTCACCTGGGTAGAGGAGGGAGTTAGTCTCCCAGGTCTATTATTACTGAATCGTGAGTTGGATCCCTGCAGGATGCCCCATTAAAATCTCTACATAAAAAAGACCCTGCGTTGATCCAGCCACTATAAAAAGAAAAATTAATATCTACTATTTACAATATTAAATGCAAAAAAATGATATGCTGTTATCATTTGAATTTTATTTTTTAATTATCTTCACTAATATAAATCAAATCTTCATTATTTTTACTCAAAAACTGGTGATAGTGAATGTGTGTATATATTTATACTGGTAATTATGAACTTTAGTTGGCCAAATTCCTAGCATAAAATTGTGCGTGCACATTATCTCCCTTAACAAATTTGCTTGTATAGTTTTTCTTATGAGGTTTTCTTAAACAATTGAATGAATAAAAATACATTTCATTCTGATCGACACGTATGAACTTTAGTTGGCCAAGTTCCTAGCATAAAATTGTGTATGCACATTATCTGAAATGAACTCAATTGTTATTAAGAACACATTTTATGATATTTTTGTTGTGCACTGTCTTATCAACACATTTTTGTTTGTTTGAGAAATAAAAATTTTATCTCATAAGAAAAACTATACAAGCAAATTTGTTAAAGGAGATAATGCGCACGCACAATTCATGCTAAAGCTCATAATTACCAGTAAACGTAATAGCATGACTAGAGTTTGAACTCGCTTACTACAATGTCGCAGTCCAGCACAGTACCATTGGAGAATGGAACTTAAAATACAACAAAAATAAAAGAGAACAGGTTGTGCTGACCCGCCTTCACATAGGCCACACCTACATCACCCATCATCATTTATTAGAGGGCACAGAATCCCCAATATGCACTATATTCCAAGAGAGATTTACAGTGAAACATATACTGCTAGAGTGTGTAGACTTTGATCTAATGCGAACAAAATACTATTAAGCAAGTAATTTGAAAAAACTTTTCACGAAAATAAGACCATCCAGGATTTTACATTTCCTAAAAGAAGTGAGATTGTACTAAAAAATATGAACAATTAAACAATAGTTAAAATCTATACATATATACATTTGTTTTCTGCCAAACTACTGCTATGAATCCAAAACTTAGTGATATATCCGAGTAAGGGATATATTAGTAAAAGTTGTAGGGAGGTATACTCGCAGGTAAGTATGAAGCTGGTACGTCAGAGTAGTAGTAATAATAGTAGGCGTCAGAGTAGTCGGTGTTGTAATAGTGGTAGGCGTTATTGTAGGCATTTGTATCACTACAGTGTTAAGTATGTATGTTGAACACTAACCAATGAGATTACAGTGAGGGGCGTACCTAGGTATATGCATATTCATTATATCATTTAGTCAGTATTAAATGACCCACCGAGGTTGATATGCCATAAAACAAACCAAACCAAACCAAGCCATTACGCCATAGGGACTCCCCCACCCCACAAGAAGAATAAAGAAAAGTTTCTTTAAAATTTACCTGAGAGTTTCAAGACGGAAGACTGATAACAAGTAAGTACACTGGGCAAAGTTGAGTCTGTTGACGACTGGAATGATATCAGCATTTTGGTTGAGTAGACTGCAAATACTGGAGCGGAGTTCATTCAGATCAGCCTAGAAATAAACAAATAATACAACACAACAATAAGACAATTTTCTTTTAAGTCACAAATAAAATAACCTAATAAATAATCTTCATACAATGACTGCTATTTGCACAGTAGCATTGCAACCAACAAAGCCTTCATCAGATGATGACTGCTATTTATACAGTAGCATTGCAACCAACAAAGCCTTCATCAGATGATGACTGCTATTTATACAGTAGCATTGCAACCAACAAAGCCTTCATCAGATGATGACTGCTATTTATACAGTAGCATTGCAACCAACAAAGCCTTCATCAGATGATGACTGCTATTTATACAGTAGCATTGCAACCAACAAAGCCTTCATCAGATGATGACTGCTATTTATTACAGTAGCATTGCAACCAACAAAGCCTTCATCAGATGATGACTGCTATTTATACAGTAGCATTGCAACCAACAAAGCCTCATCAGATGATGACTGCTATTTATACAGTAGCATTGCAACCAACAAAGCCTTCATCAGATGATGACTGCTATTTATACAGTAGCATTGCAACCAACAAAGCCTTCATCAGATGATGACTGCTATTTATACAGTAGCATTGAACCAACAAAGCCTTCATCAGATGATGACTGCTATTTATACAGTAGCATTGCAACCAACAAAGCCTTCATCAGATGATGACTGCTATTTATACAGTAGCATTGCACCAACAAAGCCTTCATCAGATGATGACTGCTTATTTACACAGTACATTGATCTCGGCTCNCCCTCCCTAAATAAAATAAAAAACTGAAAAAATGTTTTGAATTGTTTTAATTTGTAATTGGATTGTCGAAAAAATAAAAAAAAAATAAAAATAAAAAAAAATAAAAAATTTTTTTTAAGCAGGATTGAAGGTGTTTTTAATCAATCAAATGATTTTTTAGTGGTTTGAAGGCGTTAAAAGTAAGCCAATATTTTTATCGAAAAGTAAATGTAAATATTTAGCCCCTCACTTAAAATATTTTAAAAGAGGGGAGGGTTAAAATATTACATCTCTTTCGATTAAATAGACTGAGGGGGTAAAATATGGCATTAAAAACTTTTCAAGGAAACGCTATTAGGACTTTATCAGCATCAGTTTTCAGCTCGGCGACTTCATTCGTAAGGGAGGGTTGTTTTTCACCTATCACCCCTAGTGTTTTTTAGGCAGAGGCTTGAGAATGGATATCTGCGAAAAGAAATCTTTTTATAATACAAGTGTGTGGGTAGAAATAACTTCCCATAATTTTAAAAACCACGCTCCACCTGTGTTGTGCAAGTGAACTTGTTTTACGGGCATATATCAACCACAGTGGGTCATTTAATGCCAATAAAGTCTTGAATAAATTATTTCTTAATGGATACTCAATGTTTTTTATAAACATTGAACCATAGATGGGACCCTAATAGGTACTACCACTCCAGGTCAGGGAGTGGAGCAGGGAGCAATGGTGATGAACGGGGTGGCTCCACATTCCCCAACCTCCAAAACTAGAAACCTCGCCAATCAGAGTTTAAACGTCAATTCCAGGACATGTAGACTTCAGCCACTGCCTTCAGCACCCATATGATAAAAAGGGTCGGGGCTTGCCATAAGGGCAATAGGGTTGGGGCAATCATATAAGTGCTTAGGGCTTTCGTGACCAACCAATTGAAGAGTGGAGTGTTGCAGGTCATGAACCAAGACTCCATCCTTAAGCATCACAGATCACCACCCACGGCCAACAGGTAGCCCCATTCGGGGGAGTCTTACCCCTCTACAGAAGTGCAATCTGTGCATTCTAACGCCCACTGACAGGGCAGTTTTCTTTCTGATATGGTTAATTATGATCTGGCTTGGACCAGTGCACACTGTGCTTTTGCAAGTTGATAACTTTTTTTTAAGACTAGTGATATGTAATTGCTCTCTTCATGTTATATCAGAATAATGCTGTTCTGGAATAGAAAATCAATACTGCTATGGGCTGTAAATTCTAATCCAAAACGCATCATTCTGACATAATATGAAATGAGCAACAAATAGCTCTGAGTAGCAATTAAGATTCACCATGTTCTTTAAAAAATTTCAACAGCAAATGCACGGTGGTGCACCATTCCAACTGATCAATATCATCAAAAAGAAAAAAATGGTGAGATATTAGGTAGATGGAGCTACCGTTGCCATTTTTCCTAAGTTCACTGTACCACACAGGTGACAGTTAAAAAATGTCAGAGGTATTTCGGGTACATTCTGTATTTAAATCAGATAAACTAATTAGTCTCACTAGTTTCAACAGGAACATATAAACATTTTTGGAGTCTAGACAATCAAAAAATATTTCATTATAAAAATACATTAAGATTTTTAAAAGGTTATTTCCTATAACTCCAACATAAACAAATTATCAGTCACTCTTGACTGATAAATTATTTATTTATTTCCCATTAAACTAACCCTAAACCGTCTTCTTTTTCCTAGTAGATCAATAAATAAATAAATAATTTATCAGTCAGAAGTGGTTCCCCTTTGTTTTGTTGAACTTATAGAAAATAACCTTTTTGTTAACCAAAGTATTCACAGAAATTTTTTTTGTTGGTTATTTCTATAAGTCCAACAAAACAAAGGAGAATCACTCTTGACTGATAATTTTATTTATTTTCCATTAAACTGACCCCTAAACCCATCTTCTTTTTTTCCTAGTAGATCAATAAATAAATAAATAATTTATCAGTCAAGAGTGGTTCTCCTTTTGTTTATGTTGGAGTTATAGAAAATACTTTTTAAAATTTGGGGGTGGGGGTGGGGGTTGTTCTACCAGATTAAAGTAGGAATCAAAGGAGACCATAGTAAAAAAAAAAGGTTGAGAACCACTGTTTTCTGTTAGTTACAGATTTCTTAATTAAACTGAATTAATGCCTTTTTATTGAAAATATTGAGAAAAAAATGAAAGAAAATAACATTTTAATGCGAAAACCTTTAAAGAAATTCTTTTTTTTTGTTTTAAAATCAAAATATATGAACTTATTTTAATATATTTCATTTAATTTAAAGATATAATCATTTTTAAACTGAATTAAATGCAGCTTTTTATATTGAAAAATACTGGAAAAAAGAAAAAAAAAACATTTTAATGCAGGAAAACCTTTAAAGAAAATTCTTTTTTTTTTAAATCAAAAATATATGAACTAATTTTAATTATATTTCACTTAATTTAAGATATAATCATTTTTAAATTAATATTTTAATATTTTTTTTTCTAATTTTAAAATTAATGCAAAAATCTAGATCAGGATTAAAGTTTATAAATTATGTCTGAATTTTTAGATAAGTCTTGATAACTTTGTATTAATTTGATAGCCTCTCTAGTTCTATTTTCACATCTTTAATGGCTTATAAATTAACATTTTGGCTGATGTGCCCTCCAGCCTTGCTTCAGATGTTTTTTTGTGACTTTCAGGCAGAGACCTTTCATAATTCTGTGAAGGGCTCCCGATAAACAACATGAAGCTTTCCAAGTTCAAACAAGAAACACTGGAAGAAGGACGGAAGCAGGGTCGGCCGAAATGTTGTGAATATAACAATGAAGATGAGGGCAATAGTCCAAATAATACAAAAATATTTAAATTAACTTAAAATAAAAAAACTTATTGCGAAATTTTATGCTTTAAAATTTATATAGAATATTCTTAAGAAATAAAATTGATTTTTATAACGTGAAAAAGATCTATAAAATAATTTCATTTTTTTTTTTTAAATTACACAATATTTTAATTTTATGAAAATTGGAAGCATTTAAAATAAAAAAAAAAGAAAGAATGCATTAAAACAAAAGCAAGCACAATGCTGCAAATCAAAAATTTATTTAAAATTCAAATTAAAAAAAAAAAAAAAAGAAAAAAACAAAGCAATTCTGTGAACAAAATAAAAAAAAAGCGATTTTGTGATTCTTCCCAGTGATAACACAAATCAATTCATTAAGGTTCAATTTGCTTAGCTTTTTCAAACTAGCAAAGCTACCTGGCATTGCTCAGGATTTAAATAGTTAAAAAAAAATCTCTAATCTATATTTATATAACAGACTAGGCAGGTAGCTACCTCTACATTGTTTTTTTCATAATAATCACCGCCTAAGCGTTTTTTTTTTAAGGCAGCTGGATGGGACGGAATTTTGCGAATAGCACCTACAAAGAAAACTTAAACAATCTTTTGAGGTTTTAAAAAATCAAATATTTTTTTCAAATTCCTTAAAAGTAACTATTTACAAAGGTGAAATTACAGAAGTTTATATATATATATATATATATATATATATATATATATATATAGTGATGCTGATAGCTTTTTAATTTATTGCGTCCTGGGATGCACAGATTTGATTTGAATGAGTCCCAGGAAATTTGATTGGGCCCAACTAAAGTTTTTTAATAAATTGCTGAGTTTTTATCTATGAACAACTAAAGCCATCTAACCCCTACCTTGTAACCCATACTGTGTAATTCGTTTCCAAGAAAATATTGAAATGTATTTACAGTTTGCTTGAAATGGTGGGGGAAGATAAAATAAAACATTGGGACGCATGGATATGATTTTTCTGCATCAGGGATGCAGGACACGTTCCAATCAGCATCACTGTATATATATATATATATATATATATATTATATATGTATGTGGGAGTAAATATGGAAATAAATCCGACAATATTAAGAAATTTGAAAAATGAAGTGTTCCAAAAATAAGATGAATTTATTTATCGACGCTTAAACGTTTCGGTTTATTTAAACCTTCATCAGGATAGATTATGGGGTGAAGAAATTGATGGATTCTTTGTAAATGACAGGAGTTAGAAAAATATTTATAAAAAGTTTGTAACTGTATTTGTTCAGCGTTATATTTTTTGAAAGACGAGCCGCGATCCGATAAATAAATTCATCTAATTTTTGGAACACTTCATTTTTCAAATTTCTAAAAATATATATATATATATATATATATACCTATAGTGTGAGATGGTCACTGTTTCAGCTTTTGCTGGAATGGTGTACCAAAGGCAGTATTAATTGGTAGAGTGCTCAATATAAAATAGAGCTGTTATATAATATAATAAGATAAATATATAAAGGTTTTACATATCTATTTATTGGGTGACAAAGGAACATTCAGAACCATATTGGTTTCATGCGATGCAATCATCAGGTGAAGATGTTTGAAACATCTTCACCTGATGATTGCATCGCATGAAACCAATATGGTTGTGAATGTTCCTTTGTCACCCAATAAATAGATATGTAAAACCTTTATATATTTATCTTATTATATTATATTATATATATATATATATATATATTGTGTATGTTGACAGTAAAAAGGTCGTAAAAAATCTCCCTCTCAAAAACCTCTAAATAATTTAGGCAGGTTTTGTTAAAGACCACGGAATATTTCTTTTTTATCATTTTCAGGTGCAGACATTCAAGTTTTCTTGTTTTCAGTGCATTAGGATCTAAATAGTAGAGAAAATGTCCCATATTTTTTTCCACAAACGCTTTCAACCAAAAAGGCGTTTTTCCCAAAAAGTTAATGCGATATTTTACCCCCTCCAGTCTTTTTTCGACAAGTAAATGTAAATATTTTAACCCTCCCTTAAAATATTTTAAGAGAGGGGGCTAAATATGTCAACCTCAGTGGGCTAAATATTTACATTTACTTAAAAAATAAAATAATTATAAAAATATGGCTTACTTTTAATGCCTTCAAACCACTAAAAGATAATTTGTCGATAAAAACACCTTCAATTTGCTAAAAAAAATTTTTTTTCCCTTTATTTTGAATTTTAAATAACAGAAAAAAAACATTTTTTTTAGCGGATTGAAGGTGTTCTTATCGACAAATTATCTTTTAGTGGTTTGAAGGCATTAAAAGTAAGCCATATTTTTATAATTATTTTATATTTTTTAAGTAAATGTAAATATTTAGCCCACTGAGGTTGACATATTTAGCCCCCTCTCTTCTATCAAAAACTGTTACACTAAGATATGTCGTTGACCAAGAAACGCGTAGGGCATGTGCTAATGATGAAACGATCGCATGACTTGTACGCTTTTTGGAACATCAATGTTTTCATTTTGAATTCAGATTATTTTCAGCTTCTCTCTCGATGAGTCTGGTTTAAAAACAAGAGAGAATGTCCCATATTTTTTTACCCAAACGCTTTCAACCAAAAAAAAAACAAAAAATTTCCATAGAAATAAAATAAAAAAAAGAAAAGACAATCACTGCAATCAATAAATCCACCTGAGATAGACCAGCAAAATGGTTGAAAACGCTTGGGTAAAAAAGGTGGACATTTTCTCTACCATCTAGATCCCTATGTATGGAAAACAACAAGAAGACTTGAACGTCTGCACCTGAAAATTATGAAGAAGAAATATTCCATGATCCTTAACAAAACTTACCTAAATAATATATATTTCATAAGAAAGAAGGTCTGCAAAACGGTTTAATTTTTTTTTTCTTTTCAAAACACTTTTTATTTCATTTTCATGACACGTTTCAGATTTTAATATCTTCTTCAGGCTAGTTCAATTACCGTATTTGACGGCATATAAGACACCCCACATTTCAGCAGTTCAGATTCAGGAAAAAAGTTTTTAGTGTATTTAAGCTTATATTGTTGAAAACAGTCTAGCTGTGCATTACACAAGCAGAAACATAGCTGTATAACAGCAATAAAATAAGGATGAATGGAATTTAGGGTAGATAAAAGTACTGAGTGTCAGCTGGGTTAGTGAGCATCATAGAGAAGATTAACCTACACCTACGGGAGGTCTCAAACTTCACCTACGATGTATAAGATGCAGGGCAATTTTTTGAGCCAAAATTTTGGAAAAAAAGTGTGTCCTATATGCCGTCAAATACGGTACTTTCAAAGTACAAAGTAATTGAACAAGTAAAATCTGAAAAACGTGTTGCAAAAATAAAATAATTAAAAACAAAAAAAATTTATAAGTTTTGTTATATATGACCTTGAATGACCTATAAAAGTATGAACAAAACATCTTGGAATTTTTTAATTTTTTAAAAAGTTTAAGTTTTTTAGTTTTAAAATTAAATATTTTATATTTCATGGAGTTCCGTCCCGGCCTCCTGCCTCAAAAACCGCTAGCCGGTGGCTGCTGGAAAAAAAACACCAGCTACGATTGAAGTCCATAGCTGAAGCAGTGTCACTTGAAAAAAAAACTAGGTTTGGGGTTAGTTTAATGGGAAAATAAATAATTTGTTTTTCTGGGTCATTTGTATACAGGGTGACCCTGAAAAAACAGAACAAACAAATTTTGTAATAAAACAGTTAATTTTAAATAGGGGGTTTAGGGTTGGGTTTTCGGGAAAAATGCCCTAAGTTGTTTTTTTATTTTTTTTATTTAAGTGACACTGCTTTGGCTATGGACTTCAATTATAGCTGGTGTTTTTTTTCAGCAGCCACCGGCTAGTGGTTTTTTGAGACAGGAGGCTGGGATGGAACTCCACAAAGAGTA
Organism: Doryteuthis pealeii; assembly: GCA_023376005.1. NCBI lineage: Eukaryota > Metazoa > Mollusca > Cephalopoda > Myopsida > Loliginidae > Doryteuthis > Doryteuthis pealeii. The sequence goes on from CM042167.1 coordinate 15,052,328, forward strand.
CCAAATATTTATATTTTTATTTACTTTGAAATGCCCTCACTTTAAAAAAAAAAACCCCAAAAAACCCAACCCAAAATCAAATTAATTGTTTCTCTCCTTTTTCATTTTCATTCTGTTTGTTTCCACAACGTTATTGGAAAATGGAGCAAGTGAAAATATTAATGTCTATTTTGTAATTTCCTTTGCAGGGAATCGGCACTGATCTCAACCAACACCATCCTCACCCTGGGTCATGTAGCAGTTGCCCTGAAAGACACCCCCAAGACAGTAGAATCGGTGCTGCAGATTTTCCAGCAACGATTTTGTTCACCTCCATCTCATCTCGATGAACTCATTATTGACCAGCTCGGATGTATGATAATGGCTGGATGTGTAAGTTAATTACAATAATTGTTTTTTTTTCTCTTCTTTTTCTCTTCTTTTTCTCTTTTTTCTCTTTTTTCTCTTCTTTTTCCCTTCTTTTTCTCTTTCTTTTTCTCAGCTGCTGCTGATGCTTTTTTCTTGCAAATTTGAGCTCCCAATGGAACATGCACTTGAAGAACGCCAAAAATTGTATTTCTTTGAATGTTTGAGATGAGGCTTGATGATTTGTATTATCTGCGTTATTCAAACTATTGTCCTCATCTTCATTGTTATCTGTACAACGTTTCGGACGATGTGCCCTCCGGCCTTCTTCAGGTATTTCTTCTCAGACTCGGGAACCTTTGTGGACACACGGCCTAGTTGATAAAGGAGTTAGATTAAGACAGTTCTAAGTGACTTTTATCTCTGGACTGCAGGTTCAATCCTGGTCAAGGGCAGCAGTAACATAGAATAATAATTAACACAGCTTAAAGCCTCTAACCCAGCTATGGTTAGCGGAATGAGAACAAGATACCCCCGTGGACTGAATAAAGGGTTAGGTTCAAAGTTCTGTGATGGTTCCAGAGTCCAAGAAGGTTCCCAAGTCTGACAAGAAATACCTGAAGAAGGCTGGAGAACACATTGGCTGAAACGTTGTACAGATAACAATGAAGATGAGGACAATAGTCCGAATAAGACAGATAATACTAGCCAAAAATTGTATAATAATTATCTATGGGTTAAATAATACCAGCACTATTCTTCCACAAGGATGGCTTTGGCATTAAATACCCCATGAAGGTTGATATGCCATTGAATGAAGAATGCATGAGCAGGATGTGACACAAGGTCAATATTTTTGATAGAGTTTAACTGGTTTGAATTCAAAGATATGATATGCTGTTAAACAAAGAAACCAAACCAAATTGTCCTTGGGGTCATTATGTGTCAATTAAATTGAGATAGGTTTTGACTAGTTGTTTCATTTTTTATAGAGGAAATTTTAGGATATCTGGTATCATCTGTTTTAGTCAATCCTCAGAGATGATTTTTGGTCAACTGCTCCTGGAAGTGGTCCGAAATGTCTATCTTTTCTTGGCGCCAAAGCTTCTGGGCACATCACATGATTTGTGATTAAACAAAGAAACTAAACCAAATTGTCCTTGGGGCCATCTCTTGTCAATCAAACCTATCTGACACGAACGGTTTCTGCTGTTTAAATCTTTTAGAATTATCCACACTACCTGTCAAATAATAGGTATAGCTAATCTATTATTTAACATTATATTTATTGAACAGAAAAAAAGATTTGGATCAAACCTTTTTGAGAAGATGAGACAGGTTTTAACTTGTTTATTGTTTCACGTTTGAGTTTTCATTATTAAGAGAAATATCATTGCAACCCAAATTTATTTATCTATTTATGTGAGAGCATTGTGTGAGCACACAAGTACAAAATGGGCTACTGTGTTTGTATGTTCACAATTGCCGCTGGTAATATTACTACTGTGGAGTGTGGATTGCCCCTTTATTGCCATTACACCCCAGCCCATTCTGACCTGAAATGGTAGTACCTGTTAGGGTCCAATCTATTTATATTTACCAACCCTCCGCACAAGCAGGATGTGACACAAGGTCAATTTCTTAAATTCAGAGTTTTCCTTCTCTTAGACTGGTTACTTAGCCAAGGTTAAAGTGCCCAGTCTGCCCTGCTATTTACCCAATAGCTGGAGGGAGAGTAATTGTATGCATACTTTTCCATAGGGTATTAACGCTATATGAAATGCAAACAATCTCATCCAGGATTTTATTTTGGATCGACAAGTCTATTTCCCACGACTCTAACCCCGCCCTGTCGGCTGGAGCATTAGAATACACCGACTGCACCTCTGCAGAGGTGTAAGACTCCCTCGGTGGGGCCACCTGTTGGTAGTGGGTGGCGACCCGTGATGCTTAAGGATAGAACCCAGGTGGTTGAGCAGTCCATGACTTGCAAAACTCCACTTGCAAAACTCTTGGGCTAGATGGGCGGTCGAAGAGGCCCCCTCCAATCAATCGGTTGGTTACGTCAAGCCCTAGCACCTATATGATTGCCCCGACCCTATTTTCCTTATATATTATATCATATGGGTGCTAGAAGGTGGTGGCTGAGGGTCTACATGTCCTGTGAATGACGTTAAACTCTATCTGATGGTGAGGTTCCAGTTTTGCGGGTTTGGGGAATGTAGAGCACCCCTTCATCACCATTGCTTTTTGGTCCACTCTGACCCGGAGTGGTAGAACCTGTTAGGGTCACTTCTATGGGTTAAATAGAAAAATATATTTATAAAAAAAAAAACAGTATCCATTAAGAATTGATTTATTTCAAAACTTTATCAGCATTAAATGACCCACCAATGTTGATATGCCACAAAACAAACCAAACTGAGTTTCTTTTTGATAATGATTGTGTTCTTTTCCATGTTTTACACAACTGCTATTTATTAAAAGGAAGAATTGTATATATTTTCTGTTTTTTTTGTTTCTCCCTCCTTCTAGTCCAGCATATATGGTGAAGTTATGAAGATGTTTTCTCAGATCAGCATAGAAAGCAGCTCCCCTTACGGACGATATGATACAGAAGATAAGGTCAACAACTACAGGTCAGTAACTGTTACATTTTTATGGGCCATCCTTTAGGCTTTAAGTAAGAGCGCTTGTCCATCGGAAATCCTCGATAAAGTATCCTTTGGTTCTCCTTAGTATTGTAAGTTCCTCCTCAATGATTGCAAATGAACTATGGCAAGTATCAGTGTTTAAGTAGTGAATCAGCCAAGCATTATGGCTGTTGATTGGCGCAGGAATAAACCACGTATATTGCAGGATACCTTCTATTACAAAATATTCCAACAGTAACTCTTTCTCTCATCACTGAAGATGGGTTGTAAGGATCATTAACAAAAAGTCATGAGTATTATTCAATAAAGAATATATATATATATATATAACCAAACATTGGTTGCTCTTTGGAGCATTCTGTATTGTTTGCCTGTTGATATATTATATATATATATATATATATATATATAACTAGACAAAATATGACCCGTTGGGTCACCCATTAAGCTTTGTGGAGATAATTGGGACCAGGGATAAGTGATTTTGCAAAGTGAATTAAATTTAAAAATAAATAAATATGGCAGGTGAATTCTAAAAAAAAAACATTAAAATCATTTTGTAAGATTTCTAAGAAAGGGAACATTTAACTTAATTTCAAATTGAAATGAACCTGATTCTTGAAATCATTATTAAAATCCAAGATGTTGAAAAGCTATGGACTTGCTGCTGTTTGAACTTAACATACAAATAAAGTGTGAAGTTAAATGTCACTCTCACACTCACTTCAATACTTGAAACCATATAATTCTGTACAGATTATTTGTATTTGATAGGAATACTTGATATCATATAACTGTATGCAAAAAAACTCTATTTTTAAGATGCTTTTTGTATTTTTAAAAAATATATATATATATAGGGCCGGGTTAGCTCAGTCGGTAGAGTGTTCAACTAGTAACCACAAGGTTCCTGGTTCTATACCGGCTCTCACCAACTCAGTGTATGAGTAGCACAGGGATATGTGCAGTAAAGTGAGGAGCTGATGGTGAGGTGTGACGCTCCACCTCAGACGCTAAAATAATCTCCTAATTTAGCGTTTGTGAAAAGGAGATAGACTCCCTCGCTGTCTGGCTGATACCGACATTAGGCCGCCCCCGATGATTTTACTTTTTACTTTTATATATTTAAAAAACTATTTGTAATTTTTTATCTTTTCTTTTTTTTTTTTTTCTGTTTAGACACGTCTCCTTATCTGTGATCAATGCATTTGCTAATATTTCTGCAAATATTCAAGGAGAGAACGAACAACTAGAATTACTGGTGAGGTTATTGGAATTGTTTGTTCAAATGGGATTGGAAGGAAAGCGGGCCAGTGAACGAGCACAGGGCGCTATGAAGGTAAAGTAGATCAGCAATTCTCACTTGTCTTATTAATTGCATTTCTATTTTCGAACCATGACACCAATAGGCACCCCAATTCTCACTAGTTATTAATTGCATTTCTATTTTCGAACCATGACACCAATAGGCACCCCAATTCTCACTAGTCTTATTAATTGCATTTCTATTTTCGAACCATGACACCAATAGGCACCCCAATTCTCACTAGTCTTATTAATTGCATTTCTATTTTCGAACCATGACACCAATAGGCACCCAATTCTCACTAGTCTTATTAATTGCATTTCTTTTCGAACCATGACACCAATAGGCACCCCAATTCTCACTAGTCTTATTAATTGCATTTCTATTTTCGAACCTTGACACCAATAGGCACCCCAATTCTCATTAGTCTTATTAATTGCATTTCTATTTTTGAACTTTGACACCAATAGGCATCCCAATTCTCACTTGTCTTATTAATTGCATTTCTATTTTCGAACCATGACACCAATAGGCACCCCAGCCCAGATCCGTTTTGAAATGAACTGAATTTTGCTTATCACCGATTGTTAGTAAACAAAACAGCCGGCCGATAAAAACCAGTAACATTTTTATACTAAAATAGTTTTTGATTTTAATTTTAAAAAATTTAGTTATTTCATGTTGTTGTCGTTAGCATATGTGAAAAAATTAATTTTGTACTAAAGATAAACTAATATTGTTTATTTAAAAAAATAAAACTTAAACGAAAGACATGTTTATTTATTTTCCATGTGCCTCTACGGATAGTTAATATTAAAATGTATTTATTTAAAAAAAAGATTTTGTTAGGTTTAGGGGTTAGGGTTAGCAGTTATTATTATAACCTTATAATATACTTTTTATAGCATTAACCATTCCCATGTTAAACGTGTCTACCGTTAAAAGTTTTATAATTAAAAAAGAATTGCTATTGAATTAACAACAACCTCATGAAATAAGTTTTTAAAAAAGGGTCTTTAATATAAAAATGTGTCTTTCGTTTATAGTTTTATAATTAAAAAAAAAAAAGGGTGTCTAAAAATCATCTTTTAACAAACAACCGGATTTTGACAGTGAAAAGCAAAACATGTCCTTTTGAATCAAGGTCACACCTGGGGTGCTTAATGGTGTCTTGGTCCCCATTTTCATTTTAAAAAAGACATTCACATCTGTTCTGAATAAGATTCATGACTATAATATATATATATATTTAAAAAAACCTGGAAACCTTTAATGATAAAGCTCAGCTTTGCTTTCTTAGAGCAGCATCTCTCCATTGCACTAAATGTGACCGGGTTAGAAACATGTCCTGAGATCTGTGAGAAATTTTTGGCTGCTGACATCATATAAAATATATGGTTGTCCTCTGTTGTATACTGGAACATAAAATGTTTTTGGTATACTCATCCATCCAAATAAAGGTTTGTGCTGTTTGATTTAAAGGTATTATAATTAGTTGGAAGGCTGGGTACATATAAGTACAAGTAATATTCCAACAAAGAAGTTGTAGAACAATAACGGACATAGACTTTAATAGTGGAGAAAATACATACATGACAAGGTACACAAAGGAGATACAATAGAACATATACACAAGACAAAGTACTAGAGGTATATAAAGAAAGTAGGACTTCGTCCTGTAGAAGTGATGCAAAGTACATGAAGGAATGTCACTTACATAGCCTGGTGGGGGGGCGAAGACCCCCATACATAAAAGGTATAGACGCAAATGTCTTACCCATGTGTCCTGTTTGCTGTCCCGGAGAAAAGAGGATTCAAACTTCCCGCTTTCCTGACAAGATACTCAGGACCCCTAGCGGTAGAAAACCTGAAACAAGGGAAGATAACTCTTCCAGACCAAACAGGGGTAGACAATCGCTACAGCACTAACAATAAAGTACTTTACAGCAGTGCTAAGAATTGAGGTCTAAAGTAGACGGTTCTCATAATGATCTCATAATGATCTCCCACAAACAGCAGTACGCAAGAAGTATTGGACTAGTTCATTTACTTCAAGAAAAGGTAAGACAGGCCAGTCCACAATATCTACATATTAACTCTTAACATCATGTTGAGAATTTTCTTAAGTCCAGAGCATTTCTCTAAGGATTTATTAATAAATGGCCTTTTCATTTAAAGTTACCTGTTATTTCCCTTAACTCAAAGACTTCTAAATATGTTTAATATTACATTTAAACAAAGGCTATCGTTTGGGGTAAATTATGAAAATGAATGTAACTTCTGGCCAGGTGGAATGAGACTGTATAGGATGTTAAGAATTAAGCACATAATTTTGCTCCATTTGGGATGCAAATACATCCCATTTCTTTTTTCCTTTTTTTAATTTTTTTTTTTTTACCCAAATTTTTCTGTAAGTTTGAATGTTTTCTTTGTCATTTTTTTAGGCATCCAACAGTGCAGGAAATCTGGGTCTGCTCATTCCTGTCATTGCTGTGGTAAGTAATTGATTTGTTTATATTTCCCCTTTCCACCCTTGCTGGTTTGTCATCTCTGATAGGGTCAACCTGGCGAGGAGAATATGATGTTGAAAGACCCGAAACTTCCCAGTGACTAATGCATACCATTGGATGTGTTAAGGGTTAAAAGTCTTTGGCTTTTTCATTTATACTCACACGTCCATTTTTCTTTCTATCAACAGTTTAAAACAATGTAAAGTGTTTGAGGTCTGAAACTTGCTTAGATATACATGACCAATATATAAGGATCAATGTGCCATTAATCTCACTCATTGTTGATCAGGATGACATTACCGAATTTAATTGAACCCAATATAATGTGACACCTAATTTTGCAGTTAAAATTCAGTAATATATCCTTTTACATAATGTGACACCTAATTTTGCAGTTAAAATTCACTAATATATCCTTTTACATAATGTGACACCTTATTTTGCAGTTAAAATTCTATAATATATCCTCATTTATTTAAGAGGCCTAGTATTTAGAGCTCCCAAAAGGCCCCCAAACCTTCAAGATTTACACACACACACACACACACACACACACATATATATATATGGCCCATTTGCATATGTATTAGTAGGTGTTTACCCAATTCGTTTGTCGCGGGTTGGCTTCAATACAAGATTGCAAATATGGGGCATCAAGCGAGACTCAAACTCGCTTTTCAGTAATAATGGATCTGCAGGACTAGCTTGTTAACTATGACACCAAATTGCATATGTATTAGTATATGATATGAAATTTTCACCACTCTTAAGTTGGTTATTTCCTATTTGAGTAACATATTACAGGGTGACCTAGAAAAAACAGAACCCAAATTATTTATTTTCCCATCAAACTAACCCTAAACACGAACCTGAACCCTAACTCCTACTCCCCTAGTTGAGTAACATAATATTACAGGGCGACCCAGAAAAAAAAGGTACTCACAAATTTTGTAATAAAACTTAATTTTTATTTTTTTTTTAAGTTTAATCCAACAAGGGTTAGGGTTGTGGTTGGGGTTTAGGGTTATTTAATGGGAAAATGAATAATTTGGGTTCTGTTTTTTCTGGGTCACTCATGTTACTAGGAAATAACCCCTAAGTTTATATTCAAAGCATACATATATATATGTTTACTTTTTTCCAGCTTGTTCGTCGTTTACCTCCAATCCGAGATCCCAGACAGCGGCTGAACAAATTGTTCCGAGATTTTTGGCTCTATTGTGTTGTCATGGGATTTGCTGTGGAAGATTCAGGTAAGTTTCTCTGAATGTTTGAGATGAGGCTTGATGATTAGTATTATCTGCGTTATTCGGACTATTGTCCTAATCTTTATTGTTAGCTGTACAACATTTCGGCCGATATGCCCTCCGGCCTTCTTCAGGTATTTCTTCTTGGACTTGGAACCTTCTTGTCTTAATTGGGAGCCATCATGGAACTTTGAACCTAACCTTTTTGTAATCTCTTTGGAATGGGAAACAGATATTGATTAGCAAGAATATGCGCACTCCGGATGTAAAAATCTAAGTTTTAATGTAATGAAATATATTGAATTAGAAAGACAAACAAAATTAAATTGGAAACACATATATAAAAAAGATTACACTTATTTTAATTATATTCTAATTGGTTTCTATATAAAATCATTCATAGGATTGATTTTAATACATTGGAGAATAAAACAATAATATTAGACATCAATAACACCAAGTAATTATTTATTCAACCCAGTTTTGTTAAAACCAGTGTGCAAATTAACCACATCATATATTATGTGATACTTAGTCCTATATAAGACACATTGCAGGATTTTAAACGCACTAATAACAGGCTGTTTTGAGGCAAATCCAACTCAGATTTTCATAGACATTGTTAATAGATCAGATTTACTCTCTATATTAATGATTTTAACTGTAAATTAAATACTTATTGATAAACTGATGCAATTTCTGAGGGTATTGTGATGTAATTAGGGACGTTTTGGTTACAGATAGACACTGTATCTCCATTATAATAAGATATGTGATTAGGTCTTATTGATTTGATGTATTTTCATTAAAATGTTTTTTATTTTCAGGTATTTGGCCGAGTGATTGGTTTGAAGGGGTGTGTGAAATTGCTGTCAAGTCTCCATTATTGCTTTCCAGAGAACATTTACGATCTGAACTACGTTATAATACTGCACTCAAAAATGATGGTGTCGCGCAGGTGAGACAGTTTAATACTAAACAAAAAAAAAAGATACATTTACTTACCATGATACATTCTTGTATTACCCATACTCATGTATAACATGCACCCCTAAATTTGGTCTATAAAGTTCTGATTTGCCCCCCCCCACACACACACACACACCTAAAAATACATTTACTGAGCATAATTATTCAGCTGAACTTGCACAAAAGTGTCAAAATTAGGGTGACCCAGAAAAAACAGAACCCAAATTATTTATTTATTTTCCCATTAAACTAACCTTAAACCCCAACCCTAACCCCTAAGCCTAATCCTAACCCCTACTCTACCCTAACCCTCCTAGTTAAAATTAAGTTTTATTACAAAATTTGTGGGTTCTGTTTTTCTAGGTCACCGGTATACAGGGTGACCCAGAAAAAACAGAACACAAATTATTTATTAATTTTCCCATTAAACTAACCCCAACCCCAACCCTAACCCTAGACCCCCATAGTTAAATAGTTTTATTACAAAATTTGCGGGTTCTGTTTTTTCTGGGTCACCTTAATTTTGACACCTTTGTGCAAGTTCAGCCAATTATTCTTGTATTATCCATACTCATGTATAACATGCACCCCTAAATTTGGTCTATAAAGTTCTGATCGTCCCCTCCCCCCCAAAAAAAAAAATATATATTTACTTACCATAATTATTCTTGTATTACCCATACTCATACACCCCTAAATTTGGTCTATAAATATGTAAGTTAATTGATTGATATCATATCTGCTGTTGATGACCTTTTACCAATCACTAAGCACTGCAACACCACTAGAAGTAGTTAAACTACAATGTTGAAAAATAAACCTCATTTGGTCAAGTTCTATATGAGTATCTTGGTGAGCCTATGAACTTTGTCAATATATCTTTAATGTGTAATTGGAATCTACTCTGAGGCCAGTTATTGTTTCCAATAACATTCAAATATAATCAAAAAGATCCAGGATAAAGCTCTAACCGCATCAGCGTGGATATGGCAATCCTACATTGTGATATCAAACCAACAAAGTCTGGTGGTATCGTGAGATACTGCTGGGGCGCTCTGGGTTAGTGGTAATGATGCTTTGACCCCGAAACCATGCCTGAACCCAGAGTCGTCATCTGATGAAGGCTTTGTTGGTTGCAGTGCTACTGTGTAAATAGCAGTCATTGTATGAAGATTATTTATTAGGTTATTTTATTTATGTCTTAAAAGAAAATTGTCTTATTGTTGTGTTGTATTATTTGTTTATTTCTAGGCTGATCTGAATGAACTCCGCTCCAGTATTTGCAGTCTACTCAACCAAAATGCTGATATCATTCCAGTCGTCAACAGACTCAACTTTGCCCAGTGTACTTACTTGTTATCAGTCTTCCGTCTTGAAACTCTCAGGTAAATTTTAAAGAAACTTTTCTTATTTTCATGGGGGGGGGGGGCTGAGAGTCCCCATGGCGTAATGGTTTGGTTTGGTTTGGTTTGGTTTGGTGGTAATCTGACCATTAGTTACATAAATGAGAGTAACCTCTTGTTTGTTTCACTTATTTGTGCTTGCGCATTATTTGAAATGAACTTAATTATTATTAAGAACACATTTTATGATATTTTTGTGTTAAAACATGCAGTTGTATTGATTCAAACAAAATCCCATTTTCAGAGTAGATTTACAGTGAAAGGAACATGGCCGACCAACACATAAGTCTTCCTCAAAGTGAAACAATCAAGAGGAGATTACTCTCATTTATGTAGCTAATGTTCAGATTACCAGTTTGGTTTGGCTTATGGCATATCAACATCGGTGGGTCATTTAATGCTGACTAAGTTTTGGGTTCATAGTGGTAGTTTGATAGAAGACAAATGTATATATATATATATAGATTTTAACTATTGTTTAATTGTTCATATTTTTGAGTCCAATCCGACTTCTTTTAGGAAATGTTAAATCTGGGATGGTCTTATTTTCATGAAAAATTTTTTTTTTTTTAAATTATTTGCTTGATAGTATTTTCTTTGCAATAGATCAAAGTCTACACTCTCTAGCAGTATATGTTTCACTGTAAATGTCTCTTGGTATTTAGTGCATATTGGGGATTCTATGCCCTCTAATAAATGATAATGGGTAAAGTAGGTTTGGCCTATGTGAAGGTGGGTCAGCACAACCTGTTCTCTTCTATTTTTGTTGTATTTTAAGTTCCATTCTCCAATGGTACCATGCTGGACTGTGACATTGTTTATGTTAGACTCATAGGAAATAACCGAAATTTGAATTGAGACAGAAAAGCAGTAAACTCCCTATTTTTATTGTGTATCTTTGCTTTTATTTTGATTATTTATTTCTTTTCTTTTCCAGAGTAACATTTTCTACAGATCCCACATCATTCCAAGGCCTCTTCCATTATTTAGAAGATAACACAATCATCAAAGACAAAGCCAGTAAGTTACTCTTAACTTCCTGCCCTGTCGGCTGGGGTGTTAGAATACACCGACTGCACCTCTGCAGAGGGGTAAGACTCCCCCAATGGGGCCACTAGTCCAAATAATCCAAATAATACTAATTGTCAAGCCTCATCTCAAAAATTCAGAGAAATAGTGTAGATAACAATAAAGATGAGGACAACAGTCCAAATAATACTAATTATCAAGCCTCATCTCAAAAATTCAGAGAAATAGTGTAGATAACAATAAAGATGAGGACAACAGTCCAAATAATACTAATTGTCAAGCCTCATCTCAAAAATTCAGAGAAATAGTGTAGATAACAATAAAGATGAGGACAACAGTCCAAATAATACTAATTGTCAAGCCTCATCTCAAAAATTCAGAGAAATAATGTAGATAACAATAAAGATGAGGACAATAGTCAGAATAATCCAAATAATACTAATTGTCAAGCCTCATCTCAAAAATTCAGAGAAATAGTACTTTAGGGCTGAGTTAGCTTGGTTGGTAGAGCGTTCAGCTAGAAACCACAAGGTTGCTAGTTTGATACCAGCCCTCGCGTATGAGGTGCTATTCAGCGTATGAGTAGCACAGGGATCTGTGCAGTAAAGTAAGGAGCTGAAGGTAGGTGTGGCGCTCCACCTCAGATACAAAAACAATCTCCTTGGACTAGTGAAAAGGGGATAGACTCCCTCACTGATTGGCTGATACCGACTTTAGGCCACAGATCCTGCTAGTTTATAAATAAGATCTTTTATGGTGTTGGAATCTGCCCTTGATCAGGATTGAACCTGCTGAAGAGGGCCAGAGGGCATATCGGCTGAAACATTGTACAGATAACAATGAAGATGAGGACAATAGTCCCAATAATGCAGATAATGATACTCATTGGATGGGTTTGGTAGCAATGATTATTGTAAATAAATGTATTTCTATCATAGCAGAGCATGAACTTTTTTCTTCTTCTTTTTCTTCTTCTTTTTTTTCTTCTTTTTTTTCTTCTTTTTTTTCTTTCTTTTTTTCCTTTTTTTTTCTTTTCTTTTCTTTTTTTCTTTCTTTTTTTCTTTCTTTTTTCCTTTTTTTTTTTCTTTCTTTTCTTTTTTCCTTCTTTTTTTTCTTTCTTTTTTCTTTCTTTTTTTTTCTTCTTTTTTTTCTTTCTTTTCTTTTTTTTTAATCTCTAATTTCTTTGATATTTTTGTCTCACTCCTTTTCAGATATGTGGCTGTGTCTCTCTGTTGTTTCTCACAAAGTCTTTGAGAAGTTCCTTGACGTCATGGCAGAAAAGGTAGGAATTTTACCCTTCACCCTTCACACCCCACTAACCAAATTTATTTACTTACTTTTGATTAAGTCACAATATAGATATTTACAAAGCTTTGCCTAGGTTGGCACAAGGTCACCAGATAATGGGTCATTAAAACTTTAACTCCCTATCACTTGTCTTGTTGGAGGTGCGTGGTGTAATGGTTAATGTTGTAAGAAATGGACACAGCAAGATGAATTAAAATCCTGGACAAGGCTCTTTGCATTTCACATAGCACTAATATCCAAATATTCTCCCTCCAACTATGGGTAAATAGTAGGTCAGTCTGCACTGTTTAACTTTGGTATGGCAACTAGTAGCGGGTAGGTAGGAGATAAGACCCCCTATCCTGAGACTAGGGTGGCAGCTGTCTAGCCCATCTGTACATGTTGACGGTCTGAGTAAAAAGAGCTAGAAAATTGTATTTATCTCCTGTGGTCAGATACTAATGCCACCCCTCGGTGACGAAAGAAAGACAGCAAGGGAAGATAACTCGTTTTGGACTTACGTCCACTTAAACCTCGTTTACTAAACCAACACATTTTATATTGCAAAACCTTTTTTTATTTTTCAGCCCAAGACTGATGAACGTGAAAGAGAATTAGAGAGGCATGCTCAGTACTTGCTGGTCAAGTTCAACCATGTCCATAAGAGTATCCGGTGTGTAGCTGACAAATACCTATCAGAATTAGTAGACAGGTAAGTAGTCAGAATTTTTTGTTGAATAAAAAAAAAAATTCTGTGTTGAGGGGAGTTCACAATCAAGTCCGCCGCAAACTGGTTAAGTTCATCACTGTTCTTTTGTCTTTTCTCACTAGTTTCAACTAAAGTTTTACGTCGTTTCGTCTCTGCCCGTGCGCACGCCGCTCTGATTCTGTCGTTCTCCCTAGATTCCAGCTACTTATGGAAGTAGCCTCCCAACATCTAGGCACCGGAACCAAACCTCGCGTCTGTGCAACGCCCATGTCTCACTTTGTTGCATTCAAGTAGACGCGGGTAGGCCCCCAACATCCGGGCACCTCGAGTCGAACCTCGTGTCCATGCAACGACTAAGTCTCTCTTTCTTACATTCGGGAGGACACGGGTTCGACTCTGGCTGGCAAAACAATGTCTTGCTCTTTTCTTTAATGCATACGGCAGTTCTCGTTCACAGTTTTTTACTTGTACTTGTTTTTTTTATTAAACCAACTAGGTCATATATTATTGTTTATATATCTGTTTATTCATATATCTATTATTTTTTTTTAATATTTTTTTTATGTAATGAGATCTTACAAACTCTACTCCATGTGAAAAAAAATGTGTGTTTGAAATGTATTTAGGAATTATTGTATTAAAATATTAAATTTATTGAGTAATTACAGTACTGTTTACACCTATACTTTCAATAAGAAAGAAAAACTTAACAAAACTATCATTTGGCTATTATAAATTTGTTTTGATTGGTAGCTTAATAAATGAGCCCAATTTTGTCACATAGCCATTACATGAATGCTGTATAATAAGTAATTGAGAGTTACTTCCCCTGTTTTATTATTACCTCCTCCTTGTGTAAATCTTTAACTTTCTGAAAGTATATAAACTTCCAAGAAACTGCAACTGTATTCTAAGTAGAATAAAGCTTTCTCAAGCCCAGTCGTGCGTATTCATTTGATAAACATCCGGGTTGATTTTTAACTAAGTTCCCTCTTTATTTTTTTAAGTGGAAAAATCTTTTCATTCTTTTATCTGAATTCCGTTTAAGTGGAAAAAATCATTTTCCTTTTCAATACCCAAGATAAACCCTGACCAAAAAACGATAAAAAAGATTTTTAAGTACTTTCCAGTGTTTAATTCCGTTTTCTCAAGCCATGACCGAGTCACAATTAAACACTTTGTTGTTTTCCATTGTCTTTTAGAAAAAGGATTGTTGAAGATTGTGTGTTTTTTGTTATTTCAGATTTCCTTATTTATTGTGGAGTGGAGTGTTGCTTCAGACGATGCTCGATATTCTACAAGTTTTATCAAGGTCATTGGATGTGGTAAGTTGAACATATTATTGACTAAAAACTAGAAAGAACTTGACCCCCCCCAAAAAAAAAAAACAAAAACATTTAAAAGTGATGTAATGAATATGCATATACCTGGATTCTGCCTAACAGAAATATGATTGGCTGATGTCAGCTATAAATACCGAACAATGTAAAGGTACAATTGCCTACTATTACTCCTACTACTACTACACCCTTTACTGCTACTACGACGACGTCGCACCTGCTTACTTGTTCGAGTGTACCACACTACTACTTCTACTAATATATCCCTTACCCAGATATATCAAAAAGATTTGTGAAATAACCGATTGTCTTCTCATCGGGTTTTCCTGTTTTTGTTCTGTATTTAATCCAGACTGATAAATTCCAACTTCTGTTAAATGTGATGGGATCACATAATACATTAAAATAATTGAAATTTGATGTAGTTGTTTATTCTCTCAGGTATTAAACAATCAGCCAAAACAGTTAAGTTTTCTCCCCCCCTTCCAGGTCACTATATTTGCCCCCCTTCCTAGTCACTATATTTGCCCCCCCTGCCCTGGTCACTATAATTGCCCCCCCACCCTTCCTGGTCACTATAATTGCCCCCCCTTCTTGGTCACTATAATTGACCCCCCCTTCCTGGTCACTATATTGTCCCTCTTCCCTGGTCACTATAATTGTCCCCCTTCCCTGGTCACTATACTTGTCCGCCTTCCCTGGTCACTATACTTGTCCGCCTTCCCTGGTCACTATACTTGTCCGCCCTTGGTCATTTCGCTTGCCCCCCTCGCTAGCCCCCCCTCATCCTTCCTGGTCACTTTGCTTTCCCACTCTTCTTGGTCACTTTGCTCCCCTCCTTTCCAGACACTCCTGCCCCCCTCTTCTGGACACTCCTGCCCCCCCTCCCAGCCACTCCACCACCCCCAATCTGGACCACTTTTCCCCCCTATCTCTGGCCACTTTCCTTGCATTCACCTTCTCTCTGGCCACTTTAAATCTGACTTTGTTCTAATATCATTTATTTCTTTTTTTCATCAGGATCCTCATGCCAAGGCTCCTGACTTTGAAATCCCCAACACACCGTATGTTCTTCGAGTGAGAGACACAATGGTTGACAGAGAGGTAAGTGGTCAAATCAAAAGTTTTTGAACATTTTTGCTTGACCCAATTTTTCTTGATTTTTCTTTATTTTCCTTTATTTTCTTTTTGTTTTCAGAATACAGTAAAAGACTTTGCTGCCCGCAGTACGGGCATCATTCAAGAAGCAATGAAATGGGCCCCAAATGCTACCCGGTCACATATTATTGAGTATTTGCTCAAAATGGAACATTCTTCACAAGGCTTATTCTATCACAGTGGACTTGCCCTAGCCACAGAGAGTGTCCTCAACTATGCTGGATATAACAAGACAGCAGCACCGTTGGGGGTAAGTAGTTGAAATATGCACCATACCCTAATCTACTGGTTACCATCGTATTTATTTTGACGGTGCTTTCTTCTGGAGGTCCAGAAAAAAGCACCGGAAACAAAGCACCGGCACATCAACATCTTCGGGAATAGCCTTCACATGCGACATCTGTGGTCGAGAATGTTTTTCTATCATTGGACGGACCATATGTCTTTTAGGCACCCCTTTTGCGATCTTGATTCTTGGGGATATTTTTTCCATTTACACCGTTAAAATCCTGTTAATTGTTAACTGACGATTTTTAGAGTTTTTTTTAAATTATAAAACTAACCCCTAACCCTAACCCTAACCTCTAACAAACAACCGGATTTTGACGGTGTAAATGAGAAAAATGTCCTTGTGAGTTGAGATTGCGGAAGGGGTGCCTAAAGGTCATATGGTCCCATTGGACTTTACAATCACCGGAGGCACTGTAACTTCAGGGGCACAAAAACTATATTATAGTCTTCCGAGACTGAAATGCTAATAGTATTTTGGAAAATTTGTTCTTGCAATTCAAAAACTCATAATTCAGTCTTAAATGCTGGCGTTTCAAGAAATATTCATCTAAAAAAAGAAAAAGAAAATCCTTGAAGTTGCCTAAACTTTTTAGATAAAGTATGTTTGTTATTTAATCTATGTGAATTTAAAATTACCAATATCTTTATCTTCAAAAGGTAATAGGGTAATTCCGTGTCAGATCATCCAGGCCATGTCACCCACATCCATCAAACTATCTTTTTGGTACAAATAATGTTCAATATATGTGAAATAATAATAAAAAAAATTTTTTTGTCACATTGTTGGGATATTGATCTTGCTATGAAAAAATCAGAAATCATCAATAACTTAGAATTGGTTGATTTTAAGATTTTTTTATAGCATTTTTGTATTTCTTGGGGCAAAAATGCTTTTATAAACCAATTTTTAGTTGTAGGGAAGCTCTAGAACTCATTTTACAGAAAATATAGATTACAAAAAGTTGCCATTTTTTTTGCCAACCCCACCAAATTTGACTCTGTCAGTTTTTGGAATAAGAAGCTCAAATTTTGGGGATTGACTAATGTTAAGTTAAAAAAGGGGTGGGTGACAATTTTACTTTTTTCTGAATGATTTGACATGGAATTACCCAGTCTAGCGCTAGTGAAAAGGGGATAGACTCCCTCGCTGACTGGCTGATACCAACTTTAGGCCGCCCCATCGACTTTACTTTACAGCACAAAAAACTTGTTTTCTGCAATGTATTCAATCTAAAGTTGTTTTTTTTTAAAAATATTGATAAAATAATATTAGATCATACTAAATGATTTTAATGGTTTGAGTCAGTAGAGCATTCGCCTCAGAATCACAATGTTTCAGGTTTGATACCAGCCGTTGCCAACTCAGAACATGAGTAACATATATTGGGTGATCTGATCTGTGCCTTAAGGCATCTGAGAGCTGGTGATAGATGTGGTGCTTCACTTCAGAAAAAAACAATCACCCTGGTCTTCAGAGTCATGATTAGCAAAAGGAATTTAAACTTTGGTAATTTTCACCTTTAGTTGTTAAAATTCCTAGCATAAAATTGTGCATGCGCATTATCTGAAATGAACTTAATTGTTATTAAGAACACATTTTATGTTATTTTTGTGTTAAAGCATGCAGTTGTATTGTTTTCGAAACGATTCTAAGATTTGTATATTTCGCACGGACACATTCAAAATGAGTACCGGCTTGTTTCAAAGTGAAAGTCAGTTGGCTAAATTCCTAGCATAAAATTATCTGAAATGAAATTAATTGTTATTAAGAACACATTTTATGATATTTTGTGTTAAAGCATGTTGTATTGTTTACGAAAAGTTTCTAAGATTTGTGTATTTCGCACGGAATCTTTCAAAATAGCTACTGGCTTAGTTCAAAGTGAAAGTCAAGGGAGGTTACTCTAATTGCCTTATTAGCTAGGAATTTTAACAACTAAAGGTGAACATTACCTAAACTTTTTGCCAAAAGACGAGAAACCAGCATTGTCTTATTGTCTTGCAGGGCAGAACACAAACCTACAGCCTAAATTAGTCCTGTTAATTTTAAAAGTATCTAAAAAGATTTCCAGTAATAAAATTCCAAATTTAATAGTGTTGGGCTTTCCAAAGTCAAACTGTTTTTTTTCGCTACTTGTAACTGCAATTTTATTTAATGTTGTTTGAAATGTTGTCTTTAACTTTTCTGATTTCAGGTTGCTACATTAGATAGACGGCCAAATTGTGTGACTACGGATAGCTCCAATTTTATGGCGGCTCTCAGTTTACGCAGTCGCTTTAGTGGTGAGGTAAATCTAAAATCTTTTTTTTCCTTTTTATTTTGTCAAATATTTTAAATCTATTTAATTGTTTGCAGACAAAAACAAATCATGACTCAACACTACAAAGGGACAAAATTGGTTAAGTAAACTTGATATGATCTATATCCTGAGTTGTACCTCTTGGCATAAATAACCACAGACAAATTGATATTCCATTAAACCAAATCAATCTAATCACCCAAGGTGGACAGGTCTGGCTCCCAGTGGTATTAGCACCATAACCTAGCTAAAGGGACTCTGGCAAAAATGCAATGGGTGTCTCCATCATCGTCAGGAATCAATGACTTTTGGTATACTTGTCACTGCGTCTATGGAAAATCTGCAGCAAATAATCTCCTTTTCCTGACCCAGATATGCATGCAGGGTTTGGGGACCACTTGTGAATTTTTAATTTCCTTGTTACTCCTTCCATGAATTCATCACAGGTGAATTTGTTGGATGAAGACAGCTCAACCAACCCAGAGTGAATGAAACAGAATCTTATAGGTATTTGCCTCTCATCCCACTTCTGAGGGTGTCACACCAGGACATTTTTATGTGGGTCCACCCACAAGTCAAAGCCCATGGATGGTAGGCACAAAAAATGCGTTGATCATGTCGGCATTTTCTCTCAAGGGGGCGCCTCAGGTGCTGAGCAATAAACCCAGCCCTGCCCCTTTAAATCAAATGAGCAGGTGTTGCCTGGAGGGATGGCCCCCTGGGATCAACGATGCCAACTTGTAAGGTCCAGCAGCCAAAGCTCCCTGGAACCCTAGATATGTTGACCATATCTACATACTAACAGAATCTAATATGACCAAGAGATTGCCAATGAAATTTAGTTTGTCTCTCATCTATGCTTTCTTGTAGTCTCTCTTTTTTTTTTTTTTTTCTTTTTTTTCTGTTACAAACCTTGGGTGTTTTTTTAAATTTATTTTTTGTTGAAAACTTTGTCAATTTGTTATGTTACCAAACTTGTAATAAATATTCAGCGTGTTGAAATCCTGACGGTCCAAATTTGTTACGCTGTGTTTTTCGGGTCTATGTTTCCTTCGTCGCCAGTTTTGTTATATTTTTTACATACAAATAAAATACAGAAGACTGAAATGATAATGCAAGACCAGGTTTTTGTAAAATTAACAATGTTTTATTTGACACAGGGTAGAGAATGCTTCTACCCTTAAAGTGACTTAACCAGCCCAATTGTGCTGATGCATGTGGTCAGCTGCGTCCATACAGTCCAAAAGTAACATGGCAGAAAACCCATATCCGGGTTATCGTCAGTCCCCTACTTATCAAAGGGGAGCAACTCTATTTTTGTTAGGTCTTCCTAACACCATGTCACCCACCCGCTTCAATTTTTCTGAAATTTTGTCCAGGTGTGGATTATGTTAAAGTTAGACAATCCCCAAAATTTGAGCTTCCAATTCCAAAAATTGTCAGAGTTTGTTGATGTGGGTGGGTGACAATTTTACTTTTTCCTTGATGATTTGACATGGAATTACCATTGTATCTCCATGTGAATTTTACACAAACACCTACGATGCAAGAACAGCTGAAATGTGGAACTCTGCCATGAATGTTTGCCAACTGCATATGACCTGTGTTGACCTTTCTATGGTGAAAATTGGTATGGACTGAGCACCAAATTTCTTTTGCTTTGTGTTTTTACAGGTAGCAGGTATGCGGGAGGTGTGTAACAGTGATGAAGAACTCATTAAGAAATTGTGTGATACTCTTGATAAAGACTGTGATAAACAAAGTAAGTATTTTTAGTAGATTTTAAAGTGTGAAAACATTCATGTCAGTTTTGTCTTCAAAACGTTTTTTGGCATAAAATAACCCAACAAGTGTTGACATGCTGTAAAAATCAACCAAGCAAATTTTAGACATGAAAGATATCTTTGAATTTTTAACCAGATCAGTCAGCAGTAGTAAAGTCGACAGAAATGTCCTATTGTCGTTATCAGCCAGACAACAAGGAAATCTATCCCTAACTTAGTAGCATGAGTAGCATAGCTGATCTATGTGCTAAAGTGGGGAGCTGATGGCAGTTGTGGCACTCCACCTCAGCAAAACATTTTATTTAATAAAAGTAATTGGTAATTTGCTTGAAGCATTGTTAAATATGTTATAATATATTAGTAATTTGAAGGCAAATACAATGCGTATGAAAAATAAAAACAAAAAGATGTTATTTTTGTCTTATCGATTTCAAAGCATAAACTTCATCATCAGAGGTTCGTATCAGAAATGGACACAAAGAAAAATGTAAGCACGTCCATTTCTGATACGAACCTCTGATGATGAAGTTCATGCTTCGAAATCGATAAGACAAAAATTACATCTTTTTGTTTTTATTTTTCATACGCATTGTATTTGCCTTCAAATTACTAATATATTATTTTATTTTATTACTAATATATTATATTTATTTTATTTAATAGTAAAACAATTACTAAAAACCAGGGAATTATCCAATATTAACAAAATTTTCATCACTTTATTTATTAATGACTTAATTTTATAATGAGTACATTATTGTATTTAAAAAAAAACTTGAAAAAGAATGTAAAGATAATGTCTGTGTGTGTGTAAGGGGGGCTTCAACATTTGCTTATTTGATTTTAAAAAAATAAAAAAAATTCCAGTCTCTTATTTTTATATTTCTCAAAAGATAAATCCAGAAGACGACATCATAAGATTAAAAGAAAATTTTGAATTCAAAAATTTCAAGAAAAAAGTTATTGAAAAATTTAAGTTATTTTCTTAAAAGTCAAAAAATGATTATTCTTTGATAACTTCAAGGTAAAAAAAAAAGTTTATGAGAATGTCAGTTTCAAGAGTCTTGTTTACACATCTGAATTGTACGATAAATTGAGGTAAGTATTATCTGCGTTATTCAGACTATTATCCTCATCTTCATTGTTATCTGTACAACGTTTTGGCCGATGTGCCCTCCGGCCTTCTTCAGGTATTTCTTTTCAGACTCGGGAATCTTCCTTTTGCACTCTGGAACCTTCCTTTCGTAATTGGGAGCCATGACGGAACTTAACGTTGGAGCTTAACGCCTCTACCACAGTTATGGTTAGCGGAATGAGAACAGGATACTCCCGTGGACTGAATAAAGGGTTAGGTTCAAAGTTCCGTGATGGCTCCAAATTACGATAAGAAGGTTCCCGAGTCCCAAAAGAAGGTTCCCGAGTCTGACAAGAAATACCTGAAGGCCAGAGGGCACATCGGCCGAAATGTACAGATAACAATGAAGATGGGGACAATAGTCCGAATAACGCAGATAATACTAATCATCAAGCCTTATTTCAAACAGTCAGAGAAATTTGAGGAAACTGAAAAGTCTTGAAGAAACCACCAATTCGATGACATGGGTGTCAGGTGGTCTAAGGATTGTCATTTTATTTCTAGGCAGGTTTTTTGACTTATGAGTGTTAGGGGGCCTGTGATCTTGATGGATGGGGGATGGGTCTAAACAGAAAGGAGAAGTGTGTGTGTGTGGGTGGGGAAGAAGTATAACCTCAGATGAAGGCAGACACACCTTTCATCCATTTGATTTATCTCTTTTAATTTTTATTTATTTTTATTTTTTCTTCTCTTCTGGCAGATACTGAACGTATCAAATCTGGGATGTTTAAAGTCTGTGCCCTTTTAATCAATATGAAAGGTCAGTTTCAAATTTCTTAGCAATGATTTATCATCGTTTATTTCATGTATCCTAACGTTTACATTACCATAATTGTTTGGTGTCCTCGATATGACATTAAACTGCATTTGGTTATTTCCTATAACTCCAACCTAAAAAAAAGGGGAACCACTCTGAATGAATGAATTTTATCAGTTAATTAATCTACCCATTATTTTCCCATTAAAACTAACCATAACCTTAAACCCTAACCCTAACTTCATTTTTCCTAGTAGATCAATAAATAAATAAATAATTTATCAGTCAATCAGAGTGGTTCCCCTTTTTTAGGTTGGAGTTATAGGAAATAACCAATGTTAATGGTGAAGTTCATTGTCCAAAGTAGAATAAATATTTGCTGTCAATTTTTTATTTTGTTATTGAAAAAAAATTTTTTTTTTTGCATATAGGAGGGTTAGTCAAAAAGTAATGCCATTTTGTTTAGGACAGGTATAATTACCAACACATTTATCATACATCAAAATGAAGCTGGTCTCCTGTGGATCACATCCCTACTTCTCTACATAGTCACCGTTTCTCTTAATAGCAATGTTCCACTGTTGGAATATTTGGTATATAAGGTGTGCTACAATTCCCCACTTGGATTTATAGACTAGCCGAGGTCACATGATTTATTCCTTCACCAATCACCAGCCATAATGCGTGGCTGATACACTACTTAAACATTGATACTTCCCACAGTTGTACTTGCAATCATTGAGGAGGGACTTACAATACTCAGGACTCTTTACCAGAAGAACCAAAGGATTCATTATCAGAGGATTACCAAGGATCCAATTCCACTGGACAAGCGCTCTTGTTTGAAGGCCTATAGGATGGCCTATAAGATTGCAGCATCCACCTTCAAATGAGAGCATGTATCCCTACCCTGTAAAATTGTGTTGACTGTTCTTTGAGCCACTTCTTCACTACAGATTTCATTCCCTTGTTACTGGAATGATGTTTACCTCTCAAACCCACTTTTATTGGGACGAACAGATGATAGTCTGAAGGCGCTAAATGTTGAAGATGCAGTTGTCCACCCAAATGAGAAGATTTTCTCCCTTGTCCTGATACTTGTGTGTGGTCGATCATTGTCGTGCAGAAGGAGGATATTATTGATTGGCAAGTTGGGTCTTACTCGTCGGATTCTTGCTCTGAGCCTCGTTAGGGTCTCAATGTAGGCCTTAGTTTTATAAAAAAAAAAAACTTCATGAAATAAAGAAAATGGCATTACTTTTTGACTCACCCTTGTATAAAATAAGTTATAACAGTTTTTATTTCTTTGTGTTTTACAGATCTCAAACGACAACTTCTTCATGCACTCTGCTGGATTCCCGTACGAAATTTCACCGAAAGAACAATGGAAGTAGCCGTTGCCTGTTGGGAGTGGCTGCTGGCAGCCCGGGCTGACTTCAGCATTGAGGTATTATCATCACCCCTTTCATTTGCAAACACAATGTGCTGCTTTTTTCACACAACAAGCACTCATTATTTAATCATATTAAGATATAGTAAAGGATATATATATATATATATATATATATATATATATATATACTTTCTGAAAAAAAATTACAGGACTATTTACATATGAATTAGGAATTCTGCTGAGGAATTTAAGGTGTTGATTTTATTGGCTTTTCTGATAGATTTCGATGCGTAGAATTATGATGCCAAAGAAAGTGCTCAATTTGGAGAATTAGCAGAGATATGAGCCCTTAAAACTCCCCTTATAGTGCCTGAAAATGACCAATTTCGTGAAAATTTAAGGTGTTGATTTTATTGGCTTTTCTGATAGATTTTGATGCGTAGAATTATGATGCCAAGGAAAGTGCTCAATTTGGAGAATTAGCAGAGATATGAGCCCTTAAAAAAACCCTTATAGTGTCTGAAAATGACCAGTTTGGTGAAAATTTAAGGTGTCGATTTTATTGACTTTTCTGATAGATTTCGATGCGTAGAATTATGATGCCAAGGAAAGTGCTAAATTTGGAGAATTAGCAGAGATATGAGCCCTTAAAACTCCCCTTATAGTGTCTGAAAATGACCAGTTTCGTGAAAATTTAAGGTGTCGATTTTATTGGATTTTCTGATAGATTTCGATGCGTAGATTAAAATGGCACAGAGGAAATTGAATTCTGTTGAGAATTGACAATTGATTATTGATAATCAATAATATATATTGTAAGCAACCTGAAGTCTGTGTGCCATGTCTAAACAAATATACATGACGTTAAACAAATCATTTATCAAAATGACTTTATTCAGCATTAAATAACTTCAAAGAGGTTGATGTGCCATAAAACAAAACAACCAACCAAAATATGCCCATTTGGTATGGGTATTTACCATGTACCCCACATGAGTACGGGTTAGGCACAAGGCCCTATTAATGTGGGACCACCCACGAACCGAAGCTCATGGGAGGTGGGTGCAAAAAATGTGTTGATCTCATCGGGTTCCCCCGCAAGAAGGGCACCTGGCAATAAACCCAGCCCTGCCCCTTTAAATCAAGGGGGCAGGTGTTGCTTGGGAGGAGGGCACCCTGGGATTTTAGCTAACGCAGTGCTCAATAATGAAAATAAAAATAATATAGTTAATCAATATTTTTTTCTCTTTATTTATTGATTTATTATTTCTTTTTTTTAATTTTTTTTTTTTGTTGCTTCCAGTTTCTTTGTGAGATGGCAATGGCCTGGCAAATGACAGTCGATAAGAAACTTGGCATTTTTGCTGAAGACAAACCTCGGCCAGATCCGTTAGCAAAAACTGAAGATCAGAGTCTAGATCCGAATCCGCCCTTGGTGGCCGGTCATCAGATCTGGACAAAGGTAGGTTTCTCTCTCTTTCTCTCTCCCTTCTCTCTCTCTCTCTCTCCCTTCTCTCTTCTCTTCTCTCTCCCTCTCTCTCTCTCTCTCTCTCTCTCTTTCTCTCTTCTCTCTTCTCCCTTCTCTCTTCTCTTGCTCCTCTCTTCTCTCTCCTTCTTCTTCTCTCCTCTCTCCTTTCTCTCCCTTCTGTATCTCCTTCTCTCCTCTCCTCCCTTTCCCTCTTTCTCTCCTTCCTCCCCTCTCCCTCTTTCTCCTCCCTCTCCCTCTTTCTCTCCTCCCCTCTCCTCTTTCTCCTCTTCTCCCTCTCCCTCTTTCTCTCTTCTCCCCTCTTTCTCTCTTCTCTCTCTCTCTTCTCCCTCTTTCTCTCTTCTCTCTTTCTCTCTTCTCCCTCTTTCTCTCTTCTCCCTCTTTCTATCCTCTCTTTCTCTCCTTCTCATTTTTGTTGTAGTTTTATTGATTTTTTGAAGTTGTAACAAAAGCATTTTTTATTTTTTATTCTTTTTAGAGTTTTGTCCTAATTTGTTGTTTCTAAAGTTTCTCAAAATCACTTAGCTGAAATTGTTCTTTTCTTCTTTACTGTGACACACCATTAGGAGTGGGAGTGTCCCATCTGATGTAATGGTTATCATGCTGGGCTTGAGTTCAAACTCCAGTTCAACTATTATGTTCACTTTAGGGAAAGGTATAAACCCCCCCGCATCCTCCCAAGTGTGGGTTAAATAGTATCATTATTGTACATCTACAAGGTTGGCTTTGGGATTAAATAACCCATGAAGGTTGATATGCCATTAATCAAAGTAACCAACACAAACCATAATTAATCATGTATAAGACACGCCCATAACTTTCGGCTCAGAAATTCTGGAAAAAAAAATATTTCTAGTGTATAATACTATAAGATGTAAAGTTTTTATATTAGAGTTGGAAGGCTTTTACCCAAAATCATCGATATATAGAATAAAGAACAACCTTTTACTATATACATTCAAAATTTGAGTATGCCACCTTAGACGGTCCTTATTGTTTTTTAAAACAAGTTTTGATAAATACATGTGTGTACATAAAATATTCCGACAAAATTGTAAAACAATAACAGACTTTATTCCGTGAGCAGACAGCAAATACATTCAGGACAAATATATAAACATGCATAGAGAAAGTAGGTGTAGGACTTACATCGTAAGGAATGTCACTTACTAGTAGCTGGTTGGGGGGCGAAGCCGTCAGGCGCCTAAACCATGTGAACTCGTTGCTGACCCGAGAGAAAAGGGAAAGAATTCAGAATTACCGGCTGCTGCTTACAACTCTTGCCACCTATCAGCAAACAACTGCAGCAAGGGAAGATAACCCATTTGGACTTATGTCCACCCAGAATTACCATTTTACTGACCCAACAATACGTATTGATATTTTTTAAATTTGTAGCAGATAAATTAAAACTAAATTCAACATTTGTTCAACTTTTTATCTGGTTCGTTTGACTTTTAATTTTTATTTATTCATTTATATATTTTGTAAGTCTTTTGTGTTTTTTGTTTGTTTGTTTTGTTTTGTTTATATTTGTTTATTTTATTTGTTTATTATTGTTTGTAATAGTGCGAGCATGTGTGTGGGGGGGTGCATTGTATTGGTTTTTATTTCCTACCCGTTGGAATCTCCTTATTCTCGATACCTGCCTAAAAATTAATATTAACTTCAAAATTTTTTGTCCATTTGAAAGAAGAAACATTAAACAAACTCCTGATGATTTAAAACAAATTTTTTTTCAGTTTACGGAAATAAAGAAAATTATGAACAAAAAACAATGTTTACATTTTTGCATCGTTAAATCAATTGAAATTTAACATAATCAAAAAGATGTTTTGACTACCGGCTTTTAAAAAAATTCTATAAAAATAAAAATTTATATACTTAAATATGTTTCAAAAGACAAAATTTATACAGTATTTATAATGAAGGTTATAAACAGTATTTATAATGAGGTATAAAGCACACCTGCTTCTTGGGGCGGTGGTCCAGGACTGCATAAGTTAACATCGTTGAACTCCCACCCCCTTCAGACAATATCTTTCAAAAATTAATTTTTACCCTACCCATTTTATTTATTTTTTTTTGCTAGTATATATATATGATAACCCACATCAAGATTATTGCATATTTGAATGACTTTTGTAGATATCAACTTGCCAAAATTGTTTCTTTTATAATTTTGCATAAAATATTTATTTTCTCCCTTAGTTCCTGGCTGAGCGTGTTGAAATTGCCCGGTACAGCAGTGTGGACCAGGTGAACATTTTGCTGTCACTTCTTCATAAATCACTATCCATCAGTGTTGGCAAGCAGCCTGGACTAATGTCTAGGCACCCAGCTTCCCTGGGGCCCAGAATCAGGTGAGCACCTATTGATTTCTTGATTTTATTTTCACTCATCTATTAATAATGGAGATTCACTTCCGGTTTTTGTCTGTAACAAAAACTACATCACTGCTTATGTCACATTACCCAAAATCATCATAACATAGAATAAATACACCCAAAATTTGAACATGCAACATTAGACAGTCCTCATTGTTTTTTAAAACAAGTTTTAATAAATACATGACTGGTATTATATATCTATATATAGTTTGTTTTATTCTAATACATATTTAAAGTTTACATTTCAAGTTGTTTTATTTTTTAATCCTTTAATGAATTTGATGATTTTACTTACTTAGGGTACAAACTCGCTGACATTGGATTTTTTACTCCCACCCTTCAGGCAATATGTTTCAAAAATCTATTTTTACATCGCCCGGCGGGTGTTTTTTATTTTGTACTAGTAACATTAATGAGCAAATCAGTCAATTGAAGGAATTTGATATCTCAACTGTAATTTCATTTTCTAACTTATTACCCATTTAGTAACTCTACCATCAATACACGTATATATCATCTGTTCATTCATTCATTCATTCATATATATATATATATATATATATGAAGAAAATGTTTTCAAAAATATAACAGACACAGGATGTTACGATCAAAGGAAAAATTTTTCTAACAAGGTGCTTCCTTCAGGTTATCAGACTGTCGTAGTTGTCGTACGTAATCGCTTGACTCTCCCAGCAGTTCTAGTTTTCTCACTAGCACTATCCAAATATATGTTCTCTTCCATTCATTTCGACAGCCAAAATGCTTCTGCCGTCTTTTCCTCTCAATCTGGGAGGGCAGGTCCTTAAATACCCAATTAATGTGTTCATCCGGGCTCCTTACTCTGAATTGCCCGTACTGCACGTTCGACATTCATCAGCATGCGTCAATCCTCACGCGAGACTTCACATCCGGGTTACTCTGCACTGCCCGTGCGGAATTTCACCAGCATTTCAGCAACGAAGAGGTGACGAGTTCAATTTCCGTGGTCACTCGCTACACTCCTCCCCCTCGCACAGGCCAAACATATCTGGACTTGTTTCGTTTGTGGGGGCTGGGAATCTGCTTGTCCACAATTTTATATGTCTATACTTAAGTATTTCGGTTTATGATAAACTATCATCAGGACAATGCAAAAGAAATTACGTAAGGGAGAAAAATGAAAAATGTTAAGAATATGGTGAATGTGTGAATATAATGTTATTTACCGTTATTTTTTATATGTACATTTATATATGAAAGCTGATGATGTGATCATTGCATGTGAAAAAACGAAAAATGAAGATCATAAGATGACGCTTGTAGAACGTGAATAGGCCGAGAGGAAATGTTAACATTGATATGACATTATTTCATATGGATATTAATGTTTAGAAAATAAGAAAATTGTTAATGAATAAAACGTTTAATATATATAACAGACAAAACAATACATAAGCACATATATATCCATATATATTGTCGGATTAATTTCCTCATTGTATTTCCATATATATATATATATATATATATCTTTCAAAGAAAGAAAAATTTAAGAAACCGTTATTGTCACTATAATAATTTATTTTACCAGAAACTCAAATGAGTCTAGCCTCTTCAGATATAAAGTGTGTCATAAAAGTATTGAGATTTTTTGTACTTTTATGAAGAATGAATGGAACGTTAATTTTTTCAGAATACAAGATTCTGAAAAAATTAATGTTCCATTCATTCTTCATTTCTATCTTGGTAAATACATCTTCAAACTCGGCACTTTTATGACACACTTTGTATTCTGAAAAAAATTAATGTTCCATTCAGTTCCAGTGATCTTTTGAAAAAGAGATATTATCTCGAAAATTCAAGAATTAAATACAGGTTAACACACAACATCATTGTTACCGTATTATTATTTTTTCTTTTCACCTGCATTGTGATAGCCTTCGAAATCAACCTCCTAACCATATATATATATATATATATGTAAACCATTTTCCCTATCTTTAATAGTCATTGTTTCTTTTTATAATTTTTCTGTTAACTCTGATACTTGAGTTACAACAGTATTAGATAACCCACTATGGTTTGTATGCCATTAAATAAACAAAAAAGAGAAACAAAACCAATTTTGACATGATATTTGAATTATTTCTAATTAATCTTTATTCTCATTCCTGTTTTTTTTTTTCTTTTTCTTTTCAGGTTATTAACAATGGGACTTTCTTTACTACAAGGAGACCTGCTGCCCAATAACCTGAGTCGAAGTGTGCTTCGGGAGAGAGTGTATGCAGCTACCTTAGACTTTTTTTGGTAAGTTGACGAGGGGTAAAACACCCCGCTCCTCAATGGGACCACCTGTTGGCCATGGGTGGGAATTTGTGTGAAAGTTAGTTGATCTGAATTGAAGATGGCCTTTGGGATAGATGCGTTATGGTGTGCTTCTCTGAATTCTTCTTCACTCGCATATATGTATATATATATATATATATATATATATGAGAAGTAAACAAACAGACGATGTTTGTGATATGGCTATTTTCAGCCGACAATATTTGGGAGAATATGTGCTTAATTGAAGTCGAACCTAATTTATGAAAGTTAATTAATTAATAATTAATTAATTAGGCGGGATTACCTATTTAAATTTAAGGCTAAACAAATCGAGAAAAATCAATCTCTGTATGTACATTTCGGCCTATTAGGCCTCATCAGCAGAGCTATAGATACAAAGAAAGCACACAGGGCGGTCTTTGTATCTATAGCTCTGCTGATGAGGCCTAATAGGCCGAAATGTACATACAGAGATTGATTTTTCTCGATTTGTTTAGCCTTAAATTTAAATAGGTAATCCCGCCTAATTAATTAATTATTAATTAATTAACTTTCATAAATTAGGTTCGACTTCAATTAAGCACATATTCTCCCAAATATATATATATATATATATATATATATATATATATGTGCGTAAAACACACCCTCCAAAATGGGGCCACCTGTTGGCCATGTGTGGGAACTCATGATGCTTAAGGATGAAATTCTGGTGGCTCTTCTAATTAGCTTGAAATGGTGAGGGAAGAAAAAAGAAAAACACTGGGATGCATAGATATGATTTTACTGTATCCTTTTAGATTTTTGTGCATCAGGGACGCAGGACACGTATCTATCAGCATCTCTAGACATGAATTTTTAATCTGTCCCAGCCGGGGGTCCAGTGAGCTTTGGCTGCTGGATCGGTGAAGTAATTAACAGCATTGATCCCAGGGGGCCATCTCCCCAGGCAGTACTTGCTCCCTCGATTTAAAGGGGCAGGGCTGGGTTTATTGCCCAGTGCCTGAGGCGCCCTCCTTGAGGGAGAATGCCGACGGGATCAACAAATTTTTTTGCACCTGCCACCCATGAGTCTTGGCTTGTGGGTGGTCCCACATTAACTCTTAATGTCCCTCATTCCACCTGGCTGGAAGTCACATTCATTTTCCTAATCTACCCCAAATGAAAGCCTTTGTTTAAATGTAATATTAAACATATTTAGAAGTTTTTTTATTTAAGGGAAATAACAGGTAACTTTAGGAAAGGGGCTTTGGACTTCTCAAAATTTTCAACAGGATGTTAAGAGTTAATAGGGCCTTGTGCCTAACCCGTACATGTGGGGTACGTGGTAAATAGTTATCCCCTTCAAGCAATATCTTTCAAAAATAATTTTTTACACTGCCCGGTGGGTATTTTTTTTTTGTTTTTTTGCTAGTTTTACTAATAATTTTTTTTTTTTTTTTTTTTTTTTTTTTTTTTTTTTTTTTTCAGTGGTCCTGTGATTTGCCCAACGCAGCGTGGTTCTGAACTGAGAGAGGATCTTATTACTCTCATCAAATTCTGGAAGTTGATGCATGCTGACAAGAAATATTTACGATCCAGTGTGCTTCCTTTCTGTGGTAATTTTTTGTTTAACCAAATTCACATAACAAAACAAAAAACAAAAAAAAATTTTGGCCTAGAATCTTTCAAAAAAATCACATTTCATTATTCTTTCTTTTAAATTTCAAATGCTTCCATCTAAAAAATCCTCTTTTTTAAATCTTTTTTTTTTGCTCTGCAACCACTTGATCAATTTTTTGTTACT
This sequence comes from Doryteuthis pealeii, assembly GCA_023376005.1. Lineage (NCBI taxonomy): Eukaryota > Metazoa > Mollusca > Cephalopoda > Myopsida > Loliginidae > Doryteuthis > Doryteuthis pealeii. The sequence continues at coordinate 15,083,914 of CM042167.1, forward strand.
TTTTTTTATTTAATTTAATTTATTCATTTATTCTTTTTTAAATTTCTAATCTGTAAGATAATTCTTTAATCTTTTAGTTTTTCATTATGTTATTATTATTCTTAATCCATATTTTCTGTATACACAATCTTTTGATTTTTAATATTGCCCCCTCCTTTTTTTTTCTGACCACTCCCCCATCAATATTTCATATATTCTCTTTGATCTGTCATTCCTGTTCAACATTTGGTGTCTAACCCCCCAGGCAAAGGGGCCCTGGCAAAAATCTAAAGAATGTCTCCATCATCGTCAGGAATCAATGGTTTTTGGCGTACTTGAGGACTGAGTCAGTGGAAAATCTGTGGTAAACAAGGGTGTCTCCTTCCCCTGACCCCCAGGATATGTATGCAGGGTTTGGGGACCGCTTGTGAATTTCATATATCCCTTGTTACTCCTTCCATGAATTCATCACAGGTGAATTCATTGGAAGGAGTCGATTCAACTGACCCTTGGGGGGGGGGTGAATGCTGCTATACGAGACACCCCTTGCTCCCAACAGGAAATATTTCAGATGAAAAAAGAAAATTATATATTTCAGCTATTTATCTTTTTTATTTTTTTTAAAATTCTGTATTTTTAATTTTATGTTTATTTTTTATTTGTTTGTCTTCTTTTTTATTTTTTTATTTTTTTGTCAAATGCTGTGAAATTTTCAGCATTTATCAGACATCATTTTTTGGTGGGAGTAGGCCCATTTCAGGGCCAAGACATTTCACATGACAGCCATTTCAGTGCCAAATACATAAATAGACTGTATTCATCAGTACTTATTGACAAATCATTTGTTAAACAGGTGATTAGGTATACATGTATAACAGTGACAGAAAGAAAGAGAGAGAGAGAGAGAAAGCAGGAATGAGGGAAGGAAAGTGTCCTGATATATATATATATATATATATATATATACTAGAAAATGTGATATTGCAAATATAATATATATAAAAAAAAAATTATTATATATATATATATTATATATATATATTATTACAAAATAAATGTATCATATAAATAGTAAAATATAAATAGTAACGATTAGGTACACAAGAATATAAGTGACAGAAAGAGAGAGAGAGAGAGAGAGAAAGCAGGAAAGAGGGAAGGAAAGTGTCCTGTGATATATATATGTATATATATATATATATATATATATATATATATGAGAGTAAGTAAACAAACAGTGTGTTTATTTGATATGGCTTTTAGCCGACAATTTTTGGAGGATATGTGCTTAATTGAAGTCATACCTAATTCTGAAAATTAATTAGTTAATAATTAATGAATTTAGGCGGGCATATATGTTCAAATGTAAGGCCAAACAAATCAAGACTAGAAAAAATATGATCCATCTGGTCACCTATTGAGCTCTGGGTAGATAATTGTGATCAGGAAGAAAGTTATTTTGCAAAATGATTTAAATTTTTAAAAAGATAAATACAACTGGAGAATTAAAAAAACAACAACATTAAAATCATTTTGCTAAAATTTGCAATTAAGTCAAAAACTGACCCATCTAAGCCAGCCTTTAGCTGGTGGAAATTGACATACAAATAAGTTCATCTACTTTCACTCTATCTTTACACTCAGAGAAAACTAACATATATAAAGAGTAGTTATTCAAGATATATATATAGAGAGGGGGAAAGTGACAGGTAGAATGTGATGTAAAAGACAGGTGAGGTTTTTTTTTTGTTTTTTTTTTACTTAATTGCAAATTACAACTAATTAGAACCAAATAAAATGGATTTTTTTTTTTCAAACATAATTTTATTGCAAAACTAAGGAATTTTTGGGATGTATTTTGTTTCATTAGACTAAATAGGAAAAAAGCCTTAGCAAACAATAATTGATTTACTTAGCTTTAGTATAATAATAGATATATTTATAGAGATATACATATACATTGCTTGAATGTTTTCAAAAGTGGTAAAAGAAAGGATTTTTAGAGAGAGAAAGAGAGAGAGAGAGAGAGAGAGAGAGAAAAAGAGAAAAGAGAGAAAGAGAAAAGAGAGAAAAAGAAAAAGAGAGAAAAAGAAAAAGAAAGAAAGAGAGAGAGAGAGAAGAAGAAGAAAAGAGAAAAGAGAGAGAAAAAGAAAAAGAGAGAAAAAGAAAGAAATGTGCCCTGTGCAGTAAAAACTGCTCAACAACTATTATCAATTTCTTCTGGCACTGAAATGGCTTTCGTTGAGATGGCGGTACTGAATAGTACCTACCCCCTGCCCTTTTTTTTTTGTATTTTTTTTTTCTTCTTCAAATGCTTTAACCATAAATAAGCTTCTGCCTTTTAGCAGCCTCAGCAGCAGCGGCGGCAGCAGCAGCAGGCCTTCTACCATATACAGGTGAACAAACCCTGCTTGCCATTTGTATATCATGAAACATTACATCATTCCTACCCCCACACACACCTTTTTTTTCCTTCTTTTTTTGTTTTTTTAAATTCCAATTCTTCAATCCTCATTATTTGTTCTTCCTGTTGATCATTTTGTTTTAGTTTTTGGTAGAGAGAGGGAAAAAAAAATTATTTGGTATTGTATTACCCACATAGGTATTGATTTGCCAAAACTCCTGCTCCTCCCCAATTTTGTCCTCAATTTGGCCCTTACTTAGGCTAGATGAATGCTCGGAGAAGCCCCTTCCGATCAGTTGGCTGGTCACGTCAAGTCCTAGTACCTATATGATTGTCCCAGCCCTATTGCTACCCCCCAATCTTTTTTTATCATATATGTGCTAGAAGACGGTGGCTGAGGGTCTACTCCGACCTGAAGTGGTAGTACTTGTTTGGGTCCCATCTATGGGTTAAATAAAAAGAAATGAGTTTAAAAAAATTTGTTTAAAAAAATGAGTACCCATTAAGAATAAATAAAACAAAACATCCTTGGCATAAATAACCAACAGGGGCTGACATGCCTGTAAAATCCAACAACTCCTCCCCAATTAAAAAAAAAAGAAAATTGTTAGTTAACCACGCTTAAAAAGAAAAAAAATCAAAATAATAACCAGAAATGTGATTTTTATTTTATTTTTTATTTTTTTTACTGTTGTCTTTATTGTGTTATGTAAAATAACGACGTTTCAACCACTGTATCCTCCAGCCTGTGTATCCTAGCATAGTAATGATCCAACCTGGGAAATCTTTTTTGAATAGTTTGGCTGTTGATCAATCAAGGCAACAAAGAACTTTTGAATTAATGCTGTCAGGTTGGGGCTTACACAGGAAACATCTGAGGAAGGCCAGAGGATGCAGCAGCCGAAACGTTGTGATTTTACATACCACAATAAAGATGAGGACAACAGTCTGAAAAATCAAAATTATACACATCAAACTTCATGTCAAAAATTCAAAATAATAACCAGAAAATGATTTGAAATTTCTGTTAACTTCTATCACCCTTATCACTTGCCTCAAAAGATAAAAATAACCCAACAAGTGTTGACATGCCATAAAATCCAACCAACCAACCAACCAATCAAAAGATAAAAATAAAACCAGATACTGATAACCACTAATCAACATGACCAGCTCAAGAAATTTCTAATAACATAAATTTAAAAAAATTTTTTTTTTTACAATAATTCTTAAAACTTTATTTAGAACAACCCCCCGCCCCTGCCACACACGCCAACTCCGAAAAACAATGAACAAAAAAAACAATGACCGACTCCGTAAATTTCTAATAACATCAAATTTTTATAACAAATCTAAAACTTCATTTGAAACTCCAATCCTCACTATATCTCCCCAACAAACAAAACAAATAAAAAAATTCCTGAATAATTTTGATTTTTCAGGCTGTTGTCCTCATCTTTATAGTGGTATGTATAAACACAATGTTCAGGACGCTGTATCCTCGGGCATTTGTTCAGGTGTAACCTGTTTACCTTAGACTAAAATCATCTTCAAATGATAACCCTCTACTATAAATTTAGATCGAGCTAATATATTAATCATATTTCTGTCAATAAGACTGGTGGTATTTTATGCTGCTATGAGCTCCATGATTAATTGTAACGATATTAAAACTCTTAACATCCTGTTGAGAATTTTCTAAGTCCAGAGCCTCATTCCTATAAGAATTTTTCAATAAATGGCTAAAAATAGCTTTTTAATTTAAAGTTACCTGTTATTTCCCATAAATCAAAGACTGCTAAATATGTTTAATATTACATTTAAAAAAGACTATCGTTTCGGGTGGATTAGGAAAACAAATGTGACTTCCGTCTGGGTGGAATGAAGTGGTATAGGATGTTAAGTGTTAAAACACCAAAAACCACGCTTGAATTCAGGGTTATCATCTGATGGTGACTTTAGTCTAAGGTAAACAGGGGAACACCTGCATAAGGCCCGATGATACAGCCGCCTGAACGTTGTTTTTATACATACCACAATAAAGATGACGACAACAATCCCAAAAAATCAAGCCTCATCTAAAAAATACAGACAAATAAAAAGAAAATCTTGTATGCTTATTTACGGAATTATTTTCACTATTATCCTGATCTTGGTTGTTTTGATCACTTTCTTTCAGTTTGTTGCCTTTAAAACCTTCCCCAGTTGTATGTTGCATTTTGTAAAATATTTTATTTTTTCATAGCACAAGTCCATGAGTGTGGGGCACCCAGTGAGGATTAAACTCACTATTTACTAATCATAGTCTGCAAGGCTAAAATTATTAACCCTTTATCTCACTGATGTGTTATAGAAATAACATTTTCTCTGTGATTACAAAGATGGGTGCTCCAAATTCCTGGCCTTATGCCAAATCTAAGCTAGGCTTAGTAAATGATTTAATTATATGTATAGTCCAGGTTAAAAGTGTCATATGGCTAACCCAAAGCCAAATTTTTTCAAACCTTATTTTTCCGGAACAAGAAAAGTCTTGAATAATTTTGATTTTTGCGGACTGTTGTCCTCATCTTTATTGTGCTATGTATAAGCACAACATTTCTGCCGCTGTATCCTTCGGCCTTCCCCAGGTGTTACTTGTGTATTGTTTTTACAATGCCTATCATTCTGACACGTATCATGAGAAGAATCACGATCATTTTGAAAAAAAAAAAAAAAAAAGAACAATGACATGATTTTTTGAATGAGATCTTTGAAAGTTTTTCAACACCTATTTGATCAAAAAACTATTAAAAAAGATTTCCCAGGTTCGATCGGGCGGTCGGAGAGGCCCCCTCCGATCAATTGGCTGGTCACGTCAAGCCCTAGCACCTATATGATTTTCCCAACCCTATTGTCTTTATGGCAAGCCCCAACCCCTTTTTATCATATGGGTGCTAGAAGGCGGTGGCTGCGGGTCTACACGTCCTGGGAATGACGTTAAACTCTATCTGATGGTGAGGTTCCAGTTTTGGAGGTTTGGGGAATGTGGAGCACCCCTTCATCACCATTGCTCCCTGGTCCACTCTGACCCAGAGCGGTAGTACCTGTTAGGGTCCCATCTATGGATTAAATAGAAAAATGTACTTATAAAAAAATTGTATTATCCATTAAGAATTGATTTATTTCAAAACTTTATTGGCATTAAATGACCCACTGAGGTTGATATGCCGTAAACAAAACAAACCAAACAAACCAAACCAGGTTCGATCATTACTATACTAGGATACACACGGAACACTTGAGGAAGGCCGAAGGATACAGCAGCCAAAATGTTGTGTTTATACATACCACAATAAAGATGAGGACAACAGTACAACCGCCCTGTTGGCTGGGGTGTTAGAATGCACTGACTCCACAGGGGTAAGACTCCTCCAATGGGGCCACCTGTTGGCTGTGGGTAGCGACCCGTTATGCTTAAGGATAGAACCCAGGTGGTTGAGCAGTCCATGACATGCAATATTCCACTTTGGTCCTTACTTGGGCTAGACGGCAGTCGGTGAGGCTCCCTTCGATCAATCGGTTGGTCAAGTCAAGCCCTAACACCTATATGATTGCCCCAGCACTATTGCCCTTATGGGTGCTAGAAGGTGGTGACTGATGGTCTTCATGTCTTGGGAATGACATTAAACTCTATCTGATGGTGAGGTTCCAGTTTTGGAGGTTTGGGTAATGTGGAGCACCCCTTCATCACCATTGCTCCCTGGTCACTCTGACCCGGAGTGGTAGTACCTGTTAGGGTCCCATCTATGGGTTAAATAGAAAAACATGAGTTTATAAACAAAATTGAGTATCCATTTAATGATTTAAAAAATTTATCGGCATTAAATGACCCACTGAGGTTGATATGCCGTAAAAGCAAACCAAACCAAACAGTACGAAAAATCAAAATTATTTACATCAAGCCTAATCTCAAAAATACAGACAAATTTAATAAACAGTCAAGGTTTTAGCCTGTTTTACCAAAACTTTTCTTGTTCCCCCATGATACCTGCATCGGAAAAATAAGGTTCGAAAAAATTTGGCTTCGGGTTAGACTTACTGCACTTTTAACCTGGACTAGTTAGCACTTTTTTTCTTTACAAAAAAAGAAAAAAAAAGTGTAATATAAACAAAATTTTGGTAGAAATGGAAAGTTATCTCCCTTGGTAATTAATAAATTTTAATATTAAACATATTTAGAAGTCTTTGATTTAAGAGGAATATCTCAGGTAACTTTAAATGAAAAGGATATTTTTTTATAAATCCTAATAGGAATGGGCCCTGGGCTTGGAAAATTCTGAACAGGATATTAAGAGTTTATATGAAGAAGAAAAAAAAAAAAAAATAACGTTAAAAAATTCAAGACGCAACTAATAGAATTGAATTCAAACGTGAAATATGAAAAAGAAATATCTAGCTAAGTACATGTTTACGCAACTTCGAAAAAAGATTTTATAAATCCTTTATGAATTTGTAAAATAAACAATGAATTTAAAATATTAATGAGTGAATAAAAGTAAAAGAAATATCAAGATAAATACATATATGCTTTTCTTATTAAGCTTAGTAACACAGTTAATTAATTTAAATGTACTATAACTACGTATTCTGTTATTTTGTAATTTAAAAAGAAAAAAAACAGAATTCTAGATATTTCAAAATATATATAAACTCACAGAAACTTAAATAAATAATAAATGAATACAATACAATAAAACAAAGTAAAAGTATAATATAAATATATATATATATATATATATATATATATATATATATATGACTTTTGGATGTTTGTTTTTTAGAAGCATTGTTGAATAAAGTATATATTATTATTTATATTTTTGCTTGAAGGCAATTACAATGTGTATATCGTATAAAATTCGATAATTATAGAAAATAGCCATGACAAGTGAATTTCGCAAACGATCATGCGATAAATATATACTTTGTCATTAATTGTTTTATTTTCATAGTTTCATCTGGACATGCATACACACCAGCTGCCCTTTATATATGTACTAGAAGCAGCTACCCATTGTCACCTGGGTAGAGGGTGATTTAAAAAAAAAAATAGTCTTGTAGATCCATTATTACTGAATCACAAATTGGTTCCTCACAGGATTCCCCATTAAAATCCTTATGTAAAAATGACCTTGCGTTGATTCAGGCTGGTGGGGCAAATGTACATCAAATCTTATTTATTTTTACTCAAAAAACAAGATCTGGTGATAGTGAATCTCTATATAAATATATATTTATGGAGATTCACTAATACCCGCATTAAGCAACATGTCACCACTAAGATTAGAAATGGAATCGTCGGTCCGAACAATGTACTGAGGAACACTTATGGTTCCTCTATAGGCGAGCACCTCATAAATAACCCCAACTGTGCCAACTCATTCAGTGTTGACTGGTTCTCCTGTTGAGAGCAAGTCACACTCTTTTTATAACCTCAAAATGTTGGAGACATTGTATATTCTTACCAGTAAGCCTGCTCTTTGTAAACAAAGAGAGGGCTTATTTGGTTTGAATATTATCAATCTTTAGATCTTCTCTCCCCCCCCACCTTGTTTGAGGTATAGAAAAGAAATTGTTCTTTTCTTCTTGTTATTTATTTTTTTATTTTTTACTCGTCCCGTTTACTGGTTATTCTATTTTCCTCGATATTTAGCTCTGTTGAGCGAGGAACGAAACATGTAAGCTCGCAACTCGTTTTTATTTTCCCTTTACGCCCCTTCTATTGTTTAAAAAACAAATGAATCTTTTATGAGGTCTGTTTAAAGCATTAATAAAATTCTGTACCCCCCTAAAAATTTATAGATATATATTTATATATATATTACTTTGATGTTATTTTGTTTATTTTCGTAGTTTCAGCTGGACATACATACAAACAACTGCCCTTTACATAGGTATAAATAGATAGATAGTGACCTATAGCAAGACCCTCTAACATATCAGATGTATTAGAAGGTGATGCCTATAGTCGATATCAACCAAACAGTGAGGGAGTCTATCTCCTTTTTGCTTGAGCTAGACAAGGGAGATTATTTTTGATAATGTGGAGCGCCACACCTACTGTCAGCTCCCTACTTTCACCACATAGATTAGATTATCCAATCTGTGCTACTCATGTGCTGAGTTGGTAGGAACTGGTATTGAATTAGTGCTTCCTAGGTGGGTGCTCTACCCACTGAGCTAACCGCCCTGTCAGCTGGGGGCGTTAGAATGCACCGATTGCACCTCTGCAGAGGGGTAAGACACCCCCAATGGGGCCACCTGTTGGCCGTGGGTGGCGACCCGTGATGCTTAAGGATAGAGCCCAGGTGGATGAGCAGTTCATGACATGCAATACTCCACTTTGGCCCTATCTTGGGCTAGACGGGCGGTCGGAGAGGCCCCCTCCGATCAATCGGCCGATCACGTCAAGCCCTAGCACCTATATGAATGACCCACTGAGGTTGATATGCCATGAAACAAAACAAAACAAACCAAAGAATTTAGTAAATATTTTACTTAGCTAAACAATAAATTTAAAAAAAGTTTTTAAAAAAAAACATATTTAACGTAACTAAGGGAGGTAACCACCATTAAAGCAGACAATTTTTCTGCTCAAATTTTATTAAAATTTAAAAAAAAAAAAGTTTAATTTTGTTATTTCTGTGTTGTATTTAATTTTTGTGTTAACTTTTTTTTTCTTTCTTCTTTTTTTTTTCGTATCCTTTATTTTTTTTTTTCCCCCCTTTTTCCATTTTTTTTTTTGTTTTACTCTCTAGCGACGGACTCTGTTAGTTTGAACCCTTCTCAGTTGCCGGGTGCTGGGTATTCCTCTGATTTGAGAACCTCTCAATCTTCGAGTGGCTGGATGAACACGATCAATAGTGGGGTGTCGGTACATTCCAAGCGATCAACCAGTATGTAACATTCTCATTCCCTCACTCCCTCTATCACTGTGTCATCCTCTCTCTCTCTCATACATGTCTATGTCTCTCCCTCTCTCTCGCTCTCAGACTAGAAAAAGAGAGAAAGAGAGAGTGAGAGATATACTGCTATGTGTAGGTAACAATCTGCTTCTCTCTCTCTCTCTAAAAAGAGAGAAAGGGATATATATATATATAATATATATATATATATATATATATATATATACTGCTATGTGTAGGTAACAAACTGCTTCTCTCTCTCTCTTTCACTCACTCCTCACCATCTTTGGTCATCTTTGCTTGCATTTGATTGGATGAAAGCTTTGAATATTTTTGGAAAATGTATTAACCTTCTGAATATTGTAACTTCAGCAAACAGAAAAAAACTAATAGGAAGAAACACGACAAATATCAAGGATAGGAAAAAGGTTTACTAAGCAAAGATATAAGGTGAACAGATTATTTGAAGTGAGCACATACGTGCACTCACTCCAAATAAACTTTTTCTTTATTTGGAAATGAGATACAACGTATGTGCACACAACTCGGCATGTAGCCGGAAATTTGGTTTTGGGGGAGGGGTGATAAAACTGGTCATATCACTACACGGATCTATCTAGCTAGGCTCACTCGCCGACCGATTCATTCAAAAATAAAAATAAAATTCTTGCATTCTCTCCTTGCGCAGCTCCCTTTCACCAAAATACCTCATTCGCTCTATGCATGTATCCTACTTAAAAATTTCCCAATATTGATGATTGGCGATGGAGGGGGTGGGAAAAAATTGAAAATAAAAACCCCAAGAAACTGAAAAACAGTTGAATTAGATAGACCGTGCCGAGTATTTTATTGGCTGTTGCAAACAACGAATCAGATGTGCAGTAGAGTGATCTACACTCTTCTAAAATCAATAACAGCCAAGTGTCTTCTAGAATTACAAATTTAGAAGGTGTATCAGAGATTGATGAGGGGAGTATGATGCTAAAAGACCCGAAACTCCCTATTGACCCAAGTTTATTACATCACTTATGACACCCTTCAGTGCCCCAAATGTAGCAAGGAGCATATATCTTATTATAATGGAGATTGTGTGTTTTTCTGTCTGTAACCGAAACTATATCACTACTCAAGTCACAATTCCCTTAATTATTTATGTCAAATTATCCATGGTTTCATTCTTTTAAACCTTCAATTATTAATAAAATTATTTTACATTATTAATACTGTTGACCATATCTACATACTAATAACGTGATTGTATTTATATATACAACAAAATAGTGGCATACAGTATGCACGGGAAGGCTTATTTGCATATTGATATTTAAAATTTGATTTTAATAAATATGTGCTTGGTATTATTGATTTCTAATTGTTTGGTTTTATCTTAATGAATATGAGCAAAAATCTCGGAGATAAATCTTAAAAGAAAATTAAAAGAAGAAATAACTGTAATTTTATTCTTTACTTTTATTCTTTAATTTTATTCTTTACAACAATTAACTAATATTGTTATTGACATTATAACAATATTATTTCAGATAGGAATCCATGTAGAGACACATAAAATATACATTTTATAAATTGCGTAATACCATTTCTGAACAATATTCAATGGTGTTACACAATTTATAAAATTTATTTTTCATGTGCCTCTACATGGATTCCTATTTGAATATTTGTTTTGATTGTAAAATGTTCCTCTAGAAATAATAAGATCCTTATATCTTTGCTTTAGAAGAAACCCTTCTTTTTCTAAGAAAATAAAAAGTTAGGGGGGGGTGTACTTGTTTATGGGGGATAATGTCTTAATATTTATATATAGTTATGAGGTAAGGTAAAAGGGAAAGTGGACAAAAAATAATGACTCAAACAAGTAGAAGTAGGAGAGAAATATTTCGTCCTTCTTTACGCGAAGAACATCATCAGTCTAACTTTGTTCCAAACAAAGTACGTACATTTGTATTTATAGAAGAGAAAGTGAGTTTGTGGTGAAATTGATGGGTAGGGAGGTTAGAGAGGATTTGATTGAACAGAGAATAACTATCATATAAAGTGGAGGGGGTAGTTTAGAGGATAGTAGTTTGTAGGGGAAGATGTCCACTTTTCCTTTCACCTCACCTCATACTGTCGGATTTTACTCCAACCCTCCTATCTTCATATATATAGATAATATAAATAATATATTGTAATTTTGAATTTATTCATTATTCAGAAGTTTAAATCATTTACCATATTTGCTGACATATAATCATTATTGGCATGGTGTTTATGATCCTCCACAGCTTCCTTCTTCTAATACAACTGTGCCATTTTCCTAAGTGGCATTCCAACACTGGTTTACCAATACCATCTTTTACATCTCTTGGTGACAATCGGAAGCAGTTCTTAAACACACACCTTTTATCCTTGCTGCTTATTGTCTAGTACTCTATAGAAGAGAGATTTAAAAAAAAAAAAAAGTGTGTTGGTCATATTATAATGTCCGCTTATTTTGCTAAAGGTTTTTTTTTGGGGGGGGGTATGCTTATGTCTTGGCTGATAATGTTTGCCAGAAAAAGAATTTTGTTCTTTTTTTATTTTTTTTTTTTTTTACACTTTTTTTTTTTTTTTTTTTTTTTTTTTTGTGACCTTTATCTGAGCAGAACATATATTGTTCTGAGACGTCATCAAAAAGATTTTCTTCACAAATGAAATATGCTGTAGAGGTGTCCTTATGCTTGTGATGATATATCCTTACTTTTTTTTTTTTTTTTTTTTTTCCAAACATAAACAGATTTTGAATAATTTTGATATTTCAGACAGTTGTTCTCATCTTTATTGTGTATAAGCACAACGTTCAAGTCACACTAACCTCAGGCTCTGTTCAGATGTTTTTTTAAAATTATCTTAAAACAAGTCATCTTCAGACAATTACCCTTAAATTCAATCATGGTTTCAGAGCGTAATCATTACTGATAGATAGATATGTGTAGGCATGGTCAGCCACAAACAGATTATCAGTCATATGGAGGTCTGATCTCACTGACAAGTTAAAGAGACGATTCTTCCAGGCCGTGGTTATATCAGTACTGCTGTATGGCTGCACCACTTGGACCCCAACGAAGCACCTTGAGAATAAGCTGGATGGGAGCTGCACAAGAATGCTACATGCAGTCTTGAACAAGTCGTGGAAACAACACCCCACAAAGAAGCAGCTGTATGGTCAACCGCCTCCCATCTCACAAACCATCCGAGTGAGACGGACTAGGCATGCAGGACACTTATACTTGTATGCATTTATGAGTAATTTTGATATTTCGGACTGTTGTCCTCATCTTTATTGTGTATAAACACAACATTCAAGTCACAGTAACCTCAGGCTCTGTTCAGATGTTTTTTGTTTTTTTAAAATTACCTTAAAGTACGTCATCTTCAGATGATTATCCATGAATTCAGACTTATTTTAAGGTAATTTAAAAAAACAACAACATCTGAACAGAGATTGAGGTTACTGTGGCCTGAATGTTGTGTTTACACACAATAAAGATGAGGACAACAGTCCAAAATATCATAATCATTCATATCAAACCTCATCTCATAAATAAGTCTGAAGATGACTCATTTTAAAGTATTTAAAAAAAACAAAAAACACCTAAAACAGAATCTGGGGTTACAGTGGCCAGAACATTGTGTTTATACACAATAAAGATGAGGACAACAGTCCAAAATATCAAAATAATTCATATCAAGCCTCATCTCATAAATAAAGATAATTATAAGTATATAAACAGACTTTGCTTTGTAAAGATGACTAAACACTCACAATCGCTGTTACTCCTTCTTCAGTGTTGTCTGTTCACAACGCATGGGGAGTAATGAGCCTTACCCTGCTATTCTGGCCCATGATGTGTTGGTAAGATGTTTGTATTCAGAGTTGGTCATTTTAATTTAGTTTGTCATATCCTAATATTTAATATAGCTGTTACCTGAGGTTTATGCACAAGTCACATTGATAGCACCTGTTCCAACTAGATCACCAAAGTTAGATGACGAGTCTGTTCAATACTTAATTGGGTGACTATTTAAGCAGCAGCAGGTACTGTAAGCAATCTGAGGCTTGTGTGCCGTATCAAAATGACTTGATTTGGCATTAAATGACCCGAAAAGGGTTGATATGCCATAAAACAAAACCAACCAACCAACCAACTAGCTACCTGAAAATATTTTTTTAAAGAATTTTTTTTCTTTTCATGTCAGACATGGAAAGTAATAGGCCTTACTCTGTCATACTGGCCCATAATGGATGGCAACAGGTTTTAATACAGAGTTATCTTTCTCCTAGACTGGCTGCACACCAAGGTTAAAAAGTTATGTCTTCCCTGCTATTTCATTCATAGCTGGAGATGTCCTGGGTATGACATTAAACTGCATCTAGTGATGAGGTTCCAATTCTGAAGCTCTGGGGTGTGTGGAGTGACCCTTCATCTCAATTACTGCCAAATCCACTTTGACCCAGAGTGGTAGTACCTGTTAGGGTCCCATCTACGGGTTAAATAGATCAAAAAATGAGTTTTGTAAAAACATGTGTTTAGAAAAAAAAATTGAGTTTGAAAAAAAGAAATTGAATACCAAACAAGAATGAATAAAACAAAAAGTCTTTGGCATAAAATAACCCAACAAGGTTTGACATGCCATAAAATCCAACCAGCCTTAGCTGGAGATGAAAATAGGGAGATACAAACAGCAGTGACTGTCTCGTTTTTCTTCAGTCAAATGGTCACTGTAAAAGAATTTGTAATAGCTATGAAGTGTTTTTACAGCAGTGTTTAAATATAGATATTTCTCCTAGACTGGTTGCATACCAAGGCTAAAAAGTCATATCTGCTATTTTACTCATAGCTGCAGGAAAAAATGGATTCATGCCTTCCCAAGGCCATTAGTATTGATAACCTTGTTGGCAATTTAAATCTTCTGGCTTGCCATATCAATTTTCCCACTAATGATAATTACTCAACCCATACATGCTGTATTTTACTAACTTTTACTAATTAACTATTTTAACCAATTAATCTACAATTTATTCATGTTTAATTAATGGTGACCGGCTTGAATACACATGTATATTCATATGATCTTTAAGAATAAATCCGTTATATAAAGATACCTCTACAATATATTTCAAAACTCTCTGCATATGTCTAATTCTTATGGTAGAGATGGTGTAAAAAAGATTTGGACCAAGTATCCAATAGGCACCCCAAATCATCAACTTAATGAAAGGTTCATATTTTAACTCATCACTGGTAACTTCGACTTTCAAATATTTGAAAATAAACGATCAGATGATTTTTTGAACTTATATTGTATCTGACAAAAACAAAATTTTACAAATTTTGTGATACTATTTCTGAATGACATCCTTTTTATTCAAATAAACATAAAAATATTTTGGAAATAAAAGCTGTATTTTTATCTAAATAAACATAATTACATTTCGCTTCTGATTAAATAAAAACTATTTTAGTATAAAAACGTCTTTCGTCTTTTTTTAATTTATTATAAGTGTTGAAAAATGCTCATAAACTTCTGATTAAAAAGTATTTATTTAAAAAAAGATTTTGCTATTGAATTTTAATTTGATTACGTGTACCAACCATCTATTTATTTAATTTATCTTAAGTTCAACATCTCGATAAACTTCTGATTAAAATCATTTGTTTACAAAAATTTGGAAGCGGATGTTACCGGTGATGAGTTAAAATGTGAACCTTTCATTTAGTTGATGATTTGGGGTGCCTATTGGATACTTGGTCCAAAGATTTGATACCTTGATTATTTTTTTTTTTTTTTTTTTTTTTTTTTTTCAGGTTTATAAGATGAAAGTTTTTTGTTTTTTTTCTTAATTTCACAAAGATATCTAATTTAGTTGCAAAAGAAAGTATTTATGTGTGTGTTACTTTATGTCATAAATTATTTTTCCTTTTCGTTAATTTTCTATCTTGGGATTTTAAGTGAAATCTCAGTCCTCTCTGATGCCAGTCTTCTCTTCTACAATTTAAAATCCTTTCGAAGAATGTAAAGCAAATTTTTTTTTTTTTTTTCAAGTGATTCAAATATTGACAAGAAAAACGAAAAAACAATTCAAATAGAAATTTAGCAGAACTATTTTCAATTTCAGTTTGGAAAAGATTTACTTGGTTACTTCTTGTGATTTTTTAAATTTTTTTTTATTTCACAATTATTTTTGACTAGAAGCAGCTACCCGGCGTCACCTGGGTAGAGGGTGAAGGGGGGGCAAAAAGATAGTCTTGCAGATCCTTTAATACTAAATAACAAGTTGGATCCTTTCAGGATTCCCCCATTAAAATCCCTACATAAAAAGACCTTGCATTTATTCGGCCTGGTCGGGTGTCAGAAAAAGTGCGCAGAAAATCTGAAAAGAAAAAAAAAATCAGTGCTTCTCTTTAAAATATTGAATGCAAAAAAAAAACAAAAAAAACTAAACAAACTACTATGCTGTTCATTAGGTAAAGTTGGTATTACATGCTTGATACTGTTCTTGACCCATTTAGATGTCATCATGCCAATGCTGAGAATCATCAATTATCTAAAAGATCATATTGAATGTTTTTATTTTTACATCTTAGAAAATGTTCTCAAACCATCTGACGAAAAATAAAAAATAAATTTCACTAAGTTTGAACAACTATTTATTAATTAAATTAACATGGCTAGAAAATCGGCAAACACCATCTGTGACATCCGGAACATTGGTGGACAGCTGTTTAGACCTCATTTGGTCTCCTTAGCAGTGTATACCACGATCTCCACCACTTGAGATCGAGCCAGAAACTACAGAATATATATGTTTATACATGTGTATTTGAGAAGCATTCTTTCATTTATACATGTAGAATTAAAACAAAAGGCACGTCTCCTGTTTAATAATTTTATTAACAATCTTTTCAAGCTTTCTGGCCAACTTTTTAACATTTGGATGGAATCCGTAGATTAGTCCATCAAAGTTCATATCCCAAGTACTTACGGCACTTCGAATTGCCATCATCAGGGGTGATGTGTTTATGTTCCAAAGTACTTGGGATAAGGACTTTGGTGGACTAATCTACAGATTCCATCCAAATATAAAAAAAAGTTTGCCAGAAAGCTTGGAAACATTGTTAATAAAATAGTTAAACAGGAGACGTGCCTTTTGTTTAATTCTACATGTTTGTATATATATATATATATATATATATATATCAACAGTTAACAGACACGTGTTTCGAAGTTTACTTCTCATCAGTGCAGCTCGACATTTTAACAGCTACTTCTTGCCTGGATCGAAACCCGACAGAATTTTCGTCAGCTAAGTCTAGGGTGAGCAATTAATTGCTACATACTTTGCGGCGGTATGTTTTTACAATCACCAGAGAACTCTAATCTGTAAACAGACGGGTCACGGCTAATGCCAAACGGTGAAGTTACAATTAATGTCTCCCCACAGTGCTCAACCATGGGAGTGGGAAGCATATATATATATATATATATATATATATATATATATGTGTGTATTTGTAAGAATAATATTCAACACTGGGGAAATTTTTTACTGCTCTGACAATAGCCAACACCAAGAAGTTATGGCCATGTTATTTCAGAGGGTAAATGTTAGGATTTGCATCGAAAGTCAAATGCAATCTCATACCAATTTATATCTAATTCTATAAACACCTTATTGTTTATTTGTATTATTGCTTGTTAATGTTTAATAATATATATTTGCATGACTCTTACCAATTTGCATGAGTATCTATCTTCTGTTTAATCCTCCCATGTGCAAATGTTTATTCCTTGTCTTTGCTGTTGTATAATTGTCTCTTTTGCATAATCCGCACTCACATGGTGGTTTGTGTTTTCTAAAAAAAAAAAAAATACAACACCCCACGTTTATGATTGGGTAATCTTAAACATTAGCTACTTAAATGAGAGTAATCTCCCCTTGTTTTTTTTGTTTTTTTTTTCACTTTGAGGAAGCTGTGTGTTTTGTTTTGTAAAAACACGGATTTTTCGACAAATTGGGTATACCTATACTTTTCTAATATACAGGTACTCTCATAGAAATATTAACATCTTTTTTTAAATCACTTGTTGGAGATTCTAAGCATATGTTGACAGGGATGGTGAACATGTGGAGACTGAAAATATATTAAAGATATTCCTATAAGGGTGTTAACATTTTTAAATCGATTTAAAAAAAAAGATGTTAATTGATTTAAAAATGTTAACACCCTTATAGGAATATCTTTAATATATTTTCAGTCTCCACATGTTCACCATCCCTGTCAACATATGCTTAGAATCTCCACAGGTGATTTAAAAAAAGATGTTAATATTTCTATGAGAGTACCTGTATATTAGAAAAGTATAGGTATATACCCAATTTGTCGAAAAATCCGTGTTTTTACAAAGCAAAACACACGGCTTCCTCAAAGTGAAAAAAAACAAGGGGATGTTACTCTCATTTAAGTAGCTAATGTTCAAGATTACCTATGATTGTTTATTTTATTACAAATTAACATCCACGATATCAAGCCTAAGTAGTAGAAGGTCAATAAATAAACAAAAAAAAAAAGAAAGAAAAAAAACAACATATTATTGGCCGCCCTATTATTTATGCTCCACTCTGTATATATTTATTTGATTGTCTTTGTTCTTGTTGTCAAATATTCACAGGATTATTACTCATATTGTTTGCATGTTTTTTTTGTCTTTTTTTTTTTTTTTGTTCGTTGGTGTTTTTATTAGCTGGATCTGTCCAATCAGGTTAGTTCTGCAGTCACAAAATTAGGATTTTGGAAAAAAACAACTAAAATCACTTGAAAACTAAAAGCTTTGCAATCATTGCTATTAAAAAATGGTGTCACATCACATTAGGCTAAATCCACATATCACTGCAATTCTAGATACATTTGTATGGTAAACTCATCATGTGGTAAATTTATCAACGGTAAACTCATCATGTGGTAAATTTATCATCGGTAAATCCATCATGTGGTAAATTTATCATCGGTAAATCCATCATGGTAATTATCATCGGTAAATTCATCATGTGGTAATTTATCATTGGTAAACTCATTGTGTGGTAAATTTATCATTGGTAAACTCATCATCATTGGTAAACTCATCATGTGGTAAATTTATCATTGGTAAACTCATCATGTGGTAAATTTAACTCATCGTGTGGTAAATTTATCATTGGTAAACTCATGGTAAATTCATCATGTGGTAAATTATCATTGGTAAACTCATTATGTGGTAAATTTATCATTGGTAAACTCATTATGTGGTAAATTTATCATTGGTAAACTCATCGTGTGGTAAATTTATCATTGGTAAACTCATTGTGTGGTAAATTTATCATTGGTAAACTCATTGTGTGGTAAATTTATCATTGGTAAACTCATCGTGTGGTAAATTTATGATTGGTAAACTCATCATGTGGTAAATTTATCATTGGTAAACTGATCATGTGGTAAATTTATCATTGGTAAACTGATCATGTGGTAAATTTATAATCGGTAAACTCATTGTATGGTTAATTTATCATCGGTAAACTCATTGTATGGTTAATTTATCATCGGTAAACTCATTGTATGGTTAATTTATCATTGGTAAATTCATTGTGGTAAATTTATTCTCGCTAAATTTATCATTGTGGTAAATTTATTCTCGGTAAATTCATCTTGTGGTAAATTTATCGTTGGTAAATTCATTGTATGATAAATTTATCATCAGTAAATTCTTTGTGGTAAATTTATCATTGGTAAATTCATCCTACGGTAAATTTATCATTAGTAAATTAATTGTATGGTAAATTTATCATTGGTAAATTTATCCTCGGTAAATTCATTGTGCGGTAAATTTATCTTCAGTAAATTCATTGTGTGGTTAATTTATCATTGGTAAATTCATTGTGCAGTAAATTCATTGTGTGTTAATTTTATCATTGTTAAATTAATCATGTGGTAAATTTATCATTGGTAAATTCATTGTATGGTACGTTTATCATTGGCAAATTCATTGTGTAGTAAGTTTATCATCAGTGAAATTAATTGTGTGATAAATTTATCATCCGTAAATTCATTATCGGTAAACTCATTGCATTTACTGCAGTTAAATTCATTGTATCAGATTAATTGCTCTTATAATATAGGGTTTCCCTAACTTTAACCTTTTAGCTCTTTTTTTTTATTAAATTCTTAATTCTAAATTTAACCTTTTGATAAATTTACAATACAATGAATTTACCAAGCAAATATCGCTGCTACTTTATCTTGCAAGCTGTAAAATTGTTTTAGAAAATGTCGCTCACAAATGATTGAACTTATACTTTGTCTTGACTCTGAGCTGTTGCTAGGATACAAACTCTAACCATTGACTTGTGGTGATGGTAATGATGATGATGTTTTGTAACGAATGAAGGGTGATGGATATATCTCTTAAAATATAGTCCTATCATTTATATTAAATTTTGCTTATATGGGAAAGAAAAAGATTGTAGGTATGTAAAGTTGGTGGAGTGGCCTATTGTCGGTATAAGCTGGAAAGTGAGGGAGTCTAACCCCTTTTTGCTGGTACTAGATCATGGGAGATTGATTTTTCTGAGGTGGAGCATCACACTTACCGTCAGCTTCCCACTTTAACACACAGATCAGATTACCCAATCTGTGCTACTCACGCACTGAGTTGGCATAGACCAGTATTGAACCAAGAACCTTGTGATTCCTGGGCAAGTGCTCTACCGACTGAGCTAAACCGTCCCCTAAAAAGGAAAAAAACAACAAAAAAAAAACATGGATAAATATGGGGGCATATCACCAAAGAAAAGAAAAATATCTGAGGGTGAAGGCCTGAAAAGCTGATAGGATGACGTCATATATATCATATTGATGACTTTTTTGACCAGTGGGATCCAAGCACTGCAATACCTAGGGAAAAAGTGTGTGGACCACTAGGGGGCTATGTTGAAAAAAAAAACCCTCATTTATTCACAAACAAGGCGATTCTTATTATGGATCGCCATGGTCACATTCCATGAGAGGATCTTGGTCAGCATATGAACTTTTCAGCCAATGTTTTATGGAGTCTTAAGTTCATAAGCAAATTGTTATTAAAAAACTAATTTACAAAAATATAACTAATGTATTTCCAAAAATGGGGAAATGAATGAAATACAGAAGAGCTTCTGTTTTAGTCTTTTTTTTTTTTAGTATGAATTGAACATTGAACTAATGTTCTTTTATATATATATATATATATAAATTTTAAAATTTAACATTAAATTTAAAATTAGAATTATGTATAAAAAACATGAAATACAGATGAGCTTGTGTTTTAGACTTTCTTTTTAGAATAAGTCATTTAAAAAAAAAACATGTATAAAATTTAAAATGAAATTTAATAGTTTTCAAAATTTAAAATCAAAATTTTTAAATTTATGAATTAACATTAAATTTAATAAATTTTGACACCGAATTTAAAATTAAAATTATGTAGAAAAAATATTTTTTTTTTTTTTTTTTTTTTTTTTTTTGTATATAGAATTAACACATTCTATTTAATATAACTAATGTATTTTCAAAAATGGTGAAATGAATGAAATACAAAAGAGCTTCTGATTTAGAGGGGTTTTTTTGGAATATACTTATTCTGCTGCTTAATAGTTTAACCAAACAGCAACAAAAAAACATAAAACAGTGAAATAAAAATAATAGAAATAAAACTCAAGATAGTAGATATAATGTAAAAAAAAATGATGTATTCTTAAAATGGATCCATATATTTAAGAAGGAAGAAAATGAAAAAGTAAGGAAATCTTCACTTTTCTCGGTCAGCCTCAGGGTAAAAAAAGATTATGGAAATGTCTTTTTTTAAGAGTCGCTTTATACATGTCTGGTACTTGTAACAAAATAGAGCCTACTGAAAAGGTCTCAAATAAGGATTGTCTAAGGTGTGTCCCTCAGTTGCTAGGTGGCTTTCAACCTATGAGTCAGTGTCATGGATTGATAGGAATGGGGCTAAACAGAGAAGAGATTTTGTGTGTGTGTGGGGGGGGACGAAGCCTTTAATGAAGGTAGAACTAGTCTTACAAGCTATTGGTAGTAAGTCTGTCTCTGTCTAGATTCTTCATAAATGAGGCTTTGTGTGCCAAAATAAACCTAAATTATATACACTATTTACCATAAATAAATGACCATGTGCCAGACTAAGCTTTATAGATGCTGTATTTCCCATAAAAATGGACATTCCTACCAATTTATGTTATTAGCACAACTTGATAATGATTATTAAAATATTATGACTGAAATGTCATTATGGCTGACTGAGTAGAATGCAGACAAATCAAAGATTCTTCTTTGCTTATTTCTCTTATTTTATTATCAAGAACATTAAAGGAAACAGCACTGTAATTATTATTCAGTGTTGGATATTTTTTTTTGTTTGTTTTTTTAACATAATCTCTTTCATTTTTCATGACATAATATATCTATCATTATCATCATCATCATCATCAAGATTTTTTTTTCAAAATGTAAAAATGTATAATGACTTTATTTTCTGCCACTGATATGTTTATGAATTTTCAGGTGTGTATTTTAGGTTGAAATGACATAAAGAGTGCAGAGATTTGTGTTGGCCATATTTCCTTTTTATCTATTTTTTTTTTGTGGGGTGGGGGTGGGGTTGATGAGTTTGTTTCTTTCTCTTTACTTATAGGATTTATGAATTGGAACAGGGATTTATTGTACTGGGGGGAAAATTCTCTAGTTTCAAGACATAGAATAGACCATGATATATATATATATATAAATATATATATATATATATGTGTGTGTGTGTGTGTGTGTGTGTGTGTATGTATGTATATGCGTATGTGTGTGTGTGTGTGTGTATGTATGTATATGCGTATGTGTCTGTGTGTATGTATGTATATGCGTATATATGTTTTGTGTGCATATATATATATATAATGTATGTATGTATGTATGTGTGTATGTATACATATATATGTGTGTGTGTGTGTATATATATATAATGTATGTATGTGTGTATGTATACATATATATGTGTGTGTGTGTGTGTATATATATATATAATGTATGTATGTGTGTATGTATACATATATATGTATATATAATGTATGTATGTGTGTGTGTATACATATATATATATATATATATAATGTGTGTGTATACATATATATATATATAATGTGTGTGTGTATGTATGTGTGCGTGTATACATATATATATATATATAATGTGTGTGTATTACAATAATAATTCAATTTCAATATATAAAGAAATATATATATATATATTCCAGTATCAGTTTTATTTTGAAATATATATTTCAGCATCCATTGAATTTTGATCAATATATTTACATATGCATATTTCAGTATCAATTGGATTTTGATCGAGATATATATATATATATATGTCAATCTCTTGGCATTTTGATTACTTTCATTTTTTATTATTGTTGTTGTTACTGTTATTTTAAAACTGTTTTTTATTATCTTTATTATTATCATTATTATATTTATCTTTTTTTATTTATTTTCTTTCTGGTTATAATTCTTATCTTTCTGCCTGATTGATGGGGATGACTTTTATGTTCATTTTTTGGTCTCAGCATCTTTCTGTTATTCCAATCACATTTCTATTCACTTTGTTGTTATTCTCATTTTCCTTTCACACACATTTCTTTTTTTTTCTTCACTCGCAAAATCACTCACAGAAAATGCACTTAGTCTTCATCCAAATTTCTATGAATCACAAGAGTTTTAAAAAAAATTTTTTATGAAGATACGAAGCTCTTTATATATATATATATATATATATATATATATATATATATATATATGATTTCAATTAGTTCAGCAATATATTAATTTTCAATTAATCCATCAATATAGTATATATATATATATATATATATATATATATATATATGATTTCAATAATATATTAATTTTCAATTAATCTATCAATATATATATATATATATGTGAAGAAAATGTTTTCAAATATATAACAGCAATCAAAGGAAATTTTTTTATATATCTATACTTAAGTATTTCGGTTTATGATAAACCATCATCAGGACAATGCAAAATAAATTTTGTAAGG
Organism: Doryteuthis pealeii; assembly: GCA_023376005.1. Lineage (NCBI taxonomy): Eukaryota > Metazoa > Mollusca > Cephalopoda > Myopsida > Loliginidae > Doryteuthis > Doryteuthis pealeii. The sequence goes on from CM042167.1 coordinate 15,107,418, forward strand.
GAGAAAAATGAAAAATGTTAAGTGTGTGGTGATGTGTGAATATAATGTTATTTACCGTTAATTTTTATATGTGCGTTTATATACGGAAGCTGATGATGATCATTGCATGTGAAAAAACGGAAAATGAAGATCATAAGATGACGCATGTAGAACGTGAATAGGCCGAGAAGAAATGTTAACCTTGATATGACGTATTTCATATGGATATTAATGTCTAGAAAATAAGAAATTGTTAATGAATGTATATAAACACACATATAAAAAAATAACGGTAAATAACATTATATTCACACATTTTTCATTTTTCACATACACTTAACATTTTTCATTTTTCTCCCTTACAAAATTTATTTTGCATTGTCCTGATGATGGTTTATCATAAACCGAAATACTTAAGTATAGACATATAAAATTTTTTCCTTTGATCGTAACATCCTGTGTCTGTTATATTTTTGAAAACATTTTCTTCATATATATATATATGATTTCAATAATATATTAATTTTCAATTAATCCATCAATATATCTATATAAATTTAATTTCAGTCAATCAATTCATCATCCCATCAAACATTCAAACTAGTATCCTCATCTTTGTTGTTTTGTTCAGTTATTGGCTCCTCTCTGGCTTTCCTTAGACATTTGTCACAGGAAAAAAATTCCTTTCTCACTGATCCAGAATTTAAGTATTTTTGTTTTTTGTTTGTTTTTTTGAGGAAGGCTAGAGAACCCACCAATCAAAAAAAAAAGTATTAAAGCAACAAAGGTGACATTACCAGTTCAAATGATTCATTAAATAATACTCTTTGCCTCAGAACTTGTTAACATGTCTGCATTTATGGCATTTTTATTAGTTTTTTATATTTTATTGTAATGTATTAGCGGTCTTTTGTTTCATTTATTTCTTGCTTTCTTAGATTAATAAATATATTGAGTGTTTCAGTATTGAATAATTTCATTTACTCTTGTGATAATAATTAGAATAATAATAATAATAATAATAGAAGTAGTGTTAGTTGTTATTATTATTATTTCTAAAAATATTTTGAATTTGTTATCCTGACTCTATTTTCATTTTATTTGCTTTTGTATTATTATTATTATTATTATATCATTATTATTAATAATAATAATGTTGTTATTATTTTCCTCCTCTTCTTTCTCCTCCATAAAATTATTTGCTGGGTTGTTTTGTTGTTGTGTTTACATTTTAACTGATATTATTATTCCAATTTTTTTTTTTTTTCAATTTTGTTGATACTAACCAATTTTTTTTTTTATAAATTCTGTGTTATCTTGTTCCTTTTCTCTTCTAAAAATTTTTTTTTTTTGTAATGACATTTTATTTTATTTATTTATTTTTTTTTTTTGTCATGGTGGTTGGCATCTTCCTCCCACCCCCCTTGCAATTCTTTTTTTTTTTTTTTGCATTGTTTTGATTGCTTTTTTAAATTTTTTTATCAGGATGTAAGTATGATTACTTTATGACAAATTGATTAGACCCCCCCCTTTTTGCTTTATATATATATATATATATATATATATATATATGGGAGAAATATGAGGAGGTTAATCCGACAATATGTGGAGAAAGTAGACAAACACGGGATGTTATGGAAACTGGATGTTTATTGTCGACGATGCAACGTTTCGGCCATTTAGACCATCATCAGGACCAAAAGCCCAGTTCTAGCTTCAATGAAAGACATTTTCAGAATGGTGAAAAACAGTAGGTTGTCAGTGGGGCAGGGGTGGCTGGGGGGTGGGATGGGTAGTGGATTTTCTTCCCTTCTAAATGGGGAGTGTTATATGGAGATGCAGGTGTTTGGTCAGAGTGTTTGGATGATGAGCGATGGGTCCAAAAATATAACACTCCCCATTTAGAAGGAAGAAAATCCACTACCCATCCCCCCAGCCACCCCTGCCCCTATTGACAACCTACTGTTTTTCACCATTCTGAAAATGTCTTTCATTGAAGTTTTGGTCCTGATGATGGTCTAAATGGCCGAAATGTTGCATCGTCGACAATAAACATCCAGTTTCCATAACATCCCGTGTTTGTCTACTTTCTCCATATATATGAGTATAGATAAAAGGATATGAAAACAACACAATATGCTGTTAAAGTGAAAACATTTTATAACATATTCATAGCTGATATTGAACAATATTTCGATTTTATAAAAATCATCTTCAGAGCTTGTATATTTTTTATTGATTTGTATTTTATAAAATCGAAAAATAGTGTTCAATATCAGCTATGAATATGTTATAAAATGTTTTCACTTTAACAGCATATTGTGTTGTTTTCATATCCTTTTATCTATACTCATACAGTCGGATTCATTTCCTTTCTTTTTAATATATATATATATATATATATATATAAAGCGAGTGCCAAGTAAATTTTACTTTATTTTAAAGAATTTAATCTCTTTTTCAGTCCATACCTACAAGATCCCCCACCTAATCTGAATCATATTATATATCATCACAAAAAAATGTCTTTGTTAATATTCCGAATTGAACACTTAGGATAAGTAAATATTTTATACCATATATACTTGCGTATCATCCACCCTTCTGGATCTAAATTGAGACCTTTGTAGGTGAACCAGTTGGCCTAGGCCTAGACCTGGCCAACTATTTACACTTGACATGGGCAGTCTTTTTTGAAAAGTGGGCCACACGAGGAGACTTGGCTCATTGTCAGGCGGGCTGCACTACTAGAAATATTCAAGGTACTTTTATATTGAAAGTACCTCGACCATTTGTAGCGTAATTATTATGGTCTACCGGGAATTTGGGGATTGAAAGTAAAACAGTATTTGGCTTTCTGGAGAAAGAGAGGAAAAAGAAATAAGAACAAACAAAGGTTTAATTTTGGAAGAGTAAACACTCAACGGAGTGCCAGTAATTGACAGAAGAATGACACCGGAAAAAGATTTTAAGATAAAAATGGAAGTTCCGGGTTTTGACTGGAAATGGATGTGAACCTGGGACAAGAAATGAAAGAACAAGAAAATTGGCCTTTTTCAGCCAGGCTTCGTGGGAGGCAGATGGGGGCTTTCCCAGTTCCTCCATATGGGTTTTGCATAGTAGTACCTAGCATGATTTATATGATAGAGTAATTTGACCATACCATGCTCTCTTTCTCTCTGAAAAACAACCCACGAGCCTAGAAATAAATAAACAGCCCCTTGTGATTATACAACTTGCATGTGTTGTTTCTGAACTAATAACGACTACTGCTACGACTCTAAACTTGGCCCTATGCAAACACATTTTCATGACAGAAGACCATTCACATAAGCAGCAAATTGGGAAAGTTGATTTTTTTTTCTCTTTGGTAAGAAAAGATCTTTTCTATAAGAAAAAAAAATGAAGTCCTAGGCAGACCATTCAGAAATTGGCTGCAGTTTTCCCATGACTGATTTACACTCACAGGCACAGTGTGTGTCTCTTGTGTATAGTGCGACCGCTTAATACTAGGCTGAAATTTAGGTCTCAGAAAGTTACATGATATATTAGTATATATGCTAATCCCTGTTACTTTAAATAGCCAATCAGCAGATTAAAGATTAAAAAAAGAATTTTTTTTTTTATTATTAATCTTAATCTTAACTAGTATTTTTCTTCATCTTTCTCATCTTTTTTTCATCACTTTTTTAATCAAAACTAACTTTAGTTGTTATATTATAAAAAGGATAATCCCCCCTTGGTCTGGTTTTCCATATCAGTGGCTCTTGTAGCCCAGTGGTTTAAGGCAGCTAGTACGTAAGACCTGACTTCCCTGAGGCAAAAAAAAGGAGACTCTGAATCTCACCGAAAGCTTATTCTTTATTGTTGTTTTTTTTATACTTGATCTTCCTCACTAATATCTTATTATAATAGAGATTATGTGTGTATCTGTAATCAAAATTAGATCTCCACTGACGTCACAATTCCCTTAGTTATTGTTTTGCTAGTAGAAATAATGATTAATGGAAGTTTCTATTAAAAAAAAGCAACCAATATATACCAGTGCTCAGTGCACAGACAAGAATTGTAATACCAATTGATAAAAAGGAAATTAACATTACTCTGTTGGGGTCATATTTAGGGCTGTTTAAAAAATTATTAGTATGAGATGAGAATACTTGATGCCTGATAAGGAAGAGGGGGTCTAGACTGCAACATTGAATTAAGCAAGTTGGAACTCCAGTTGTGAAATTATGTTTACTTTCAGACTAATACCCTTGGGAAAGGTATGAACCCTCTTATCCCTCTTGCTATATGTTAAATAGTACCATTACTGTTCTTCTACAAGGATGGCTTTGTCAAAGAAACCAAACCTTGATGCCATATAACTGTAAATTATTTGTATTAAGAATAGTTATTTGAATCTATAATTGTTTACTAAGGATAAATTATTAATAATTACTTGAATCCAAATAACTGTGTGCAAATAAATGACTATTATTTTAATAGAAATAATTGAAAACTTGAAATTAATTATTTTGTATTAGATAGGAATACTTGAAACCATATAGATATGTATAAATTATTTGTATTAGATAGGAATACTTGAAACCATATAAATATGTATAAATTATTTGTATTAGATAGGAATACTTGAAAACCATATAGATATGTATAAATTATTTGTATTAGATAGGAATACTTGAAACCATATAAATATGTATAAAATTATTTGTATTAGATAGGAATACTTGAAACCATATAGATATGTATAAATTATTTGTATTAGATAGGAATACTTGAAACCATATAAATATGTGCAAATTATTTGTATTAGATAGGAATACTTGAAACCATATAATTATGTGCAAATTATTTGTATAAATAAGAATACTTGAAACCATATAACCGTGTGCAAAATATTTGTATTAGATAAGAATACTTGAAACCATAAAAATATGTGCAAATTATTTGTATTAGATAGGAATACTTGAAACCATATAAACATGTCCAAATTATTTGTATTAAATAGGAATACTTAAAAACATATAAATGTCCAAATTATTTGTATTAAATAGGAATACTTGAAACCATATAAATATGTGCAAATGATTTGTATTAGATAGGAATACTTGAAACCATATAAATATGTGCAAATTATTTGTATTAGATAGGAATACTTGAAACCATATAAATATGTGCAAATGATTTGTATTAAATAGAATACTTGAAACCATATAAATATGTGCAAAATATTTGTATTAGATAAGAATACTTGAAACCATATAAATATGTGCAAATTATTTGTATTAGATAGGAATACTTGAAACCATAAATTATGTGCAAATTATTTGTATTAAATAAGAATACTTGAAACCATATAACTGTGTGCAAAATTATTTGTATTAGATAAGAATACTTGAAACCATATAAATATGTGCAAATTATTTGTATTAGATAGGAATACTTGAAACCATATAAATATGTCAAATTATTTGTATTAAATAGGAATACTTAAACCATATAAATGTCCAATTATTTGTATTAGATAGGAATACTTGAAACCATATAAATATGTGCAAATTAATTGTATTAGATAGAAATACTTGAACCATATAAATATGTGCAAATGATTTGTATTAGAATAGGAATACTTGAACGCATATTTATATGGTTTCAAGTATTCCTATCTAATACAAATAATTTGCACATATTTATATGGTTTTCAAGTATTCCTATCTAATACAAATCATTTGCACATATTTATATGGGTTCAAGTATTTCTATCTAATACAATTATTTGCACATATTTATATGGTTTCAAGTATTCCTATCTAATACAAATAATTGGACATTTATATGGTTTTAAGTATTCCTATTTAATAAAATAATTTGGACATATTTATATGGTTTCAAAGTATTCTATCTAATACAAATAATTTGCAACATATTTATATGGTTTCAAGTATTCTTATCTAATACAAATATTTTGCACACAGTTATATGGTTTCAAGTATTCTTATTTAATACAATAATTTGCACATATTATATGGTTTTCAAGTATTCCTATCTAATACAAATAATTGCACATATTTATATGGTTTCAAGTATTCTTACTAATACAAATAATTTTGCACTATTTATATGGTTCAGTATTCTTATCTAATACAAATATTTTGCACATATTTATATGGTTTCAAGTATTCCTATCTAATACAAATAATTTGCACATATTTATATGGTTTCAAGTATTCCTATCTAATACAAATAATTTGCACATATTTATATGGTTTCAAGTATTCCTATTTAATACAAATAATTTGGACATTTATAATGTTTTTAAGTATTCCTATTTAATACAAATAATTTTGGGACATGTTTATATGGTTTCAAGTATTCCTATCTAATACAAATAATTTGCACATATTTTATGGTTTCAAGTATTCTTATCTAATACAAATATTTTTGCACACGGTTATATGGTTTCAAGTATTCTTATTTTAATACAAATAATTTTGCACATAATTATATGAGTTTCAAGTATTCCTATCTATACAATAATTTATACATATTTATATGGTTTCAAGTATTCTATCTAATACAAATAATTTATACATATCTATATGGTTTCAAGTATTCCTATCTAATACAAATAATTTATACATATTTATATGGTTTCAAGTATTCCTATCTAATACAAATAATTTATACATATCTATATGGTTTCAGTATTCCATCTAATACAAATAATTTATACATATTTATATGGTTTCAAGTATTCCTATCTAATACAAATAATTTATACATATCTATATGGTTTTCAAGTATTCCTATCTAATACAAATAATTAAATTTCAAGTTTTCAAATATTTCTATTAAATAATAGTCATTTATTTGCACACAGTTATTTGGATTCAAGTAATTATTAATAATTTATCCTTAGTAAACAATTATAAGATTCAAAATAACTATTCTTAATACAAATAATTTACAGTTTATATGGCATCAAGGTTGGGTTTCTTTGACAAAGCATCCTTGTAGAAGAAACAGTAATGGTACTATTTAACATATAGCAAGAGGGATAAGAGGGTTCATACCTTTCCCAAGGGTATTAGTCTGAAAGTAAACATAATTTCACAACTGGAGTTCCAACTTGCTTAATTCAATGTTGCAGTCCATAGACCCCCTCTTCCTTATCAGGCATCAGTATTCTCATCTCATACTAATAATTTTTTAAACAGCCCTAAATATGACCCCAACAGAGTAATGTTAATTTCCTTTTTATCAATTGGTATTACAATTCTTGTCTGTGCACTGAGCACTGGTATATATTGGTTGCTTTTTTTTTAATAGAAACTTCCATAATCATTATTTCTACTAGCAAAACAATAACTAAGGGAATTGTGACGTCAGTGGAGATCTAATTTTGATTACAGATACACACATAATCTCTATTATAATAAGATATTAGTGAGGAAGATCAAGTATAAAAAAACAACAATAAAGAATAAGCTTTCGGTGAGATTCAGAGTCTCCTTTTTTTTGCCTCAGGGAAGTCAGGTCTTACGTACTAGCTGCCTTAAACCACTGGGCTACAAGAGCCACTGATATGGAAAACCAGACCAAGGGGGATTATCCTTTTTATAATATAACAACTAAAGTTAGTTTTGATTAAAAAAAGTGATGAAAAAAGATGAGAAAGATGAAGAAAAATACTAGTTAAGATTAAGAATAAATAATAAAAAAAAATTCTTTTTTTAATCTTTAATCTGCTGATTGGCTATTTAAAGTAACAGGGATTAGCATATATACTAATATATCATGTAACTTTCCGAGACCTAAATTTCAGCCTAGTATTAAGAGGTCGCACTATACACAAGAGACACACACTGTGCCTGTGAGTGTAAATCAGTCATGGGAAAACTGCAGCCAATTTCTGAATGGTCTGCCTAGGACTTCATTTTTTTTTCTTATAGAAAAGATCTTTTCTTACCAAAGAGAAAAAAAAATCAACTTTCCCAATTTGCTGCTTATGTGAATGGTCTTCTGTCATGAAAATGTGTTGCATAGGGCCAAGTTTAGAGCCGTAGTAGTAATTGTTTAGTAGCAGTAGTCGTTATTAGTTCAGAAACAACACACGCAAGTTGTATAATCACAAGGGGCTGTTTATTTATTTCTAGGCTCGTGGGTTGTTTTTCAGAGAGAAAGAGAAAGAGAGCATGGTATGGTCAAATTACTCTATCATATAAATTATGCTAGGTACTACTATGCAAAACCCATATGGGGGAACTGGGAAAGCCCCCAACTGCCTCCCACGAAGCCTGGCTGAAAAAGGCTAATTTTCTTGTTCTTTCATTTCTTGTCCCAGGTTCAGATCCATTTCCAGTCAAAACCCAGAACTTCCATTTTTATCTTAAAATCTTTTTCCGGGGTCATTCTTCTGTCAATTACTGGCACTCCGTTGAGTGTTTACTCTTCCAAAATTAAACCTTTGTTTGTTCTTATTTCTTTTTCCTCTCTTTCTCCAGAAAGCCAAATACTGTTTTACTTTCAATCCCCAAATTCCCGGTAGACCATAATAATTATGTTACAAATGGTCGAGGTACTTTCAATAGAAAAGTACCTTGAATATTTTTAGTAGTGCAGCCCGCCTGACAATGAGCCAAGTCTCCTCGTGTGGCCCACTTTTCAAAAAAGACTGCCCATGTCAGGTGTAAATAGTTGGCCAGGTCTAGGCCTAGGCCAACTGGTTCACCTACAAAGGTCTCAATTTAGATCCAGAAGGGTGGATGATACGCAAGTATATATGGTATAAAATATTTACTTATCATAAGTGTTCAATTCGGAATATTAACAAAGACATTTTTTTGTGATGATATATAATATGATTCAGATTAGGTGGGGGATCTTGTAGGTATGGACTGAAAAAGAGATTAAATTCTTTAAAATAAAGTAAAATTTACTTGGCACCGCTTTATTATATATATATATATATATATATTAAAAGAAAGGAAATGAATCCGACTGTATGAGTATAGATAAAAGGATATGAAAACAATACACAATGCTGTTAAAGTGAAAACATTTTTATAACATATTCATAGCTAATATTGAACAATTTTCGATTTTATATAAAATACAAATCAATAAAAAATATACAAGCTCTGAAGATGATTTTTATAAAATCGAAATATTGTTCAATATTATTATGGATATGTTATAAAATGTTTTCACTTTAACAGCATATTTGTGTTGTTTTCATATCCTTTTATCTATACTCATATATATATATGGAGAAAGTAGACAAAACACGGGATGTTATGGAAACTGGATGTTTATTGTCGACGATGCAACGTTTCGGCCATTTAGACATCATCAGGACCAAAAGCCCAGTTCTAAGCTTCAATGAAAGACATTTTCAGAATGGTGAAAAACAGTAGGTTGTCAGTAGGGCAGCAGTGGTGGGGGGGGGGGGGTGGGTAGTGGATTTTCTTCCTTCTAAATGGGAGTGTTATATTTTTTACCCATCCTCATCATCCAAACACTCTGACCAAACACCTGCATCTCCATATAACACTCCCCATTTAGAGGGAAAGAAACCCACTATCCCACCACCCCCAGCCACCCCTGCCCCACTGACAACCTACTGTTTTTCACCATTCTGAAAATGTCTTTCATTGAAGCTAGAACTGGGCTTTTGGTCCTGATGATGGTCTAAATGGCCGAAACGTTGCATCGTCGACAATAAACATCCAGTTTCCATAACATCCCGTGTTTGTCTACTTTCTCCACATATTGTCGGATTAACCTCCTCATATTTCTCCCATATATATATTATATATATTATTTATATATAAAGCAAAAAAAAGGGGGGGTCTCTAATCAATTTGTCATAAAGTAATCATACTTACATCCTGATAAAAAATTTAAAAAGCAATCAAAACAATGCAAAAAAAAAAAAAAAGAATTGCAAGGGGGGTGGGGAGGAAGATGCCAACCACCATGACAAAAAAAAAAATAAATAAATAATAAAATGTCATTAAAAAAAAAAAAATTTAGAAGAGAAAAGGAACAGATAACACAGAATTTATAAAAAAAATTGGTTAGTATCAACAAAATTGAAAAAAAAAAAATTGGAATAATAATATCAGTTAAAATGTAAACACAACAACAAAACAACCCAGCAAATAATTTTATGGAGGAGAAAGAAGAGGAGGAAAATAATAACAACATTATTATATAATAATAATGATGATAATAATAATAATAATACAAAAGCAAATAAAATGAAAATAGAGTCAGGATAACAATTCAAAATATTTTTAGAAATAATATAATAACAACTAACACTACTTCTATTATTATTATTATTATTATTCTAATTATTATCACAAGAGTAAATGAAATTATTCAATACTGAAACACTCAATATATTTATTAATCTAAGAAAGCAAGAAATAAATGAAACAAAAGACGCTAATACATTACAATAAATATTAAAAAAAACTAATAAAATGCCATAAATGCAGACATGTTAACAAGTTCTGAGGCAAAGAGTATTATTTTAATGAATCATTTGAACTGGTAATGTCACCTTTGTTGCTTTAATACTTTTTTTTTTTTGGTGGGTTCTCTAGCCTTCCTCAAAAAAAACAAACAAAAAACAAAAATACTTAAATTCTGGATCAGTGAGAAAGGAATTTTTTCCTGTGACAAATGTCTAAGGAAAGCCAGAGAGGAGGCCAATAACTGAACAAACAACAAGATGAGGATACTAGTTTGAATGTTTGATGGGATGATGAATTGATTGACTGAAATTAATTTATATAGATATATTGATGGATTAATTGAAATTAATATATTATTGAAATCATATATATATATGAAGAAAATGTTTTCAAAAATATCAGACACAGGATGTTACGATCAAGGAAAAAATTTTATATGTCTATACTTAAGTATTTCGGTTTATGATAAACCATCATCAGGACAATGCAATAATTTTGTAAGGAGAAAAATGAAAAATGTTAAGTGTATGTGAAAAATGAAAATGTGTGAATATAATGTTATTTACCGTTATTTTTTATATGTGTGTTTATATACATTCATTAACAATTTCTTATTTTCTAGACATTAATATCCATATGAAATACGTCATATCAAGGTTAACATTTCCTCTCGGCCTATTCACGTTCTACATGCGTCATCTTTATTTCATTTTCCGTTTTTTCACATGCAATGATCACGTCATCAGCTTCCGTATAAACGCACATATAAAAATAACGGTAAATAACATTATATTTCACACATTCACCATACCTTAACATTTTTCATTTCTCCCTTACAAAATTTCTTTTTGCATTGTCCTGATGATGGTTTATCATAACCGAATACTTAAGTATAGATATATAAAAAAATTTCCTTTGATTGCTGTTATATTTTGAAACATTTCTTCACATATATATATTATATATATTGATAGATTAATTGAAATTTAATATATATTGAATCATATATTATATATATATATATATATATATATATATACTATATTGATGGATTAATTGAAAATTAATAATTGCTGAACTATTGAAATCATATATATATATAATATTATATATTATATTATATATATTTATATAAAGAGTTCGTATCTTCATAAAAATTTTTTTTAAAAACTCTTGTGATTCATAGATTTGGATGAAGACTAAGTGCATTTTCTGTGAGTGATTTTGCGAGTGAAGAAAAAAAAAGAAATGTGATGTGAAAGGAAAATGAGAATAACAACAAGTGAATAGAAATGTGATTGGATAACAGAAAGATGCTGAGACCAAAAATGAACATAAAAGTCATCCCATCAATCAGGCAGAAAGATAGAATTATAACCAGAAGGAAAATAAATAAAAAAAGATAAATATAATAATGATAATAATAAAAGTAATAAAAAACAGTTTTAAAATAACAGTAAACAACACAATAATAAAAAATGAAAGTATCAAAATGCCAAGAGATTGACTATATAATTATATATCTCGATCAAATCCAATTGATACTGAAATATGCATATGTAGATATATTTGATCAAAATTCAATGGATGCTGAAATATATTATTTCAAAATAAAACTGATACTGGATATATATATATATATATTTCTTTATATATTGAAATTGAATTATTATTGTAATACACACACATTATATATATTATATATGTATACACGCACACATACATCACACACACATTATATATATATATATGTATACACACACATTATATATATATATATATATATATATATATGTATACACACACACATACATACATTATATATACATATATATGTTACATACACACATACATACATTATATATATATATACATATATATGTATACATACACACATACATACATATATATGTATACATACACACATACATATATATGTATACATACACACATACATACAACATATGTAACATACACATACATACATACATAATACATTATATATATATATGCACACAAAACATATATACGCATACATACATACACACGACACATACGCATATACATACATACAACACACCACACACACATACGCATATACATACATACACACACACACACACACACACACACACATATATATATATATATATTTATTATATATATATATCATGGTCTATTCTATGTCTTGAAACTAGAGAATTTTCCCCCCAGTACAATAATCCCTGTTCCAATTTAAATCCTATAAGTAAGAGAAAGAACAAACTCATCAACCCACCCCACCCCACAAAAAAAAAAATAGATAAAAGGAAATATGGCCAATACAAATCTCTGCACTCTTTATGTCATTTCAACCTAAAATACACACCTGAAAATTCATAAACATATCAGTGGCAGAAAATAAAGTCATTATACATTTTTACATTTGAAAAAAAAATCTTGATGATGATGATGATGATAATGATAGATATATTTATGTCATGAAAAATGAAAGAGATTATGTTAAAAAAACAAACAAAAAAAAATATCCAACACTGAATAATAATTACAGTGCTGTTTCCTTTAATGTTCTTGATAATAAAATAAGAGAAATAAGCAAAGAAGAATCTTTGATTTGTCTTGCATTCTACTCAGTCAGCCATAATGACATTTCAGTCATAAATTTAATAATCATTATCAAGTTGTGCTAATAACATAAATTGGTAGGAATGTCCATTTTTATGGGAATTACAGCATCTATAAAGCTTAGTCTGGCACATGGTCATTTATTTATGGTAAATAGTGTATATAATTTAGGTTTATTTTGGCACACAAAGCCTCTTTATGAAGAATCTAGACAGAGACAGACTTACTACCAATAGCTTGTAAGACTAGTTCTACCTTCATTAAAGGCTTCGTCCCCCCCACACACACACAAAATCTCTTCTCTGTTTAGCCCCATTCCTATCAATCCATGACACTGACTCATAGGTTGAAAGCCACCTAGCAACTGAGGGACACACCTTAGACAATCCTTATTTGAGACCTTTTCAGTAGGCTCTAATTTGTTACAAGTACCAGACATGTATAAGCGACTCTTAAAAAAAGACATTTCCATAATCTTTTTTTACCTGAGGCTGACCGAGAAAAGTGAAGATTTCCTTACTTTTCATTTTCTTCCTTCTTAAATATATGGATCCATTTTAAGAATACATCATTTTTTTTTACATTATATCTACTATCTTGAGTTTTATTTCTATTATTTTATTTCACTGTTTTTATGTTTTTTTGTTGCTGTTTGGTTAAACTATTAAGCAGCAGAATAGTATATTCCAAAAAAACCCCTCTAAATCAGAAGCTCTTTTGTATTTCATTCATTTCACCATTTTTGAAAATACATTAGTTATTTAAATAGAATGTGTTAATTCTATATACAAAAAAAAAAAAAAAAAAAAAATAAAATAAAATTTTTTCTACATAATTTTAATTTTAAATTCGGTGTCAAAATTTATTAATTTAATGTTAATTCATAAATTTAAAATTTTGATTTTAAATTTTGAAAACTATTAAATTTCATTTTAAATTTTATACATGTTTTTTTTTTTAAATGACTTATTCTAAAAAGAAAGTCTAAAACACAAGCTCATCTGTATTTCATGTTTTTTATACATAATTCTAATTTTAAATTTAATGTTAAATTTTAAAATTTTATATATATATAATATATAAAAGAACATTAGTTCAATGTTCAATTCATACTAAAAAAAAAAAAGACTAAAACAAGCTCTTCTGTATTTCATTCATTTCCCCATTTTGGAAATACATTTAGTATATTTTTGTAAATTAGTTTTTTAATAACAATTTGCTTATGAACTTAAGACTCCATAAAACATTGGCTGAAAAGTTCATATGCTGACCAAGATCCTCTCATGGAATGTGACCATGGCGATCCATGAAAGCCTTGTTTGTGAATAAATGAGGGTTTTTTTTTTCAAACATAGCCCCCTAGTGGTCCACACACTTTTTCCCTAGGTATTGCAGTGCTTGGATCCCACTGGTCAAAAAAGTCATCAATATGATATATATGACGTCATCCTATCAGCTTTTCAGGCCTTCACCCTCAGATATTTCTTTGGTGATATGCCCCCATATTTATCCATGTTTTTTTTTTGTTGTTTTTTTTCCTTTTTAGGGGACGGTTTAGCTCAGTCGGTAGAGCACTTGCCCAGGAATCACAAGGTTCTTGTTCAATACTGGTCTATGCCAACTCAGTGCGTGAGTAGCACAGATTGGGTAATCTGATCTGTGTGTTAAAGTGGGAAGCTGACGGTAAGTGTGATGCTCCACCTCAGAAAATCAATCTCCCATGATCTAGTACCAGCAAAAAGGGGTTAGACTCCCTCACTTTCCAGCTTATACCGACAATAGGCCACTCCACCAACTTTACATACCTACAATCTTTTTCTTTCCATATAAGCAAAATTTAATATAAATGATAGGACTATATTTTAAGAGATATATCCATCACCCTTCATTCGTTACAAAACATCATCATCATTACCATCACCACAGTCAATGGTTAGAGTTTGTATCCTAGCAACAGCTCAGAGTCAAGACAAAGTATAAGTTCAATCATTTGTGAGCGACATTTTCTAAAACAATTTTACAGCTTGCAAGATAAAGTAGCAGCGATATTTGCTTGGTAAATTCATTGTATTGTAAATTTATCAAAAGGTTAAATTTAGAATTAAGAATTTAATAAAAAAAGAGCTAAAAGGTTAAAGTTAGGGAAACCCTATATTATAAGAGCAATTAATCTGATACAATGAATTTAACTGCAGTAAATTTACCACGCAATGAGTTTACCGATAATGAATTTACGGATGATAAATTTATCACACAATTAATTTCACTGATGATAAACTTACTACACAATGAATTTGCCAATGATAAACGTACCATACAATGAATTTACCAATGATAAATTTACCACATGATTAATTTATGATAAAATTAACACACAATGAATTTACTGCACATGAATTTACCAATGATAAATTACCACACAATGAATTTACTGAAGATAAATTACCGCACAATGAATTTACGAGGATAAAATTACAATGATAAATTTACCATACAATTAATTTACTAATGATAAATTTACCGTAGGATGAATTTACCAATGATAAATTTACCACAAAGAATTTACTGATGATAAATTTATCATACAATGAATTTACCAACGATAAATTTACCACAAGATGAATTTACCGAGAATAATTTACCACAATGATAAATTTAGCGAGAATAAATTACCACAATGAATTTACCAATGATAAATTAACCATACAATGAGTTTACGATGATAAATTAAAACCATACAATGAGTTTACCGATAAATTTACCACATGATCAGTTTACCAATGATAAATTCCACATGATCAGTTTACCAATGATAAATTTACCACATGATGAGTTTACAATCATAAATTTACCACACGATGAGTTTACCAATGATAAATTTACCACACATGAGTTTTACCAATGATAAATTACACACAATGAGTTTACCAATGATAAATTTACCACACGATGAGTTTACCAATGATAAATTACCACACGATGAGTTTACCAATGATAAATTTACCACATAATGAGTTTACCAATGATAAATTTACACATAATGAGTTTACCAATGATGATGATTTACCAATGATAATTTACCACACGATGAGTTACCAATGATAAATTTACCACACGATGAGTTTACCAATGATAATTTACACATGATGAGTTTACCAATGATAAATTTACCACATGATGAGTTTACCAATGATAAATTTACCACACAATGAATGAGTTTACCAATCATAAATTTACCACACGATGAGTTTACCAATGATAAATTTACCACACAATGAGTTTACCAATGATAAATTTACCACATGATGAATTTACCGATGATAAATTTACCACATGATGGATTTACCGATGATAAATTTACCACATGATGGATTTACCGATGATAAATTTACCACATGATGAGTTTACCGTTGATAAATTTACCACATGATGAGTTTACCATACAAATGTATCTAGAATTGCAGTGATATGTGGATTTAGCCTAATGTGATGTGACACCATTTTTTAATAGCAATGATTGCAAAGCTTTTTAGTTTTCAAGTGATTTTAGTTGTTTTTTTCCAAATCCTAATTTTGTGACTGCAGAACTAACCTGATTGGACAGATCCAGCTAATAAAAACACCAACGA
This sequence comes from Doryteuthis pealeii, assembly GCA_023376005.1. Taxonomy (NCBI): domain Eukaryota; kingdom Metazoa; phylum Mollusca; class Cephalopoda; order Myopsida; family Loliginidae; genus Doryteuthis; species Doryteuthis pealeii. Next base: position 15,124,141 of record CM042167.1, read on the forward strand.
ACAAAAAAAAAAAAAAAAGACAAAAAACATGCAAACAATATGAGTAATAATCCTGTGAATATTTGACAACAAGAACAAAGACAATCAAATAAATATATACAGAGTGGAGCATAAATAATAGGGCGGCCAATAATATGTTGTTTTTTTTCTTTCTTTTTTTTTTGTTTATTTATTGACCTTCTACTACTTAGGCTTGATATTGTGGATGTTAATTTGTAATAAAATAAACAATCATAGGTAATCTTGAACATTAGCTACTTAAATGAGAGTAACATCCCCTTGTTTTTTTTCACTTTGAGGAAGCCGTGTGTTTTGCTTTGTAAAAACACGGATTTTTCGACAAATTGGGTATACCTATACTTTTCTAATATACAGGTACTCTCATAGAAATATTAACATCTTTTTTTAAATCACCTGTTGGAGATTCTAAGCATATGTTGACAGGGATGGTGAACATGTGGAGACTGAAAATATATTAAAGATATTCCTATAAGGGTGTTAACATTTTTTAAATCAATTAACATCTTTTTTTTTAAATCGATTTAAAAATGTTAACACCCTTATAGGAATATCTTTAATATATTTTCAGTCTCCACATGTTCACCATCCTGTCAACATATGCTTAGAATCTCCAACAAGTGATTTAAAAAAAGATGTTAATATTTCTATGAGAGTACCTGTATATTAGAAAGTATAGGTATACCCAATTTGTCGAAAAATCCGTGTTTTTACAAAACAAAACACACAGCTTCCTCAAAGTGAAAAAAAAACAAAAAAAAATAAGGGGAGATTACTCTCATTTAAGTAGCTAATGTTTAAGATTACCCAATCATAAACGTGGGGTGTTGTATTTTTTTTTTTTTTTTTTTTAGAAAACACAAACCACCATGTGAGTGCGGATTATGCAAAAGAGACAATTATACAACAGCAAAGACAAGGAATAAACATTTGCACATGGGAGGATTAAACAGAAGATAGATACTCATGCAAATTGGTAAGAGTCATGCAAATATATATTATTAAACATTAACAAGCAATAATACAAAATAAACAATAAGGTGTTTATAGAATTAGATATAAATTGGTATGAGATTGCATTTGACTTTCGATGCAAATCCTAACATTTACCCTCTGAAAATAACATGGCCATAACTTCTTGGTGTTGGCTATTGTCAGAGCAGTAAAAAATTTCCCAGTGTTGAATATATTCTTACAAATACACACATATATATATATATATATATATATATATATATATATATGCTTCCCACTCCCATGGTTGAGCACTGTGGGGAGACATTAATTGTAACTTCACCGTTTGGCATTAGCCGTGACCCGTCTGTTTACAGATTAGAGTTCTCTGGTGATTGTAAAACATACCGCCGCAAAGTATGTAGCCAATTATTGCTCACCCTAGACTTAGCTGACGAAAATTCTGTCGGGTTTCGATCCAGGCAAGAAGTAGCTGTTAAAATGTCGAGCTGCACTGATGAGAAGTAAACTTCGAAACACGTGTCTGTTAACTGTTGATATATATATATATATATATATATATATATACAAACATGTAGAATTAAAAAGGCACGTCTCCTGTTTAACTATTTTATTAACAATGTTTCCAAGCTTTCTGGCAAACTTTTTTTATATTTGGATGGAATCTGTAGATTAGTCCACCAAAGTCCTTATCCAAGTACTTTGGAACATAAACACATCACCCTGATGATGGCAATTCGAAGTGCCGTAAGTACTTGGGATATGAACTTTGATGGACTAATCTACGGATTCCATCCAAATGTTAAAAAGTTGGCCAGAAAGCTTGAAAAGATTGTTAATAAAATTATTAAACAGGAGACGTGCCTTTTTGTTTTAATTCTACATGTATAAATGAAAGAATGCTTCTCAAATACACATGTATAAACATATATTTCTGTAGTTTCTGGCTCGATCTCAAGTGGTGGAGATCGTGGTATACACTGCTAAGGAGACCAAATGAGGTCTAAACAGCTGTCCACCAATGTTCCGGATGTCACAGATGGTGTTTGCCGATTTTCTAGCCATGTTAATTTAATTAATAAATAGTTGTTCAAACTTAGTGAAATTTATTTTTTATTTTTCGTCAGATGGTTTGAGAACATTTTCTAAGATGTAAAAAATAAAAAACATTCAATATGATCTTTTAGATAATTGATGATTCTCAGCATTGGCATGATGACATCTAAATGGGTCAAGAACAGTATCAAGCATGTAATACCAACTTTACCTAATGAACAGCATAGTAGTTTGTTTAGTTTTTTTTTTTTTTGCATTCAATATTTTAAAGAGAAGCACTGATTTTTTTTTTTCTTTCAGATTTTCTGCGCACTTTTTCTGACAACCGACCAGGCCGAATAAATGCAAGGTCTTTTTTATGTAGGGATTTTAATGGGGAATCCTGAAAGGATCCAACTTGTTATTTAGTATTAAAGGATCTGCAAAGACTATCTTTTTGCCCCCCTTCACCCTCTACCCAGGTGACGCCGGGTAGCTGCTTCTAGTCAAAATAATTGTGAATAAAAAAAATTTAAAAATCACAAGAAGTAACCAAGTAAATCTTTTCCAAACTGAAATTGAAAATAGTTCTGCTAAATTTCTATTTGAATTGTTTTTTCGTTTTTCTTGTCAATATTTGAATCACTTGAAAAAAAAAAAAAAAATTTGCTTTACATTCTTCGAAAGGATTTTAAATTGTAGAAGAGAAGACTGGCATCAGAGAGGACTGAGATTTCACTTAAAATCCCAAGATAGAAAATTAACGAAAGGAAAAATTTATGACATAAAGTAACACACACATAAATACTTTTTTTGCAACTAAATTAGATATCTTTGTGAAATTAAGAAAAAAACAAAAAACTTTCATCTTATAAACCTGAAAAAAAAAAAAAAAAAAAAAAAAAAAATAATCAAGGTATCAAATCTTTGACCAAGTATCCAATAGGCACCCAAATCATCAACTAAATGAAAGGTTTCACATTTTTAACTCATCACCGGTAACATCCGCTTCCAAATTTTTGTAAAACAAATGATTTTAATCAGAAGTTTATCGAGATGTTGAACTTAGATAAATTAAATAAATAGATGGTTGGTACACGTAATCAAATTAAAATTCAATAGCAAAATCTTTTTTTAAATAAATACTTTTTAATCAGAAGTTTATGAGCATTTTTTCAACACTTATAATAAATTAAAAAAGACGAAAGACGTTTTTATACTAAAATAGTTTTTATTTAATCAGAAGCGAAATGTAATTATGTTTATTTAGATAAAAATACAGCTTTTATTTCCAAAATATTTTTATGTTTATTTGAATAAAAAGGATGTCATTCAGAAATAGTATCACAAAATTTGTAAAATTTTGTTTTTGTCAGATACAATATAAGTTCAAAAAATCATCTGATCGTTTATTTTCAAATATTTGAAGTCGAAGTTACCAGTGATGAGTTAAAATATGAACCTTTCATTAAGTTGATGATTTGGGGTGCCTATTGGATACTTGGTCCAAATCTTTTTTACACCATCTCTACCATAAGAATTAGACATATGCAGAGAGTTTTGAAATATATTGTAGAGGTATCTTTATAACGGATTTATTCTTAAATCATGAATATACATGTGTATTCAAGCCGGTCACCATTAATTAAACATGAATAAATTGTAGATTAATTGGTTAAAATAGTTATTAGTAAAAGTTAGTAAAATACAGCATGTATGGGTTGAGTAATTATCATTAGTGGGAAAATTGATATGGCAAGCCAGAAGATTTAAATTGCCAACAAGGTTATCAATACTAATGGCCTTGGGAAGGCATGAATCCATTTTTTCCTGCAGCTATGAGTAAAATAGCAGATATGACTTTTTAGCCTTGGTATGCAACCAGTCTAGGAGAAATATCTATATTTAACACTGCTGTAAAAACACTTCATAGCTATTACAAATTCTTTTACAGTGACCATTTGATGAAGAAAAACGAGACAGTCACTGCTGTTTGTATCTCCCTATTTTCATCTCCAGCTAAGGCTGGTTGGATTTTATGGCATGTCAAACCTTGTTGGGTTATTTTATGCCAAAAGACTTTTTGTTTTATTCATTCTTGTTTGGTATTCAATTTCTTTTTTTCAAACTCAATTTTTTTTCTAAACACATGTTTTTACAAAACTCATTTTTTGATCTATTTAACCCGTAGATGGGACCCTAACAGGTACTACCACTCTGGGTCAAAGTGGATTTGGCAGTAATTGAGGATGAAGGGTCACTCCACACACCCCAGAGCTTCAGAATTGGAACCTCATCACTAGATGCAGTTTAATGTCATACCCAGGACATCTCCAGCTATGAATGAAATAGCAGGGAAGACATAACTTTTTAACCTTGGTGTGCAGCCAGTCTGGAGAAAGATAACTCTGTATTAAAACCTGTTGCCATCCATTATGGGCCAGTATGACAGAGTAAGGCCTATTACTTTCCATGTCTGACATGAAAAGAAAAAAATTCTTTAAAAAATATTTTCAGGTAGCTAGTTGGTTGGTTGGTTGGTTTTGTTTTATGGCATATCAACCTTTTCGGGTCATTTAATGCCAAATCAAGTCATTTTGATACGGCACACAAGCCTCAGATTGCTTACAGTACTGCTGCTGCTTAAATAGTCACCCAATTAAATTGAACAGACTCGTCATCTAACTTTGGTGATCTAGTTGGAACAGGTGCTATCAATGTGACTTGTGCAATAAACCTCAGGTAACAGCTATATTAAATATTAGGATATGACAAACTAAATTAAAATGACCAACTCTGAATACAAACATCTTACCAACACATCATGGGCCAGAATAGCAGGGTAAGGCTCATTACTCCCCATGCGTTGTGAACAGACAACACTGAAGAAGGGAGTAACAGCGATTGTGAGTGTTTAGTCATCTTTACAAAGCAAAGTCTGTTTATATACTTATAATTATCTTTATTTTATGAGATGAGGCTTGATATGAATTATTTTGATATTTTGGGACTGTTGTCCTCATCTTTATTGTGTATAACACAATGTTCTGGCCACTTGTAACCCCAGATTCTGTTTTAGGTGTTTTTTTTTTTTTTTAAATACTTTAAAATGAGTCATCTTCAGATATTATGAGATGAGGTTTGATATGAATGATTATGATATTTTGGACTGTTGTCTCATCTTTATTGTGTGTAAACACAACATTCAGGCCACCAGTTAACCTCAATCTCTGTTCAGATGTTGTTGTTTTTTTAAATTACCTTAAAATAAGTCTGGAATTCATGGATAATCATCTGAAGATGACGTACTTTAGGTAATTTTAAAAAAACAAAAAACATCTGAACAGAGCCTGAGGTTACTGTGACTTGAATGTGTTTATAACACAATAAAGATGAGGACAACAGTTCGAAATATCAAAATTACTCATAAATGCATACAAGTATAAGTGTCCTGGCATGCTAGTCCGTCTCACTCGGATGGTTTGTGAGATGGGAGGCGGGTTGACCATACAGCTGCTTCTTTTGGTGGGGTGTTGTTTCCACGACTTGTTCAAGACTGCATGTAGCATTCTTGTGCAGCTCCCATCCAGCTTATTCTCAAGGTGCTTCGTTTGGGGTCCAAGTGGTGCAGCCATACAGCAGTACTGGATATAACACGGCCTGGAAGAATCGTCTCTTTAACTTGTCAGTAGATCAGACCTCCATATGAAATGCTGACCATGACCTACAACTATCTATTCAGTAATGATTACGCTCTGAAACCATGATTGAATTTAAGGGTAATTGGTCTGAAGTGACTTGTTTTAAGATAATTTTAAAAAAACATCTGAACAGAGCCTGAGGTTAGTGTGACTTGAACGATGTGCTTATTACACAACATAAAGATGGAGAACAACTGTCTGAAATATCAAAATTATTCAAATCTGTTTATGTTTTGGAAAAAAAAAAAAAAAAAAAAAAAAAAGAAGGATATTCATCACAAGCATAAGGACACCTCTTAACTGATATGAAAAAAAGAAAATCTTTTTTGATGACGTCTCAGAACCAATATATGTCTGCTCAGATAAAGGTCACAAAAAAAAAAAAAAAAAAAACGAAAAAATGAAAAAAAAATAAGAAAACTAAAAAAAAAGAAAACAACATTCTTTCTGGCCAAACATTATCAGCCAAGACAGTAGCTATACCCCCCCCCAATAAAAACCTTCTAGCCATAAAGGACATTATATATGACCAGACACACTTTTTTTTTTTCTAAACTCTCTTCTATAGAACTAGACAATAAAGCAGCACTAGGTCATAAAAGGTGTGTAAGAACTGCTCCGATGTCACAAAGATGTAAAAGATGGTATTGGGAACCAGTGTTGGAATGCCCACTTAGGAAATAGGTCCACAGTGTATTAGAAGAAGGAAGCTGTGAGGATCATAAACCATGCCAAAAAAGCCTCAGCAAATATGGTAATGATTTAAACTTTCTGAATAATGAATAAATTCAAAATTACAATATATATTTTATATCTAGTATATATGAAATAGGAGGGTTGGAGTAAAAATCCGACAGTATGAGGTGGAGGTGAAAGGAAATGGACATCTTCCCCTCACAAAAATACACCAAACACCCCTCCACTTTATATGATAGTTATTCTCTGTTCAAATCAAATCCTCTCTAACCTCCCTACCCATCAATTTCACCACAAACTCATTCTCTTCTATAAATTACAAATGTACGTTACTTTGTTTGGAACCAAGTTAGACTGATGATGTTCTTCGCGTAAAGAAGGACGAAAATATTTCTCTCCTACTTCTACTTGTTTGAGCATTATTTTTGTCCTCCCCTATACCTCATAACTATATATTAAATATTAAGACATTATCCCCCATAAACTAAGTACTCCCCCCCTAACTTTTATTTTTCTTAGAAAAAGAAGGGTTTCTTCTAAAGCAAACGATATAAGGATCTTATTTATTTCTAGAGGAACATTTTTACATTTCAAACAATATTCCAAATAAGGAATCCATGTAGAGGGCACATGAAAAATTAAATTTTATGAAATTGTGTAACACCATTTGAATATGTCAGAAATGGTATTACGCCATTATAAATGTATATTTATGGCTCACATTGGATTCCTATCTGAAATAATATATTATGTCATAACTCATATTATATTGTTGTAAAGAATAAAATAAAGAATTAAAAGTTAAGAATTAAAATTACAGTATTTCTTCTTTAATTTTCTTTTAAGATTTACTCCGAGATTTTTGTTCATATTCCATTAAGATAAAACCATACCAATTTAGAGAGAAATCAATTAATTACCAAGCACATATTTATAAAATCAAATTTTAAATATCCAATATGCATAAGCCTTCCCGTGCATACGGCTCAATTTGGTATATATAATACAAATCACGTTATTAGTATGTTAGTATGGTCATATCAGTATTAAAATGTTAAATAATTTATTAATAATTGAAGGTTTTTAAAATGAAACCATGGATTAATTGACATAAAATAATTTAAGGGAATTGTGACTTGAGGATTAGTCCCCCGGACACCTTGGAAAAACACACAATCTCCATTATAATAAGAATTAATGTCTATGCTCATTTGGGGCACTGAAGGGATGTCTATGATGTAACTATAAACTTTGGGGTCAAATAGGGAAGGTGTCGGGTCTTTTTAGGCATCATACTCCCCTCATTCAATCTGTACACCTTCTTAATTTGTATTCAGAAAGGACACTTGGCTGTTATTGATTTGTAAAGTGAGGAGATCACTCTACTGCACATCTGATTTCGTTGTTGATCCCTCCAATAAAATACTCGGCCGGTCTATCTAATCACGGGTTTTATTTCATTTTCCCACCCCCTCCATCGCCACATCATTCAATATTGGGAAATTTTTAAGTGCACAGAAGAGCGAATGAGGAGAAAGGGAGCGCGCAAGGGGAGAAATGCAAGATTTTATATTGAATTGAATCGGTCGGCGAGCTGAGCCTAGCTTAGATAGATCCGTTGGTTAAGTGATATAACCAGTTTTGATCACCCCTCCCCCAAAAACCAAATTTCCGGCTACCATGCCGAGTTTGTGTGCACATACGTATTGTATCTTCATTTCCAAATAAGAAAAAGTTTAATTTGGAGTGACGTGCACTGTATGTGCTTCACTTCAAATTAATCTGTTCACCTTATATCTTTGCTAGTAAACCTTTTTTCCATTCCATTGTATTTGTCGTGTTTCTTCCTTTATTAGTTTTTTCTGTTTTGCTGAGTACAAAATCAGAAGGTTAATACATTTTCCAAAAACATATTAAACATCATATCAAAATGCAAGCATTAGATGACCAAAGATGGTGAGGGTAAGTAAGTAGAAGGAAGCAGTTTGTTACACATATGGTATTTTATATTATATTAATATACTATATATATATAGATATATATCCCTTTCTCGTCTTAAAAGCACGATTGTTACCTACACATGCAGTTATATCTCTCACTCTCTCTTTTCTCGTTTCTAAGTTCTGAGAGCGAGAGAGAGGGAGAGGACATAGACATGTATGAGAGAGAGACGGGATGACACAGTGATAGAGGGAGTTGAGGGAATTGATATGTTACATCACTGGTTGATCGTTGAATGTACCGGGACACCCCACTATTGTCGTGTTTCATCAGCCACTTCGAAGATTGAGAGTGTCCAAAATGAGGAATACCCAGACTCCGCCTGAGAAGGCTCAAACTACAGAGTCCGATCGCTAATGTAGAAAACCCCAAAAAAAAAATGGAAAAAAGGGGGTAAAATAATAAATAAAATATAACGACAAAAAAAAGAAGGAAAGAAATAAAACATTCTAATAATTAATACAACACAGAAATAACAAAATTAAACTTTTTTTTTCTTTGTAAAATAGCAAAAAATTGTCTGCTTTAATGGTGGTTACCTCCCTTAGTTACGTTAAAATTAGTTTTTTAAAAATTCTTTATATGTTATAGCTAAGTAAATATTATCTATTGGTTTGTTGTTTTGTTCATGGGCATATCAACCTTCAGTGGGTCATTCATAGGTGCTAGGGCTGATCGTTGATCGGCCGATTGATCGGGAGGGGGCCTCCTCCGACCGCCCGTCTAGTCAAGATAAGGGCCAAAGTGGCACGTATTGCATGTCATGAACTGCTTCACCACCTGGGCTCTATCCAGCCATCCGGGTCGCCACCCACGGCCAACAGGGCCCCTAGTGTCTTACCCCTCTGCAGAGGTGCAATCCGGTGACATTCTAACGCCCCCAGCCTGACAGGGCGGTTAGCTCAGTGGTAGAGCACCCACCTAGTAAGCACTAATTCATACCAGTCTACCTCTCAAGCACATGAGTAGCACAGATGGATAATCTAATCAGGGAAAATGGGAGCGACAGTAGGTGTGGCCGCTCCACATTATTCAAAAATAATTCTCCTTGTCTAGCTCAAGCCAAAAGGAGATAGGACTCCCTCACTGTTTGCGTTTGATATCGACTAATAGGCTCACCTTCTATACATTTTGGATATTGTTAGAGGTCTTGCTATAGGTCCACTATCTATCTATTTATACCTATGTAAAGGGCCCAGTCTGTTTTGTATGTTACATGTCCAGCTGAACTACGAAACAATAAAACCAAAATAACATCCAAAGTTAAATATATATATAAATATATATCTATAAATTTTTAGGGGGGCATAAAGCTTTTAGAACAGACCTCATAAAAGATTCATTTGTTTTTAACAAATAGAATGGGCGTAAAGGGAAAATAAACGAGTTGCGAGCTACGTCGCCGAAGAGCTAAATATCGAGGGAAAATAGAATAACCTAGAACGGACGAGAAATAAAAATAATAAATACAAGAAGGAAAAGAAAACAATATTCTTTTCTATACCTCAAACAACCGGTTGGGGGGGAGAGAAGATCTAAAGATTGAATAATATTTCAAACCAAATAAAGCCTCTCTTTGTTTACAAAGAAGCAGGCTTACTGGTAAGAATATACAATGTCTCCACATTTTGAGGTTAATAAAGAGGGACTTGCCTCAACATGAGAACCCAGTCAAACACTGAATGAGTTGGCACAGTTGGGGTTTTATTATGAGTGTGCTCGCCTATATAGAGGACCAAAGTGTTCCTCAGTACATTGTTCGGACCGACGATTCCATTTCTAAATCTAGTGGTGACATTGTTGCTTAATGGGCGGGTATTAGTTGAATCTCCATAAATATATATTTATATAGAGATTCACTATCACCAGTTCTTGTTTTTTGAGTTAAAAAATAAACTAAGATTTGAGTACATTTGCCCACGCCTGAATCAACGCAAGGTCATTTTTACATAAGGATTTAATGGAATCCTGTGAGAACTCAAGTGACAGAAAATGGACTACAGACTATTTTTTTTAAATCACCCTCTAACCCAGGTGACAATGGGTAGCTGCTTCTAGTACATATAAAGGGCACGGTGTATGCATGTCCAGAGAAACTATGAAAATAAAACAATTTAATGGACAAAGTATATTTTATCGCATGATCGTGCGAAATTCACTTGTTCATGGGCTATTTTCCTATCATTATCGATTTTATACGAAAATACCATTGTAATTGCCTTCAAGGCAAAAATATAAAAATACAAAAACTATTCAACAATGTTTCTAAAAAACAAAACATCAAAGTCTCATATATATATATATATATATATATATATTATATATATATTATTATAATTTATTATACTAACTTGTTTATTGTATTGTATTCATTTATTATTTATTTACGGTTTCTGTGGTTTAACTATATTTTAAATATCTAGAACTTCTGTTTTTTTCTAATTACAAAATCAACAGGAATACGTATCATAGTACATTGTAAATTAATTAACTGTGTTACTAAGCTAATAAGAAAACACTATATTGTATTTTCTTGATATTTCTTTTACTTTTATTCATCATTAATATTTTTAAAATTTCATGTTTATTTTACAAATCATAAAGGATTTATAAATCGAAGTGCGAAACATGTACACTTAGCTAGATATTCTTTCATTATTTCACGTTGAATCAACATTAGTTGCGTCTTGATTTTTTAACGTTATTTTTTTTTTTTTTTTCTTTTCATTATATTAACTTTATATCCGCGAAACCGAAGCCAGGGGGGCCCATTTCCTATTAGGATTTATAAAAAATTATCCTTCATTTTAAAGTTAACCTGAGATATTCCTCTTTAATCAAAGCTCTAAATATGTTTAATATTAAAAATTTATTAAATTACCAAGGGAGATAACTTCCAATTTCTTACCAAAATTGTTTTATATTACACTTTTTTTTTTCTTTTTTTTGTAAAGAAAAAAAAAGTGCTAACTAGTCCAGGTTATTAAAAGTGCAAGTAACGTCATAACCGAAGCCAATTTTTTCTCGAACCTTATTTTTCCGTATGCAGGTTCATGGGGGAACAAGAAAAGTTTTGGGTAAAACAGGCTAAAACCTTGACTCGCTTTATTAAAATTTTGTCTGTCATTTTCTGAGATTAGGCCTTGATGTAAATCACATTTGAAATTTTTTGACCTGTTTGGTTTGGTTGCTTTACGGCATATCAACCTCAGTGGGTCATTTAATGCCGATTAAATTTTTTAAATCAATTAAATGGATACTTCAATTTTGTTTTATAAACTTCATGTTTTCTATCTTAACCCATAGATGGGTGACCCTAACAGGGTACTACACCTCCGGGTTAAGAGTTGGACCAGGGAGCAATGGTGATGAAGGGTGCTCCCCACATTTACCCAAACCTCCAAAACTGAACCTCACATCAGATAGAGTTTAATGTTCATTCAAGACATGAAGACCATTCAGTCACACCTTCTAGCACCCATTTAAGGGCAATAGTGCTGGGGCAATCATATAGGTGTAGGGCTTGACATTGACCAACGAATTGATCGAAGAGGAGCCTCACCGACTGCCGTCCGTAGCCCAGTAAGGGACCAAAGGTGGAATATTTGCATGTCCATGGACTGCTCAACCACCTGGGTTCTATCCCTTAAGGCATAACGCGGTCCGCTTACCCCAGCCAACAGGTCAGCACCCATTGGAGGAGTCTTACCCTGTGGAAGTCAGTGCATTCTAACACTCCCCAGCACACAGGGGCGGTTGTACTGTTGTCCTCATCTTTATTGTGGTATGTAAAACACAACATTTTGGCTGCTTGTATCCTTCGGTCCCTTTCCTCAAAGTGGTTCCGTGTGGTATTCCTCAGATAGTAATGATCGAAACGCTGGTTTTGGTCTTGATTTGGTTGTTTTCGATTTTTAAGGCCCATATCAACCTCAGTGGGGTCATTTTTTTATGCCAATAAAGTTTTGAAATTAAAATCCAATCTTAATGGATAAATACAATTTTTTTATAAGTACATTTTTTTCTATTTTAATCCATAGATGGGGACCCTAACAAGTGGTACTACGCTCTTGCGGTCAGAGTGCGACCAAGGGAGGCAATGGTGATGAAGGGGTGACTCCACATTCCCCCAAACCTCCAAAAACTGAGAACCTCCACCATCAAGATAGCAGTTTAACGTCCATTCCCAGGACCGTGTAGACCCGCCAGCCACCGCCTTCTAGCAGCCCATTATTGATTAAAAAAAGCGGTTGGGGCTTGCCATAAAGACAATAGGGTTGGGGGAAAATCATATAGGGTGCTAGGGCTGACGTGACAGCGATTGATCGAGGGGCCTCTCCGACCGCCCCGATCGAACCTGGGAAATCTTTTTTAATAGTTTTTTGATCAAATAGGTGTTGAAAAACTTTCAAGATTCTCATTCAAAAAATCATGTATGTTCTTTTTTATTTTTTTTCAAAATGATCGTGATTTCTCATTGATACGTGTCAGAATGATAGCATTGTAAAACCAATACCCACAAGTAACACCTGGGGAAAGGGCCGAAGGATACAGCGGCAGAAATGTTGTGCTATACTAGCACAATAAAGATTGAGGACAACAGTCCGCAAAAAATCAAAATTATTCAAGGACTTTCTTGTTCCGGAAAAAATAGGTTCTTGAAAAAATTTGGCTTTGGTTTAGCCATTATGGACACTTATTAACCTGGACATATACATATAATATTAAATCATTTTACTAAGGCCTAGCTTAGACTTTGGCATAAGGCCAGGAATTTGGAGCAACCCATCTTTTGTAATCACAGAGAAAATGTTTATTTCCTATAACACAAAAATCAGTGAGATAAAGGTGTTAATAATTTTAGCTTCAGACTTATGATTAGTAAATAGTGAGTTTATCCTCACTGGATTGCCCCCACACTCATGGACTTGTGCTATGAAAAAATAAAATATTTTACAAAATGCAACATACAACTGCGGAAGGTTCTTAAAGGCCAACAGAACTGAAAGAAAGTGATCAAAAACAACCAAGATCAGGAATAATAGTGAAAATAATCCGTAAAAAGACATACAAGAATTTTCTTTTTATTTGTCTGTATTTTTTAGATGAGGCATGATTTTTTTGGGATTGTTGTCGTCATCCTTTATTGTCGGTATGCTAATAAAACAACGTTCAGGCTGGCTGTATCATCGGGCCTTATGCGGTGTTTCCCCTTGTATTACCTTAGACTAAAGCACCATCAGATGATAACCCTGAATTCAACGCGTGGTTTTTGGTGTTTTTAACACTTAACATCCTATACCACGTTCATTCCACCCAGACGGAAGTCACATTTGTTTTATCTCTCTT
>CM042167.1:15138016-15249859 GCA_023376005.1 Doryteuthis pealeii
AAAAAAAAAATAAAAAAAAAAAAAAATCAACACGTTATAACTCTCATCCAGTCCAGCTCCTTTAACAATACCTCCTCTTGCCTACAACCCCGACAGGATTTTCGTACTAAGTCTATACCAATATTCTACATACTCCGTATTTTAACAATCACCAGAGAACTCTTAATCTGTAAACAGGACGGCGGTCACCTAATGCCCAAACGGGTGAGTTACAATTAATGTCTCCCCACAGTCAACCATGGGATAACATATTATATATATATATATATATAATATATATTGTGTATTTGTAAAAAAATTCAACACTGGAAATTTACTCCTGGACAATAGCCAACACCAAGAATTATCCATGTTATTTCAATAATTTAATTGGCATTAAAGCAAATCAATCTCATAACCAATATATCTAATCTATAACACCTATTGTTTATTTATATTTCCTTTAATGTTTATAATATATATCATGGACTCTTACAATTCATGAGTACTATCTTTCCGGTTTAATCTCCCATGCAAATTTATTCCTTGTCTTTGCTTTGTATAATGTCTCTTTGCATAACCCACGTCACATTGTTTTTTTTCTAAAAAAAAAAAAAAAAAAAAATACAACACCCACGTTTATATTAATCTTAAACATTACTACTTAAAAAGTAACTCACCTTATTTTTTTTTTTTTTTTCACTTTAAGCTTTTGTTTTTTTTAAAAACACTGATTTCGGACAAATTGTATATCCTAACTTTTCTAATATACAGGTAACTCTCATAGGGAAATATTAACATTCTTTTAAATCACTTTTAATTCTAAGCATAAATGTTGACAGATACATAGACGAAAATATATTAGATATTCCTATATGTTAACATTTTAAATCATTAAAAAAGATGGTTAATATTTAAAAATGGTTTAAACCCTTATAGAATCTTAATATATTTCCAGTCTCCCTTTTCACCAATCCCTTCAACAATGGCTAGGAACTCCAACAGGTGATTAAAAAATGGTAATATTTCTATGAGGAGTACTGTATATAGGAAAAGGTATAGTATACCCAATTTTCGAACATCCGTGTTTTACAAAGCAAAACACACGCTTCCTCAAATGGGAAAAAACAAGGGGGATGTTACTCCATTTAGTAGCTATGTTCAAGATTACCTATGATGGGTTATTTTATTACAATTAACATCCACAATATCAACTAGTGTAGAAGGTCAATAATAAACAAAAAAAAAAAAGGAAAGAAAAAAAAACAACATATTATTGGCCGCCTATTATATGCTCCACTCTGTATATATTTATTGATTGCTGTTCTTGTTGTGCAATATTCAACAGGATATACTCATGATTGTTTGCATTTTTTTTGTCTTTTTTTTTTTTTTTGTTCGTTGGTGTTTTTATTAGCTGGATCTGTCCAAATCAGTTTAGTTCTGCCAGTCCAAAATTAGATTTTGGAAAAAAACAACTAAAATCACTTGAAAACATAAAAAGTTTGCAATCATTGCTATTAAAAATGGTGTCACACTCACATTAGGCTAAATCCCACATATACTGCAATTCTAGATACATTGGTGATGGAGTAAACTCATCATTGTGGTAAATTATCAACGTAAACTCATCATTGTAAATTTATCATCGTAAATCCATCATGTGTAAATCTTTCATCGGTAAATCCATCAGTGGAAATTTATCAATCGGTAATCATCATGTGGTAAATTTAATCTTGGTAAACTCATTGTGTGTAAATTTATCATTGGAGAACCATCGTGTGGTAAATTTATGATTGGTAAACTCATTGTGGTAAATTTAATCATTGGTAAGACGCATCATGTGTAAAATTTATCATTGTTAAACTCATCATGTGTAAATTTATCTGTAAACCATCAATGTGTAATTTATCATGGTAAACTCATCGTGTGGTAAATTTATCATTGGTAAACTCATATCGTGTTGGTAATTTTATCATGGTAAATTCATCATGGGTAAATTTATCAATGGTAAACTCATTATGTGGTAATTTAATCATTGGAAAACCTCATTAGTTGGTAAATTTATCATTGGTAAACTCATGTGTGGTAAATTTATCATTGTAACTCATTGGTAATTTATCATTGTAAACTCATGTGTGGTAATTTATCATGGTAAACTCATTGTGTGGTAAATTATTCATTGTAAACCATCGTGTGTAAATTTATGATTGGTAAACCATCATGTGGTAAATTTTCATTGGTAACTGATCATGTGGTAATTTATCATTGGTAAACTGATCAATGTGGAAATTTATAATCGGTAAACTCATTGTATGGTTAATTATATATCGTAAACTCATTGTATGAATTTATCATGGTAACTCATTGTAATGGTTAATTTATCAGGCAAATTATTGTGGTAAATTTTATTCCGTAAATTATATCATTCTGTGGTATAATTAGTCTCGGTATAAATTCATGCTTGTGGTAATTTATGTGGTAAATTCATTGTATGTATTAATTACAATTCAGATCTGAAAAAAAGTTGCTTTGGGTAAATTTTATCATTGGGTAAAGATTCTCTACGGTAATTATCATTATAATTAAGTTGAGTTAATGGTAAACTTTATCATGTGAGTCAGATTACCTCGTAAATTCGATGTGCGGGTAGAAGTAGTCTTCAGTATATACACTGCTGGGTTAATGTGTATCGATTGGTAATATTCATTGATGTGCAGTTAAATTCATTCGGGTTATATCTTATCATGTTCAAATTGACATCAAATGTGGAAGATTATCATTGGTACATGCATATGTATGGTACGTTTACTCATGTGGACGATGATCTATTGGTGTAAGTAAGTTTTAGTCATCGATTGAATTAATTGCTGTGATAAATTTATCATCCGTAAATTTCATTATCGGAAACTCAATTGCGTGGTAAATTTACTTGCAGTTAAATTCACATTGTATCAGATATAACTTGCTCTTATGAATATAGGGTTTTCCCTAACTTGTAACCTTTTAGCTCTTTTTTTAATTAATTCTTAATTCTAAATTGTAAACTCTTTTGATAATGTTACAATACAATGAATTTTACCCTAACCAAGCAAAATATCGCTGTCTTATCTTCAAGCTGTAAAATTGTTTTAGAAAAATGTCGCTCACAAATGATGAACTTATACTTGTCTGACTTCTGAGCTGTTTGCTAGGGAAGGCAAAACTCTAATCCATTGACCGTGTGTGATGGTAATGGATATATGTTTTGTAGACGAATGAAGGGATGGCATATATCTCTTAATAAGTCCTATCATTTATATTAAATTTTGCTTAATCGGGAAAAAGAAAAAAGATTGTAGGTATGTAAGAGTTGTTGGAGTGGCTATTGTCGTATAGAGACACTATAAGCTGAAGTGAGGATCTAACCTTTTGCTGACTAGATCATGGGAATTGGAATTTTTTCTGAGGTGAGCTCACACTTACCGTCACTTCCCACTTTAACACACAGATCAGATTACCCAAATGTCTCACGCACTGAGTTGCATAGACCAGTATTGAACCCAAGAAACCTGTGATTCCTGGCAAGCTCTACCGACGGAGACTCCAACCGTCCTAAAAGGAAAAAAAAACACAAAAAAACATGGATAGAATAAATGGGAGCATATCACCAAAGAAAAGAAAAATATCTGTGAAGGCTGAAAAGCTGATAGGATGCGTCATAATAATCATAGTTGATGACTTTTTTGAACCAAGCTGGATCCAAGCACTGCAAACCTAGGAAAAATGTGTGGACCACTAGGGCTAATGTTTGAAAAAAAAAACCCCATTTATTCACAAACAAGGGCGAATTCTTATTAGGATCGCCATGGTCCATTCCATGAAGGATCTTGGTCAGCTAGAACTTTCAGCCAATGTTTTATGGAGTCTTAAGTCATAAGCAAATTGTTATTAAAAAACTAATTACAAAAATATATAACTAAATTAATTTCCAAAATGGGAAATGAATGAAATACAGAAGACTCTGTTTATCTTGTTTTTTTTTTTAGTATGAATTGAACATGAACAAGTTCTTTATATATAATATATAAATTTAAATTTAACATTAAATTTAAAATTAAATTATGTATAAAAAACATGAAATACAGATACTGTGTTTAGACTTTCTTTTAGAATAAGTCATTTAAAAAAAAAACAATGTATAGCGAAATTTAAAAGAAATTAATAGTTCAAAATTAAAATCAAAATTTTTAAATTTAATGATTAACATTAATTTAATAATTTTTGACACCGAATTAAAATTAAAAATTATGTAGAAAAAAATATTTTTTTTTTTTTTTTTTTTTTTGTTATATAGAATTAACACATTCTATTAAATATACTAATGTATTTCAAAAAAATGGTGAAAATGAATGAAAATACAAAAGAGCGTCTGATTAGAGGGTTTTGGAATAACTTATTCTTGCTGCTAATAGTTTAACCAAACAGCAACAAAAAAACTAAACAGGAAAATAAAAATAATAGAAATAAAACTCAGATAGAGATTAAGTAAAAAAATTACTGTATCTAAATGATCCATATTATTTAAAAAGGAAGAAAATGAAAAAGTAAGGGAAAATCTTCACTTTTCTCGGTCAGCCTCAGGGTAAAAAAAGATTAGGAAATGTCTTTTTTAAGAGTCGCTTATACATGTCTGGTACTTGTACATATTAAGAGCCACTGAAAAGGTCTCAAATAAAGGATGTCTATAGGTGTGTCCCCTCAGTTGCTAGGTGGCTTTCAACCTTATGAGTCAGCTGCCCATGGATTGATAGGAAAGGGCTAAACAGAAAGGAGATTTTGTGTTGTGTGGTGGGGGGGGACAAAGCCTTAATGAAGTAGAACAGTCTACAAGCTATTGGTAGTAAGTCCTGTCTCTGTCTAGATTCTTCAATAAATAGGCTTTGTGTGCCAAAATAAACCTAATTATATACCAGCTATTTACCATAAATAAATGACCATGTCAGACTAAGCTTTGTATAGATGGCTGTATTTCCATAAAAATGACATTCCTACCCAATTTATGTTATTAGCACAACTTGATAATGATATTAAATATTATGATGAAAATGTCATTATGGCTGACTGAGTAGAATGTCAACAAATCAAGATTCATTCTTTGCTTATTTCTCTTATGTTATTAATCTAAGAACATTAAAGGAAACAGCACTGTAACATATTTATTCAGTGTGGATATTTTTTTTTGTTTGTTTTTTAACATAAGTCTCTTTCAATTTTTCAATGACATAAATAGTATCTATCATTAATCATGCCATCCATCATCATCAAGATTTTTTCAAAATGTAAAAATTGTATAATGACTTTTCCTGCCACTGATATTTGTATGAATTTCAGGTGTTTTTTAAGGTGAAATGACATAAAGAGGCGAGATTTGGTATTGGCATATTTCCTTTTTATCTAGTTTTTTTTTTTGTGGGTGGGGTGGGGTTGATGCAGTTTGTTCTTCTCTGTAACTATTAGGATTTATGATTGGAACAGGGATTTATTGTACTGGGGGAAAAATTTCTACGTCAACATGAGAATAGACCATGATATATATTAGTATATATAAATTAAATTATATATATAGATGTGTTGTGTGTTGTGTGTGGGTGTGTATGTGTATAGCTATGTGTGGTGTGTGTGTGTGTATGTATGGTATATGCGTTGGTGTCTGGTGTGTATGTATGTATACGTATATATGTTTGGCAATATTAGTATATTAATTATGGTAGTATGATGTAAATGTGTTATGTATAACATATGTATGTATGATGTTGTATTATACATATTAGGTTATGATGTGTGTAGTAAAGCATATAATGTGTATGTATGTGTGTATGTAAAATAATATGTGTGTGTGTGTGTGTATATATGATATATAATGTATGTATGTTAGTATACATATATATGTATATAAATGTATGTATTGTGTTTGTATACATATATATAATATACATAATCGTGTGTTGTATACATATATATATATATAATAGTGTGTGTGTATGTATGTGTGCGTGTATACATATATAATATATATAATGTGTGTGTATTACAATATAATTCAATTTCAATATATAAAGAATATAATATATATAATATATTCCAGTATCAGTTTTATTTTGAAATATTATTTCAGCATCCATTGAATGATCAAATATATCTACATATGCATTATTTTCAGTATCAATTGGATTTGATCGAGATATATATATTAAATTGTCAATCTCTTGGCATTTTGATTACTTTCATTTTTATTATTGTTGTTGTTACTGTTATTTTAAAACTGTTTTTATTATCTTTATTATTATCATTATTATATTTACTTTTTTTTTTATTTATTTCCTCTGGTTATAATTCTATCTTTCTTTCCTGCCTGATGATGGGATGCTTTTATGTTCATTTTGGTCTCAGCATCTTTCTGTTATTCCAATCACATTTCTATTCACTTGTTTGTTATTCTCATTTTCCTTTCACATCACATTCTTTTTTTCTTCACTCGCAAAATCACTCACAGAAAATGCACTTAGTCTTCATCCAAATTTCTATGAATCTCACAGAGTTTTTAAAAAAATTTTTTATGAAGATACGAAGCTCTTTATATATAATTAATATATATATATATATAATATATATATATATGATTTCAATTAGTTCAGCAATATATTAATTTTCAATTAATCCATCAATATAGTAATATATATAAGTATATATATATATTATAATATATATATATAATCAATAATATATAATTTCAATTAATCTATCATATATATATATATATATGTGAAGAAAATGTTTTCAAAAATATAACAGCAATCAAAGAAATTTTTTATATATCTATACTTAAGTATTTCGGTTTATGATAAACCATCATCAGGACAATGCAAAATAAATTATGTAAGGGATAAAATGAAAAAATGTAAGTGTGTGGTGGATGTGTGAATATAATGTTATTTACCGTTATTTTTATATGTGTTTATATACGGAAGCTGATGATATGATCATTGCATGTGAAAAAACGGAAAATGAAGATCATAAGATGACGCATGTAGAACGTGAATAGCCGAGAAGAAATGTTAACCTTGATATGACGTATTTCATATGGATATTAATGTCTAGAAAATAAGAAAATTGTTAATAAATGTACATAACACACCATATAAAAAATAACGGTAAATAACATTATATTCACACATTTTTCATTTTTCACATACACTTAACATTTTTCATTTTTCTCCCTACAAAATTTTTTGCATTGTCCTGATGATGGTTTATCATAAACCGAAATACTTAAGTATAGACATATAAAAATTTTCCTTTGATCGTAAATCCTGTGTCTGTTATATTTTTTGAAAACATTTTCTTCATATATATATATATCATTTCAATAATATATTAATTTTCAAATTAATCCATCAATATATGTATATAAATTTAATTTCAGTCAATCAATTCATCATCCCATCAAACATTCAAACTAGTATCCTCATCTTGTTGTTTTGTTCAGTTATTGCTCCTCTCTGGCTTTCCTTAGACATTTGTCACAGGAAAAAAATTCCTTTCTCACTGATCCAGAATTTAAGTATTTTGTTTTTTGTTTGTTTTTTGAGGAAGGCTAGAGAACCCACCAATCAAAAAAAAAAAAGTATTAAAGCAACAAAGGTGACATTACCAGTTCAAATGATTCATTAAATAATACTCTTTGCCTCAGAACTTGTTAACATGTCTGCATTTATGGCATTTTTATTATTTTTATATTTTTATTGTAATGTATTAGCGGTCTTTTGTTTATTATTTCTTGCTTTCTTAGATTAATAAATATATTGAGTGTTTCAGTATTGAATAATTTCATTTACTCTTGTGATAATAATTAGAAATAATAATAATAATAATAATAATAGAAGTAGTGTTAGTTGTTTATTATTATTATTTCTAAAAATATTTTGAATTTGTTATCCTGACTCTATTTTCATTTTATTTGTTTGTATTAATATTATTATTATTATCATTATTATTAATAATAATAATGTTGTTATTATTTTCCTCCTCTTCTTCTCCTCCATAAAATTATTTGCTGGGTTGTTTTGTTGTTGTGTTTACATTTTAACTGATATTATATTCCAATTTTTTTTTTTTTAAATTTTGTTGATACTAACCAATTTTTTTTTTATAAATTCTGTGTTATCTTGTTCCTTTTCTCTTCTAAAATTTTTTTTTTGTAATGACATTTTATTTTATTTATTATTTTTTTTTGTCATGGTGGTGGCATCTTCCTCCCCACCCCCTTGCAATTCTTTTTTTTTTTTTTGCATTGTTTTGATGCTTTTTTAAATTTTTTTATCAGGATGTAAGTATGATTACTTTATGACAAAATTGATTAGACCCCCCCCTTTTTTGCTTTATATATAATATATATATATATATATATGGGAGAAATATGAGGAGGTTAATCCGACAATATGTGGAGAAAGTAGACAAACACGGGATGTTATGGAAACTGGATGTTTATTGTCGACGATGCAACGTTTCGGCCATTTAGACCATCATCAGGACCAAAAGCCCAGTTCTAGCTTCAATGAAAGACATTTTCAGAATGGTGAAAAACAGTAGGTTGTCAGTGGAGCAGGGGTGGCTGGGGGTGGGATGGGTAGTGGATTTTCTTCCTTCTAAAGGGAGTGTTATATGGAGATGCAGGTGTTTGGTCAGAGTGTTTGGATGATGAGCGATGGGTAAAAAATATAACACTCCCCATTTAGAAGGAAGAAAATCCACTACCCATCCCCCCCCCCCCCCACCTGCCCTATTGACAACCTACTGTTTTTCACCATTCTGAAAATGTCTTTCATTTGAAGTTTTGGTCCTGATGATGGTCTAAATGGCCGAAATGTTGCATCGTCGACAATAAACATCCAGTTTCCATAACATCCCGTGTTTGTCTACTTTCTCCATATATATATATATAGATAAAAGGATATGAAAACAACACAATATGCTGTTAAAGTGAAAACATTTTATATCATATTCATAACTGATATTGAACAATATTTCGATTTTATAAAAATCATCTTCAGAGCTTGTATATTTTTTATTGTATATTTTATTTTGATAAAATCGAAAATAGTGTTCAATATCAGCTATGAATATGTTATAAAATGTTTTCACTTTAACAGCATTGTGTGTTTTCATATCCTTTTATCTATACTCATACAGTCGGATTCATTTCCTTTCTTTTAATATATATATATATATATATATAAAGCGAGTGCCTTAAATTTTACTTTATTTTAAAGAATTTAATCTCTTTTCAGTCCATACCTACAAGATCCCCCACCTAATCTGAATCATATTATATATCATCACAAAAAAATGTCTTTGTTAATATTCCGAATTGAACACTTAGGATAAGTAAATATTTTATACCATATATACTTGCGTATCATCCACCCTTCTGGATCTAAATTGAGACCTTTGTAGGTGAACCAGTTGGCCTAGGCCTAGACCTGGCCAACTATTTACACTTGACATGGCAGTCTTTTTTGAAAAGTGGCCACACGAGGAGACTTGGCTCATTGTCAGGCGGGCTGCACTACTAGAAATATTCAAGGTACTTTTATATTGAAAGTACCTCGACCATTTGTAGCGTAATTATTATGGTCTACCGGGAATTTGGGATTGAAAGTAAAACAGTATTTGGCTTTCTGGAGAAAGAGAGGAAAAAGAAATAAGAACAAACAAAGGTTTAATTTGGAAGAGTAAACACTCAACGGAGTGCCAGTAATTGACAGAAGAATGACACCGGAAAAGATTTTTAAGATAAAAATGGAAGTTCCGGGTTTTGACTGGAAATGGATGTGAACCTGGGACAAGAAATGAAAGAACAAGAAAATTGGCCTTTTTCAGCCAGGCTTCGTGGGAGGCAGATGGGGGCTTTCCCAGTTCCTCCATATGGGTTTTGCATAGTAGTACCTAGCATGATTTATATGATAGAGTAATTTGACCATACCATGCTCTCTTTCTCTCTGAAAAACAACCCACGAGCCTAGAAATAAATAAACAGCCCCTTGTGATTATACAACTTGCATGTGTTGTTTCTGAACTAATAACGACTACTGCTACGACTCTAAACTTGGCCCTATGCAACACATTTTCACGACAGAAGACCATTCACATAAGCAGCAAATTGGGAAAGTTGATTTTTTTTTCTCTTTGGTAAGAAAAGATCTTTTCTATAAGAAAAAAAATGAAGTCCTAGGCAGACCATTCAGAAATTGGCTGCAGTTTTCCCATGACTGATTTACACTCACAGGCACAGTGTGTGTCTCTTGTGTATAGTGCGACCGCTTAATACTAGGCTGAAATTTAGGTCTCAGAAAGTTTACATGATATATTAGTATATATGCTAATCCTGTTACTTTAAATAGCCAATCAGCAGATTAAAGATTAAAAAAAGAATTTTTTTTTTTATTATTATTAATCTTAACTAGTATTTTCTTCATCTTTCTCATCTTTTTTTCATCACTTTTTTAATCAAAACTAACTTTAGTTGTTTATATTATAAAAAGGATAATCCCCCCTTGGTCTGGTTTCCATATCAGTGGCTCTTGTAGCCCAGTGGTTTAAGGCAGCTAGTACGTAAGACCTGACTTCCCTGAGGCAAAAAAAAGGAGACTCTGAATCTCACCGAAAGCTTATTCTTTATTGTTGTTTTTTTTTACTTGATCTTCCTCACTAATATATTATAATAGAGATTATGTGTGTATCTGTAATCAAAATTAGATCTCCACTGACGTCACAATTCCCTTAGTTATTGTTTTGCTAGTAGAAATAATGATTAATGGAGTTTCTATTTAAAAAAAAGCAACCAATATATACCAGTGCTCAGTGCACAGACAAGAATTGTAATACCAATTGATAAAAAGGAAATTAACATTACTCTGTTGGGGTCATATTAGGGCTGTTTAAAAAATTATTAGTATGAGATGAGAATACTTGATGCCTGATAAGGAAGAGGGGTCTATGGACTGCAACATTGAATTAAGCAAGTTGGAACTCCAGTTGTGAAATTATGTTTACTTTCAGACTAATACCCTTGGGAAAGGTATGAACCCTCTTATCCCTCTTGCTATATGTTAAATAGTACCATTACTGTTCTTCTACAAGGATGGCTTTTGTCAAAGAAACCAAACCTTGATGCCATATAACTGTAAATTATTTGTATTAAGAATAGTTTTGAATCTATAATTGTTTACTAAGGATAAATTATTAATAATTACTTGAATCCAAATAACTGTGTGCAAATAAATGACTATTATTTAATAGAAATAATTGAAAACTTGAAATTAATTATTGTATTAGATGAATACTTGAAACCAATATAGATATGTATAAATTATTTGTATTAGATAGGAATACTTGAAACCATATAAATATGTATAAATTATTTGTATTAGATAGGAATACTTGAAACCAATATGTAAATTATTGTATTAATAGGAATACTTGAAAATAAATATGTATAAATTATTTGTATTAGATAGGAAACTTGAAACCATATAGATATGTATAATTATTTGTATTAGATAGGAATACTTGAAACCATATAAATATGTGCAAATTATTTGTATTAGATAGGAATACTTGAAACCATATAATTATGTGCAAATTATGTATTAAATAAGAATACTTGAAACCATATAACCGTGTGCAAAATATTTGTATTAGATAAGAATACTTGAAACCATAAAAATATGTGCAAATTATTTGTATTAGATAGGAATACTTGAAACCATATAAACATGTCCAAATTATTTGTATTAAATAGGAAATGAAAATTAAACCATATATATGTTATTTGTATTAGATAGGAATACTTGAAACCATAAAATATGTGCAAATTATTTGTATTAGATAGGAATACTTGAAACCATATAATATGTGCAAATATTTGTATTAAATAAGAATACTTGAAACCAATATAAATATGTAAATATTGTATTAGATAAAATACTTGAAACCATATAAATATTGCAAATTATTTGTATTAGATAGGAATACTTGAAACCATATAAATATGTGCAAATATTTGTATTAATAGGAATACTTGAAACCATAATAATGTGTGCAAAATTTGTATTAGATAAGAATACTTGAAACCATATAAATATGTGCAAATTATTTGTATTAGATAGGAATACTTGAAACCATATAAATATGTCCAAATTATTTGTATTAATAGGAATACTTAAAACCATTAAATGTCCAATTTATTTGTATTTATAGGAATACTTGAAACCATATAAATATGTGCAAATTTTGTATTAGATAGAATACTTGAAACCATATAAAAATGTGCAAATTATTTGTATTAGATAGGAATACTTGAAACCATATAAATATGTGCAAATTATTTGTATTAAATAGGAATACTTAAAACCATATATGTGCCTATTGAACCATAGGAATACTTGAAACCATATAAATGTGCAAATTATTTGTATTAGATAGGAATACTTGAAACCATATAAATATGTGCAAATTATTTGTATTAGATAGGAATACTTGAAACCATATAAATATGCAAATTATTTGTATTAATAAACAATACTTGAAACCATATAATATGTGCAAATTAATTTGCATTAGATAGGAATACTTGAAACCATATATAAATATGTGCAAATTATTTGTATTAGATAACATACTTGAAACCATTATAATATATGTGCAAAATTATTTGCATTAGGAATACTTGAAACCATATAAATATGTGCCAAATTATTGTATTAAATAGATACTTGAAACCATATAAATATGTGCAAATTATATTAAATAGGAATACTTGAAACCAATAAATATGTGCAAATTATTTGTATTAAATAGAATACTTGAAACCATATAAATATGTGTAAAATTATTTGTATTAGATAAGAATACTTGATATCATAAATGTGTGCTAAATACTCTTAAGAAACAACTACACAAAAATATAAAACTAAATATGCAATGAATGTGAGTCAGAGTGACATGCCGTTAAAATCAATAAATCCTATTGTTGTTCTGGGGAAATAGTTATGTCATCATTAGTACAAATAGATTACCTTGACATTATATATATATATATATATATATATATATATATATATATATAATGATAATAAATGAATATATATTAGTTTTTGTATATATATTTGATTATGTTGATGCTTATCTGCAACCATTTGGTTTCATGCCTGTCTTTACAGAGCCATCATCCTGCATGATGATTGCTCTGTAAAGATGGGCATGAAACCAAATGGTTGCAGATAAGCATCTACATAATCAAATATATTTATACAAAAACTAATATATATTTATTATTATAATTGCTCTATAACTCTCCTAATAATACTGCAGAGATTGGCTAAAAACTTAATCATTGTAAGGTAATCTGAACATTAGCTACATAAATGAGAGTAACCTCCCTTTGTAAGTATCATAAAATGTGTTCTTAATTGTGCTTGTGCATTATTTGAAATGAACCTAATTGTTATTAAGAACACATTTTATGATATTTTCGTGCTAAAACATACAGTTGTATTGATTCGAACAAATTTGTATTTTCAATGTAGATTTACGGTAAAATGAAAATGGCCAACCAAAACATAATGCTTCCTCAAAGTGAAACAAACAAGGGAGATTACTCTCATTTATGTAGCTAATGTTCAGATTACCCATTGTAAAACTCAAAAATACTAGAATTTCTGTAATGTTTAAAAATCTTTCTTTTTTTCTTTTTAATCTATTTTAGTTTCTTAACTAATTCATGCTTGTAAATTAAGTCTCTGGTTTATTTTTGGTTGTTGTTTTTTTATTATTAGTTATTTACTTGGCATTTTTATATATTGATTTATCAATATTGAAAAATAATTGTCACAAAGTGATCGTTTTGGTTAAGTTTGCCTTTCGTGTGCAGAAAGTAGTTTTAAAAAAACCCTTAAAAAGATTCTATTTTTAGAGATGAAGGAAAGAATTCCTTCTGGGGTTTTTAACCCTTTATTTACCAGAATGCCTCAAACTGCCCGATGAACAAAATGCCAGACCGCCCGATAAATAAGTCTTAAAACATCCTTGTAAATTATTATCCTACCTTATTAAAAACAAAAATACTTCAAGGGAGGCAACTTTTAATTAATTACATTACTTTACTTCATTTTGTAGAAAATACAATTCTAAACAGTGGTAGATAAAGGGTTAAAGAAAAAAATCTTTCAATTTTTTTTAAAAATCCAATTAAAAAAACATCTAGTATTATTTGTATTATTCGGACTATTGTCCTCATCTTCATTGTTATCTGTACAATGTTTCGGTCGATTTGCCCTCCCGCCTTCTTCAGGTATTTCTTGTTGGACTCAGGAACCTTCTTTTCGTAATTGGGAGCCATCACATAACTTTGAACCTAACCCTTTATTCAATTCACAGGGGTATTCTGTTCTCACTCTGCTAATCATAGCTGGGATAGAGGCATTGAACTGTGTTAATAATCAATCTATGTTACTGCTGCCCGTGAGCAGGATTGAACCTGCAGTCTAGAGATAACTGTCACTTAGAACTGTCTTAACCTAACTCCTTTATCCACTAGGCCATGTGTCCAATGTGAAAAGAAAGTTCCTGAGTCCTAGAAGAAATACCTGAAGAAGGCCGGAGGGACACATCGGCTGAAACGTTGTACAGATAACAATGAAGATGAGGACAATAGTCCGAATAATACAAATAATACTAATCATCAAGCCTCATCTCAAACATTCAGAGAAATAGTAAAAATTAGTCACAATTGACAGGTCTTTATACTCATTTAGAAAAAGAAAAAATCAAATATAATGGTACCTTGACTTATGAGTTTAATTCCTTCCACTTCTAACTCAATTTCCTTGTATATCAAATCAATTTTTCCCATTGAAATAAACTGAAATGCCATTAATTCGTTTTCTTCCCCATTCCAATTTTTTTGGTTACATTTTTAAATAAGAAAAATAACATTGTATTGTATAAAAACACATTAAGATAGAATGTAATGAATTGTGTTCTGTAATATGTTTTAATGTTTATTTTTTTTATAAATAATATTTTTCTTTGGACATAATAAATTTGGAAGCTTAAATTTTTTAGTGAACATAAGCATATCTGAAGCTGGCTATACTTGCAAATCGGAAAATTAGGGTGACCCAGAAAAAACAGAACCCACAAATTTGTAATAAAACTGTTAATTTTAACTAGGGGGTTGAGGGTTAGGGTTGGGGTTTAGAGTTAGTTTAATGGGAAAATAGATAAATAATTTGGATTCTGTTTTTTCTGGGCCACCCTGTATACAAGGTGACCCAGAAAAAATAGAACCCACAAATTTTGTAATAAAACTATTAATTTTAACTAGGGGGTTAGGGTTTGGGGATAGTTTAATGGGAAAATAAATAGATAACTTGGGTTCTGTTTTTTCTGGGTCACCCTGTATACAGGGTGAGCTAGAAAAAATAAAACCCACAAATTTTGTAATAAAACTGTTAATTTTAACTAGGGGGGTTGAGGGTTAGGGTTGGAGTTTAGGGTTAGTTTAATGGAAAAAATAGAACCCACAAATTTTGTAATAAAACTGTTAATTTTAACTAGGGAGGTTTAGGGTTGGGGTTTAGGGATAGTTTAATGGGAAAATAAATAATTTGGATTCTGTTTTTTCTGGGTCACCCTGTATACAGGGTGACTCAGAAAAAATAGAACCCACAAATTTTGTAATAAAACTGTTAATTTTAACTAGGCGGGTTTAAGATTAGCATTTAGGGTTAGGGTTGGGGTTTAGGTATAGTTTAATGGGAAAATAGATAATTTGGGTTCTGTTTTTTCTGGGTCACCCTGTAATATGTTTTAATTTTCCGACCGATTTGCAAGTTTAGCCCTGAGGCTTGCTTATACCTCAAATTTTAGCTCTCAACACAAAGTAAAAAAATCGACTGAGTGACGGCTCGTAACTTGGAAAAGTTGAGGCATTCTTAAATCACGGTACCACTGTATGACATTTAGGTCAACTAGTAGAATATTTGGTGAGACAGAACAATTTTCCTGCATCTACCTGGAAAGTGTGAATGTTATCAAAATTTGAAATTTTTTTTTTTGGTTTCTTGATATCCGCTTTTTTGCACCCAAGGTAAACTTAACCTCCTCCTCCTCCACCCCCGTGTCCAATCTCCCGCAAATGAATGTACCACCAAGCAAGCAACCATACCCATACCCATACCTCTTGTATCTTACATGGCTACCGTGGTTTTTTCCTATTTAGCCTTGTCTGTATCACCCACCTCCTTCCAGTCTGGATTTGACTTTTCCGAGGGCTCCATGTCAAGATTTCCCGAGAATGACTTTTTTGGCAGTGCTGGGACCCTAGGGTCTGGCAAGTATCTACTATCATATTGGCATGCATTCTGGAATGTAAGGGCTGTCTGGCAGAAAGAGAGAGAGAAAGAAAGAGAGAGTGTCTCAGTGTGTGATTGTCAATATTCCTGTTTGGTCATGTGACTTGGTTAACCAATTAGAAACCAGTAGACATTTTTTTTTTATTTTCATTTTTCATTTTTTTTTTATCTTCTGCTTTCAATGAAATCTTTTGCATGTCTGTCTCTTTACATAAATGCAGAATGTTCCTTTCATATTTGAAGTTACATACTCACATATACTCATCACTCCTACACGTATACTCCTTATTTTATCTATTTTATTTTCTTGTGTATTTCTCTTTTGTCACCTTTTTATTGTGTGTACGCACCTACATTCATATATACTCCTGTTGAATGTTAACATGTTTTTATTTACGAGCCGGGGGGGGGGAACAACTAAAGCCGTCTAACTCCTACCTTGTAAACTATCCTGTGTAATTCATATTTAAGAAACTATTGAATTATATTTACAGTTAGCTTAAAATCGTTTGGGGGAAATAAAGAATAAAACTGAGATGCATGGATATGATTTTACTGCGTCCTTTTAGATTTGTGTGCATCAGGGACTAACGACACGTGCCTATATATATATATATATATATATAAATAAAGTAAAGTCGACGGGGCGGCCTAAAGTCAGTATCAGTCAGACAGCGAGGAAGTCTATACCCTTTTCAATAGCACTAGACCTAGGAGATTGTTTTTGCGTCTGAGGTGGAGTGTCACACTTACCATTAGCTCCTCACTTTACCGCACAGATCCCTGTGCTACTCATACGCTGAGTGGGCAACGTCCGGTATCGAACCAGGGACCTTGTTTTTCCTAGTCGGACGCTGTACTGACTGAGCTAAGCCAGCCTATGTATATGTATGTATGTATATATAATATATATATATATATATATATATATATATATATAATTTTTTTTTTTTTTTTCTTGTATATTTCTCTTTGCCACCTTTTTATTGTGTGTACACAAACACATACATTCATATATACTCCTGTTGAATGTCAACTCTTTGTTTACTTTAAGTGTATCACTCCAACACCATTACTCCCAGGTCCACTCTGACCCAAAGAGGTAATACTTATTAGGATCCCATCTATGGGTCAAATAGATCTGTTTAGAAATTATTGTATTCGATTGGACCATTTAAAAAAAAAAAAAATAAAAAAAAAAATACACAAGAAATGTAAATATATATGTACAATCAATACTTTTTCCTAAACTCTAGGCATAAAATAACCCTATACAGATTGAGATGCCATTAAAATTAACCAATTAAAAAATAGAACCCTGAAACTGACATGTTTTAATCATAACAGAACACTTACCATGCTATATATCCAGTCTTGCTGACCATGTGACAAAACTAATAAAAAGAGTAAAAGATTACAGTTACAGGGAGAGATTAGAGGAATTAAGATTAACTATTTTACTAGAAGGAAGACTCTAGAAGTGATCTAATTGAAACTTTCAGAATAATTAATGGAATTTCTAATTATGGTACACATTTTTTTTTAAATATTTAAAAAACAAAATCTGTTAACCAATTGGATTTTTGTTACTAATAAAGTAATATATCTTTCAAACAAATTGACTAATCAGATAAAAAAACAGTAATAGTGTGGAAAAAAAACCCCTAAAAAATTAAGATTTTGAATTGGATGATTTCAGAAATAATGGTAAGAAATTAAGAAGGCATTTTTGGGAACTATCAAATGAATTACCATATTTGACGACATATAAGACGCACCCCCATTTCAGCAGGTCAGATTCAGGAAAAAAAAAAAAAGTTTTTAGTGTATTTAAGGATATATTGTTGAAAACAGTCTAGCTGTGCATTACACAAGCAGAAACATAGCTGTATAAAAGCAATTTGGCAGTACAGGCAAGCAATAAGCATACACAAGACATCTCAATAGCAGGAAATAATAATAATAATAAAATTACCATATTTGACGGCATATAAGACGCACCCCCATTTCAGCAGGTCAGATTCAGGAAAAAAAAGGTTTTAGTATATTTAAGTATATATTGTTGAAAACAGTCTTGCTGTGTATTACACAAGCAGAAACATAGCTGTATAAAAGCAATTTGGCAGTACAGGCAAGCAATAAGCATACACAAGACATCTCAATAGCAGGAAATAATAATAATAATAATAATAATAATAATAATAATAAAAAAAGGTCTACGGGAGGTCTCAAACTTCACCTACAATGTATAAGACGCAGGGCAATATTTTGAGCCAAAATTTTGGAAAAAAGTGCGTCCTATATGCCGTCAAATACGGTGTGTTACAGAATTTGATCTGTATATAGATATTGTAACATAGTGTTCTGTGCTAAAGTTGTTTTTTTAAAGGTTGATATAAGAAGAGAGTAAAAGAGAAAAAAAAATGGAGATGCCCAAGGAGACATAACAAATAAATAATAATGATTCCATATTGATCGTCCCACGATTTTAATTGTATGTCTAAAGCTAAATTTATTAAAAATCTTTCTCGGATCAATTTATGAATTTAATGAAAGTGATTGATATAAAAAAGGTCGTCGGGGCGGCCTAAAGTCGGCATCAGCCAGTCAGCGAGGGAGTCTATCCCCCTTTTCAATAGCGCTAGACCAAGGAGAATGTTTTAGCATCTGTGGTGGAGCGCCACACCTACTATCAGCTCCTTACTTTACCGCACAGATCCCTGTGCTACTCATACGCTGAGTTGGCGAGGACCGGTATCGAACTAGGAACTTTGTGGATTCTAGCCGAACGCTCTACCGACTGAGCTAACCCGGCCCCTTACTGATTGATATAAATTCACAAAATATTCTTTACTAGCAGGACCTGTGGATATACCACAGTAAAGAGAAATGGAGTAGAGTTTATTAAGTTTAAATTGAAAATCAACCATACTAACATATCATTTTTTTTTTTCACAACTTTTTTAAAGGGACACCAATAGTAGTAGGATTACGGTAATTGCTACTTGCATGGATCCCAAAATGGGTTAAAAGGGGCTCTTTAGCCTTGGTTGGCAACCCATCAAAGTCTAGGAAAAGTCCAACACAAAACGTCTGCTGCCTTTCAAGGAAAGGCTATAGGGGAGTAAACCTCAAAAACAAATCAGGAGCCGGAGTCCCTAAGGTGGTGTGATGCTGAAATTCAGTGCTACCCATCAACTCCTGTGACACTACCGTTGCCAAACCGCATTGATACCTTACCTTTCCTTTGGATCCCAGCGGCAGTGTGGAGAGCGGGGATTTGCTGCATGGGCAACAGACTATCCTCCATATGAATCTGCCCAGGCTATGTAGTTCAAAGAGAGGGGAAAAACTTTGACACTACTCAATCGTCTCTCGTAGACGGAAGGCTGCCAACCATAATAATCTTGATTTAACTCTCTCTCTCTCTCTTTCTCTCTCTCTCTCTCTCTCATTTTCTTTCTTTCCTTTTATTTTTCTCTCACTTCTCTTCCTGTTTCTTCCTCCCACATTTTCTTTTTTCTCTCCTTCTTCTAGCTTTTCTCTCTTTTCTCTTCTCTTGTTGCTTCTTCCTCCTACCTTTTTTTTTTCTTCCTCCTACCTTTTCTCTTTTCTTCCTCCTACCTTTTACTCTTTTCTTCCTCCTACCTTTTACTCTTTTTCCTCCTACCTTTTCTCTTTTCTTCCTCCTACCTTTACTCTTTTCCTACCTTTTACTCTTCTTCCTCCTACCTTTTCTCTTTTTTCCTACTTTTCTTCCTCCTACCTTTCTCTTGTCTTTCTATTTTTTGTTCTCTTCTTGTTTCTTCCTCTACTTTTACTCTTGTCTTCTTTTCTCTTTTGATCTTTTGATCTTTCTCTCTTGTCTCATTGCTTCTTCCTCCTACCTTTTTTTTCTTCTTTCTCTTTTCTTCTTCCTCTTCCTCTTCTCTCTTTTTTTCTATCTTTTTTTGTTCTCTTCCTGTTTCTTCCTCCTACCTTTTCATTTTTCTTCTCTCCTTCTTCCAACCCTTTCTCTTCTCTCTTTACTCCTACTCCATTGCTTCTTCCTCCTCTTTCCTTTTTCTCTCCTTCCTCCTCTTTCCTTCCTCCTCTTACCCTTTCTCTCCTTCCTCCTCTTTCCTTCCTCCTCTTATTCAATTATTATTTTGTCTTTTTACCTCATATTGTTTTCTTCCTCTATCTTTAGCCTCTCAATCACATCAACACATTTTCTTTCTCTTCCATTTAAAATCATTCCTCTCAAAATTATCTTAATTCATTCTACATTGCAAATTTTCCTCTTCACTCTAACATAACTTTCATATTTTTACTTCTTAATTCTCCGTTGTTTAACAAAACAAATTCAAAGAATTCTTATTCCTCAACTCAATCTGCTGCTTCCAAATTATTTTTGCTAAAAATGACTTCCAAGAAACTTTCTAATTTCTTCTGATCTATCTTCACAGTTTTCTTGCTAACCTCTTTGCATTCAGAGAGCCAGCTTTACTCTCTTGCAAGAGTGGTACTACCTCTTAAGGTTCCCATCTATGGGTTAAATAGATTTTTTTTAAACTGAGCTTAGAAAAAAAAATTGAATACCCAACAAGAATGAATAAAACAGAAATGTTTTCATCATAAAATAATCCAGCAAGGGTTGACATGCCGTAAAATCCAATCAACTATAGATTTTAAAAAAAACTGAGCTTAAAAAAAAAATTTTTTAAATTGAATATCCAACAAGAATGAATAAAACAAAAATGTCTTCGGCATAAAATAACCCAGCAAGGGTTGACATGCCATAAAATCCAATCAACCATAGATTTAAAAAAAAAAAACTGAGCTTAAAAAAAAAAAAAAATTGAATATCCAACAAGAATGAAATAAAACAGAAATGTCTTCACCATAAAATAACCCGACAAGTGTTGACATGCCGTAAAATCCAACCATCCAACTTTTGCTCTCTTGTAATGATTCTTGACACTTTCTTGGGAGATATTGCCTAATTTTTTGTAATAAAAAGTTCCAATTCCTTTATTTAACTCTTTGCCTACTTTAAACCGCTCACAGTGGCTCTCCCACCAGGAGCTGTTTCCACGCATACCCATTACATTTTTTAAAGTAAAATAGAAATTTAAAAAAATTAAAAAAAATCTATTACCAGTAATTTCCAAAGGAATAGGAGGAGGATATACGATTAAGTGGTTTCACATGTGCTGCATACACACACACACACACAGCCACACACACACAGCCACACACACACACACACACACATTGATCAACAAATACTTTGACACCATCAACTCATTGGCCTTCAGACTCCTCATCCCTCAGATCACAAAGTTCACTGAAAAATCAAAACCAAGTATGGCACCCATCAAAACTTCCCTCCAAGACATTAAAGATGTTTTTGTTTTAAACTCTCATCCCTTTATTCCATTAAAAAAAAAAAAAAAAAAAAGGCTATAAATTGTCTCTCGACTAAACCTTTTATTATCAACTAAAAGCGGCCACTCGGCATCGCCAGGGTAGAGGGGGGTTTTTTTTTAAAAAGTTAGTCCCGTGGATCCATTATTACTGAATCGTGAGTTGAATCCCTGTGGGATGCCCTATTTAAATCTCTATGTAAAAAAAAATAGACCTTGCATTGATCCAGCTATTCTGAAAAGAAATGTTAATGTCTACTATCTAAAATATTAAATGAAAAAAAAATTCCATGCTGTTATCATTTAAATTTAATTTTTAAAATTATCTTCACGATTATAAATCAAATCTCTATTATTTTTGCTCAAAAACCAAGCCCTGGTGATATTTAATGTGTATATATATATACTTTGTCGTAAATTTTTTTTATTTTCGAAATTTCCTATGGACATACATATACACACAACTACCCTTTATATATGTATAGATTTCCTCCGGACATACATACACACAACTGCCCATTATATATGTATTAGAAAATAGATACAGTGTATAGTAAAATATAAGGTTTTTCAAAGGGTTAAGGTCAAAGGTCACTCCTAAGTGCCTGTTTGTAGATAATTAGTATTGTAGTTGATTTTAATTCATATTTTTCCTGATTCTTATTCACATATGACTGACCTAAAAGTTTGATTGCTTTAATTACTTTCATTATTTTATGGAAGAAAGAATAGCAGAAATGAAGAAAAGTTTTTTTTTTGGCAATTATTAAATAATTAGATAATTAAAAAAAAAGCTAATCAAATTTTAATTCTGTATGAAATTTTGGGATGTTAAACTATTTAAAAGCAAAAAAGGACAACCTTCTCTGCTTCACGTTTTCTTTTTCTCATTACCCTAATTCTATTTTCTCTTTTCTTCTCCTCCTCATTCCTACCTCTTTATCTTCTACCTTCTCTTCTTCTCCCTCCTACCTCCTTTATTATTTTTTTCTTCTTCTTCCTCCTACTCCTTTTTCCTCCTCTTACTCTTCACTTCTTTCTCTTTACTTCTTTCTCTTAACTCCTCTTACTCCTCACTTTTTCTCCTCTTCTTACTCCTTTTTCTCCTCTTCTCACTCCTTTTTCTCCTCTCCTACTCCTCACTCATTTCTCCTCTTCCTACTCCTCACTCCTCCTCTTCTTACTCCTCACTCATTTCTCTCTTCTTACTCCTCACTCCTTTCTCCTCTTCCTACTCCTCACTCCTTTCTCCTCTCCTCACTCCTTTCTCCTCTCCCTACTCCTTTCTCTTCTTCCTACTCCTCTCTCCTCTTCCTACTCCTCGCTCCTTTCTTTTCACTCCTTTCTCCTCACTCTTTTTCTTACTCTTCTTTTCTTCTTTCCACTCCTTGTCATTGTGCTCATCCTCCTCTTTACAATTACCCAATCTATTTACAAACTAGGTGTGTGGGGTGGGTAGAGTGGCCTATAGATATGTCCATGTTGGTAGCAAGAGGGTTAGCTTTAAATGAAGTTCTTTTGGTTATCAAAACAAAATCTGCATTTAATTGTTAACATTCTGCATGCTTTATTCCACCCCCTCCACCTTTCCCCCCCCACCATATTTTTTTCTTCACCTCCCCCCCTCTTGCAGTCCTGCTACATTTGTCTGCATACAGGAATCTGAAGTCGCACTTGCAAAAACTGCTTTTTCAGCTATAATTTCCTCTAACCATCTGCTAATATATTTGTAATACTTTAATAGACTTTTATTTTCCAGTTTAAAATCAATTTCTCTCTTCATTGTAACAATTCCAATGTTTCTAGGATGTTTTTTTCCAATACTGTCATAAATGGTTCCAGTCACTACAAGACTCATTCTTATTATTACTAAGATTTACTGAATGATTCAAACGAGTATCCTCATTGTTATTGTGATGAATACAATTCAGCTGGATTAGACTCACTAGACCCCCTCTCCCCCCCATTGGATGGTGATGTAGAATATACCAAGTGCATCTCTGTAGAGGGCTAAGACCACCCCCATGGGACCATCTGTTGGCCGTTTGTAGCGACCTGTGATGCTTAAGGACAGAATCATGATTACTGAGCAGTCCCTGATATGCAACATTCTACTATGGCCTTTACTTAGACTAGATGAAGAGACTCCCTCCGATCAATCATGTCAAGACCTAGCACCTATATGATTGTCCCAATCATATAGGTGCTAGGTCTTGACATGATTGTCCCAAGTAGGAAGTGCGTGGTGTAATGGTTAAAATCATGGGAAATGGACTCGTCGCCCCGAGTTCAAATTCTTGACGTGGTAATTGCATTTCACTTAGCGCTAATACCCTTGGGAAAGGTATGAATCCTACTCTCCCTCCAGTTATGGATAAATAGTAGCGCAAACTGGGCTCTTTAACCTTGGTTAGGCAACCAGTCTTGGAGAAGGAAAACTCTGAATCCAAACCTGTTGAACTCCACTTAAGAAATTGACCTTGTGTCGCATCCTGTCAGGATTGAACATGCAACCTCCAAAAATTTAGACAGATAAAAGATGCCAGATCTAGATGAATTGAATAAAATTTCATAGTATAACTTCACACAGCCTTACAAATGAAATTGATAAATCAAAACAACAATGGTGAGGATACTCGTCTAAATGATTCTCTGAATAACAACCCTATTAAAATTTAATATACCATTATTATTATTATTATGATGTTTAGAAATATGTCTGTATATTCTTCTTTGTAACTTGTTTCGGACCATATTACCTTAAGGCACCCCTTTTTGATCTCGATTAAGAAAGGACATGTTTTTCATTTACACCGTCAATATCCGGTTGTTTGTTTGGGGTTAGGGTTGGGGGTTAGTTTTATAATTTTAAAAAAAATCTAAAAATCATCTGTTAAAACAACCGGATATTGACGGTGTAAATGAAAAACATGTCCTTTCTTAATCCAGATCAAAAATGGGTGCCTAAAGGTCATATGGTCCCTTGTTTCTATCACTATAAAGGAAGTTTTTTCTTTGTGTATATGTGTATTTGCATGTGTCTATATTTCTTTTATATGTTTTCTACATGTTTTTTGTTTGTTTTGTTTTTTAATTTGTCTTCAATCTGTTCTGTTGAAAATCAGATACATATTTGAATGAACCCCTCTCCCATGTATACTCAGCCATGCAAAGTAATTTCTTCCAATTTCTGTAGTCTCTTAGAATAAGAAAATTAATTTCTGTTATTTTTCAGACTCTTCCATTTTTACCAATTCCAAATCCTTTAAGTGTCCTGGGTATGACGTTAAACTGCATCTAATGGTGAAGTTCCAATTCTGGAGCTCTGGGAGTGTGGAGTACCCCTTGAATACCATTACTCCCAGGTCCACTCTGACCCAGAGTGGTTGTACCTGTTAGGGTCCCATCTATGGGTTAAATAGAAAAATGTATTTTTTTTTTAGATTGAGTATCCATTAAGAATGACTTTATTTCAAAACTTTATCAGCATTAAATGACCCACTGAGGTTGAAATGCCGTAAAACAAACCAAACCACTACTATTCTTCTACAAGGATAACTTTGGCATTAAATAATCCACAAAGGTTGATTTGCTATTAAACAAAGAAATCAAATGAAACCACATGAAAATAAAATAATTTCTTATATTTTGTAGAATAGATTTAAAATAATGAACATTTTTTTTTATACATTTTATTTTTTCTATTTATTTTTTGTTTAAAAAAAAAATTGAATACCCAACTAGATTGAATAAAATGTCTTTGGCATAAAATAACCCAAAATTGGTTGATATGCCTTAAAATCCAATCAACCAACTAACCCCTTTTACAGAATATTCACAATTTTCTGTCAGTATTTGTGTGTGTCTCTCTTTAGTCATTTTTTTTTTGTAAATATTTTTTGTACACTTCTTGCTTTATTTTAATCTAAGATTAAAAAAAAAACAACTTTTACCGTTGATATACTACCCTGTTGGTTGGGGCTGTAGAATACGCCAACATTTTCTTGTCTTTGTGATCATTGGACCAAGTCTGGACTGATGATTGCATAAGTAAGAAACTGACAGTCACTAAGCAATATTGATTCTGTCTATACTATCCTAAATTATGTATTTAAATATCCTCCTGTTTTTGATATTTTTTTTTTATTCACAATGTTTTGGCTAGTCTATTCTCTTACCTTCTTCAGTTTACATTGAGATCCAGTACATTTACTGTTGCAGACAAATTCTATTCTGTTTATATTTTATCCACTTCTGTTCACTCTCTTTTGATTCTTTTAAAATTCATTATTTTACTTCAAAACTTATTCACTTTCAAATATATATTTATATATATATATATATATGTGAAGAAAGGAAGTGAATCCGACGGTATGTAGTATATTAAGAAAGAATGAAAAAACACAGGTTTAAATGAGTTAAGTGTTGAGTTTATTGGCCGACGCTGCAGTGTTTTGATCTATTAATTAGATCATCTTCAGGGCATTTGTTGGTATATTTCTGTGATAAAAATTTATTATTACCTTCCATATACCAACAAATGCCCTGAAGATCTAATTAATAGATCGAAACACTGCAGCGTCGGCCAATAAACTCGCCACTTAACTCATTTAAACCTGTGTTTTTTCAATCTTTCTTAATATACTACATATATATATATAGTCTCTATAAAGTCTTGCAACAGATTTAAAATGTAACAACAAAGATGGCAGTCTTGTTGAAATGCAATAATAAAAATGTAAACAAAAAAAAACTACATGAGTTGAACTTTCATTTGGTTTTTACTAAATGATTCTATAATTTGTACAATGTAAGTTATTAGGTTTTCAATTTTAAAACTGTTGCAAGATTTTATATATATATATATATATATATAAGGCATATTTCATTGAACAACACAGCCATTTTTTGTCTGCAAATCTTGTTCTGTCTCCTTTCAAGTTGCCGGATTGATCTAATTATATCTGGCGAAAATTAGCTGATATATTTGCCATAACAATTTATATAATAATAATAGTTGAAACAATAATAATAACACCAATAATAATAACAACAACAATGATTAGAATAAAATAAACTAAACACAACCCTTATATAAATAGAATAGCATAATGGAACAACCTATTGTTGTGTGGTTTATGAACTACCCCTGAAGATGGCCCACGGTAGGGCAGAAAGTACTCGGGAAAATAAGTTATGGCAAATATATCAGCCAATTTTCGCCAGATAAAATTAGATCAATCCGGCAATTTTAAAAGGACACAGACAAAATTTGCAGACAAAAAATGGTTGCGTTATTCAACAAAATATGCCTTAGAGAAGAAATACTGCCTAACTATACATATATATATATCTATATATATTCCTTAAAAAAACTTGGTTTGTAATTTTTTTTTTTTTTTTTTTTTTTTTTTTTCAAA
This sequence comes from Doryteuthis pealeii, assembly GCA_023376005.1. Classification (NCBI taxonomy): domain Eukaryota; kingdom Metazoa; phylum Mollusca; class Cephalopoda; order Myopsida; family Loliginidae; genus Doryteuthis; species Doryteuthis pealeii. The sequence goes on from CM042167.1 coordinate 15,165,281, forward strand.
TAGTAAAGACGCTTTCTTAAGATGAGAACATTTATGTCTACCTGTCTATATTGTCATTTTCCCTGCATTTTTTCAGGTACTCGGAAAGTAAATGCATCTGGCGATCGTGTTGTAAAGGACTATATGCGTAAACGAAACCTGATTCTCTCTCTTATGGTAAGTCAATTCTAATGAACATGTCTCTTCAGTTGTTTCCCATTTATGTTCTGCATCGACTGCACCTCTGCAGAGGGGTAAGACTCTCCCAAATGGGGCCACCTGTTGGCCGTGGGTGGTGACTCGTGATGCCTAAGGACGGAGTCTTGGTGGATGAGCAGTCCATGACCTGCAACACTCCACTTAGATCCTTACTTAGGCTAGACGGGCAGTCGGAGAGGCCCACCCTCCGATCAATCGGCTGGTCACGTCAAGCCCTAGCACCTATATGATTTCCCCAACCCTATTGCTTTTATGGCATGTCCCAACCCCTTTTTATCATATGGGTGCTAGAAGGCAGTGGCTGAGGGTCCACATGCCCTGGGAATGGTGTTAAACTCTATCTGATGGTGAGGTTCCAGTTTTGGAGGTTTGGGAAATATGGAGCACCCCTTCATCACTATTGCTCCCTGGTCCACTCTGACCCGGAGTGGTAGTACCTGTTAGGGTCCCATCTATGGGTTAAATAGAAAAATGTATTTATTAAAATAATTGTGTATCCATTAAGAATTAATTTATTTTCAAACTTAATCAGCATTAAATGACCCACTGAGGTTGATATGCCGTAAAACAAAATAAACCAAACTATGAAGAAGAAAATGAAGAAATAATGAATTAAAATGAAAGAGAAATTGATAAAGACAACATTAATGAAAATAAGGGAAAAGTGAAAGTGAAAGTATAGAAATAATTCCCACATTTATAATGAAATCTCTGCTAATTATTATATAATCTATTGAATGTTTTTTTCTTTTTCCCTGATTTTTTAGGCTAACACTATTGATGCATTTATAATGTGGCACAATCCACTTGAACTTGTCGAACAGAAAATACCTGGAGAAGATCTCATAACACAATGGCGAAATCAAATTGTTACAGAAAAACATTATCGTGAAACTGCCCGACTTGCTTGGGATATTTCCCCGATTCTTGGAGTATATCTACCAAATAGGTAAGTAAAGAATCTTTTTCATTTTCACGATAATAATTCCTTGGACCTTCTTGACATTATTTCTTGGAACGTTTTTGGCCATTTTTATCGCTTTGTTTATTCTTGTAAATTGAGTATCAGAGTCAACAGAGAAATAATAGGAAGAATCAATGAATGTTAAGGATAGGAAAAAAGGTTTACTAAGCATACAAGGTGTATAGAATAATTAGCAATTGTCAGATTGAAATAATAAGTCCAGTGAGATCTTGTTTCTCTCTTCTGAGGTTTCATCAGACATTATTTATAGGAAAAACAGATGATTCCATTCTCATTATTTAGGTACTATATGACAATGAGTATAATCAATTTTTCTCCAATCACTCGGTCAAGTATAGATACAAAGGTGAACAGAGTAATTAGCAATTGCCAAGTTGAATTAACAAATCCAGTGAGATCTCGTTTCTACCTTCCGAGGTTTCATCAGATATTATTTATTGGAAAAAAAGATGATTCCATTCTCATTATTTAGGTACTATATGATAGTTATCTCACCATACAAAAAATATTAATATAAATATACAATGAATCTATATTTTGCATAATCTATGTGGAAGCATAGATTATTGACAACACCCTGTAGAATAGGGCTTTCAAATCAGCACATAGGTGGGTAAGTTTCCGTGGAAAAAACACCAGACATTGGTAAAACCGGAAATCTCACACGTCACATGATTTTGACTTTGTTAAGTCAGTTCCAGCTAGAATGTGACGCAGCACAGACGTGTGTCTGGGCTAATCCGTGCGATGAGTTAGAAAGGGCAAATAAAGTCTTTGATCAAAGCAATAAGTCTTGTTGATTAGTTATTACATGACTTAAATGCATACCCTTAGATAGAAAAGAAAGAGCAACAAGAAAGAACAACCTATGTGATCACACAAATGGCCGAAATAGAAAGAAGGAAACGAAAACATGGCGACTAGAATGAAGAACAAACAAGTAAATAAACGTCTATCTGTCTCTCTGCCTGATGTCTAAACTTTCTATTACAAGAACTCTAGTGTATATACCCAACGAGGGTATATAAGTACATAACATATATATAAATATAGATAAGAGATTTCTTTTTAACTTTTTAAATCCCAGGCAATACTGGGTAGCTCTGCTAGTTTACTAATAAAGGAAGATTTGGAGAGCTATGATTGCCCATGTCGTGGAAATCAAAATTTGTTTACAAAAGTAGCATTTTTTGTTGGGTGGGGCTTATGATAATCTCCATACCGAAGACAGACCCACTTATTCATGAAAATAAATCTACAGGAAATATTTGATGAGAGATAAAAATAAAATTCTGTGAATCCCTGAAAAAAGAAATTGTCTTTGTTCATTTTTGTCTTTTAATTCTATTTATTGTTTTTTCTTCTTTTAGATTCCGAAACTCCGAAGCGCTTGTAAAGGAGGTTACTCGTTTGGTTCGTCTAAATCCAATGGCAGTTAACCAAATACCGGAGGTGATTAACTACCTGGTCACTGTTCACAGTGTGGAGGCAGATGCACCAGAAGTAAGGAGTTGTCTTCTTTTTCTTTTTTTTCTTTTCTTTTTTTCTTTCTTTTTTTTTTCTTTTCTTTTTTCTTTCTTTCTTTTTCTTTCTTTCTTTCTTTTTCTTTCTTTTTTTCTTCTTTTTTTTCTTTCTTTCTTCTTTTTTTTTTCTTTTTTTTTTCTTTTTTCTTTCTTTTTTTCCCTTTTTTTTTTTTTCTTTACAACTATGTAATATGCATTTAATTACCAAACAAAATTAGATACATTAAGGAAACAGAAATAAAAAATAAAAATAAAAGCAAGGCACGGATAGGGGTGAGGCAGAGAGGAGAGTAGCTTCAATAAAAAAGAGAGCCAGAAGCCCCACAGTTTGTGTGCATTCAGTGCACCAAAGACTGTCACTCAAGAATTGACCTGCAGAGTCACTTGTGCAGATGCAGATAAATTAAAAAAAAAAAAAAATTTTTTTTTTTTTGGACACTACGCCATCGTCCTTAGTGGATGGAAAGGATCCAATAATAATAATAATAAAAATAAATGAAGGATTATTACTTATCCACAATACACATTCGTCTAAGAAAAATACGAAATAAGAGTTGCTTGAAACACACAGTATGCACCAGGCCAATCTATGATTATAAGTCTTGACCCCAGCAGCATGGTACCTCTTATTTATATAGAGGTTGGCTATTTTCATTCTCTGGCAATCAGTGTTCCAACTCAAGTGTCGGCAGTGACACTTTATTTATATATGAGACTTTTTTTAATGGAGGTACGTGGTCTAATAGTTAGAGTCGTAGGAAATGGACTTGTCAACCCGAGTTCAGTTCCTGGATGAAGCTGTTGGCATTTCGCATGGTGCTAATACCCTTGGGAAAGGTACGAATCCAATTCTCCCTCTAGCCATGGGTAAATAGCAGGGCAGACTGGGCTCTTTAATTATCGCTAGGTAACCAGTCAAGGAGAAGGAAAACTCTGTATTCAAACCTGTTAAACTCTGCTTAAGAAATTGACCCTGTGTCTCATCCTGCTCGTGTGGAGGGGTTGGTAAATATATATATATATATATATATATATATATATATATATATATGTGGAGAAAAGTAGACAAACACGGGATGTTATGGAAACTTGATGTTTATTGTCGACGGTGCAACGTTTCGGTCTCTTATTAGACCATCTTCAGGACTTGGATATATAGTTCTTACTCCAATGATGGAAATTCTCAAAATGCTGAAAACGGAAGGTCGTCAGTAGGGGGAGGCGTGGTTGGGGGTGGTTAGTGGATTCTTTTTCTCTCTGGAATGGGGAGTGCCGAAATGGCGAATGGTGGTACCACAGGTGTTAGATTGTGGGGATTGGTTAGCTAAATATGTGTGTGTGTGTGTGTGTGTGTGTGTGTCTGTTTAATTGTTTTTTGGTTATGTGTGATTGGGAACTGGATTTAATAAGAGACCGAAACGTTGCACCGTCGACAATAAACATCAAGTTTCCATAACATCCCGTGTTTGTCTACTTTTGTCCACATACTGTCGGATTAACCTCCTCACATTTCTACCATATATATATATATATATATATATGACACTTTTGATTCCTGTATTTTTGTTGTTATTGTTGTCTATGTAAATTAATCAATTTTTTTTTTTTAATCTTTTTCTTTGCAGCTTGTTCATGTATTGACATGGGCCAACGTCTCACCTGTCGTTGCATTATCCTATTTCTCACGTCAATATCCACCTCATCCATTAACAGCTCAATTTGCGGTACGATCTTTAAGATCTTATCCTCCGGTGAGTTTGTTTCTTGTTTTTCATCTTGCTGCAAAAAATTCTTTCTTTTCTTAAAACTCTCAATTTATTTCATCTAGATTTGATCCCCGACAATTTCAAGATACCATTTGAAACTGATTTGAAACCTAAAATTAATAGATTCCTTCATACAAAATGGCAACAACACTGGAATAACAACATCCACAATAAACTCTTCCTAATCAAATTCACTTTGGGAGGCGGAGACCAACTTTAAGGAAGTCGAGAAGGGAACAAGTCATTGTGTCCTGATTACGCATTAGTTATACAAGACTAACGCACTCCTATATACTCAAACAAGAACAACAACCACAATGTGGAACATGTCAAACACCTTTGACAGTTAAATACTTATTCATAGAATGCAGGTTTTTTGCTCACATCAGAAACCGTTATTTTAAAGCAAACAATATGAAAGATATGTTTGAAAATGTCAACATGTAGGATACCCCCCCCCTTTTTTTTTCTTTCAATTATTAAAGTTTTTATTATTATTTGGACTATTGTCCTCATCTTCATTGTTATCTGTTGCGGCCGATGTGTCCTCCAGCCTTCTTCAGGTATTTCTTGTCGGACCTGGGAATCATCTTGGACTCGGGAACCATCTTGTCGTAATCGGGAGCCATCACAGAACTTTGAACCTAACCCTTTATTCAGTCCACGAGGGTATCCTGTTCTCATTCCGCTAACCATAGTTGGGGTACAGGTGTTAAGCTGTGTTAATTATTATTCTATGTTACTGACCAATTGCCCCTGACCAGGATTGAACCTGCAGTCTAGAGATAACTGTCACTTAGAACTGTCTTAACCTAACTCCTTTAACTACTAGGCTGTGTGAATTTTGGGAACTTATAAACCTAATGTCTTTTAAAGAATTAAAGTTTTTATATTTATTGATATTTTTTTATCCATTTTATTATTTAGATTAAAATTGAAGAATTTGTTTTTATATTGTGAATAATTTTTTTCTTTTTCTTTCTAGGATGCCTTGATATTTTACATTCCTCAACTTGTCCAAGCTCTACGTTATGATAAGGTAAATCAACATTTTTAAACATCATTATTTACTTAAGAGCTATTGCCAAATAGTTCAATATGTAAAAAGTATCATAATCTTGATTTAACTCTCTTACTAGCAGGACCTGTGGCTATACCACAGTATGATAATTTAATTATTACAATGTTTGATTTATTTACTTAAGAGTTAGAATGCACCAACTGAACCTCTGCAGAGGGGTAAGACTTCCCCAATGGGGCCACTTGTTGGCCGTGGGTGGTGACCCGTGATGCTTAATGATAGATCCCAGGTGGTTGAGCCGTCCATGACTTGCAATACTCCACGTTGGTCCTTGCTTGCTCCCTGGTCCACTCTGACCCGGAGTGGTAGTACCTGTTAAGGTCCCATCTATGGGTTGAATAGAAAAACATGAGTTTATAAACAAAATTTGATTATCCATTAAGAATAAATTTATTTCAAAACTTTGTTGGCATTAAATGACCCACTGAGGTTGATATGCCGTAAAACAAAACAAAACAAAACTGGTTGAAATTAAAAAGAAGTGACTCCATCTGGTTGAAACTAAAAAGAAGTGTCTCTATCTGGTTGAAATTAAAAAGAAGTGTCTCTATCTGGTTGAAACTAAAAAGAAGTGTCTCTATCTGGTTGAAACTAAAAAGAAGTGTCTCTATCTGGTTGAAACTAAAAAGAAGTGTCTCCATCTGGTTGAAACTAAAAAGAAGTGTCTCTATCTGGTTGAAATTAAAAAGAAGTGACTCCATCTGGTTGAAATTAAGTGACTCTCTTTGGTTGAAAATTAAAAAGAAGTGTCTCTATCTCGTTGAATATGATCAATAGTATAAGGTTGACTTATTTGTAATTTTTCAAAGAAATGAGAATTGCATAAAAATTGTCTGTTTCATAACTTTACATTTCATTTTTTTTTTTTTTTCTGTCTTTTGTAGATGGGCTATGTTGTTGAATTTATTCTTTGGGCAGCCAAATATTCTTCACTTTTGGCTCACCAGTTGCTTTGGAATATGCAAACAAATGTATATCAGGATGAAGACTCAACCATAAAAGACGGTAAGCGCTTTGACCAATTCTAAACCAAATCTTAGATTCTTTGTTTTGTTGTCTTTGGAAAATTTTATAAGATTTTTCGTTTCGTTGGAGACAAACTAATAGATTTGATTGAAATAGAACCATATTGTTATTTCCTATAAGTCTAACATGATCAGAGGGGAATCACTCTTGACTGATAAATTATTTATTTTTCTATTAACTAGCCTAACCCCTAACCCTGTCTTCTTTTTTCTAGTAGATCAATAAATAAATAAATAAATAATTTATCAGTCAAGAGTGGTTCCCCTTTGATCATGTTAGACTTATAGGAAATAACCAACCATTGTATGTAGCTGCTGCTGATTTGTGTTCGAACAAAAGCTAACACCTTGACTGACTGACTGATATTATCAAGTTTATTTAATAATAATAATAATAATATCTTTTCAGCTAGTATATTAGGTCAGCTGTTCCTCATTGATATAATGAATATGCATACATCTGGATCCACAGTAATATGATTGGCTAGTGACAGCCATAAATACAGAGCAATGTAGAGTACAATGCCTACTACAACGTTGCACCAGTACTATAGAGGGGTAAGACGTCCCCAATGGAGCCACCTGTTGGCTGTGGGTGATGACCCAGTATAGAATCCAGGTGGTTGAGCAGTCCATGACTTTCAATACTCCACTTGGGCCCTTTCTTGAGCTAGATGGGCAGTCGGAGAGGCCCCCCTCTGATCAGTTGGCTGGTCACGTCAATATGCAACTATATGATTTTCCAAACCCTATTGCCCTTATGGCAAGCCCCAACCCCTTTTTATCATATAGGTGCTAGAAGGCAGTGGGTGAGGGTCTACATGTCCTGGGAATGACGTTAAACTCTATCTCATGGTGAGGTTCCAGTTCTGGAGGTTTGGGGAATGTGGAGCATCCCTTCATCACCATTGCTCCCAGGTCCACTCTGACCCGGAGTGGTAGTAGCTGTTAGGGTCCCATCTATGGGTTAAATAGAAAAATGTATTTTTTTTAGATTGAGTATCCATTAAGAATGACTTTATTTCAAAACTTTATCGGTATTAAATGACCCACTGAGGTTGATATGCCGTATAACAAACCAAACCACTACTATTCTTCTACAAGGATAACTTTGGCATTAAATAATCCACAAAGGTTGATTTGCTATTAAACAAAGAAATCAAATGAAACCACATGAAAATAAAATAATTTCTTATATTTTGTAGAATAGATTTAAAATAATGAACATTTTTTTTTTTTTATATTACATTTTTTTTTTTTACAGAACAAATGGGCAAATATTTTTTTCTATTTCTATATTTACATTTTTTAAAAATTAAATTGATTTAATTAATTAATTAATTGAATTAAAATCTGATTGATTAAATCAAATGGACCATATTACCTTTAGGTACCCCTTTTTGACCTCGATTAAGAAAGGACGTGTTTTTCATTCATATCGTAAATATCTGGTTGTTTGTTAGGGGTTAGTTTTATAATTTAAAAAAAAAAAATCTAAAAATTGTCTGTTAAAACAACCGGATATTGACAGTGTAAATGAAAAACATGTCCTTTCTTAATCAAGATCAAAAAGGAGTGCCTAAAGTCATATGGTCCAATCAAATTTTTAAAAATGAAATTCTATTAAAATTATCTCTCTTTCTAATTTCTTGTGTTTATTTATTTCTTTCAGATCAAATCGGCAACTTGTTGGAAAGTTTAATGAAAGACATTACAAAAAGTCTTTCTGGTGCGGCTCTCAGGTTTTATCAAAGAGAATTTGACTTTTTTGGTAAAATAACCAACATATCTGGAGACATTCGGTTAGTTTATCTCTCTCTCTCTCTCTCTCTCTCTCTCTCTCTCTCTCTCTCATCAGCACAATGGGCACATTACTGTGAGGTTCAAAGCATTTGGTTTAAATAATAATGAAATTTATTGTGTACAATGCTCAGGTGCACCACAACTCATCAAAGTTTCATGTCTAGTACACAGAATAATGTATTAGTGTCAGGAACATGAACAGTGTACAATAATAATATACTTGTATGTGTGTGCATACGAGTATCAGGTACAGTGTTGGCAGACTACAGGAAGCATGGAGACTTTGAAAGATGCAGTGTTTCGGCAGCCCACAATGGAAGCAAGCAGCTTATTCCATGCCTTGACAACTCTGAACGTGAAAAAATGTTTCCGAAAGTCATGTGAGCTATGCTGTTTTCTGACTGTAGGCATGCCCATGTGTGTTAGAAACATGGAGATAAAAAGGTACTCAAGGTTGCTGTTGTTAAGATGATTAATGACCTTATGAGCATTTACCAGGTCAGTTGCCAGACGCCAGAGTTTCAACGAATCCATTCCCAGGGCAGCAAGACATTCAGTATATGGCAGATGCCTGATGGAGGGTATTTGTTTGGTTACACGTCTCTGTACAGTTTCTAGGTTAATGTTCTGAGCGGGATTTTAAAAATAATAGACTCTTCTAATTTAAAACCAAAATAGATAAACAGACTAACACCAAATCATATACCCCATGATGACGACTGAAGAAACAGTCGAAAGTGCTCGGGCAGACAGTATGGGAAGAATCCTATTTCAACAGGATCCTAACATCAGAAAGATCCCAGAAGACTGGAAAAGATACAAATTCAAATAATGAAGAAGAAATGTTCTGTGTTGTTTAATAACACCTGATTAATATATATATATATATATATATATATATATATATAGTATTTAATTTCCTTGAAGCTTTGTTAAGTATATTATTATTTATTTATGTTATGAAAGCAATTACAATGCGTATAAAAATAATGTTCAGTCTTATCAATTTCAAAGAAACTTCATCATCAGAGACTTTTACTGAAATGGACGCGGTCTTAACATAAATAAATAATATATATATGATTTGGCATTAAATAACCCACAAAGGTTGATATGCATTTAAAGACCATCCAACCAACCAACCCAAATTAGTATATAAATGTTTGTTTTGTTGTTGTTTCAGACCCTATCCAAAAGGACCTGAGAGGAAACAAGCTTGTCTTGAAGCCTTAGCAAAAATCAGACTGCCAAAGGGTGAGATCTTTTTGGAATTCAGTTTTTCTTATTGGGGCTGGGGGTGGGGGGGTGACTGTAAACCTTCTTATCTTTTTCATTAGTTCTTCTGTTTAAATGCTACCATCATCACCATCTCTTTCTTTTCTCTTTTCTTTCCACTTTCACTTTCTCTTCTCTTTTCTTTCTTTTCTCTCTCTCTTTTCTTTTCTTTCTCTCTCTCTTTTTCTTTTCTCTCTCTCTTTTCTTTTCTCTCTCTCTTTTCTTTTCTCTCTCTCTTTTCTTCTCTCTCTTTCTTTTCTCTCGTTTCTTTCTCTCTCTTTTCTCTCGTTTTTCTTCTCCTCTCGTTTTTCTTCTCTCTCTCTCGTTTCTCTTCTCTCTCTCATTTCTCTTCTCTCTCTCATTTCTCTTCTCTCTCTTTTTTCTCTCTCTCTTTTCCTTTCTTTTCTCTTTTCCTTTCTTTTTTCCTTTCTTTTCTCTCTCTTTTCTTTTCTCTCTCTTTTCCTTTCTTTTCTCTCTCTTTTCCTTTCTTTACTCTTTTCCTTTCTTTTCTCTCTCTATTCTCTTTTCCTTTCTCCTTTCTTCTCTCTTTTATCTTCTCCTTTCTTCTCTCTTTTATCTTCTCCTTTCTTCTCTCTTTTATCTTCTCCTTTCTTCTCTCTTTTCTCTTTTCCTCTCTCTTTCTCCTTTATTTCTCTTCTTTCTTCTTTCTGTATTTGATTCTCTGAATCATAATTTCTCTTTTAATATAAAAAGTCGTCAAATTCCAATCCTTTTGCCCAGATTGAACTCACCATTCATCGTTTACATCAATGTTAATCATTAACTCAATTCTGTTGTCATTTTAATAATTTCCAATTCTTATTTTGATCTTATTCATATTATTCAATTTTTTTTAAACTCCCACATTGAAATGTTTGTTTTCTAGGAGTTTACCTCCCCTCTAATCCTGAAGCTATCGTTATGGAGATAGACTACAATTCAGGTACTCCTATGCAAAGGTAAGACATTTTGCTATTTATAATTCTCATTTTTGTTTCTCAACTTTTTAGACCTTTCTTATTCATCAATGATATTCTTGAACTATTATCCTTATCTTAGTTGTTTTTATCAGTTCACCAGAAGAAGGCTGAAGAATTGATCTACCCAAAATGTAAAAAGGGAAAATTCATTGTAGGCCACAGTCCCAAAGCGATTTTCGTTCAGTTCTGTCGGATATAAAAGATGGCTCAATAATTTTTACGTAATTATTAAGATAAAATCACAAAAAAGAGTAGACTTACTTTTTGCACATAGGTTTCTTGGTTTCATAATTAATTAAGTTTTAAATGAGTAAAATACGTATGAAAACTAAGTAGCTCCGAAATTGAAATTAGCCAATGAGATTACTGATTTTATCTGCCATGTTATAATCAGCCAATCAGAACCGTGTTTACGAAATAAACAAGCAGATAAAACAAGCAGTGTTTTTTTTTTCATCGGAAAGAAATAAAAAAAATATAATTTTCAATTAAAACATAAACTCACTTTTTAGAATATGTCAAAAAGCTAAAAAAATTTAAACCAAATTCAGAAAAAATAGAAATAATAAAAACCCTACAATCTATTTAGAAACTTTAGTTGGGACCCATGAATTAAAAAATTTAAACCAAATTCAGAAAAAATAGAAATAATAAAAACCCTACAATCTATTTAGAAACTTTAGTTGGGACTCATAAATTTTCCCGGGGACTCATTCAAAGCAAATATGTGCATCCCAGAATGCACTAAAACAAAAAGCTATCAGCATCACTGGGGAATGTTTTAATAATCAACTTGTTTTTTTGGTTTTTTTTGTAAACATTCTTATCTTTTTCATTATTTCTTCTGTTTAAATACTACCACCATCACCACTACTCCTGACGTCATACTCCTCCTACCACTTTACTTCACAATCCTAAACCTGTTTTTTTGTTTGTTTCTCATTTCAGTGCAGCCAAAGCTCCATTTTTGGCAAAATTTGCTGTTAGAAAATTCGGTGTTAAAGAGTTGGAAAACTTAGGCCTTGAAGAATCCTGCGGACAAGAAAGTGAACAGAATCCAAATTATTGGCAAGCGTGCATCTTCAAAGTGGGAGATGATGTGCGTCAAGTAAGTGTGTCTTTCTTTTAATGAAAAAAAAAAAACAAAAGAAGAAAAACAACAAAATCTTCTTTGACAAAAAAAGGGAAACCATCTCCATGACAATCTCTCGCCATCCTTCCCTATCACTCATTACCCCTGGGAGGTCCTCTGCGCAGCATCCAGAATCCTCGCATAGTTGGTTAATGTAGGTCCTTAGTGGGCATCCTACGTTAGCATGTCCATGTGTTGGCTTCCACATGAAAACGTTGCTTATGAGCTCGTCTCCGCTTCTCCAGTAGTGTCCTGCATGCCTAGTCCATCTCAACCGGATGGTTTGTGAGATGGGGGGCAGGTGACCATATAGTTGTTTTCTTTGTGGGGTGCTGCTTCCACGAGTTGTTTAGGACTGCACGCAGCATTCTTGTGCAGGTCCCATCTACCTCAGTCCAGGTGGTGCAGCCATACAGCAGCACTGATATAACCACAGCCTGGAAGAATTGTCGCTTTAGATTGTCAGTGAGATCGGATTTCCATATGACTGATAATTTGTTTGTGGCCGCCCATGCCTTTCCTATACGGGTATTAACATCACGCTGGCCTGTGTTGTTAAGATAATAGATAGGGATGAACATTGGAGGAAAATATGTCTTAAAGAATCAGCTCATATATTAAACTCTATCTGATGGTGAGGTTCCAGTTTTGGAGGTATGGGGAATGTGGAGCACCCCTTTATCACTATTGCTCCCTGGTCCACTCTGACCCGGAGTGGTAGTGCCTGTCACCCGCTCAGCAAAAGGGCTTACTGAATATCCAAAAATGGCCGTCAAGATCTAATTCACTCCATCAACCCTGGGTTGCAGTGTTTTCTACACTTGCTAAAAAGTCTGGCCGAATGCCCACGTTGTGCTCTAATCTCAAACAACCAGAAATCCGCTGCAGAACCTGATACACCACGGTTAACAGTGGCTTAGTGGTTATATATTGAAACAACGACTCTTTATTAGCTCTTTAAATCAATCGTCCCGGCAAGTGGTTTTCAACAAAGCAAACATCTAAATTCCACTTAAGTGGAAAAAAAATCATTTTTCATTTCTATGCTCAAGATAAATTCTGACCACAAAGATTTCTAAGTTCTTTTCCAGCGTTTAATTCCGTTTTCTCAAACCATGACCGGGTCACACAGCTATAGTAACCTGTTAAGTAGACCAAGAATAGAATTGAATAAAATATGGGAACCTATAATTTAAAAGGCTAGATTAGATTAATATTAAAAAAGAAAAAATGCAATACGAGTCGTCGTAAAAGATTCCTACAAAAAGTATAAAGATAAATATTCTAAGTAAAAAGAAAATTAGGTTTATAAGTTTCAAAAGTTCACTCTAAATTAATACGCAAAGTAGTTGTACTTGTTAGGCTCCCATCTATGGGTTAAATAGAAAAATGTGGGTTATTTCCTAGTTGAGTAACATGATATTACAGGGTGACCCAGATAAAACAGAACCCTCAAATTTTGTAATAAAACTGTTAATTTTAATTTTTTTTTTTTGAAGTCCAACAAGGGTTAGGGTTGGGGTTTAAGGTTAGTTTAATGGGAAAATAAATAAATATTTTGGGTCCTGTTTCTTCTGGGTCACTCATGTTACTCAACTAGGAAATAACCAAAATGTGTTTATAAAAAAAAATTGAGTATCCATTAAGAATGAATTTATTTCAAAACATTGTCAGCATTAAATGACCTATCGAGGTTAATATGCCGTAAAACAAACCAAACCAAAACCAATCTAAATTAATATAGTTAAATAGTGACAATCATCTCTAGGTTGTAGGTTCAATCCTGGCCAAGGGTGATAATAACTTAGAATACTTAACATAGCTTAACACTTGCCCCTGGTTATAGTTAATGGAATGAGAATGGTCTACCCCTGAGGATTGAATAAAAGGGTTCAGTTCTGGGAAGGCTCCCAATTACAACAACAAGGTTCCTGAATTCAACATGAAACGCCTGAAGAAAGCCGGAGGGTATGATGGCCAAACCTCTATCTATTCTATACATATATAAAAGGCAGTTGTGTGTATATGTATGTCCGAAGGAAACTTAAAAAATAAAACAATTATCGACAAAGTAAATATATATACACATTAAATATCACCAGGGCTTGGTTTTGAGCAAAAATAATAGAGATTTGATTTATATTCGTGAAGATAATTAAAAAGTAAAATTTAAATGATAACGGCATGGAATTTTTTTTCATTTAATATTTTAGATAGTAGACATTAAGATTTTTTCAGAGTAGCTGGATCAATGCAAGGTCTATTTTTTTACATAAGGATTTAAATGAGGGCATTCCACGAGAATTCAACTCACGATTCAGTAATAATGGATCTGCGGGATAACTTTAAAAAATCCCCCTCTACCCAGGCGACTTGTATAAAACAATAAAGATGGGGACAAGAGTCTGAATAATCCAAATAATTATGATTACGACAAGAAGGTTCCTGAGTACAACAACAAAACACCTGAAGAAGGCTGGAGAGCAGAATGGTCAAATAGAACCAAATCTTCCTTCTGCAAATGAATCATTTCTCCTTTTATTTTTGTTTTTAGGATATGCTTGCCCTGCAGGTGATTTCCATGTTCAAAAACATCTTTGAATTGGCTGGACTTGAACTCTACCTTAAACCATACCGGGTTGTTGCTACAAATCCTGGTGTAAGTATTTCATCTTCTTCACCTTCTCCATTATTCATCTACAATATCAACAATTACACTGGGGAATGTGGAGTACCCCTTCATCAAAATTACTCCCAGGTCCACTTTGACCCTGAGTGATAATACTTGTTAGTGTCCCATCTAAGGGTTAAATAGAAGAAAAAAATGTGTTTTAAAAAAAATTGAGTTTGAAAAAATGTTACCCATCAAGAATGAATAAAATAAAATATCTTCAGCATAAAATAACCCAACAAGGGTTTATTTCCTATAACTCCAACCTAAAAAAAAAGGGAAACCACTCTGAATTAATTTTATCTACTAATTAATCTACCCATTATTTTCCCATTAAACTAACCCTAACCCTAACTCTGTCTTTTTTTTCCTAGTAGATCAATAAATAAATAGATAAATAATTTATCAAATTCATTCAGAGTGGTTCCCCTTTTTTTAAGTTGGAGTTATAGGAAATAACCCAACAAGGTTTGACATGCCGTAAAATCCAACCAACCATTTAAGTTAAGCGTAATAAATATCTAGAGACCCAATTAAGTCTTTGGCATAAAATAACCCAACAAGGTTTGACATGCTGTAAAATCCAACCAACCAACACACACCATCTATTTCAATGAATTCTATCCATCTAAATAACTGCTTTCTTTTTCGTTGCAGTGTGGTGTCATCGAATGTGTACCAAACGCAAAATCAAGAGACCAGATTGGCCGGCAAACAGATATCGATATGTATCAATATTTTATAAGTAAATATGGTGATGAAGATACGTCAGAGTTCCAAATGGTAAGTCATGCAATTAGTAATGTGCACTTGTTGGCTGTGGGTGGTAGACCTGTGATGCTTAAGGATGGAATCCTGGTGGCTGAGCAGTCCATGACCTGCAATACTCCACTTTGGCCCTTTCTTGGCTAGACGGACGGTCAGAGAGGCCCACTCCGATCAACCAGCTGTTCATCTCAAGCCCTAGCAACTATATGATTGCCCCAACCCTTTTTATCATATGGGTGCTAGAAGGCAGTGGCTGATGGTCTACATGTCCTGGGAATGATGTTAAACTCTATCTGATGGTGAAGTTCCAGTTTTGGAGGTCTGGGGAATGTGGAGCATCCCTTAATCGCTATTGTTCCCTGGTCCACTCTGACCTGGAGTGGTAGTACCTGTTAGAGTCCCATCTATGGGTTTAATAGAAAAATGTATTTATAAAAAAAAAGATTGAGTATCCATTAAGAATGAATTTATTTCAAAACTTTATCAGCATTAAAAAACACACTGAGGTTGATATGCCGTAAACCAAAACAATAAACAAACATGTTTTTGAAATTAGAGTTCTGCTCCGACAAGCCTTTTATCCTTAAAAATACACTCTGTAGAGATTTGTGTTGTGACCAGTATTCAACTGTGTTGCAAGTTGAATCTGTTCTGAGAATCCAGACTTGGTAGGTGGTTTAAATAACAGGTTGGGCTATTCCACTTGTGTATCTTGGCCAAGTCCATTTCCAGGATTCTCATTGAGTGTTAAGTGACCAGTATTCAACTGTGTTGCAAGTTGAATCTGTTCTGAGAATCCAGACTTGGTAGGTGGTTTAGATAACAGGTTGGGCTATTCCACTTGTGTATCTCGTCCATTCTGTTCTCATGGCTGCGGTTTTAGTGTGGATACTTTTATCCATATATACGAAACACTTGACTGTGTTCTGGTAGTTTGTACAGAGCTTGCATTCAGTTATTGTCTGTCTTTTTTTATCTGGTGACTGGACGCTAGTCACAGCTTTCTTGTGAAGGTGAGTATGATGTTGACTTAGGCCGCCCGGCCAACTTTTAAAAAAAAAATTTTTTTTTTTTAATTTTTTTTTTATTAGAGATTTGATCCAAATATTCTTTGAAATGGACTTTTTTAATTGTTTTTTGTTTAATCCTTAGGCTCGTCGCAATTTTATAGTAAGCATGGCTGCCTACAGTGTCATCAGTTACATTCTACAAATCAAAGATCGACACAATGGAAACATAATGTTGGACTCTGAGGGTCATATAGTTCACATAGGTAAGTGGTGTCATTACGGAGTCACACCTTTTATCGTTCTTTTTTGTGTGAACAAGATTATCCTTTTGTTACGTTTTATATCTGTCATTTCAATTCTTTGCTGGACACAATCCATGAGAAACAGGAAATTCTTTCACATTTACAGAATAGTTTGATGGGTTAACCTATATTAGTCTTTTCCTATTTATCAATCCATCTATCTATATGTTGATCTATCTCAATATGTTTATATCTATCTTTCTCGATATGTTTATATCTATCTATCTACCTCAATATGTTTATATCTATCTTTCTATCTCAATATGTTATATCTATTTTTCTCAACATGTTTACATTCATTTTCTAATCTGCACCAAACGATAGCATTTGTTTAAATGTAATATTAAACATATTTGATTTATGGGAAATAACAGGTAACTTTAAATGAAAAGGCCATTTTTAGCCATTTATTGATAAATCCTTATAGGAGTGGGGCTCTGGACTTAGACAATTCTCAACAGGATGTTAAGAGTTAAAAATAAAAATTTCAATTCCCAACGAAAATGAATAAAACAAAATGTCTTCAGCATAAAATAACCCAACAAGGGTTGACATACCATAAAATCCAACCAACCAACCTGAATTTCTTTGATTTTTATCTTTTCAGATTTTGGATTTATGTTTGAAAGTTCACCAGGCGGCAATCTTGGTTGGGAACCGGACATCAAACTCACTGATGAAATGGTTATGATTATGGGTGGCAAGATGGAAGCCCCACCATTCCAGTGGTTTATGGAACTTTGTGTCCAGGGTTACCTAGCCGTCAGGTAATGAAAAACGCTTGGGCGACCATGGATATGATAAGACACATTCATGAATGATACAGATATACAATAAAAGCTAGCAATAATATGCACTCACTAACAGATGTGGCTCGTAGTTGCTGAAAATAAAGAGAAGCGAAAGTGTTTGAAATGCTTAAATACTGGTGCCTAGCGGGCATCATCCAACTAAAAGGGCAGACAACTGAATACAAACTAACGCTACATAATGAAATATATTAAATTAGAAAGATTTAAAAAATTAAATAAGAAGACATATAAAAATATTACACTTATTTTAATTATATTTTAATTGGTTTCTCTATATAAAATCATTCATAGGATTGATTTTAATACGTTGTGAATAAAACAATGATATTAGAGATCAATATCACCAAGTAATTATTTATTAAAATTTTGTTAAAATCTGTATGCAAATTAACCACACCATATATTATGTAAATCTTTATTTCTTAATGATATATTGCAGGATTTTAAATGCACTATTAACCTGGGCTGCTTTGAGGCAAATCTAACTCGGATTTCCATAGATACATCATTAATAGATAAGATTTATTCAATGCATTGATGATTTTGACTATAAATTAAATACTCAGTGATAACTTACGCAATTCCTGAGGTATTGTGACATAGGCAGTGACATAGTTTCGCTTACAGGCAGACCCAGAATCTCCATTATAATAAGATGGTATAAAAATTAGCGAGTATTAATTGAAATCAACACTAAGTCTTTATAATGCATTAGGGCATTAACGTGGAATATTCGATCTGGAGAAATAAATGTTACACATGTCCCAAACAAAATATATTCGGACCATATGACCTTTAGGCACTCCTTTTTGCGATCTCGTTTCATAAGGACATTTTTTTTCATTTACACCGTCAAAATCCGGTTGTTTGTTAGGGGTTAGGGTTAGGGTTAGTTTTATAATTAAAAAAAAAAACTCTAAAAATCATCTGTTAACAAACAACCGGATTTTAACGGTGTAAATGGAAAAAAATGTCCTTATGAATCGAGATCCCAAAAAGGGTGCTTAAAGGTCATATGGTCCCATGTCCCAAACAAAATATATTCCATGAATTGAGTGTAATAAAGACTTACGAATCTTCCATACTTATTCTGTGGGGGGTGCAATAAAATTTTACTCTATGAACTGAACTGGGCTAAAATGCCTTATTTCTTTAAAGATGGGGGAGACAAAAGACTTAGTTTGTAAGGACTGAATTATCACATGACCAACAGACATTTAACACGGGGAGCCATGCCTACAATCCCAGGGTAGACAAATATAATTGTTGACATGCTGTAAAATTCAACCAACCAACATGCATGAAGTTAATAGAAAATTATTTAGATAATATATATAATTTATTTCTGACAATGGAAAGGATTTAAACATTGAATTATAAGAAACAGCTTTTATTTATTTTATCAATATTAATTGTTCTTTATTCTATGTATTGACGATTTTGGGTATTGTGATGTAAGCAGTGACATAATTTTGGTTACAAACAAATAGAAACCGAATCTCCATTATTAATAGATGTTATTTATTTATTTTTTTTTTTTTTCAAATCTTTTTCAGACCTTATCAGGAGGCCGTAGTGTCTTTAGTGTCACTTATGCTGGATACTGGACTCCCTTGCTTCCGAGGACAGACCATCAAGTTACTCCGAGGTCGTTTTGCCCCCCAATTCAACGAGCGAGAAGCAGCCAATTTCATATTGAAGGTCGTACGGGACTGTTACCTCAACTGGCGAGGGAAAACTTACGACATGCTGCAGTATTATCAAAATAAGATTCCGTACTGAGCGACTAGCCAAGGGCGTTTGACCAAAAATCAAAAAGAACTGTTTGAGATCTGAACAATGCTGACCGGAGTCTCACACCCCGGTCAGTCGGTCGGTCGGTCGGTCTCACTCCGTAGCCTTATGTCCATCCAGTGGAACAGGCACAGCAACCAACTTACAGGGCTGAAAAAAGACCCAACGGACAGTGTCTGTAGTGAACATGGCTCTGGCAATATATATTTCACTTACAAAAGCTGTTTCTGATAGCAAGTGAAAATTGTTAAAAAAAAAAAAATTTGTTGGATATTGAATAATCACTGACCCCCATCAAAAAAAAGGGGGGGTTCAGAGATTTGTTGTTCTTTTGTTTAATGCAGGGGGGAAAAAAAGGTTGGGTGGGTTATCACTCATGGGGCTAAAGTTCGATAGTCTTGTTACCTGGGTTTTCATAGTTTGTGTCTCGCTTAATTGATTTTCATGTGTAAATTGGCAGAATACCTGCACAGGTAGTTGTTGTCGTTGCCATGGTGTGTAGATATTCTATAAATACATATGATGTACGTGTGGCTACCTTGTGCGTAGTTGTTCGTATATATGTCTTGTGGCTTATCAATGTATGTATATATGCATAGCAGCCTGTATATATGTAGATATCTGTAAATATGTGACTACTTCATGTGTAGATATCCGTATATGTATGGTGACTGTATATATGTAGATATGTTTATATAGTGAATATGAATGCAGACATATATAGAAATTTGTGTGTATGTATATAGATATAAGTGTATATGTATGTGTATACAATATATATATATATATATGTGTGTGTGTGTGTGTGTGTATATATGTGTGTGTGCACATACACACACATATATATATATATATATATATATATGTAATGAGTGTGGGTGTCTATCTATGCATACATACAAATACTCACATAAATTTTTATATATATATATATATATATATATATATATATATATATACACATACACAAACTGTTATACATGTCTACATAAAGGGATTTTATTTATATATATATATGCATATATGTATATATATATATACACACTTGTGTGTGTGTATGTGTGTGTATCATCAGTCAGTAAATGTATACACAATGAAGAAAGGGAAAAGTAGTGTGGGGGGAGGGGGATTTCATTTTAATGCTTCTCTCCTCCCCCAACATTACTTATTATTATTCTACTTAACGTAGGTCCATTACGATCTTGTATACATAAATATTTTTTACTTTTATGTAAATTGTTACATAGAAATATATTGGATTATTCTTAATTCATCGTCACTGTTGACACTTGCCTATGCAAAGATATAACATGTCTGAATATCACATATGTCTATGCAAAGATATCTCATGTTAGACACATGTAAAGATATCACATATCTCTATGCAAAGATATCTCATGTTAGACACATGTAAAGATATCACATATCAGACACATGTAAGGATATCACATATCTCCATGCAAGGATATCACATATCTATGTAAGAATATCACATATGTCTATGCAAAGATATCTCATGTGTCTATGTAAGGATATCACATATGTCTGTGAAAGTATATCATATATCTCTATGCAAAGATATCACATGTTTGAATATTACATGTGTCTATGCAAAGATATCTCATGTATCTATGTAAGGATATAACATATGTCTGTGAAGATATCACATGTGTCTATGTAAGGATATCATATATCTCTCTTTAAAGATATAACATATGTCTGTGAAGATACCACATGTCTATATGAAGATATCACATGTGTCTATATAAGAATATATATCTCTATGCAAAGATATCACATGTGTCTATGTAAGAATATATATCTCTATGCAAGATATCACATGTGTCTATGTAAGGATATTATATGTTTATCAGTGATAATCATACATAGTCCTTTTTTTTTCTCTTTTTTTTTAAAAAGTTCCAAGATCTCTATTTCTCTTAACTGTTATCAACATTTGACGTGTTATCAAAAATATTCATGGAAGTAATTTCTTGTGTTTAGCATGAAACAAAAATAATAATAATAATAATGATCATAATAATAATGTCTTTGATTATATTGGTGATAATAACTATAATAATGATCATAATAATAATAATGATAATGATGGCTGTGTACATGAAATATCTCATTCAAGTTTAGTTTTCAAATTTCTTTCTCACCCGCCATTTTTTCTCTCCCTATAATTGTTAAAAATGTTTTTGTGGGGGTTTTTTTGTCTGATATTTTCAGATAAATTTTTATCAATAATTTTTTTTTTTTTCTTTCACAATTATCATCTTTGTTGATGGGTAAGATGTTATTAAAAAAAAAAAAAAATTGAAAAAAAAAAAAAACAAACAATTACTTAAAAATCCTGATTTCATTGACTGTTGTTTTTTTTTTGTTTTTTTGTTTTTTTTTACAAGTTTTAGAGGTCATTTGAAAGGTCAATGACCACCACCCCCCCAAAAAAAGTCTGTTTTTTGTTTGTGTGTTATTTTGTTTTGTTTTTGTTTGTTTTATGTTTTTTTGTTGGCAGTACATTACATTTAAATAGAATATGTAAATTTCTTGTGTTTAGCATATTCATGAAGACAATATGCAAATCGGAGAAACCGTTCTTTCTATAATTTGGGTCATTTTTATTTCAAGAGTTGTTAGGATCATGAAAATCATTCAGTTTGTTTCTTATGAAATTTCAGCCAATCCATTCTACAGCCTTCTTTTGGTCTACAATACAATTATGAATAAGTTGGTCCCAGCAGGATAGTAAATACCATTTCTTCTTTATTTGTGTGTATTTTTTAGAGATGAGGCTTAATGTGAATAATTTTGATGCTTCAGACTGATGTCCTCATCTTTATTTGTGGGATGTATAAACACAACGTTTAGGCTGCTGTATCCTTTGGCATTGTTTAGGTGTTTCTTATTTACCTTAGAATAAAGTCATCGTCAGACCCGAGGATACAGCAGCCTGAACGTTGCGTTTATACATACCACAAATAAAGATGTGGATTGATGTAAATAATTTTGATGTTTCAGACTGTAGTCTTCATCTCTATTGTGGGATTTATAAACACAACATTTCGGACGTTGCATCCATTTTTTTTTCTAAATGGTCACAATTCTTCTCGTGGCACATGTCAGAATGATAGGCGTGCAAAAACAATGACGTCATTATTTGAATAACATCTTCAAAAGTTCTTTGATGCCTATTTGATCAACAGTCAAACTATTAAAAATGATTTCCCAGGTTGGATCATTACTATGCTAGGATACACAGGGAACGCCTGAGGAAGGCTGGAGATACAACGGCCGAAACATTGTGTTTATACATAACACAATAAAGAGGAGGACAACAATCCGAAACATCAAAAAGAAAGAAATATAATCCAAAAGGTCATGACTATTATAGAGCAGTCGATGTGCCATTTCAAACACATAGCTTTTTATATATATATAAAAAAAGCTATGTGTTTGAAATGGCACATTGACTGCTCTATAGTGGTCATCACCTTCTGTTTCTTTCTGGACGGCATTCACTTCTTTATTGTGTTATGTGAAAAGTTTGATCAACAGCCAAACTATTCAAAAAAGATTTCCCAGGTTGGATCATTGCTATGCTAGGATACACAGGGAACACCTGAGGAAGGCTGGAGGATACAACGGCCGAAACATTGTGTTTATACATACCACAATAAAGATGAGGATAACTGTCTGAAACATCAAAAATTTCTTCTTTGTTTCCATTTTCTGGTTTACACTACAGAAAAAAAAAAAAGAAGATTCATCCCCATTTCATTTTCAAGTAGATTGCATTGAACACCCAAAGAAGACCGTAGAATGAATCTGCCAGAATTTTGTTGTGCTAATAACAAAAATACACAAAAAGAATCCATTCAATAATTTGAACAATTTATTTTTTTTTTTTTTTTTGTTATGAGGAGCCATCTTTAAATATAGTAGAGAGAGACACACATATTCGTACTGTTAAATGTTTAGAAAAAATTCTTTAAAAAAAAATTGAATAATCTTAACTTTCATACATTATGAGATTTTCTCTTGTCTATAAATCTGTAATATGTGCATTATACAAACGATTATCTTCTTTTAAGTATGGATGTTCATTTTGTAAAAACAAAGCATTTAAGTTAAAATTCTGTTTTCTTGAAACCAGTCATCATTTAAGAGTTAATTTTTAACTTTTTTAAAGATCTTATCATAAATTAGACAAAACTGAACATAACATTTAATTTCATTAACACCCATATATATATATATATATATATATATATATAAAATTAAAAAAAAACACACACACACACACACACACATATATATATATATATATTATGTGTGTGTGTGTGTGTAATGAAATTAGAATTACAGCCATATAAAGTATGGAAATGAATTTGGTATTATGTAGAAATAAGAAAGAACAAAGTATTCCAAATGATAAATTTATTTGTAGCTGGTGAAGTCGACGTTAAAACATTTCAGTTTGTTATAAGAACCTTCCCGGGACATTAGGATCCATATAGTATTATCTTAACTGAGTTGGAATTTTTTTCAAAATTGTCCTGATGAAGATTTTTATAACAAGCTGTAACGTTTTAACATCAACTTCATCATCTACAACTAAATTCATCTTTTGGAAGAGTTTGTTTTTTCTTATTTCTACATATAAATAAATATTCATTCACATACAGTACTGTTTTGCCGTATCACAGCTCATCAGACTGCGGCTAGACTTTATTTAATCTCCTGACATAAATAACAGCACTAATCACTGATGGAAACCTCTTTGTTGCTGAGTTTGCTTTTAAGGCCAATGATTAATCAGTTTTACTCTTTATGTAAGATTAATTTAGCAGAAATGTGATTTTTTTATATATATATATATAATATATATATATATATGGAAGTAAATTTTGTTAATTTTTATACATTAAATTCTTTAGAACTTTCTTCTCATATACATATATGTATATACATACACTCACATACAAATACACACAGTCCTCTTCAAAACTATTACATTTACTTTCAACTTGAATTATATATATATATATTATATATATATGTATGTATGTATAATATATGTATGTATGTATAATATATGTATGTATGTATAATGTATGTATGTATGTACATATGTATGTACATATGTATGTATAATATATGGACGTATATGTATATATAATATATATATATATAAAGAACCTAAGGAGTCAGTAAGTACCTATATAGGTTTCACCTAATGGCTGATCAGGATAATTCTGACTGAAGAAGGTTGTTGCAAACAAGTGGGCACAAAAAGGAATAAAAACTAGCATAAAACAAATTAAAAGTTAAAAATTAAAACTATGAAAAGAAATTGTAAAGTGACTACATTTTATTTTATTGGCTAAGAAGCCAGGCCGTTTTGTGTCTGCAGGCATCAAAACAATTCAAAGTTTCTGATATTCTATTCCTAATGTGTCACACCAAAACCCAAACAATATATATGCTATAAATAGACATATATATTATCAATTAATTAATTTTCAAAATTAGGTATGACTTCAATTAAGCACATATTCTCCCCAAAATTGTCGGCTAAAAAAGCCATATCAAAACACATTGTTTGTTTGTATAAACACACACGCACATATATATATATATATATATATATATATATACACACACACACACACATACACATGGTCCTCTACAAACTTATTACATGTTTACTTTTAACTTCAGAACTTCTTGATATACAAATAAAATGTTTAAATACTAATACAGAAGGAAACAATTAAAGAAGACAAAAATTAATGATATATATATTATATAAGGTAAAGAAAAAGGCTTAAAACTCAGTCATTTTAGCGGTAATAGATCTATTTCTTCCCCTAAGTATCTGTATAAATCTATCTAGTTTCATCAAACTGCCAACTTTATTGAAATGGTAAACAGAATTTATTGTTGTTTGTTTTTTTTCTTTCTGGGGATCTCTGAATAAATCCTGGTATCAGGATTGGGGGGCAGCATTTATGTCCAGGAATTGATTAAGCAGGTGGCGTGGTCTTTATGGGTGGTGTGGAACATCTAAATAAATTCTCATATATATATATATATATATATATATATATATATATATATATATATATATATAGTTAAAAATTAATGTAAAATGAATGAATGGATGAAATAAAAATGAATGAAATGAGGGGATAAATGAAAAACCCTTTCCAAGGGACCCCTCTCAAAAGTATTAAAACACTTTTTGAGAGTTTATTTGATAGAAAGTTTTCCTCATCTATTATTAGACTACTTTGAAGCATCAAGTTAATATAATTATTCTATAAGTTATTAGAGAAGATAAAATCCGTCTCTTACCTTTGTAATATCTGTTGAGAATGGGTTTGAAATTTATTATATATATATATATATATATATATATATATATATAAAATCTTGTCTGGTTAACTTCCGGTGAATATTGCTACATTGTAACTATCTTGAATTCAAAATAAAAACGGTCAAATTTTTATTTCATCCATTCATTCATTTTACCATTAATTTTTAACTAAATACTTTAGAAGCATATGCGGAAACTTAAATGATATATATATATATATATAATGATTATTATTACATAATCAGTATTGTTATATTAAATGGCTATACCTCCTCTGTTTTCTTTTGACACGTCATATATACAAATTTGCTCAAATTGACTGGGTTATATCATTCATATTGTTACCTGCAAAAAAAAAGAACAAAAAACAAATCCCAAATGTCTCTTTAATGTATGTTTACATTTTTGTCTGTGATATGTGGAAAATATATTTACAAGATGGGCATTCAATTGCCGAGATATCATGGCTTGGTTGCTCTTGGACTAGAAATTTTTTACCTTTTTTAATATAGCTCAGGGTTTATGCGTCTGCTGCAGAATTCATTATCCCTGCCCTTCTCCCAGGAATTGTGTTTAAATCTATATTGTATACTATTACTCATTTTGATGATTTTGTTGGTTTTTATATATATATATATATATATATATATATATAGTTTGCACATTGTATATACTTACCTACATACATACTTACATACCTGGAGTGGTGGTACCTGTTCAGGTCCCATCTATGAGTTAAATAGAAGAAAGTCAGTTTTTTTTAAAAATTGGGTACCTATCAAGAATGAATAAAAACAAAAACATCTTCAGCATAAAATAACCCAACAAGGTTGACATGCCACAAAATCCAACCAACCAACATACGTATACATACATGTTATGGACAAAAACATCATGAACCAATGGGTGTGTTTGAATAGTGAAAGGGGGAGGCAAGCTACTGTGTGCTTTTTGGGGGAGGGTGGGGTTTTTTTTTTTTTTTTTTTTTTATTTTAAATTTTTTTATTTAATTGAATATGCAATTCTTTTTTTAAAAAAAAGAATTCATCCCGACAGTGTCCAAATTTTAAGAGATATACTGATTGAGAAATCTCTGAAAGAATTCATCCCGACAGTGTCCAAATTTTAAGAATATACCGATTTGCTTTGAGAAAGTCTTTTTTTTTTCTTCTTTTTTTTTCTCATTTAATTGAATATGCAATTCTTTTTTTAAAAAAAGAATTCATCTCGACAGTGTCCAAATTTTAAGAGACACAACAAATTGCTTTGAGAAAGTCTTTTTTTTTTTTTTTTCTCATTTAATTGAATATGCAATTCTTTTTTTAAAAAAAAGAATTCATCCCAACAGTGTCCAAATTTTAAGAGATACACCAATTTGCTTTGAGAAAGTCTTTTTTTTATTTTTCTTCTTTCTTTTAATTAAATTAAATTTTATGTCCTCCAATTTTTTCTTCTGAAAGGTACAGACTGCTGGGGTTAATTATTTCCAAGAAAAATACACATTTGTCTGAATTTTGGAGATGAGGCTTGACAATTTGGATCATTGTACTCATCTTTATTGTTAAATGCATATATATATATCATGAGTTCAACAAAAAATTCCTGAAGAAGGCCAGAGGGCACATTGGCCGAAATGCTGTGTATATAACAATAAAGATGAGGACAATAGTCTGAATAATCCAAATAAAACAAAAACACGTATACTTTAAATTTTCAATGCGTCTACTCTCCTCTTTTAGATAAGTTTACAAATTACAAAAAATGACTTTTATGTACATGTATATATGACAGGGGAGGATGATGATGATGAAAACTATATCCAAACAAGAAGAGAATTATTTTTTAGTTTTTAATTTATTTTTAAAGT
Source organism: Doryteuthis pealeii (assembly GCA_023376005.1). NCBI lineage: Eukaryota > Metazoa > Mollusca > Cephalopoda > Myopsida > Loliginidae > Doryteuthis > Doryteuthis pealeii. The sequence continues at coordinate 15,192,661 of CM042167.1, forward strand.
TTAAAGAGAAACTTTAGCCGATTGTGTCAAAGTGTTGGATAAATTAGAGCATATAAATGGTCTATTCAAGATACTGAGAACTGTTTACTTATAAATATAGCACCCATATTATCTATCTATCTATCTATCTATATATTTTAAGAATGGAAAGGAGTAACCTACTCGTGGTGTTTGTGATCGGAGATAAAAGTCAAATCCATCTCCGATCACAAACACCACGGAGTAAATGAGCTCTGATGATGATTTTTGTAAAATCGAAATATTGATCAGTATCAGCTATGATTATATTATAAATTGTTTTCTTCTTTAACAGCATTGTGTGATGTTTTCATTCCACCTTTTCATACTCATACTGTCGGATTCATTTCCTTTCTTTTAACATATATATATATATATATATATATATATATTATGGACTCTCCCATCGATTTTTCGACGCATGAGGGTTCACACACACAATGAACACCCACACAGTGATTTATTTATAGTGGTGAAGGCTTGTGTTGGACCATCCACACTTTTTGGCACAGTCGATAGGAAAGAATTGGTGCATCAAGGGTTGCCACAAACTCAATCAACGACCGACCTCAGGAATTTTGAATTCAGAGTTATCCCTCTACTAGACTGGTTACCTACCCAAGGCTGAAGGGCCCAGTCTACCCTACTATTTAACCCATAGCTGGAGGGAGAATATATGGATTCATACCTTTCCCAAGGGTATTAGCGCTATGTGAAATGCCAACAGCTTCGTCTAGGAATTGAACTCGAATCGACGAGTCCATTTTCCACGACTCTAACCACTAGCTCACGCGCCTCCACATATATATATATGTATAATGGAAAAGGTGACTTACCGGTAAATATGGTGCAGAATTCAGTGAGATAAGTCAGCAATATAACAAATACAAAGTGCTCAATATGTTAGTAGAGCAAAGTCGACTAATTAATCGGTATCTTTATTAATTCAGTGGATTTAACCCTGAAGATCCTTATGGTGAAACTCGAGTAGGTTATCACTTGTACCTATATTGTAATATATATATATATGGTATTTGTAGAAAAGGTAACTTACCGGGGAAACAGGTCACAATGGTTAGTTGATGCAAGATTCTTGATTAATCCAGTGGATTTAACCCTGAAGATCCTTATGGTGAAACTCAAGTAGGTTATTACCGTGTACCTTTATCATAATATATATATATATATATATATATATAATTTAAACATATTTTTGGTGCAACTAATACAATAAAGGAATTTAATAAATTTAATTGAATTTAAGTAGAAGAATCATACTTTTTTAAAAACATGATTGACTACCAGAGAGAAAAAAAAAAATAAAAGAGGGGGAGACTTAAGGGCCCTTTTGACTGGTGCTTTTTTTTTTTGAAAGAAACAGTCGGTGAATCATTTAAAAGTCAGTAAGTATATAATTTGCATAAAAAGGATAAGAAAAGGTAACATTGGATCTTCAAGAAGAAGGGAAAAGGAAAAAATGGATAAATTCTTTCCCTTCTAAGACATTCCAGGTTCAATGAAATTCCTAGGAAAATAATAATTGTGGAAAAAATTAGGGGTCTACCGCAGTTTCGATCATTGTGATCTCATCAGGACCCCAATTTGTACTGGACTAAGTTAAGTTATTGTTATTTATCCCTATTTGCCATTAGGGCCGGGTTAGCTCAGTCGGTAGAGCGTTCGCCTAGAAACCACAAGGTTCCTAGTTTGATACCGGCTCTCGCCAACTAAGCGTATGTGTAGCACAGGGATCTGTGTGGTAAAGTAAGGAACTGATGGTAGATGCTAAAATAATTTCCTAGTGAAAAGGGGATCGACTCCTTCGTTGATTGGTTGATACTGACTTTAGGTCACCCTGATAACTTTTGCCATTAGTTAGGTTGGGAAGGTTTAAGTTAATGCTACGCATGTAAAATTTCTCTCTTCTTTCCGGTGATATTTTTTTTTTTTTTTTATCCGTACATGGAGTTACTTTTACTGGTTGCTTTCTTCTGCCTTTTTTTTTTTTTTTTTTTTTTTTTTTTAATAATCTTATTACTGGCATGAAGTGGCACTCAACAATATAATATATATATGTGTGTGTGTGTGTGAGGGTAGGATGATTGGAGTAAATCCGACAGAATGTGGTAAAAGAATAGAGGGAAAATGTGGACAGAAGAACAACTCAAACAAGTAGATGTAGGAGATATATTTTGTCATGCATTGAGCACAACTTCTTCAGTCATATATTTGAATATTTGTGCATCATACATTTGTTTTTATAGTAAAGAAAGTGAATGGGTGATGAAGTCAAGAGGATGGATAGAGTTTGTGAGGATTTGATTGGTCAGAAGAAATCTTTCATAGATTGGGTGGGGAAGGAGATAAAATCAAATGTGTGGAATTTGTTGGAAGAAATATGATTTTACCATATATATATATATATATATATAGTTCAATGAGAAATCAAAACAAATAAAAGTTTTTGCTTTTATTTATTTAATTACAGGAACGGTATTACAACCAGGGGTTTCTTGCTGAAAGCATTCATCGGGTAAGACGAAAAGTTCCTTTGAAAATGACAGAAATTGTGTAAATGGTCAAATATATATATATATATATACACACACACACATATATATATATATACACACACACACACACAACAGACTAGAGCGGGGGGAAGAGCTTTCTATTAATGGTAAAACTGTGTTAAATCCTCCAAGGCCATTTTTAAAAAAATATCTATCTATATGTGATATAGACTGGGAAACTTTTTTGGTTGTATTGGAAGCATGGAAAAACATAAGATAAGGGAAAATAACCAAAAATCAAAGTGAATATTGTTTTTAATCTTATTTATTATTTTGGAAAACAACGCAATATTCATCACTTTGAATTTTGGTTATTATTCCTAATCTTATATGTTTCCATGCTTCCAATACAACCAAAAAAGTTTCCCAACATTTATCACATATATCTATAAAGAAACATACAAGGGCTCCCTAACAATATCATATATATATATATATATATATATATATATATATATATATCCAAAGAGCTGGTTTATGTATGTCTTTGCTGGACAGCCTACTCTGGTGTGTCCAAGTGATGGCTTTCGCAGAAGAACGTCACTAATGAGTTCATCCTTGCTTCTCCAGCAGTCCCCAGCATGTCTTGTTCACCTCACACGGATGGTTTGTGTGATATGGGTCAGGTGGCTGTACAGCTGTCATGAATGATAGAGGAGGCACCAGGTTGCATGGTCTTTTGCACATGCCTCCCATGTGTTTGTGTCGATGTTGCATGTCTTCATGTCTGTCTTGCAGACATCTTTAAAGTGCAAGTGTGGTCTCCCTGTTTTGAAAAGAACACCTTTTGCTTTTCACCATAAACTCTCAGTTGTTGTTTACAGACAACAGGCGATTTTTTTTGCATTAGAATTTCACTAAGATTTTTTTTAAAGTTTGTTCATGTATATTTACAACCCAAAGGCACGTTTTTATACTAAGATAGTTTTCAATTATAATTGTTAAAAATTAGTTATTTCATGTTGTTTTTAATTCAATATGAAATTTTTTTAATTATAAAACTTTAAACGAAAGACACGTTTTTATATTAACTCAGTCCAGAGCATTCCTATAAGGATATATAAAAAAAATGGCTAAAAATGACCTTTGCATCTAAAATTACCTGTTATTTCCTTTAAATCAAAGACTTCTAAATATGTTTAATATTACATTTAAACAAAGTCTATCATTTGGGATAGATTAGGAAAATGAAGGCAACTTCCGGTCAGGTGGAATGAGGCAGTATAGGACGCTAAGAGTTAAAATAGTTTTTATTTAATCAGAAGAGAAATGCAGATATATTTATTTAAATGAAAATAGTTTTTATTTACAAAATATTTTTTATGTTTATTCAAATAAAAGGATGTTGGGACCAAGTAACCAATAAATAAATTTTTTATTAAAATCGAAAACTATTTTAGTATAAAAACGTGCCTTTGGGTTGTAAATATACATGAACAATCTTTAAAAAAATCTTACAGTGAAATTCTAATGCCAAAAAAATCGCCTGTTGTTTGTAAACAAACAACCGGGAGTTTACGGTGAAAAGTAAAAGGTGTTCCTTTCAAAACAGCTCTCACCTGGGGTGCTTAATGGTTACATGGTCTGAATTTTTTTTTTCCCAACCACCATCTAATTTTTTTTTTTTTTAAATTGAATCTAGTAGATAGGTGGTTGATGAACTTTCCTCTTGATCTTTATGCTAGAATTTAAAAAAAAAAAATTAAAAAAATATTTATAATTTTATTTTGAGCACCCCCCACATAAGTAGTCACCTTGTCTTGTAGATCAGTTATTACTGAGCAGTGAGTTAGATCCTCACTAGGTGATGGATACTTGTGGTTTAGTGCCAAATTAAAGCTATTCTTTCTTTTTTTAAATTTTTTCTTTAGGGCACATCTTACATGATTTAATGCTTAGCAAGCTATTCTAGCCGACCATTGGTAACGAGTTTGTTTCTTACTGGGTGCCCTGTACTTCTGACCTTGTGCCAAACTTATTTGGTTTTGGCCTCAAAGTGAAGCTTTTTTCAATTTCTTTATTTCATCACAGCTCCAACCGGAGTGGTAGCACCTGTTAGGGTCCCATCTATGGGTTAAATAGAAAAACATGTTAAAAAGAAAAAAAATTGAATATCCATTAAGAATGAATTTATTTCATAACATTATTGGCATTAAATGACCCATTGAGGTTGACAAAACAAAACAAACAGCTCCAACCACATTCATAAAATAAAAAATATAAAAATCCAAATTCGTCAAATGATTACCGAAGCAGGTGTTCAACTTTGGCCATTTTGAGGAAATGGTTTTATTTAAATTATTTATCTTCTTCTTCTTATAACAACTTGTAAAAATTACCATATTTGACAGCACATAAGACACACGGGCATATAAGACGCACCCCCATTTCAGCAGGTCAGATTCAGGAAAAAAAAAATTTTTAGTGTATTTAAGCATATATTGTTGAAAACAGTCTACTGTGCATTACACAAGCAGAAACATAGCTGTATAAAAGCAATTTGGCAGTCCAGGCAAGCAATAAGCATACACAACAACAACCTTTTCGATTTTAATACAATTTGTTGAAATTCAAAACCTGTGTTTGTTTTTTTCTTCGCCCACCATACGCTCCTGTTAACCTTGATTATAACAATCCCAGCAATAAAATAAGGATGCATGGAGTTTAGGGTAGGTAAAAGTACTGATCGTAAGCTGGGTTAGTGAGCATCATAGAGAAGATTAGCCTAGGCCGACAGGAGGTCTCAAACTTTACCTACGATGTATAAGACGCAAGGCAATTTTTTTAGCCAAAATTTTTGGGATAAAAGTGCGTTCTGTATGCCATCAAATACGGTAAGAATTTTACTGACATCCGACCATGCCAGTTGAATACAAGGATCATTATAATTGGGAACTACACACAAACCGAAGCTCCTACGTGGCTAGTGTTTAAAAATCGCGTGAATCCCCTCAGCATTCCTCTGCTGAGGCACCTCAGGAACTGGGCAATAAACCCAGCCCTGCCCTTTTTAGACGAGGGGGCAGGTGCTGCCTGGAATAATAGCCCCTGGGATCACACCGATATTAAATATGTAGTAGGAGTGACAGTGACTTACCGATAGCCAAACGCATTCGCTGTCTTGCGTGTCGATCTACTTTCTGAAAGCCATTCGCAAAACTGCCATTTTTTTATGCTACAGACTTATATTCATAAATAGCAGCGACACATTTTAAAAATAGGCGAGTGACTTGGGGGTAGCAGTTTGCTTGCAGGAATCGAATACGTGATGTTGAAGTACTTGAAACACGATTGCAGGTGTTATTTCGTGTGTGTACCGAAGGTTTTGTGTGGTGGTGTGAATTTACAAAAGTATCGTAGCAGCTTCATAATTTTTTTTTTTTTTTATATAAACCGGACAGAAAATATTTTATTATTCCAATGACTGAAATCACTGGACACAGAGCCTGAGGACCGAGTAAAACTTTTAAAATGTATACAAAATGAAAAATCCAGCGATGAAGATTTTGAACATTGTTATCATTATTCAATGGATTTATCAGACTAAAATCTGCAGTTTTTAGTTATTCTTATTTCTGGAGCCAGAAAGATTTTAAAAATATAAAAAAAGAAAAGAAAAAGCTAACCAAAAAATATCTAAGCATGAAGAATGTTGAAGAACACACTGGCTGATGTTTTGTTAGAAAAGCAACAAGAACAATGTTTCTAATTCAAATAATGAAATTACCTCACTAAATTAAAATTAAAGTTTAAAATTGGTATATTATGCGTTGTACAGACAAAGACATCTTTATAGCATTGCTCTAGACTGGAGGGCACCGGGCCATTCACATATCAGGAAGTTTTTTTTTTAAATTAATCTCTTTCTCTACTTTTAAAAAAGCCAAATTAAAGTTTTTCTATTAGTTTTGATTTTCATCTTTGGAACATTTGTTTTGATTCCAAAATTGTTAAAACAAAGATTTGGAATTTGGTAAAAATTTCTATTCTATTTCTATAGTATTTCTATTGACTATGCTATTATTATAACATTTCTATTCTCTTCTATAACATTTCTATTGCCTATTCCATTTATATTCCATATTCAAGGTACACCATCCTCAGGAGAACTAAAAATGATAGGTAGCTTATCAGTCAAAAGTAATTTGTAATTCTACCTGTCAGCTGTTTTTAACTCCTCTATCTTTTTTATTCATCGTGTTTATATCCTATTTATGTATACTACTGTGATTCAAGTCTTCTAGTAAGTCTATTAAGTTAGAGTTTTTTTTTGTAATAATTAATGCATATCTTATATTATATCTATATTAATCTTAATAATACTTTAATGAGTTATGCAATCTATGGAAGCATTTCCCCATAAATTCATTTATTTCATTAAATAAATTTTTCCTATCCGGAAATCTAATCATCGCTAACGTTTCTTTTAAACACAAGAAACATGGGCCAGTCAAACTTCAGCAGATATTGGATCTCTTTAATGAATTATCAATATCTTAGAAGGGTCAAAAATTAACCTTCCGGGTTAGCTCAGTCGGTAGAGCGTTCAGCTAGAAACCACAAGGTTCCTGGTTCGACACCGGCCCTCGCCAACTCAGCATATGAGTAGCACAGGGATTTGTGTGGTAAAGTAAGGAGCTGGTGGTAAGTAGGGTGCTCCACCTCAGATGCCAAATACAATCTCCTTGGTCTAGCGCTATTGAAAAGGGGATAGACTCCCTCGCTGACTTTAGGCCGCCCTGACGACTTTACTTTACTTACATCCTGCTTGTGCCAGAGGGGTTGGGTAAATATGCTGCTTTCACATCTTGATAAATTTTGAAGCTAATAACGTTTGGTTATTCAGGAAATTAGCGGAGCTGATGGTAGGTGTGGCACTCCACCTCAGATGCAAAAACAATCTCCTTGGTCTAGCGCAAGTGAAAAGGGGATAGACTCCCTTGCTGTCTGGCTGATATTGACATTAGGCCGATTCAGGAAATTGGATGTTGTATCACCCTTGTCACCCCCCCCGAGACACCTTTTCTATACCAGTGAATGTCCTTGGATATCTTCAGAAGTGGAAAGAGAAGAATAAAAAGTAGTTATCTACAACTTAGCTTCTTGTACAACAATGGAGTATAATAAAGAAAAGTGAAAAACTAGACAAAAATACCAAGACCTTGCTAAAGAGTTTAAAAAAAATAAAAAGTTGTGTGACATGAAATTGGCAGTGATACCAATCAAGGAACCCTTGGAAAAAAAAAAAAATTAGGAAAGGTGTGAGTGACTTGAAATCTGAGGAATAATTGAGACTGTATAGACCACAGCACTGCCAAAATTGGCTGGGATACATAGGAAGAAGTCTTGGAGAACTGAGGAGACTTGCTGTCATTTGAACTTAAAAAACACCCGTTAATCATGGTGTGAAAAACTCACAAGGAGTGAAATGATTATAAAAATGGGGGTCAGTTTTAAACAAACCCCCTATTTTCATGCCCATCCTAAAAAAAAAAAAACCTTATGGAAGTGGGAAAATATTTTGGTAATATTTTTACATGGAGAATGAATCTATTTTTCTCAAGGGAGATAACTTTTGAAATGCTAATAATAGAGTAGCTCTTTAGTGTATTTATTTGCAAATGTGTGATAATGTGTACCCTTCATTTTGGACATATCCGAATACTCTATTGTAGGTCAGGGTCAATCTTTAGTGTCCGAGGTGCTCTTAAAAGGGCAATAGCATTGGAGCTAAGCAATTTTTTGTCACTTACCCCCGCATAAACATTGGGTCTCTCACAAATGAAATAAAAAATTTTTAAAAAGCCCTGTGTCTTATCGGACTCAAGTGAGGGGGTTGGTAAATATCATCAAAAAGATTTTTTTCAAATTCTGAGTTTTGAAACTACAGGCACGTATATCCATATACACATTTCAAAATTTGACTTTTTTTACCTTTGGTTTTTTTTTTCTCCTTTAAACTCTTAACAACCTATTGAGATTTTTCTAAGTCCAGAGCATTCCTATAAGGATATATTTAAAAAATGGCTAAAAATGACCTTCGCATCTAAAGTCACCTGTTATTTCCCTTAAATCAAAGACTTCTTAATATGTTTAGTATTATATTTGAATAAAGGCTATCGTATGGAGGTAGATTGGGAAAACAAATGAGACTTCCGGCCAGGTGGAATGAGGTGGGATAGGACTTTAAGATTTTTAAGTAATTAAAATGATTTTAGGTGTTGTATTTGCTATGTAAAATTTTCAGGTCATTTATTTAATTTGTTGGGGATTATTTTTTATTACTATGAATTATACAGGAATTTATTTATCAATTCACTGTGAAACATTGTTAACTTCTAATATTTATTATATATATATATATATATATATATATATATATATGTGTGTGTGTGTGTGTGTGTGTGTAAGTTGAAAATGGAAGCGAAACCGACAATATGATGAAAGGAAAAATAAACAAAGGAAAGAAAATGCTGAATGGATAAAAATAGATTTATTTTACTAACACGTGTTTTGGCCAGGAGTTTGTTCATGTACACATGTATTCTATTAATTATTATTTTAAATATAAAATAATAATAATAATAATAGAAAACTACAAAAATTTTAAGTATACAAAGAATACCGGCCTTCGTCAGAGTAAAATGTTTGGTGTTTGAAATTAAAGCGGTCAAAATACAGAGAATTCTGAAGTGTTCGAAAAAAGAATTTTTTAAAAATTGTTTGAGAAATATTCCATATATATATATATATTATTGGACCCATTACACTAACTGCTGACTGAAACGGCTCACAGAACCTTAAGAAAAATGACTAAAATTAAATATTGACTCTCAAATTGATTAAAAAAAAAAATCCTTTCTTAATGAAGGGTTCTTTCTAAATATATATTCTTATTTGTATCCTTATGGAACAATTTATAATCTATATAATATATATATATATATATTTTAATTTATTTAATATAGTGTACAATTTAATGTGCCATTGTTACCAGGCAGCATGTTAGCCACCCTTCTTCTAGACAATGCGCCTTAAATGTATTGTAAACTATAACATATAAATAAATACAGCTCTTACACATGTAATCGAGCACTTTATTTTCAATTCTCAAATACTAACTAAGGACTACCTATTATATATATATATATATATATATATATATATATATATACTCTTCTGATAATCTCAATAACTTTTTCATTGAATTTTTAAACATATCTTCTTTCTCTCTTGTTCAATACTTTACCTTGCAGCAGCTGTACTCTCTCACTTTCACACTCTTAAGAAATTTAAATTCTTATGTCAAATAATTTTATTGGACTTTTTTTCTTTTAAACATTTCTGGACTTTCCTCCACCTCTCCTCTTCCTTCTCCTACTCCTCCTTCTCCTCTCGCCTTCTCCTCTCCTCCCCTACCCTCTCCTCCTCCCCTACCCTCTCCTCCTCCCCCTCTCCTCCTTCTCTCTCTATTTGCCCATCTCTTTTCTGGCCGTGATTTTCAGAGATTTCCACAAAAATTTCTATTCTATTTCTATAGTATTTCTATTAACTATTCTATTGCCTTTTCTAATAATATAACATTTCTATTTTCTTCTATAGCATTTCTATTGCCTATTCCATTTTTATAGCATTTCTGTTATCAATATCTTAGAAGGGTAAGAAGTCAGTAGAGTGTTCGGCTAGAAATCACAAGGTTCCTGGTCGACACCGGCCCTCGCCAACTCAGCGTATGAGTAGCATAGGGATTTGTGCAGTAAAGTAAAGAGCTGGTGGTAAGTGTGGTGCTCCACCTCACGTGCCAAAAACAATCTCCTTAATCTAGCGCTAGTGAAAAGGGATAGACGCCCCCGCTGACATTAGGCCGCCCCATCGACTTTACTTTACTTACATCCTGCTTGTGGCAGAGGGGTTGGGTAAATATGATATATGAAATATGCTGCTTTCACATCTTGATAAATTTTGAAGCTAATAACGTTTGGTTATTCAGGAAATTAGCGGAGCTGATGGTAGGTGTGGCGCTCCACCTCAGACGCAAAAACAATCTCCTTTTCCCTCCTCCTAGCTTAGATATACATGCTCTATTAAATATATTGAGCACTCTTTACTTTTAAATATAGCAAACTATATTATCAATCAATCAATATATATATATATATATATATAGGTGGAGGATATCAAGTGTTACTTTGATAGGATTCAACCAAAATTGAGGACTGAAATGTACATATAAAGATTTGCATATATATTTTTACATATATGGAGTATTATGAATAAATTGATACCTTGGTACAGATATTAAATTTACTAGCAAATGTATGCAGGTGCAAGTATTTAAGTTTTAATATAATAAAATATCATATTAAATTAGAAAGGCTAATGAAACTGAATAAGAATGTAGATATTTGGAACAGAGGGGGTATGATTGAAAAATAGAACAACTTTGAAACTATTCCATCATTACTCCCGTCTTTCATTGTTAAATTTTCCTATTTAACTGTTTAGTTAAAATAGGAAGTAAAGAATAATATTAGTTATTTCTTCTTGTTAAGGGATTTCTTTAAGATTTATTGAAGAGATTTTTGCTCATATATTAAGAAAAAAACAAACAATTAGAAATCAATAATACCAAGCGCATATTTAATAAAATTAAACTTTTAATATCAATATGCAAATTAGCTTTCCTGTTCACACTGTAACCCGCTATTTTGTTGCATATATAAATACAATTGCATGTTATTAGAATGTAGATAAAGTCAAAAGTATTAATAAGGTATAACAATTTTATCAATAACTGAGGTTTAAATAAAAATAAATTCATGGTGAATGTGACGTCAATAACTAAGGGAATTGTGACTTGAGTAGTGATTTAGTTTCGGCTTCAGACAGACAAACACACAATCTCCATTATAATAAGATATCTGTACCAAGGTATCTATTTATTCATTTATATATATATATATATATGTGTGTGTAATATTATGAAAAATATATATAAACGAGTAATGTTTATATCGCCTACACTGCAGTGTTCTTCAGGGTAAAATGTTTGATATTTGAAGTTAAAATGGTCAAAATACAGAGAATTTTAAAGTGTTCAAAAAAAAAACAAAAAATTTTCAAATTGGAGAAAGTAGTAATGATTGATATTTTGTAATTTTTTATTATTATTATTATTATTATTATTCATTATTATTATCTTATATTTAAAATAATAATGAATAGAATACAACTCCTTTCAACATATTTTATATAAAATGTGTTGGGGAATGTGAAGCACCCCTTCATCACCGTTGCTCCCTGGTCCACTCTGACCCGGAGTGGTAGTACCTGTTAGGGTCCCATCTATGGGTTAAATAGAAAAATGTATTTATAAAGACAATTGAGTATCCATTAAGAATGACTTTATTTCAAAACTTTATCGGCATTAAATGACCCACTGAAGTTGATATGCCGTAATCCAAACCAAACCAAACCCTACCTTTGGGCAACATTTCTTTATTCAGACATTTTTGTCTACAAATTTTCTTCTCCATCCTTTCAAGGTTGCTGAAGGGATGATACAATATCAGGCTGGAATTGGCTGATGAATTTTTTGCAAAGCTTATTTTTTCCCAAGTACTTTCAGCCCCATCACAGGCCATCATCAGGGGAATTGCAAACACACACACACACACACACACACACACACATATATATATATATATATATATATATATATATATATATATATATATATGTATATGTATTATTGGGAGAATATGTGCTCAATTGAAGTTGTACCTAATTTTGAAAATCTATAGCTCTGCTGATGAGGCCTAATAGGCAGAAATGTACATACAGAGATTGATTTTTCTCGATTTGTTTAGCCTTACATTTGAATAGGTATGCCCGCCTAATTAATTATTAATTGGTTAATTTTCAAAATTAGGTACGACTTCAATTAAACACAAATTGTCGGCTAAAAAAAGCCATATCCAAACACATCGTTTGTTTATTTACTTCTCATATATATGTATATATCTTAAGTTTGAATAGTGACAACACAGTCAGTGTCACCTGGATGGCTGGCATTTTCTCACCTGTTCATTGATGATTGCAAAGGCTTCACTGAAGCTGTGGAAATGAGTCATGATCAAGTTATAATCTGAGGGTACTAGGTCCGGACAATATGCTGGGTGAAGCCAGTTCTTTAATGAAAATAGTTCTTGTCCTTTGAGTCAAAGAACTCCTTTACTGAAGCTTCCACTTCCTCTTGGTTGTTGAAGTGTCACAAGTGCAGGAAGGGAGCCATGGATCAGAATAAGTAATAATCCATGTGTTGCATTAGTTAACTCCCTTAGACTAATCCCTAAAAGAATCCCCAAAATTATCCGCCCCTGATTTTATGTACCTCCGCCAATGTCAGACCGTGAATAAAACGTATATCATACAGCTCCTTGTTCTCGACTTCCAATCTGAAGGCATCGTTGTGGATTAACCCCAAATAACGTAACTGGTGTAAACTTTCCACGCCAAAGACAATAGCCAACATCTCTCTTTCAATATTTGAATATTGGGTTTCTGGACCCGACAATGTCTTGATCGCGAATGCGACTGGATGGAAGTTAGGGCTTGATTATATGCTTTAATGACATTTAAAAAAAAACCAAAAAAAACATAAAAATAATCAAAATACTAGGGCGAGTCAAAAGTTTTGCAATATTTTAGAAACTTATTTGCTTTATTTTATACACATTACAACAAAATCAGCCCATCTCCTTGGTCTAGCGCTAGTGAAAAGGGTATAGACTCCTTTACTGTCTGGCTGATACCGACTTTAGGCCACACTGCCAACTTATTTATTTATTTATCTATCTATGAGAAAATGAAGACAATATTGAAAATTGAATTGACATGTTTCACTATAAAGATAACTTCTCAAGAATATTAAGTCATGTTGAAAGATTTTTTTCAAAAGTTAAGCAACGATGAGCCTGTTCAATTTTTAGATGGGTGACCATTTAAACAATAGCAGATACTGTAATCAATCTGATATTTAAAAAAAATGATTTGATTCAGCATTAAATGCCTTGAAAAGGGTTGATATGCCATAAAAGAAAACGAAACATCCAACCAAGATATGAAACATATCAGTATAATTTTCCATATTGTCTTCATTTTTCTGTAATGTTGGATTTTATTCCAAATCTTTACCTACCTACCTAACTACCAATTTACTTACTTACTTACCTATCTATATAAATCTATTTCTGCCTATTTATTGTATTCTCTATCTTTATATTTATCAAGTTGGAACTTTGACTGTTAATAAAATAACTAACCGAATAAGTACTCAATACATTTATACAGCAGGTTTATCAAAATGGTACAGTCAGAAAGCCTATCATTCCTCGCAGATAGTCCTGACAATCTGCAGGATGAAACCTGGGTAGACTTTCTGACAATACCATTTTACTATCTATCTATCTATCTATATATATATATTTATATCTATATATGATATATTGAAAAAACAAATGATGTTTACAAATGCTTGGGATGATCAGGAGAGAATGTGCACCGTTTCGGGGCCTTCCTCTCAACGGTTTTAACTGCACATCGGTCCCGCTCACTGTTATGAGGTCCCTCGGAATATCTGTATCGACTGTATGTAATAGATCGGTCTTCAACAAGAGCAAATACGGGATGAAATGACCGTTAGAAGAAGAATGCGCAAACAGAACGCTGTTAGTCAAAGTTGGAATTTTTCAAAAAATACGTTATCTGTATTAAAAATGCGTTATCTGTAAGCATTTGTAAACATTGTTTGTTTTTTCAATATATCAAATTCACAGTGTTGGATTAACTTCCTTTTATTTCACACACACACACACACACACACACACATATATATATATATATATATATATATATATATATATATATATAGGGTGTTATAAAGTTCTGCAACAGATTTAAAATGTGACAACAAAGATGGCAGTCTTGCTGAAATGCAATATTCAAAACTTATGTTAAAAACAAAACTTCAAGAGATGAACTTTCATTTGGCTTTTTTTAAATAATTCTATCATTTATACAATGTCAGTTATTAAGTTTTCAATTTTAAGACTGCTGCAAGACTTTATGAACACTATATATATATATATCTCACAGTTATCTTTAAATCCACCAAGCAAACAAATATATTTACTTCTGGATTTAAAAAAAAAAACTATTTAAAAGTGCTAAATATACGTTTAAAAACGTGTGTGTATATATATATATATATATATATATATATCTCGCTACGGCAAGAAACTGCAGTCGGTATATATATATATATATATTTATATATATTAGCCATTAGCATTTTTGTCGGCTGCTAGGAATTTTAAAAGCGAATTAAAAATAATTAAATCTATTATTTAAGGTCAAACTTTACCCCCCCCCCACCGCACCAGGTAGCCGCTAGTAAAAAATAAAAAATAAAACTATATGAGTTTAACTTTCATATGGTTCTTAATAAATGATTCTATCATTTATACAATGTGAGTTATTAAGTTTTCAATTTTTAAACTGCTACAAGACTTTATGAACACTCTATTAAACCGACAAAGTCTGGTGGTATCGTGAGATACTGCTGGGGCGGTCTGGGTTAGTTGTAATGATGCGTCGGCCCCCGAAACAATGCCTGAACCCAGAGTCATCATCTGATGAAGGCTTTGTTGGTTGCAATGCTACTGTGTAAATAGCAGTCATTGTATGAAGATTATATATATATATATATATTTTATAAAAAAGAAGGTCCGCAAAATGTATTATGTTTTCAGAAAAAAAATTTTTATTCTTTTTATCTTACATATGCAACACGTGTTTCAGATCTTCTGGTATCTTCTTCAGGCTTTGATGATAATATTATCAATCAAAGCCTGAAGAAGATACCAGAAGATCTGAAACACGTGTTGCATATGTAAGATAAAAAGAATAAAAAATTTTTTCTGAAAACATAATACATTTTGCGGAGCTTCTTTTTTTTATAAAATATTGAATTTTCTCCCGTTGGTACCAGAACAACATTTTATATATATATATATATATATATATCCTTTAATAAGTTTAAACATTCTTTACTATGTAATGAATAGTTTTTCTTTTCTTTGTCACACATTTTTTCTTTTTTTCAATTTGAAATTCATTAAATATAACAGAATGTAAATGTTGCAATAAAAAAAGCAATAATAATAATATTTAAAAAAAACGTTGAAAGATAAACTCGTGAAAACATCTTTAAAAATTCTGGCATCTTCTCTTTGCTGAACAGTTGAACAATATTTTTCAAAGATCTCTTATAAATCAAATCTTAAATTAAATAATCAAACAATGTATATATATATTTTTTCCCCATTTTCTTTTTTCTCAAAATCATTTTCAATAATCAGTCTAAGAATTGAACCTATTTTATATATTCAAACCATATATATATATATATACTAAATTTCAAATAGTAAATATTAATAATTTCAATAAATTATTTAAATACTTACTATATTTAAGTAAATATATTAATAATTTCAAATAGTAAATATTCAAACGATTCTGACGAATACACAATGACATTTCACGTTTTAAACTTTTAATCATCTTCTTTTTCTTTTCGGAAAAATGTTTTAAAAAAACGAAGCATATGACCTTTAGGCACCCCTTTTTGATCTTGATTCAGAAGGACATGTTTTTCATTTACACCGTTAATATCTGGTTGTTTGTTAACAGACGATTTTTAGAGTTTTTTTTTTTTTTAATTATAAAACTCAGCCTAACCCCTAAGCAATAATTGGATATTGACAGTGTAAATGAAAAACATGTCCTTTCTTAATCGAGATCAAAAAGGGGTGCCTAAAGGTCATGTGGTCCAAAAAACAAAACACAAACTTGAATACCCAACAAGAATGAATAAAACAAAAACGTCTACGGCATAAAATAGCCCAACAGGAATTGACATGCCGTAAAATCCAACCAACCAATTTTTCTTCTCGGATTTCCGATTTAATTTCTTTTTAAATCTTCTCTCGTTATTTCTTTCTACTTAATTCTAAATCCAACCTCTTACTTCTGAGCCCCCCAGTCTCAGCTGCTTACCTTTGATTACAGCTCTTCTTCCCTCTAAATCTCTTTAATAATATTCACCTGGGAGAAGGAAAGCTGGGTAGGAAACTAGACAATATTGAAAATTAAATTGACATGTTTCACTATAAATATAGCTTCTCCAGAATTTTAAGTTATATTGAAAGATTTTTTTTTCAGAAGTTAAGCAATGATGGGCCTGTTCAATTTTTAGATGGGTGACCATTTAAACAACTGTAAGCAAACTGATATTTAAAAAAATGACTTGATTCAGCATTAAATGAAACTGTACCATGAAAATCTTTTTTAATGGTAGACATTCTCTTGTTTTTAAGGGTTTTTTTTTTCTCTTTTTTATTTTCATATTCATATCTTTCATCTTTGAAAAATATCTGGATGGATGTTTGGTTGAGTCAGTTGTAAATGATTCATAAATTATATATATATATATATATATATATAATTATGTATGTTATGTTCTTGTGAACATTGTTCGTTTGGTCTTTTGAAGCATTGGAAAAAAACCCAAGAAAAACAGAACAAAAATCAGAATTTTAATATTCAATTGTTGTTCTGTTCCTGGTTTGATCAATTCCGATATTTCGGGTGAACATTCACCCTTTTTCAAGGTATATGAGACGGTCTGGAGAAAAAAAATGAAATGCTGTATATGAGGGCAAAAAAAGTAATTAAATGAAGTGAACGGATTTGGCGTTTTTTAGCCGTTAATTTTCTTTCGAAATTGTGTGACGTAACTCATCCAAAATACGATCATAGTAGTCATTCCAAATATATATATATATAATTGGGTGATCACTTAAGCAACAGCAGGTACTGTAAGCAATGGGAGTCCATTGTTTATTAAAATTTACTTGATTTGGCATTAAATGACCCGGAAGAGGGTTGATATGCCATAAAAAAAAACTAAAAAAACAACCACTCAAAAAATAAATTTTTACAACTGAATGATAATTCTATGGGGTCTGCATCCGCACTGACCCTGTCATTTTTTTGTTGCATACCCTTCTTCACTGTTACTAAATAATTATAATGTTGCATACCTCTTTCTTTAATTCTATCTCTTGGCCGTCTTTAGTATTCTGATCGTCTTTGGTATTTCTTCTATCATCTTGACTTGGTCTGGAATCTTCTAAGGTCTGGACTTCTCTTGGGGACTTCGGGTCTGGTCTTCTATTGGGGATTTCTCCTTATCAGAAGCCCTGTGTCGTTGTTAGTTTTTAGGTAATAAACACAAGACTTCGATTTACTTTTGATCTTATATTATTGTTAAATCCCCACCAGACATCTGCTAACTAACATAGCGCATGTATGCAGAGTGAGTCACAGTTCGGCAGTACATCTTCCCTGCCTGACATCCAACTGCAAAACTGGGAACTCAAAAAGTCCCACGTGACTTCACGTATTTTGGCGGGCTTCTGTACTTTTCCATGGAAGGACCCGGCCATGGTATGAAAAGGGTCATCCCCTCAGAAATACAGGGGATTGACAATAATCTTATGTAACTGCATAGATTATGTAACATTTTGTATCTAATCTGAATTTAGGATATAATGGCAATAACTATGAAATATTAATTTAAATTCTTTACTCTTTATTACAGTCTAGTCATGCCGAAAGCACTGGTTCCCCGCTAGATCACTGAAGTTAAGCAGCAATGAGCTTATTCTATATTTAGATGTGACTATTTAAGCAACAGCAGGTACAGTAAGCATCCTGGGTCCTTTGTATATCAAAATGACTTGATTCGAAAGAGGGTTGATATGCCGTAAAACAACCAAACAATCTCTCTCTTTCTCTTAATGTCAAGTCGCACTGAAAGCCCTGTTTACCACTAGGTCACTGAAGTTAAGCAGCAAAGAGCCTGTTCAATACTTAATTGGGTGACTACTTAAGCAACAGCAGGTACTGTAATCATCCTGAGTTCTTTGTTTATCAAAATGAATATTCAGCATTGAATAACCTGAAAAGGGTTGACATGCCATAAAAAGCCACCAATCTCCCTCCCCACCTCGCTCTTACTGTCAAGTCATGCTGAAAACCCCGGTTCCAAGTCACTAAAGTTAAGCAGCAAAGAGTCTGTTCAATACTTAATTGGGTGACCCCTTAAGCAACACCAGGTACTGTAAGCAACCTGTCCTTTGTCTATAAAAAATGACTTGGTTTGGAATTAAATAACCCACAAAGGGTTGATATGTTGTAAGGTTTGATCCATTTCTCAATGCAGTTGACATTACTGCCTCCAAGACTGCAATCAGTTTGACAGGTAGTAAAAATGCTGATGCCACTTGCCAATCATTTTCAAAGAAGAAAAACTCTTCAGATGATATTCTTTCATTACAAAAGGCTGATTTTGATGGCCTCAAGTCTATGAAAGATGCATCCATTCCTAGCTGTCTTGGAGATACTCTTCCTTCGCGGATGTATGAGGATTCTCCACCAATTTTGATGAGCTGTAAAATAAAAATTTTTTTTAAAAAAACAGAACCAAACCAAACTGGTCACCCATCTCAGAACAGAATAGCCACATTGTTGCTTTCAAGGAACTAGTGTTTTCGGCAGGACTAACTGTAAGTCTAGGCTTTTTTTTTTTTTTTTTAAGTGGGGGGATAGATTTTAATGCATTTGGGGGGAAGAGTGAAGATATAAATACATACATATCTGGACCATACATACACGTATCAAGCCACAAGTCAAATCTCAGTTCCTTTTTTAAAATCTTTTTTGTTTGTCTTTTTGTTTGTTTGTTGTTGTGTCATCCTCCCAACTGTTATTTGTTTTTCAATTCTACACACACATGGCAAGTGATACAGTCTCATTATATATACAAACTTATATACACCTACATTGGTTATTTCCTATAAGTCTAACATAAACAAAGGGGAACCACTCTTGACTGATAAATTATTTATTTATTTTCCCATTAAACTAACCCTAAACCCTAAACCGTAACCCTAACTTCTTTTTTCCTAGTAGATCAATAAATAAATAAATAAATAATTTATCTGTCAAGAGTGGTTCTCCTTTGTTTATGTCAGACTTATAGGACATAACCCCCTACATTAATATACACCCCCTATGCATAGACACACAAAAAAACTCCTACACATCAACTATTCATTTAAAAAAAACAAAAAACGAAAGAATAAAAAAAAATGCCTAAAAGTCTGTTGAAATTTTTTTTTTTTTTTTTTTTTTTTTTTTAATGCATAAAATTTTTTTTAATGCATAAAAACTTTTTTTTTTCAATCTTTTTTTTTTTGAGGGTTGGGATGGGGGTGGGGTGGGGCTGGTTTCATTTGTTCATCATTTCTCAACGTTTTCTCTCTCTTTCTTTCTTTCTTTCTTTCCTTCTTTCTCTTTCATTTTTATCGATCCGTGTATTTATTGATTGTTAAGATTCTGTAAATATAAACAGATTTTCAAATATAGAAAGAGAATGTTACCTGAAAAACGCCTGCATTTTTGTTTCTCTGAATGTTTGAGATGAGGCTTGATGATTAGTATCATCTGCATTATTCGGACTATTGTCCCCATCTTCATTGTTAGCTGTACAACGTTTCGGCCGATATGCCCTCTGGCCTTCTTCAGGTATTTCTTGTTGGACTCGGGAACCTTCTTATCATAATCAGGAGCCATAACATTAAGTTTGAAGTTCCGTGATGGCTCCCGATTATGACAAGAAAGTTCACGATGGCCGGAGGGCATATCGGCCGAAACGTACAAATAACAATGAAGATGGGGACAATAGTCCGAATATTACAGATAATACCTGCATTTTTGTTTTGATTTTTTATATATACAGGGTGACCCCAAATAATGTGTACACTCTTTGAAACATCATAACTTATTCAATTTATATATTTATAATTATATTTATATATTTTGACTTGTAAATAAGATTGATACAAGAGAAAAAATAGAAACAATAATTTGGGACACTCTATATATATATATATATATATATATATGGAAAGAGGATTGGAATGAATCTGACAGAATGTGGTGGAGATGTGAGAAACAAAAGTGTGTAGGATATATTTCGCTAGAGCTTTGAGCTTGGCATCATCAGTTTTAATGTTTTTATTTAATGTTTTAATTAAAACGTCTGATGATGCTGAGCTCAAAGCTCTAGCGAAATATATCCTACACACTTTTGTCTGAGTTTTGTTCTTTACATCTCCACCACATTCTGTCAGATTCATTCCAATCCACATATATATATATATATATATATATATATATATATATACATACATACATACAGGGTGTCCAAAATAATGTATACACTCTTTGAATCATTATAACTTATTCAGTTTATGTATTTTGACTTGTAAATAAGATTGATACAAGAGAAAGAATACACATTTAAAGAATTTGAGAGTAAAATATACAAAAAAAAAATAAAAACTAGCAAATAAACTTTTATAAAATAAAAGCTACTTGGGGCAATGTATAAATGTTCATATAATGATCAGTTCACATCAAGTGCTCAAACTGGTTGCCATTCTGTTCAATAGACTTTTCATATCTTGAAGAAATGGACCTACAAGTATTCTCCATTATCAACGGTTAGTCAAATCTGAAATATAAAAAAACGTTTCTCTGAATGTTTGAGATGAGGCTTGATGATTAGTATTATCTGCGTTATTCGGACTATTGTCCTCATCTTTATTGTTATTTGTACAATGTTTTGGCTGATATGCCCTCCAGCCATCTTCAGGTATTTCTTGTCGGACTCGGGAACCTTCTCGGACTCGGAAACTTTCTTTTCGAACTCGGGAGCCATCACGGAACTTTGAACCTAACCCATGGACTGAATAAAGGGTTAGGTTCAAAGTTCCATGATGGCTCCCGATTACGACAAGAAAGTTCCCGAATTCGAAAAGAAGGTTCCCAAGTCCGATAAGGTTCTTGAGTCCAACAAGAAATACCTGAAGAAGGCCGGAGGGCATATCGGCCGAAATGTTGTACAAATAACAATGAAGATGGGGACAATAGTCCGAGTAACGCAGATAATAGAAAAAAACGTATTATTAACTATTTATATTTAACAAGTGTATACATCATTTTGGGACACTCTGTACATTGAAATGTACCTGTTTACTATTTTGTTTGAATTTTTTAGATGAGACTTTGATAATTTGTATAATTTATATTATTCGGACTATTGTCCTCATTTTATTGTTAGCCAGGTTAGCTCAGTCGGTAGAGCGTTCGACTAGAAACCACAAGGTTCCTAGTTCGATACCAGCCCTCACCAACTCAGTGTATGAGTAGCACAGGGATCTGTGCGGTGAAGTGAAGAGCTGATGGTAGGTATGGTGCTCCACCTCAGATGCTAAAACAATCTCCTTGTGAAAAAGCGCTAGTGAAAAGGGGATAGACTCCCTCGCTGTCTGGCTGATACCGACATTAGGCTAACCGATTGACTTTACTTTTATTTACTTATTGTTATATACACAATGTTTCAGCCGATGTACCCTCCAGCCTTCTTCAGGTGTTTCTTGTCAAACTCTGGAATATTTTCTTTGAATTCTGGAACATTCTTCTCGAACTCACAAGCCTTCATGTCATAATCGAGTTTGAAGAGAAAGTTTCAGAATTTGACAAGAAACACCTGAAGAAGGCCGGAGGGCACATCGGTCAAAACATTGTGTATATAAAAATAAAGATGAGGACAATAGTCCGAATTATACAAAGTACCTGTTTTCATTCATGACACATTTTCTTTGCAGCGAAGAAGAACAATTTCAATTTTAATAGATTCAAATCTGATTTTTCATTAACCTTTATCCCACCAAAGGTTGTGGCAGAAGGGGTAATCTGAACATTAGCTACATATATGAGAGAAATCTCCCCTTGTTTTTTTTCATTTTGAGGAAGCCTTATGTTTTGGTCGGCCATTTCATTTCACTGAAAATCTACACTGAAAATACGAATTTGTTCAATCAATACAACTGCATGTTTTAAATATCATAAAATGTGTTCTTAATAACATTCAAATAATGCGCAAGCACAATTAAGGACACATTTTATAATATTTTTGTGTTAAAACATGCAGTTGTATTGATTCGAACAAATTTGTATTTTCAGTGTAGATTTACGGTGAAATGAAAATGGTCGACCAAAACATAATGACTTCCTCAAAGTGAAACAAACAAGGGGAGATTGCTCTCATTTATGTAGCTAATGTTCAGATTACCAAATTAAATCTGAGAAATTCACATCCGATAGAGTTCATGATGGAGACGGAAGAAGACAACAACACATTGTCCTCCTAGATGTGTTAATAACTCGCACAGAGCAGGGGTTCAGTTCATCCGTGTATCGTAAGCCTACCTTCACTGGACATTACCTCAACTTCAAATCCCACCATCCATACAATGTAAAGAAAGGAATCGTCCACTGCTTACAACACTGGGCAAAAGCCATCAGCAGTGATGAGGTATACCAGAAGGAAATGGACAGCTTAAGGGAAACCCTCCCTCGTAACAATTATCCTGAGAGCATAACATCATCTATGAGAAAGCTGGATCGCAAGACAGAGGATGATACCCAAAAATGTACCACAGTCCGTTTGCCCTATATCAAAGGCTTGGCTGAAAAGATTCAAAAGATATGTAATCCATATGACATCAGGACAACATTCAGGAGTGACTCACTCTTTGTAAACATCTCCGAGTCAAGCCCCCAACAGAATACATGACCAAGAATTGCGTGTATTCCATCCCATGCAGCTGTGGCAAAGTATACAAAGGTGAAACATGCCGCCCACTGAAAGAAAGACTAGAAGAACATCGTAAAGCAGTGGTTCGAGGAGAAATAGAAAAGTCGGGTATGGCTGACCATATATGGAATGAAAAGGGAAACCATCTGTCCTTATGGGATGAAGTTAGGATAATAGATAGAGAAGAACATTGGAAGAGAAGACGCCTCAAAGAATCAGCTCATATGATAGGCTGTAGTGGTTTCTTAAGTAGACCGAGCATAGAAATGAACACAATATGGGAAGCCATAATTAAAAAGGCTAGATTAGATTTTTTTAAAACACACACCCAATATGAGTCTAGGTAAAAAATCATACATAAGTGAATAGGTAGATATTCTAGCCAAAACAAGACATTAGCTTTATAAGTTCCCAAAATTCACATTGGATCGCCCTAGTGGATAAAGGAGTTAAGTTAAGACAGTTCTAAGTGACTGTTATCTCTGGACTGCAGGTTCAATCCTGGTCAAGTGCAGCAGTAACATAGAATAATAATTAACACAGCTTAACGCCTCTACCCCAGCTATGGTTAGTGGAATGAGAACAGGATACCCGTGTGGACTGAATAAAGGATTAGGTTCAAAGTTCCGTGATGGTTCCTGATTACGACAAGAAGGTTCCCAAGTCCGAAAAGAAATGCCTGAAGAAGGCCGGAGTGCACATCAGCCGAAACATTGTATAGAAAACAATGAAGGTGAGGACAATAGTCCGAATAACGCAGATAATATAAAAGCTCTATCAATGATATTGAGCACTGCCTACCTACAAATATAGCACCCATATTATCGACTATATATATATATATATATATATATATATATGGTAAATAAAAAGGCTTAAATAGCAGTCATAAAAACTAGAATCAAAGTAACACAATCATTATTATGACTGTTGATGTTTATAACTGTCACGACAACTTATCCACAGATTTTCACTTGTTCTGACGTTTCTCACAGACTAGAAAATGCTTTTTTTTTTCTTTTCTTCTTTTTTCTTTTTTAAAGATTGTAGATAAACCTAGTTCATATATTCTATATATTTTGGGGGCATTTGTTTGGGTTAAATCCTACTTAACGGATATAAATTCCATCATCGTATGTCACCCCACCAAAAGAAAAAAAAAAATACTAAAAATCAAGGAATTAACCGAATTGAATGGAATCTTCAGTGTTGATACATTAATGAATAAAAGATATAATGCACCAGCTATTTTATTTAAAAACATTTACATTTTTTCAGGACAGTTAACTTTGAACCACGTAGCTTTGAGGCGTAACACAGATTCACAAAGATACGTGGTTCATTATAGTATGTAGAGTAATGGCTAGATTAAATGTAGAATTTTAAAAAGAAAGAAAAAAAAAGAATGTCTAATTGGACGTTAAGTTATCTCCCTTGATTTTACTAATGAGAGTTATGTCCCTTAGATTTTTTGCGTTTCCTTTATGCGTTTAGCCGTTTTTGTCCATTCTTTAAAGTATTTTTTTTGTGATAGGAACGAAACGAAAAAAAATCTGGGAATCTCGGAAAAAAAAAAAAACCCTAAGAAATGGCCCTTTGTAAAATTCGTCCTGAACTTCCAGTTTTAAAGGACAAGGATATTAATGTTGTGCGAAGTTTAGTCAAAGATTCATCGTGGATTGTTGCTGCTGTTGACAATCTTAGAGTTGTTGGTAAGGAATATTTTCTTTTGAAACATAGCTACTGGCAAAAAAAAAAAAATTAAAAAATCGGATACTACTAGTTTTAAAAGCGAATTAAGAATAATTAAATCTATTATTTAAGGTTAAACTTTGTCTAAATCGATAAGTAGTAGCATAATAAACATCAGTAAAAAAAAGAAAAATATAATTACATATGCAGTTTATTTTTAAAAGATTTAAAACTATTTGTTTTGGTCAATTTCGACGCGATACACCATTTTGGCTGTTTTTCAATGGTTTTAGGCGCTTGTTTACAATTTTAACGTAACATTTGGGATGGAAAAAAATTTTACCAAAAATCAGGTAATTATCCGATTTTAATGAAATTTTCAGTATTGATTTAACAATTAATGAATTTTATAATGCATCAGTTATTTTATTTCAAAACTTTAATTTAGTATTTTTGCTATGAAAAATTAATATATAAAATTCATTTAAAATATGAAAATCCTAATGTTAAGTTTAAAATGTTATATTTTTAGATTCTAAAAATAAATATCTACTTAATGCAAACCTTATTTTAGGTTCCAAAAGTAATAAGTTTTGAAGAAAAACTCGATTGAAAATGTACCCCCTCCCCTTTTTAAGCAGAAAAAACATCGATGTATAATTTTTTCTTTTATAAAATAATAGCCAATTAAATAATTATCAAAATGAATAAAAAAGAAATCTCCAAAAAATTAATTATTTATTACTTTTTTACATTTTATTTTTCGATTTTAGGTACTTATTTTCTCATAGAAGCGCAACCGTAAAAAAATTTTTTTTGTTTCTGTTCATAACTTCGGTCATTTATCTCATTATTTATACTGTAATTAGTACAATATATGACCAACTTGAAAAACATTTTACGCCCCCAACATAAGGGGGGTCAAAATTAAGTGACCTGAAAAAAATGAGAAAGTTTTGAAATAAAATAAATAATGCATTATAAAAATCATTCATTGATACATAAACACTGAAAATTTCATTAAAATCCGATAATTTCCTGATTTTTGGTAAATTATTTTCTGTAGGGGGGCTAAAGTCATTTTGTCAAAAACGCATTTTAGGCTCCGTTTGCCAGTCCCTATATGATAATACTGAAAAACAATCTTTTCTTCTTATTATAATGGAGATTACGTGTTTTCTGTATGTAACAGAAACTATATCACTACTCAAGTCACAATTCCCTTAGTTATTAACATCACATTCTCCATGATTTAATTTTTATTTAAACCTCAATTATTAATGAAATTGTTTTTCATTATTAATACTGTTGGCCTTAACATGCAATCGTATTTATATATTGTAATAAGTAATTGAGTCACCCCTCCCCTTTATGTAACTCTTTAGTTTTGTAAAACTATATAAACTCCCAAGAGAACTGCAAATGTATTCAAAGTAGAATAAAGCTTACTCAATTGAGACCATGTCTGTTCTCTTATTACTACATATATACAACAAAATAGTGGTTTACAGCGTGAACGGAAAGGCTAATTTGCATATTGATATAAAAAAAATTGGATTTTGATTAATATGTGCTCAGTATCATTGATTTCCAATTTTGTTTTATCTTAATAAATATGACCAAAAATCTCAGGAATAAATCTTAAAAGAAATCCATTACCAATAAGAAATTTTATGTAATTTCATTCTTTACTTCTTATTTTAACTAAATAGTTAAATTAGGAAAATTTAGCAATGAAAGACAGGAGTAATGAAAGAGTAAGTTTCAGTTGTTCTATTTTTCAGTTATACCCTCCTCTGTTTCAAATCTTTTTATCTGTATTCTTATCTAATTTAATTAACCTTTCTAATTTAATATATTATCTTATTACATTAAAACTTTTTTTAGCAATGAAAGACGGAATGATGGAAGAGTAAATTTAGTTGTTCTATTTTTCGATTATATCCCCCTCTGTTTCAAATCTTTTTATCTACATTCTTATTTAGTTTCATTAGCCTTTCTAATTTAATATAATATCTTATTATATTAAGACTTAAATATTTGCACCTGGAGGGTGCATATATTTGTTAGTTATATCTTTTCAGTATATTAGGTCTGAGTACCTGTCAGATGTTTCTTATATTTAAAACATTTATCTCATTTCCCCTGAATATTTATATTCAATTCATCCAACCTTGCCTTAAAAGAGTTAAAAAATGGGGCATTCACTACTGATGATGGTAGTTTATTCCAAGAATCAGTAAGAGATAATATCATTAGAGTACATATAAAAAAAAACATTACATTTCATGAAATTTTTGAGATGCTAGGGTTAGGGTAAGTTTTATGGTTAGGGTTAGGCTACTAGGGGGATTTCTGTAATCTAATGCTATTTATATGTAAAATGTGATTCTAATATTATTATTTCCTGCATGCTATTCTGCATTTGTACTGATGAATCTACTACCTTGTAACTAAAATAATTTTGTCTTACATTTGTTTTGCAAATTTTTTTTTTTTTAAGTTTTAATTTATGACCTCCTAGTATTAATGTTTTTTGAGCAATGTTCAATAAATTTATAGTGGTTGTCTTGGGTGAAGTATTATATATATATACTAGCAAATATATGCACCCTCCGGGTGCAAGTATTTAAGTTTTAATGTAATAAGATATTGTATTAAATTAGAAAGGCTAATGAAATGTAGATAAAAAGATTTAAAGCAGAGGAGGTATAATAAAAAAAATAGAACAACTGAAACTTACTCTTCCATCACTCGTCTTTCATTGTTATTTTTTCTAATTTAAGTATTTAGTTAAAAGAGGAAGTAAAGAATAAAATGACAGTTATTTTTCTTGTTAATGGATTTCATTTAAGATTCATTGAAGAGATTTTTGCTTATATTCATTAAAATAAAACCAAACAGTTAGAAATCAATAACACTGAGCACATATTTATTAAAATTCATTTTTAATATCAATATGCAAATTAGCCTTCCTGTTCACACTGTAAACCGCTATTTTGTTGTATATATAAATATAATTGCATGTTGTTAGTATGTAGATATGGTTAACAGTATTAATAATGTAAAACAATTTTATTAATAATTGAGATTCAAATAAAAATAAAATCATTGAGAATGTGATGTTAATAAATAAGGGAATTGTTACTTGAGTTGTAATATAGTTTCGGTTACAGACTGACAAACCCACAATCTCCATTATAATAAGATATATATATATTCCATTTATTATATACTTATAC
The DNA here is from genome assembly GCA_023376005.1 of Doryteuthis pealeii. Taxonomy (NCBI): domain Eukaryota; kingdom Metazoa; phylum Mollusca; class Cephalopoda; order Myopsida; family Loliginidae; genus Doryteuthis; species Doryteuthis pealeii. The sequence continues at coordinate 15,221,037 of CM042167.1, forward strand.
TGTCTTGAGAAAAAACACAAAATACTGGATTGATTAACTTTTCATCACTGGAGGTTTATTTTCGTTATGATAAAACCGCAACACCATGGATTTGTTAATCATATGAATTCCCGGAACTTTCCGTATCTTTCTTAATTGTGCTGCGAACTTCAACTTAAACTTGCTTTCGTGACTGGATTGCATCCTAAACACTTTTGATACAACTTTTGTCTTCTATTATATTTTTACTTTCAAACTTTATTGAGTTTTTCTCATTGATGTTGAGACTTTTAGTTTTAAAAATTATATTTATTTTATTTTTAATACAAAATCTGCATTTTTATACATATTTTAAAAGCCATTTCGGTCCAGAACGTGAGCGTTGTTTGAGCCTCTCATGCCAAACGGTTAACTATTCTCTCTTTCTTTCATGAATATAGTTGCTCTTGAGTAAGACCGTTTTATTAAAAGGTCAAAACTGATATCTGTCAGCATACTACTATTATCATTTGTTTTTCTATTTATTTTCAATCATATGTATATATATATATATATATATATATAAAAGTAATTGGTAATTTGCTTGAAGCATTGTTAATTATGTTATTATATATTAATACAATGTACATAAAAAATAAAAACAAAAAGATCTTTTTTTGTCTTATCGATTTCAAAGTAAACTTTATCTTCAGAGACGATTTTCGGAAATCGTCTCTGAAGATAAAGTTTACTTTGAAATCGATAAGACAAAAAAAGATCTTTTTGTTTTTATTTTTTATGTACATTGTATTGGCCTTCAAATCATTAATATATATATATATATATATATATATATATATATATATATATATATAGGTTATACAACAAACCCACTATAAAGTTAAATAAATAAAAAAGAAGGAAAAACAAATCATAAATCTGACAATTCAGTATATGAATAGCACAGCTTGGATCTTTATGGTAAAGTGAGGAGCACATACCTGAGAATCTGTGTTATGCCTCAAAGATACGTGGTTCAAAGTTAACTGACCTGAAAAAATGTAAAGTTTTTAAATAAAATAACTGGTGCATTATATATTTTATTCATTAATATATCAACACTGAAAATTTCATTAAGTTGGATTTTTCTGAATATAAGGTGTGTGCTAGTTCCCCGCTTATACTTATAGACTGGCCAAGGTCACATGATTGACTCTTCTAACCAATCACTGGCAGTACTAGTGACCTGATAAGATACTTACCCCCCCCATATTGGTCATAATTCAAATTGCACTCTTGGAGGACGCACATAGGATTGCCAGGATCTTTATCAATACTCATGAAGGACTTATATGATTACCAGTAACTTAGAACACATTTTGGATAAAAGATCTATTTATCAAAAATATAATCAGATTGAAATAACTCCTCAAACAATTATAATAAATAATTATTTTCTCCTATATGAGATCTGACTTTTAAATGTTTTGGTTTCAAATTTTGTAAGGAAGATGAAATAATAAAAATGGTGATTATCAAAACAAAGAAAAATAATCAACCTTGAAGAAATTTTGCTGATTTGGAATTGTGTTCCTTTTTTCTTTTGTCTACAGAAAAATTTCTGAAAGATGAAGAATTTGAAGAAGACAAAAAAAGTAGCAACAGCATAGATAACATTATTTCCTGCCTCAAAACGTTGGTAAGTAAACAATTTTTCTTATGATTTTTTTCTTTCTTTAAAAGATATCAAATATCTCTTTTGGGCTTAGAATATTCAACAGAAAGTGACCAGAGACTGTTAGATACTTCTTAAGGGTCTTCTATAATTTTTAATGTCTATATCTGCTGCTATTGCGGTCATCTTTCATCAGGTCATCTCGGGTTCTTCTTGTATTGGGGTTTCTCTCTCTCTCTCTCTCTCTCTCTCATCTTGGTTCCTATCAAATTAGGAACACAGACACTTAATTCAAGTGCACCTTTTATATATATATATATATATATATTATATATATATATTCAGTCCCAGCCCTCAAAACATCTTAACCCCATGTGCACATCTACATAGGATGCAACATACGTCTGCCCACAACGGCTCTCTGGTTGATTCTCAACTAACTCTTGTTAGAATCCTTGTTGCCATTTTAGGGGATCAGTTATTCTTTCACAGCCATTTTAAATTATCCTACACTACATGCCAATATCAGATTTTGCCAATCTATTAGGTACCATTTTTCTTTTATGGTGACAATTACTGTAACTATTAACCAGCAATGATCTAAATCTTGTTTATTGGAATGTTGATTAATTTGTCTAATAATAAAATTGGATTTCATCCAATAATTTCCCAGTTGGAATTTAACAAGAAGTTGATACTAAATTTCTTTATGTAAATATTTTCGTTTTTCTAAAGGATAATTGTCGTCTTAAACTCCACGAAGAACTTGAAATACAAAGTATCCGAGGATTTGTAATGAAGCAGACATATTTGCAACTTCCACAGCAAATTCGGGAAATGATTGAAGGTAAGAAGATTATCATTTAGGTTTATGTAAAAGAAAGATGGGACCATATGACCTTTAGGCACCCCTTTTGCAATCTCGTTTCATAAGGACATTTTTTTTCATTTACACCGTCAACATCCGGTTGTTTGTTAACAGATGATTTTTAGAGTTTTTTTTTAATTATAAAACTAACCCCTAACCCTAACCCCTAACAAACAACCGGATTTTGATGGTGTAAATGAAAAAAATTGTCTTTATAAAGCGAGATCACAAAAGGGGTGCCTAAAGGTCATATGGTCCGAAAGGTGAATAGCTGTTGGGATCATCCTAACAAAATATTAAGAGTTACTTCCCTTTATTAGTAAAGAAATAGTTACCTGCTGTTTTGTTGTATTGTGGCAACTCAACAGGAACTTAGAGAAAGGGTCAGTCATGATAGATGCGTTATCTGCGCATGGTGTAATGTTTAGTCATAGGAAATGGACTCATTGATCTGAGTTCAAATCCTGGATGAGGCTGTTTGCATTTCACATAATGCTAATATCCTTGGGAAAGGCATGCATCCAACTTATCTCCCTCCAGCTATGGGTAAATAGTATGGTAGGCTGGACTCTTTAACCTTGGCTAGGTAACCAGTCTAGGAGAAGGAAAACTATGAATTCTAACATCTTGAACTCTGCTTTTTAGAAATTGATCTTATGTCACATCCTGCTCATGGTGGAGGGTTGGTATATATATATATATATATATATATGAAGACAAAAACTTTTTAAGAGAAATCTTTTATGCATATATTATATATATAGTTGTTGACCACAAAAATGTTTTGAATAAAGCGTGTTAAATCAAAGGGAGAGAACTCTGTAAAATTTTAGAAATCAAAGGGAGATAAGTCAAAGTTTTTATTACTAAGAAATCTCTTCTCATCTGTCAAAAATAAAATAAATTTCTCTTATTTAATTATGGCAAACCATTTTATGTTGGTAAATTTAAGAAATGAAAATAAGAACTAAATGCCACATTAGGAATTAGAAATTATGTATTAAAAAAACAGTTTCTTTTCATTGTGGAGTAATTACATTCCTTAAAAAAAAGCTGAAAAATCCGGGAGTGCGTATTTTGAAGTTAACCGGTTTATGTTATTCTAACTCTGGTGGTTCTCAAACTTTTAAGTTCATAGACCCTACAAAAACTTGATTGACCTATCATTGACCCTCTCCTTATATACCCTCAGTCCACCTTGCAGTTGTTTTGTTGCAACCAATTATGTCATTAATGAATTCTGCATGAACGTTTATGTAAAACTGTTAATTGTAAAATAACCGTAAAATAAACAGTAAAGTAAGCATAACATGTAAATAAGAGTTGCAAATATTTAATACTAACTTAATAACTTACCAAGGAAGTTCATTTCCTAATGTGATGGGTGAAACTAATGACTTCATGAATATTGGGCTTAAACTTTTGAAAATATATCAATATGAGCATGTTCTCTTGGATTCTTGTGAATTAATTTCTTCTAATTACTAAGTAGGCTTAGTAGTTTCCATAGACCTCTTGTAGACCCCCAAATTCTTACAGACCATTGAGTTGTTGTACAGACCCCAGGGGGTTTATGTAGCCCACTTTGAGAAACCCTGTTTTAACTTATGTCAAATAAAGTAGAATTTTGTTTTGTTTCCTTAATTTTTTTTTCCAATTATCATTTGATGAATCCCATAAAATGTGAAACATCTTAACAAATACTCCCCCAATTTTTGGTCTGCTCTGTCAGCGGGGCTGAAAATACACTGACTGTAAAGGGGTAAGATCTCTCCACCTACAAGGAGTAAGATCTCCCCACTCACAAGGAGTATCCTTGATATGACACTAAACTGCAATCGATGGCAAGGCTTCAGTTCTGGATCTCTGGGAAGTGTGAATTTCTCCCTTCATTGCCATTACTCTCAGGTTCACACTCTGACCTGGAGTGGTAATACCTGTTTGTCTCTCATCTATGGGTCAAATAGATCTGTTTAAAAATCATTTACAAGACTTTTGACTCACCAAAGTATATTTACATATATCATACTAGAAGTGGCTACCCAGCATTGCCTAGGTAGAGGGGGGATTTTGTTTTAAATTTAATCTCATAAATACATTATTTCTGAATCATGAGTTGGTTTCCCACAGGATATCCCATTAAAATCCCCACGTAAAAAAGACCTTGTGCTGATCCAGCCAGACCGAAAAGAAAAATTGATGTTTACTATTTACAACATTAAATACAAAAAATTCTATGCTATTATCATTTAAATTTTATTTTTTAATTATCTTCACGAATCTAAATCAAATCTTCACTATTTTTGCTCAAAAATCAAGATATGATGATAGTGAATGTTTATATATATATTTACTTTATCGTTAATTGTTTTATTTTCATAGTTTCCTCCGGATATACATACATACCAACTGCCCTTTATATGTACACTAGCATTGTCTACCCGGTGTCGCTAGGGTAGAGGGGGATTTTTTAAAGTTAGTCCCGCAGATCCATTATTACTGAATCATGAGTTGAATCCTCATGGGATGCCCCTTTTAAATCCCTATGTAAAAAGATAGACCTTGAAATGTTAATCTAAAATATTAAATGAAAAAAACATCCATGCTGTTATCATTCAAATTTTATTTTTTAATTATCTTCACGAATATAAATCAAATCTTCATTATTTTTGCTCAAAAACCAAGCACTAGTGATATTTGATGTATATATATATTTACTTTGTCGTTAATTGTTTTATTTTCGAAGTTTCCTCCGGACATACAGATACACACAACTGCTCTTTATACATGTATAGATTTACCAACTGTTATAACTTGAGTATCAGAGTTAACAGAGAAATAGGGAGAAACACAATGAGTATTGAGGATAAAGAAAAAAGGTTTACTAAAGAAAGATATAAGGTGAATAGTTATTAGCAAATGCTAGGTTGAATTAACAAGTCCTGTGAGATCTTGTTGTTTCTCTCCTCTGAGGTTTTGTCAGGCATTATAATAATGATAATGAAATTTATTGTGTACAGTGCTCAGATGCACCCCAACTCATCAAAGACTCATGTATAGTACATAGAATAATGTACTCATGTCAGGAATATAAATTGCATATATGGTAATGATATACATGCATGTGTGTATGGAGGGGATATCAGGTATAGTGTTGTTGAATTACAGGAAACATGGAAGTTTTGAAAGATGCAGTGTTTTGGCAGCCTACAATGGATACTGGTAGTTTATTCCATGCCTCTGCAACACTGAGCATGAAAAAATGTTTATGAAAGTCATGTGAGCTATTTATAGAAAAAACTAGACCATTCCATTCTCCTTATTTAGGTACTATATGACACCAACATAAAATAAACAATTGGTATTTCTCTGAATGTTTGAGATGAGGCTTGATGATTAGTATTATCTGCATTATTTGGACTATTGTCCTCATTTTCATTATCTGTACAATGTGCCCTCCGGCCTTCTTTGAGTATTTCTTGGTGGACTCAGCTACATTCTCGGACTTGGGGAACCTTCCTTTTGAACTCAGGAACCTTCTTGCCATAATCGTGTGTCATCACAGAACTTTGAACCTAACCCTTTATTCAGTCCACGGGGGTATCCTGTTCTCATTCCATGATGGCTCCTGATTATGACAAGAATTTTCCTGATTATGACAAGAAGGTACCCGGGTCCAACAAGAAACCGATACACAATAAAACATATTCTGATTGAATGCAAACACCTCTCCCACACCCGAAGAAAGTTCTACAATGTTGACAGCATGGACAAACTATTTGGAAAAATAGATCCCAAGAGGATATTAAACTTTTTGAAAAGAACCGGCCTCTTATCAAGGATGTAAGTTCATAGACCTACAAAAATCACCCACTCACTCTCTTGATGTTCAAATCTCAACAGAAAACTTGATTACAGCAAATAAACCCCTATACATTTTTGAATACCTAATTACCAATAGAAGTATTCGGCATAAAATAACCCAAGGGGTTGACATGCCGTAAAACTCAACCAACCAAACCAAACCAAACCAATAAATACCCGAAGAAGTCCAGAGGGCACATCGGCCGAAATGTTATACAGATAACAATGAAGATGAGGACAATAGTCCGAATTAGGCAGATAATACTAATAAACAATTGGATTATTTATTTTTCCAATAAATTGTTCAAGTTTTGTCCGTTATTCTTTTTTTCCAGGAGCCGTGAGTCATGCAAAGAACGAAGCAGAACAACATTATCAAAAAGACAAAGATGAAAAAGATTTCTTAGATGCGGATTTGATAAAAATGCGACGGGAAATTTTAAAACTTGAAGCAGAAAATTACTACCTTCCGTAAGTGTGCAATTTCATTAAGTCTGGATTCAGTTTTCCTTCTCCTAGATTGGTTGCCATACTAAGGTTAAAAAGTCCAGAGCTCTACTATCTACCTATAGCTGGAGGGAGAATAATTTCTAAAGGTATTAGCACAATGGGAAATGCAAACAACCTCGTTCAGTATTCAAACAATGTTCATTTCCCACTACAATAACCATAACACTACAAATGCCTCCACATATTTGTCATTTTTATAATCTTTAAAATTCTTGATACAATGGAGATAACTATGAGAATCTTCTACTTTTTTCAGAATTGAAGCATTATCATCATCATGGACTACTGTTACTATGGAAACTTGGTTATTTCCTAGTTGAGTAACATGAGTGACCCAGAAAAAAACAGAACCAAAATTATTTATTTATTTTCCCATTGAACTAACCCTAACCCTAACCCTAACCTTGTTGGACTTAAACTTAAAAAAAAAATTTTAATTAACAGTTTTATTACAAAATTTGAGGGTTCTGTTTTTTCTGGGTCACCCTGAAATATTATGTTACTCAACTAGGGGGCGTTAGGGTTAGGGTTTAGGGTTAGTTTAATGGGAAAATAAATAATTTGGGTTCTGTTTTTTCTGGGTCACCCTGTAATATCATGTTACTCAACTATGAAATAACCGGAAACTCTATATGCTGAGGGGTGGTCTAGTATTGATTAACAGCCCTGTTGGCTGGGGCTTTAGAATATACCCACTTCAACTTTGCAGAGGGGTAAGAGCCCCCACCACCACACACACACACCAATGGGGTCGCTTGTTGGTGCAGGGTGGCAACCCATGATGCTTAAGGATGGAACAACACTCCACTTTGGCCCTTACTTAGGCTAGATGGGCGGTTGGAGAGGCCCCCCTCTGATCAATTGGCTGGTCATGTCAAACCCTACTACCTATATTTCCCTTATTGCAAGTCCCAAACCTTTTTATCATATATGTGCTAGAAGGTGGTGGCTGAGGGTCTTAGTGTCCTGGATATGATGCTAAAGTCTATCTGATAGTGAAGTTCCAGTTCTGGAGAATGTAGAGCACTCCTTCATCACCATTACTCCCAGGTCCACTATCTGTTAAATAGAAGAAAAAAATGAGTTTAAAAAAATTTTTTTGAATACTCATCAAGCATAAATAGAACAAAAGGTCTTTAGCATAAAATAACCCAACAAAGGTTGATATGCCATAAAACCCAAACCAAACTAATGATAGAAGTAAAGTTTCAGTGGGTTCAGCTAATGTTAAATGAAAGATATAAGGATTTTTAAAACATGAAAAAAAAAAAACAAATAGAAAAAGAAAGCAAAACTAGTTTAAAATTTGGTAATATTCACTGAGTTCTGTCCTAGCTTGCTGCCTCAAAAACCGCTAGCCAGTGGCTGCTGAAAAAAAAACCCCAGCTACGATTGAAGTCTGTAGCCGAAGTGGTGTCACTTAAAAAAAAAACAACCAGCTTATGGCGTTTTTCCCGAAAACCCAACCCCAACCCCAACCCTAACCTTAACCCTAAACCCTACCACCCCACAAAATTAAAATTAACAGTTTTATTACAAAATTTGTGGGTTCTGTTTTTTCTGGGTTAAATAGAAAAAAACAGAACCCAAATTATTTATTTATTTTCCCATTAAACTAACCCTAAACCCCAACCCCTATTTTTTCTTCAAGTGACACCACTTCGGCTACAGACTTCAATCGTAGCTGGTGTTTTTTTTCAGCAGCCACCGGCTAGCGGTTTTGGAGGCAGGCACTCTGCGAATATACCCGAAAATTTCTGAAATTGTCCTCTGTGGATGATGTCCTGTAAAGTTTGTATTATGACAAATGTCTCTTCCTTTTTTTTTTTTTTTTTTTTTTTTTTTTTTTTTTTTAGACACAAACAAAGGAAACTTGAAGACCTAGAAAATGAAATCATAGATGACTTCAATGAACGACTTCATCACAAATTAGAGTAAGTAAATATTACAACATAATCATATTCTATATCTTGTTCACTCATTAGAAAATTTAGAAAAAATATATTTTATTCAATATATATACCCACAGCTTAATTACCATAATTATTTATGTATAAAATACGCACATGTATTACCACCCCTAACTTTAGACTAATTTTACAAAATGCTAGTGTATAATATGCACTGAGTTTTTTAGAATTTGTAGCACACCGGCTCCTCAGTGCCTGTGTCCAGTGGCTTTGGCCCTAGACCGATGAGTTAACACCATTGATTCCAGGGGACTATTCCACTCAGGCAACACCTGCTCCCTTGATTTAAAGGAGCAGGACTGAGTTTATTGCCCAGTGCCTGAGGCGCCTACCATCCCATGAGTCTTGGCTTGTGGGTGGTCCCACATTAAAAAGATGTTGTGTCACACCCATATACATGGGATGTGAGGTAAATAACTACTTTGGGGTGCTGCTATTTATTAAAAAAATGGGACCATATTACCTTTAGGCACCCCTTTTTGATCTCGATTAAGAAAGGACATGTTTTTCATTTACACCGTCAATATCCGGTTGTTTTAACAGATGATTTTTAGATTATTTTTTTAAAATGATAAAACTAACCCCTAACCTCTAACCCTAACCCCTAACAAACAACCGGATATTGACGGTGTAAATGAAAAACATGTCCTTTCTTAATCGAGATCAAAAAGGGGTGCCTAAAGGTAATATGGTCCCCTTTTCTTTTTTTTAAAAATTTTCAGACTAAAAGAAAAACTGAGGAAATTGCGTGAAAAAATCCGAGAAGAAAACCAAAAAGTTTGTAAATTTCTTTTTCATTTAGATTTTTGTTATTTTATATTCAGCTATCATCAAACTATTGATTGATTTTAATGGCATATCAACCTGTCTGGCGTTATTTTATTACATCCTTTGTATATTTATATTTACATTTACATTTTTTGCATATGGTTATATGATATCAATTATTTCTATTTAATACAAATAATTTGCAAACAGATCTATTTACCGCCCTGTCGGTGGGGCATTAGAATGCACCGACTGCACCTCTGCAGAGGGGTAAGACTCCCCCAATCAGGCCACCTGTTGGCCATGGGTGGCGACACGTGATGCTTAAAGATAGAGCCCAGGTGGATCAGCAGTTCATGACTTGCAATACTCCACTTTGGCCCTATCTTGGGCTAGACGGGCGGTCAGAGAGGCCCCTTCCGATCAATCGGCTGGTCACATCAAGCCCTAGCACCTATATGATTTTCCCAACCCTATTGCCCTTATGGTAAGCCCCAACCCCTTTTTTTCATATGGGTGCTAGAAGGTGGTGACTGAGGGTCTACATGACCTGGGAATGATGTTAAACTCTATCTTATGGTGAGGTTCCAGTTCGGGAGGTTTGGGGAATGTGGAGCACCCCTTCATCACCATTGCTCCCTGGTTCACTCTGACCCGGAGTGGTAGTACGTTAGGGTCCCATCTATGGGTTGAATAGAAAAACATGAGTTAATAAACAAAATTGTATTATGCGTTAAGAATGAATTTATTTCACAACTTTGTCAGCATTAAATGATCCACCGAGGTTGATATGCCGTAAAACAAAGCAAAGCAAAGCAAACCAGATCTATTTAACCAAAGTGAACCTGGGAGTAATGGCAATGAAGGAGTGACTCTACACTCCTCAGGGTTCGAGAACTGGAGCCTCACCATCAGAAGCAGTTTAGTGTTATACCCAGGATACCCCCCCACCTTTTTTTTTTGTCAATAGCCAGGATCAAACAGTTCAGTCTACTGTTTGTATTGTTTCTGTTAGAATTTGCTTAGACAATAAAGTCTATTTGTTATAAATTTAGTCGGGATTTGTTCAATATTTATGTTTATACCATGTTTGATTTGGTTGGGACCAAGTTACCTTTAAGCACCCCAGGGGTGACCTGGATTCAAAGGGACATGTTTCGCTTTGCACCATCAACATCCGGTTGTTTGTTACCAGACGATTTTTAGATGCATTTTTTTTTTTTAAATTATAAAACTAACTGCTAACCCTAACCTTAACCCTAACAAATAACCGGATGTTAACAGTGCAAAGCGAAACATGTCCTGAATCCAGGTCGCCCCTGGGGTACTTAAAGGTTACTTGGTCCGGTTGATTGATTTTAATGGCATATCAACCCGTCTGGGGTTATACTATGTTTGAGTAAATGATAGACAGTAACTTTCATTCATTTTAACAAAATAAAAATAGAATTTCAAAATATCTTTTTTGATTAAACTGATAAACATTTCTTTTCAGATTGTCTACACTGAGGCGGCCATTTTAAAGATGAAAGAAGACCTTATCGACAAGAGAACCGACGCAAAGGCAGAGATGGAACATTACGAATCTAAAATTGTTTGTATAGAAATTCTTATTCTAAAATTCAATACGCATCCCTCTGCTAAAATCAAAACTCACTCAAAAGTAACATCAATTGGATGATTTTATTCTATTTACCTCATACCCCAGAGAGAGAGAGAGAGAGAGAGAGAAGATACCTATCACCTTTTTATTATTGACAAATAACAATGGCACAACCAGTATAACTGTTTTCCTTGCACAGTTGTAGAACTGGTAGTTTTTTTAAAACTCAAGAACCAAATCTTATTATAATGGAGTTTCAGTGTCTGTCTGTAACCAAAACTATGTCACTACACACTCAGAAATTGCATCAAATGAGTATTTGATTTATAGTAAAATCATTAATACATTTATTAAAGAAGTCTATGAAAATCTGAGTTAGATTTGCCTCAAAGCAGCACATGTTATTAGTATTGTAAGGGCAGTCTCTCTTGTCTGAGGGTTTTGGTGAATCTTCCATGTCAGGAGACCCTATTTTGGTCACATAACACAGGAATGCAAGGAGAGAATGCTCTCTTCTTCCGATGCACTGAACAAGCCTGGGCGTGCTTGTCATCTCTCTCCAGCAGACACCTATGGTGCATACCAGACGCCGCAGCCTCTACTTACAGTAAGTGGTTACCACTTTGTCTATTAACACTATTGTGTATGTTTGGACACTTGTGACATTCTATAGCCCGGGGAACTTTGTTCCCCTTATATGTTATAATAAAGTTATATAAATGTAACTAACGCGTTTGTTGTTTTCCTAACTGAAGTATTCCGCATTGGGTACTTATCCTTTAAGTAGCCCAATGTTTTATAAGAACCAGAGTTAACACTCTGTGGACCTGTTATAGTATGTTTAAAATCATGCAATGTTTCTTATATATCACTAAGAAATAAAAGTTTACATAATATATGATGTGGTTAATTTGCATACTGGTTTTAACAAAACCGGGTTTGATAAATGATTATTTGGTGTTATTGATCTTTAATACTACTAGCAAATATATGCACACTCCGGTTGCAAGTATTTAAGTTTTAATGTAATGAAATATTGTATTAAATTAGAAACGCTAATGAAACTAAATAAGAATGCAGATAAAAAGATTTGAAACAGAGGGGATATGATTGAAAAATAGAACAACTGAAATTTACTCTTCCATCACTCTCGTCTTTCATTGTTATTTTTTCTAATTTAAGTATTTAGTTATAAGAGGAAGTAAAGAATAAAATGACAGTTATTTTTTCTTGTTAATGGATTTCATTTAAGATTCATTGAAGAGATTTTTGCTTATATTCATTAAAATAAAACCAAACAGTTAGAAACCTATAATACTAAGCATATATTTATTAAAATCACATTTTTAATATCAATATGCAAATTAGCCTTCCCTTTCACAATGTAAACCGCTATTTTTTGTATATATAAATACAATTGCATGTTATTTGTATGTAGATATGGACAACACTAATAAAAAGGTGAAGCGATTTTATTATTAATTGAGGTTTAAATATAAATAAAATCATTGAGAATGTGATATAAATAATTAAGGGAATTGTGACTTGAGTAGTAATATAGTTTTGGTTACAGACAGAAAAACACACAATCTCCATTATAATAAGATTATCTTATTCTCAAATGTATTAAAATCAATCCTACAAATGATTTTATATAGAAACCAAATAAGATGTAATTAAAATAAGTGTAATCTTTTTCTGTGTTCTTATTTAATTTTGTTAGTCTTTCTAATTTAATACATTTTATTACATTAAAACTTAAATACTTACGCCTGGAAGGCACATATTCTTGCTAATTACAATAAAGATGATTATAATTTTGATTGGAGCAGATGTTATTTCTTTAGTTGGACCAAGTCACCTTTAAGCACCCCAGGGGTGACCTGGATTCACAGGGACATGTTTCCCTTTGCACCATCAACATCCGGTTGTTTGTTACCAGACGATTTTTTTTTAAAATTATAAAACTAACCCCCAATCCTAACCCTAACAAACAACTGGATGCTGACGGTGCAAAGCGAAACATGTCCTCTGAATCCAGGTCACCCCTGGGGTGCTTAAAGGTGAGTTGGTCTCTTTAGTTGAAATATTTTTAATTTGTGTGTGAAATGAATTTGATTTTCTAATTGGGGAAATTTTTTCCCTTTTTTTTTTTTGTATAAAAGGAAGACATGAAGAAACACCGAGATTTGTGGTTGGCAAAAGTCGATACTGTAAAACCGTGAGTTTTGATTTTTTACAAATCCTGCAAATTTGTGCTAATGGTTATTTCCTATAACTCCAACCTAAAAAAAGGGGAACCACTCTGAATGAATTTTATCTGTTAATTAATCTACCCATTATTTTCTCATTAAACTAACCCTAACCCTAACTTCTTTTTTCCTAGTAGATCAATAAATAAATAAATAATTTATCAGTCAATCAGAGTGGTTCCCCTTTTTTAGATTGGAGTTATAGGAAATAAGAGTTCTAACAGATTTCCACTTTGACATTGTATGTTCATCATTAAAACGTTGGCCACAATTGTTAATGCAATACTTATTCTGATATTCCTGCCTGGCACCATGTTCCAACTTGTATGACTTCAGTACCAAGCCAGATATCTGAGTCCTTTCAAACTTACCTTTGCAAAGCTGCACAAAATACTTTGGTGAGTTTTGTAAATAATTTGAAGGCATCTAACTAGGATTCGTTGGAAATCCAAAGGGAGTCTCTATCATTGTCAGGAATCAATGGCTTTTTGCGTACTTGTTACTGTATCTTTGAAAAATCTGCTGCAAACAAGAGCATCTCCTTTCTCTGACCAGGATATGCATGTGGGGTTTGGGGACTGCCGGTGAATTTCCAATTTCCTTGTTACTCCTGCCATGGATTCACCACAGGTGAATTCGTTGAATTGAGCTGGCTCAACCGCCCCAGGGTAAATGCTGTGAGAGAGAGAGAGAGAGAGAGACACACACACACACCTGGAAAATAATCTCATGATTAGTGGCTTCATGAAGAAAGATTGAGGGGGTGGTTCATGTTGACTGCAGGCATGTTTGTAGTAGATAAAACCAATGCAGAGCAGACAGGCATGGTAAAGCGGCTGTAGCTGAAGGTCAGGGTTTGATGACATAGTGTTGTGATTCTGCCTCATATATCTTTTGCCTTTGAGGGTGGCCTGGCAAGTGTTTTCAATGGAGGGAGACAGCGTGGTTAGATGATTAAATATTTTCCGCATAACACTAATTTAGGAATACTAATGACTAACTTAAAAGCTGCCTTGTCGGGTGGCTATTAAGCTAGCTCTAGTGGAGGGCTCTTAATTAACCCTTCAACTTAACAATGACACTTCATGCATTCAGTACATATTAAATTTAATTAAACTTGAACAATATTTTTCAAACAATTAACTGTTTTCATCAAAACAATGATATAATTTGTCTATTTGGAAATTATTGCAACGTTGCATCATAAACAACATTAAGGTTTTGATTTATTTCCAAGTTATGATAAACGATAAGGCTTAAGAAAGCTTTATTCTACTTAGTATAATGGTACAGTTTACTGAGAGCTTATATACTCTTGTAGACACCAAAGAGTTCTCCAAAGGGGAGATAATGATAAAATAGGGGAATTAACTCTCAATTACTTATTATGTGTATAAAAAATGACCAAAAACAATTGCAGTAATTAAAACTTAGAAATCCAAAATTTCCGGATTGTGAGTCTGGCTTCAATCCAGAGTGTTTTTAATTTGCTCAGGAAGTCAGACTGATTCCAAAATGGTATGATATGCTGAGCTGCAGCCTCTAAGATTAAAGGAGATTACCCATCAAAATATTGTGGCATTTAAAATACTTTTTTTTTGTTACTTTTTTTTTTTTAATCAAAACTATCCTGAAATGTTAATTTATTTTTTGTTAAAAGTTGAGTAATTTAATTTAGAAAATTTATTCCAAATTTGAATTTATGTTGAATATAAATTGTAATCAAAATAACAGAGAGCAAAAACATTTTGGTTATTTCCTATAAATCCAACATAAACAAAGGGGAACCACTCTTGACTGATAAATTATTTATTTATTTTCCCATTAAACTAACCCTAACCCTACCCTAAAACCCTAACCCCGTCTTCTTTTTTCCCAGCAGATCAATAAATACATCCCTTTGTTTATGTTGGAGTTATAGGAAATAACCAACATTTCTAATACAGAATGTTTATTTCTATCAATTCAAACTTTTATGCTGTTATTTTTCTCCTCTTTTTCTAGAGAGTATACTGAAATCATGACATGTCTGAGGAGCAGTGATATGGGCATAGACACTTTGAAAAATGTAAGTTATTAACCATATAAAAAACTATAGAACTGTGTCTATAAAAAACAATGTGCATGAATATATATATATATATATATATATATATATATGAAAGGTAAAATGAATCCGACAATATGTGTAGAAAGTTTGCAGAAAAAACAAGATGTTAAAAGTTTTGCTGACAGAAATCTGTTTCGACCATATGAAGAGGTCTTTATCAAAGCAACATTGTAAATGGAATTACAAAATAAATATATCATTAATCACGAGGCACAGAATGCTCTCGATCAGTACCAGAATTTTCAAAAATCTTTTAAAAATGCATATTCTATGTTAAAAATAAATTTTATTTTATTTAAAAAAATTAGAAGCATTTTTATCATAAAAAAAGCTCAAAAGAGTTTGCAGTAAAAGTGTATATAAATATCAAAAAGTTATATTTATATACACTTTTACTGCAAACTCTTTTGAGCTTTTTTAATGATAAAAATGCTTCTAATTTTTTAAAATAAAATTTATTTTATTTTTAACATAGAATACGCATTTAAAAATTTTTTTGAAAATTCCGGTACTGATCGAGAGCGTTCTGTGCCTCGTGATTAATGATATATTTATTTCGTCTTTCCATTTACATTGTTGCTTTGATAAAGACCTCTTCATATGGTCGAAACATATATATATATATATATATATATATATATATATTGTTTAAGCAGGTATTATTGAAGACCACAGAATTTTTCTTCTTTATGATCTTTATCTTTATCATTTCTACCCTTTTGGTGGATTTTTGTAAATTGGGATTCAGTTGGTAGAGAAACTGTCCCATACTTTTTACCCAAGCGCTTTTGACCATTTCGCTGGTCATCATCAGGGGATTGTAGGTGTAGTATGTTAGTTTTTTTTCTTTTTTTTTCTCATAAAAATTTATTCATTCATTTATTTATTGCTCTTTCAAATTAAGATATATAGGTTATTTCCTATAAGTCCAACATAAACAAAGGGGAACCACTCTTGACTGATAAATTATTTATTGATTGATCTACTAGGAAAAAAGAAGACGGGGTTAGAGTTAGGGTTAGTTTAATGGGAAAATAAATAAATACTTTATCAGTCAATCATAGTGGTTCCCCTTTGTTTATGTTGGACTTATAGGAAATAACCATATATATATATATATATATATATAAAAGTAATTGGTAATTTGCTTGAAGCATTGTTATGATATATTAATGATTTGAAGGCAATTACAATGCATATAAAAAATAAATAATAATAAAAACAAAAAGATGTTATTTATATATATATATATATAGAATTTATAAAGAAAACCCTGAAGATATTGGCAATGTTAATGGTTATGAATTTATTTAAATTGAAAGATTCTCGTCTTGGAGAATGTTTGACTTCCTTAAAAAAATCAAATTAAAGTAAACAAAAAAAAAGAACAAAAAAGTAACAATCTCCCAGGAGGCTTCAGACAGGAAGAACCTTCTGGGCATGTGCAAAAAGCCCTTTCCTGGCACCAAAAGGGAAGCTTTTTTTTTTTTTTTTTTTTTTTTTTTAGACTGGGAATGTAGCTGGGTGCTCATGTTACTGGCTGGCTCAGGGAGAAAGTCCCTCTCCAAGAAATAGTTGTGAACCTAGGAATAAAAGTCTAACCATAAAAATACAACTTGTCTTTCATCTCTTCCTCAATTCATTTTAAGCCTGACAACCCACAAGAAAGAAAAACCACGTATAATGGGGTTCATGAAAAGAAATTAGCAACACTCACCAAATAACCAAATCACCTAACCCCACAAAATCTACTGATTTGTGCATTTTGATTAAATGTCCAAATTTTAATTCATTTTTTCTTTTTCTTTGAAGAATATAAAATCTGATGGTCACAAAATGTCAACATCTTCAAGATTAAAAGGAACATACAAACAGAAAATGCAACAGGAAAATAAAATACGTAACAGTTTATTTGAGAGAAAGTTTGTACAATTTTCAAAATCTTTTTTTTTTTCGCTGTTTATTGTTTAAACTTGTTTCTCCATGTTGATGATGTCAGTTTAATTTAATTAGATGATTTTTTTGTAGACATACTTTTAAAACTTCCTTTTCTTAAAATGCAGATATGTCCATAAAAAAGGACGGTTTCAAAATGATGTGCTCATGTGGGCAGTGTCGAAATGATGTGCTCATGTGGGCAGTTTCAAAATGATGTTCCCATGAGGACCATGTCAAAATGATGTGGACAGTTTCAAAATGATGTGCCCACGAGGACAGTGTCAAAATGATATGCCCATGAGGACCGTGTCAAAATGATGTGCCTACGAGGACAGTATCAAAATGATGTGCCCATGAGGACAATGTCAGAATTATGTGCCCATGAGGACAGTGTCGAAATGATGTGCCCATGAGGACCGTGTCAAAATGATGTGGACAGTGTCAAAATGATGTGCCCATGAGGACAGTGTCAAAATGATGTTCTCAGGTGGGCAGTGTCAAAATGATGTGGACAGTGTCATGGTGATGTGTTATAAATACTTTTGTAAACATCCTGCCCCTTAATTTTATGTCCTCGTCCCCCCCTCCAATTTAACCCTTTGGAAATACAGACCGTAAGGAAGGCTGTGTATATAAGTTTGATAAAGGAATGCATGTATGGAAACAGAATTCAACAAGCAACATTTACAATCTGTGATGGAGAACAAAACAGCAATGCACAGCAACTGCCGTGGTCAGAGAGAAAAAGAGGAAGACATTGTCTTGCCTGCCAGAGTTGAACCTGCCGTCCTCCTGAATGTAAGAAAGTGAGACTTAGTCATTACATGGACGCAAGGTTCGACTCGGGTGCCCGGATGTTAGGGGGCCTACCTGCGTCTGCTCGAATGCAACAAAGTGAGACTTGGGCATTGCACGGATGTGAGGTTCGATTCAGATGCCCGGATGTTGGGAGGCTACTTCCATAAGTAGCAGGAATCTAAGGAGAACGACAGAATCAGAGCGGTGCATGCACCGGCAGAGACTAAACGACGTAAGACTTTAGTTGAAACTAGTGAGAAAAAGACAAAAGAACAGTGACGAACTTAACCAGTTTGCGGCAGACTTGATTGTGGACCCCCCTCAACACAGAATTTTTTTTTTTATTCAACAATCAATTTGTGTTATATCTGGAATTTGTTTGCAACAAAGTAAAAAAAAATCTGGATGAATGTCCTATTAAGTGTGGTGATTGTATAATTTTTTTGCAAGTCTTGTAGGAAAATTACATATTTTTATCATATTTTTGTTTTTAGTAAAAATGACTAATTTTCAAGGTGAAATCATTTTTATATTTCTTTTTTCTGTTTAGGGACCGATTCCTTGAAGAATTGGCAAATATGAAAGAGGAATTAGGATATGACTTATCTCAGAAAGTCCAAAGTAACTTTGAGGTGATTAAAATCTTCCTGATGTTTTTAATAGGTTCTATTGATTAAAATATATATATATATATCTACTGCCTATTACTAATCAAATTCTGAATGTTTTTGACATCTTTAGTGGCTTGACAACAGCATTTGGTGTTTATCAAGAGTTTTTTTTCCTATAAAACCCAAGAGAAGCAGTTTTTTCTTTCTTTCCTTCTTTTCATTTTTTGATTATGTTCAGTTGAAACCGATTAGAATTATTGCTTCTGCGTACTCACCCCCTCTCCCTATCTTTCCCCATCACCCTTTTTTCATTTAATATTTTTTTGTGTAGCATGTCCTTTTTCTTCCATTTCTTTCTTCATGATAAAAACGGAATGGTCCATCATTTAGCTGAGATGATAACACTCATAAGATTTAAGAATTTGTCGGATAAGCACCACCAGATAATCAGAATTTACATTTTTGCATTTCATCTTGGATGATCTGGACGGTCTCATTTTTAACCAGGGGGTGTTGCAAGATGATAACAGTTGTACTTTTAAAGAACAAGAGTATTTATATATATATATATATATATATATATATATATATCCCTCCTCATATATATATATATATATATATATATATATATATCCTAACACTCATAAGATTTAAGAATTTGTCGGATAAGCACCACCAGATAATCAGAATTTACATTTTTGCATTTCATCTTGGATGATCTGGACAGTCTCATTTTTAACCAGAGGGTGTTGCAAGATGATAACAGTTGTACTTTTAAAGAACAAGAGTATTAATATATATATCCCTCCGCACGAGCAGGATGTGACACAATGTCAATTTCTTAAGTGGAGTTCAACAGGTTTGAATTCAGAGTTTTCCTTCTCCTAGACTGGTTGCCTAACCAAGGTTAAAGAGCCCAGTCTGCCCTACTATTTATCCATATCTGGAGGGAGAGTAGGATTCATACCTTTCCCAAGGGTATTAGCACAAAGTTAAATGTAATTATCACATCCAGGATTTGAACTCGGTGTGACTAGTCCATTTCCCATGACTTTAACCATCGCACCATGCACTTCCTATTGTTAATAAATAGATGATGATGAGATTTGAATTTATAGTTTGACAGTACAGTGAAAATATTTCAAAAAGGGGAATCTAAAAATACGAGCCAGATAAATTTTGGGGAAGGATTTAACCATTTAAAACGTAAATTCTGTTGAAATTTTTTTTATTTTATTTTTTAATTTTTTAAAGAACACATCCTGAATGTGAAATCGAGCATTATCATATTCTTGATTTCCTTCTTTCTTTAACAGCTTGAAATGCGAATTCTTTTTGAAAAATCTGCATTAAAAGAATTTGAAGCAAAGGAAATAGAAACGGCAAAAGGTAAAACAAAAGAATTTCCCGTTTAATTTCCTTAGACACTCATTCATTAATTCTTTTTGAAATTCACTCATTCTTTTAAATTTATTCATTCATTCTCTTTCCAATTTATTCTCTTTCAAATTCATTCTCTTTCCAATTCATTCATTCATTCTCTTTCAAATTTATTCACTTTCCAATTTATTCTCTTTCAAATTCATTCATTCATTCTCTTTCAATTCATTCTCTTTCAAATTTATTCTTTTCATTCTTTTCAAATTCATTCATTCATTCTCTTTCAAATTCATTCTCTTTCAATTATTCTCTTTCAAATTCATTCTCTTCAAATTCATTCTCTTTCAAATTATTCTCTTTCAAATTCATTCTTTTTTCAATTCATTCTCTTTCAAATTCATTCTCTTTTCAAATTCATTCTCTTTCTTTCTTCATTCTCTTTTCAAATTCATTCTCTTTCAAATTATTCATTCATTCTCTTTCAAATTCTCTTTCAAATTCATTCTCTTTCAAATTTATTCTCTTTCAAATTCATTCTTTTTCAAATTCATTCATTCATTCTCTTTCAAATTTATTCATTCATTCTCTTTCCAATTCATTATGGTGATTATTTATGGATATTAACAATTAGTCTGTAGACTGTTTTCAACATAATCTCCTCCATTGTCAATACACTTAATTCATTGATGAATGTTATAAGTTATGAATTTTAATCACATTGATCAGACCAAAATTTCAGAATTCCATACCAGGCTACATACTTATTGATCCTATCCTCATATAATTTTTCATTTCAGTTTTGACTTTCTTTCAAGAAATTGAAGAAACTGCTCTCAAAGATTGGAGACAACAAAAAGACAAGTAAGTTGGAGGATTAAGAATTGGGACCATATGACCTTTAGGCACCCCTTTTGCGATCTCAAGTCATAAGGACATTTTTTTCATTTACACCGTCAAAATCCAGTTGTTTGTTAGGGGTTAGGATTAGGGGTTAGTTTTATCATTTTAAAAAAAACTCTAAAAATCATCTTTAACAAACAACCGGATGTTGACGGTGTAAATTAAAAAAATGTCCTTATGAAAAGAGATCGCAAAAGGGGTGCCTAAAATCATATGGTCCAAGAATTGCAAATTGAGATTTTGGTGCTTCTTCAAAATCTTAAAATCTCAGTTTATCTCTTAAAGTTATCTCTTGGTTATTGTTGTTACACAACGAGTATTAAGGATAGGGGAAAAGGTTTACTAAGCAAAGATACAAGGTGAATGGAGTAAATAGAAATTGCTAGGTTGAATTAACACGTCTACACTACCTTACAAAAATGATAGGCTTCTGTCCATCCATTATGTAACAGTTGCTATTTGTCTTAGACTATGTATTTATCACCCCCTCCACATGAGCAGGATGTGACACAAGGTCAATTTCTTAAGCAGAGTTAAACAGGTCTGAATTCATATTTTTCTCCTAGGCCAGTTGCCTAACCAAGTAAACGAACCCAGTCTTCCCTACTATTTATGCTCATGTCACTCGTGCTGACCAATCTGGTTTGCTTAATTTCCCTATCATCAACACTGTTAGTTTTGGGCATAATTCGATTCGTTTTAATGCAATTAATTATTGGAATACTGTTCAGTCGTTATTTTTTGATAAAGAAAAGATGAAGCTTGTTTCAGTAAATTATTTTGTCCTTAAAACACTTTTGAAAAATCATTTTATTGCCTCTTATAAACAACAGATTTGCATTTAGATTCTCACACGGCTAATTTGTCTCATGATATATATGTATATGTTTACGTTGTGTGTTTCATGTATTGTTTCCTGTGAGCGTCCAAGGGTGGTCATGTCCATGGGATTAGCTTCATGCTATTAGGCATGGCCTCCCTTCAATAGTAGTTTAAACCAATAAAGTTTTTCTTTTACTTATATATATTTTTTTAATAATTTGTACTACTATTGATTAATAAATTTCTTATTTCTTATTATTTTTACCCATAGCTAGGGGGAGAATACTTGGATACATACCTATCCCAAGGGAATTAGCACTGTGAAATACAATCGGCCGTGTCCAGGATTTGAACTTGTGTCCATTTCCTACAACAATAACTATACACCATGGGAACCTCTATTGCTAGACTCATCATTGGCAATTCAGTCTCGAAAGACTATGATAAAGTTTTTATGCGCCCCTGAAGTTGCAGCGCCTCCTGTGACTATGAAGTCCAATGTTTGAAAAACATTCTCGACCACAGATTTTGCATTTGTAGCTTGTCCGTGTAGACGATGATGTTCCGATGCTTTGTTGCCGTTGCTTTCTTATGGACCTTTTAGCTTCATGATGTTGTATCAGGGTAACTTCTGACATGTACAGTCCTCTATGGAGATTCTGCCGCCACCGAGGGCGGTCTTGAGCCAAATTTTCCCAGCTGGAAGGGACAATGCCAAAGCACCTGAGATCATTTTTGCAGACATCCTTGAATCGCAGCTGGGGGCGACCAATCTGTTTTTTACCAGATGTAAGCTCTCCATAGAAGATGTCTTTCAGGATTCGTCCATCATCCATCCGACGTACATGACCCAACCATCGGAGACGACATTGTCTCAGTAGAGAGTACAGACTGCGGAGTTGAGCTCTCTCTAGAAGTGCTGTGTTAGTGATCCTGTCTCTGCTAGACTGCTAACACTATAAAAAGGGCAACCAGGTGATATAATTAAATACAAAAATATAGTAGTGATTATAGAATGTTTGGTTATTTCCTATAACTAAAAAAGGGGAACCACTCTGAATGAATTGTATTTATGTATTTACCCAACCCCTCCACAGATGTTATATACCCATTCATCTTGGGCAGTGATGCTGATAGATTTTTGATTTAGTATGTCCTGGGATGCACATATTTGCTTTGAAAATTTCTGCATCCCACCTAAAGTTTCTTAATTGATTGAAGGGTTTTTATTTATGATCTGGGGAAACAACTAAAGCAGTTATTTCCTATAACTCCAACCTAAAAAAGGGGAACCACTCTGAATGAATTTTATCTATAATTAATCTACCCATTATTTTCCCATTAAATCCTAACCCTAACCCCGTCTTCTTTTTTCCTAGTAGAAGCTATCCTCCAGATATAGAAACAATATGACACTCACCGTCATAGTGGGGTTCTAACTACCGTCAAGTTAGCAGATGAGAACAACAGGCAAGCTGTAACTTAAGAACAGTCCTTGCATGCTGCTGGCATAATGCAAAGTGATGGCTGAAGAGTGGGTACTTATCCATGTTCTTACTCACCCTGAAATCCAACAGCCAATCAGAACTCAGGAAATGAACTTGCCTGAGTTCATAATGGAACAATCCAAAGCTCCATATAAGCCACCTACCAAACTCTAGTTTTAGTCTTGCATTCATCTTGTAACAGAGTTGAATACTTTACACAAAATCCAACAGATCAATAAATAAATAAATAATTTATCAGTCAATCAGAGTGGTTCCCCTTTTTTTAGGTTGGAGTTATAGGGAATAATGTGGCATAATGATGGTCACGGTACAAGAACAGTGTTTGTTGCATAGGCCAACTGAAGTTGTAGTAGTAGTCGCGGTTAGTAGTAGTAATAGTCGTTCGTTCAGAACAACATACACGCAAGTTGTATAGTCCCAAGGGGGTGTGTATTTATTTGTAGGCTTGAGGGTTCTCTTTCAGAGAGAGAAAGAGAGAGGGTATTGTCAAATTATTCTATCTTCTAACATAGTAACATGTTGTGTACTGCTGTCCCACATCCATACGAGGGACCGACCGACACGTCTACTCTTACCAGAGCCCAGCCAAAAAAGAGTCCGATTTTCTTTTCCCACCCATTTCTCGTTTGACGTTTTCAACGTCACATCCATTTCAGGTCAAAGCCCGGAACTTCTGTTTTTATTTTTAAGTTTATTTCTGGGGTCATTCGTCGGTCACATTACTGGCACCCCACTTAGTTTTTACTCTTCCAAATTTTAACCTTTATTTGTTCTTATTTCTTTTTCCTCTCTTTCCCCGTCAATCCCAAATTCTCTGTAGACCTGAATAATTATGTTACAATAACCGAATGTTTTTTTCTGTTTTTTTTTTTTTTCCTTTTTTTTCATTTTCTGTTTTTTTTTTTTTTGTGTTTTTTTTCAAATGGTATTTATCAAAACTGCTGATTATTTTCTCGCAGGTTGGATAATCTTCAGGATCAATTCACTCGTTTAGAAAAGGAATTGTTTGATTTGATGAATGAACAAACTGAACAGACAGGCACAACAGACTGGATAGATAACCTACTCGAGTAAGTCGATCTTCTTCAAAAACAATATTCTGTTCCAAACTTGAAATAAATTAAACAAACCCTTATTAACAATGAATTTCCCAACTACATCTTATTATAATGGAGATTGTGTGTTTTTCTGTCTGTAACCGAAACTATATTACTAATCGAGTCACAATTAACATAGTTATATACATCACATTCTCCATGATTTTATTTATATTTAAACCTCAATTATTAATAAAATTGCTTCACCTTTTTATTAGTGTTGTCCATATCTACATAGTATTTACCGCGTACCCCACTTGTACGGGTCAGGCACAAAGTCCCTATTAACGTGGGACCACCCACAAGCCGAAGCTCATGGAGTGGCAGGTGAAAAATTGCGTCGATCCCCCCTCAAGGGGGGCGCCTCAGGCACTGGGCAATAAACTCAGCCCTGCCCCTTTAAATCGAGGGGGCAGGTGTTGCCTGGGGGGATGGCCCCCTGGGATCGACGCCGTTAATTATATCAATGGTCCAGAGGCCGAAGCCACTGTTGACCATATCTACATACAATTAACATGCAATTGTATTTATATATACAAAAAATAGCGGTTTGCAGTGTGATGGGAAGGCTAATTTGCATATTGATATTAAAAATGTGATTTTATTAAATATGTGCTTAGTATTATTGATTTCTAACTGTTTGGTTTTATTTTAATGAATATAAGCAAACATCTCTCCAATAAATCTTAAATGAAATCCATTAACAAGAAAAAAATAAGTGTAATTTTATTCTTTATTTCCTAATTTAACTAAATAGTTAAATAAGTAAAATTCAGCAATGAAAGACAGCAATGATGGAAGAGTAAGTTTCATTTCTATTTTTCTATTATACCCCCACTCTGTTTCAAATCTTTTTATCTGCCTTCTTATTAGACTTTCTAATTTAATACGATATTTCATTACATTAAAACTTAAATACTTGCACCCGGAGGGTGCATATATTTGCTAGTATTATTAATAATACATTTATTAACTTTAGTCAAAAAGAAAAAAAATACTACAAATACTAATTCGTAACAAGGTTTCTTCCACTGACTCCAAATAATAAAGTAAAATTAATCTTTTATTACCCAACATTTAAGACCACCAACAACTCATTCCCTCCTAATATTTGTATTAACAAGAACAATGTAGTCGCATGATGCTTAAGGATGGAGTCTTGATGGATGAGCAGTCCATGACCTGCAACACACCAATTAGGCCCTTATTTAGACTAGAGGGACGGTCGGAGAGGCCCCCTCCGATCAATCGGCTGGTCAATGAAGCCCTAGCAACTATATGATTGCCACAACCCTATTGTCCTTATGGCAAGCCCCAACCCTTTTTATCATATGGGTGCTAGAAGGTGGTGGCTGAGGGTCTACATGTCCTGGGAATGATGTTAAACTCTATCTGATGGTGACTGGGGTGTTAGAATGCACCGACTGCACCTCTACAGAGGGGGAAGACTCGCCCAAATGGGCCACCTGTTAGTCATGTGTGGCGACCCGTGATGCCCAAGGATAGATCCCAGGTGGACGAGCAGTCCATGTCTTGCAAAACTCCACCTTAGCCCTTTCTTGGGCTAGATGGGCGGTCGGAGAGGCCCCCTCCGATCAATCGGCTGGTCAATGAAGCCCTAGCAACTATATGATTGCCCCAACCCTATTGTCCTTATGGCAAGCCCCAACCCTTTTTATCATATGGGTGCTAGAAGGCGGTGGCTGAGGGTCTACATGTCCTGGGAATGACATTAAACTCTATCTGATGGTGAGGTGCCAGTTTTGGAGGTTTGGGGAATGTGGAGCACCTCTTCATCACCATTGCTCCCTGGTCCACTCTGACCCGGAGTGGTAGTACCTGTTAGGGTCCCATCTATGGGTTAAATAGAAAAATGTATTTATAAAAAAATTGTATTTATTTCAAAACTTTATCGGCATTAAATTGATTTATTTCAAAACTTTATCGGCATTAAATGACCCACTGAGGT
This sequence comes from Doryteuthis pealeii, assembly GCA_023376005.1. NCBI lineage: Eukaryota > Metazoa > Mollusca > Cephalopoda > Myopsida > Loliginidae > Doryteuthis > Doryteuthis pealeii. The sequence continues at coordinate 15,247,638 of CM042167.1, forward strand.
TGGTATGCCATAAACCAAACCTAAAATTGTTAAATGCTATATATGTAGTCTAAGTGGCTTTATTTTTACAAAAAAAAAATGTCTTTAAAATTGAAACAATACACAAGCGCATGTAATAATCATATTTTGATATTATTAGCAGGATCTGTGGATATACTATAGTATGATAATTCAATTATTGCGTTTGATATGTTTACTTAAGAGCTATTGCTAAATAGTTCAATATGTAAAAAAGTATAATAATCTTGATTTAACTCACTCTCATTTTTTTTTTCTTTCTTTTCCTTACATTTTTTGAAACAGATTAGCGTTATCGCTTTTATGTGCTCACACCTACTCTCTATCTTTCCCTTGTTTTCTTTCTTATTTTATTTTTTCTATGTAGCATGTCCTTTTTCCCTTTCTTTCTTTATAAAAATGGAATGGTCCATTATTTAGCTGAGGTGACAACACTCATACAAAATAAGAATTTGGCGTGTAAGCAACACACGATAATCAGGATTTACATTGTTGCATTGCATCTTGGATGATTTGGACAGTCTCATTATTAACCAGAGGGTGTTGCAAGATTATAATGGTCGTATTTTTAAGGAACACAAGTATTAATATATAGATGTTGTTCAGAGATATTTCTTCAGATAATTTATTTTTCTTCCAAATTTTCTGTTCGTTTTTACACAAAAAAGAATCTTCTTCTTTTTTTTGTGGCTGGTGATTATTTAGTGTAAGCAACACACGATAATCAGGATTTCATTGTTGCATTGCATCTTGGATGATTTGGACAGTCTCATTATTAACCAGAGGGTGTTGCAAGATTATAATGGTCGTATTTTAAGGAACACAAGTATTAATATATAGATGTTGTTCAGAGATATTTCTTCAGATAATTTATTTTTCTTCCCAATTTTCTGTTCGTTTTTAACATCAAAAGAAATCTTCTTCTTTTATTTTTGTGGCTGGTGATTATTTATTTTTTTTCCTTTCAGGACTCAACTTATGGAAATGAAGTTGCACATCAGAACTCTGATTGAGACTTTAAATTTGAAAAAAAAAGCACGGTAAGTGGAAGGCTATTTCTCTTTTCTTTCTCTTTTTTTTTTTTTAAAAAAAACTTTAAAAAAACAGAGTATTGAATTGTTGTTTCTCTCTCTCTCTCTCCTTTCTCTCCTCCCTCTCCCTCCCTCTCCACCCTCTCTCTCCCTCTCCACCCTCTCTCTCCTCTCTCTCCTCTTTCAACTCTTCATTTTAGAGGTAGGAAAGTCACTAAAACAAATGGGAATAAAAATAGGAAGGAAATAACATTTGTATTTTAATTATAATAATCATTATTAATAATTATGAATATAAGTTTAATCTATGTTGGTCCATTTGATACATAATATATATATTTGATATATATATATATATATATATATTTATTATATATATATATATATATATTATATATATATATATATATATTTTATATATATATATATATATTTTATATATATATATATATATATTTATATATATTATATATATATATATATAATATATAATATATATATATATATATATATATATATATATATGTATATTAAATATTTTTATATTTTTGCTTGAAGGCAATTACAATGCGAATATCGCATAAATTCGATAATTATAGAAGATAACAATGACAAGTGAATTTCGCAAAGAATTACTCGGTGTGTAGAATATCGTACAGACTGTTTCAACTTTATTAAGTCTCATCAGCGATATATACTAACGATTTCCCTCCGACAGATATCAAAACCGGGACTTCAGCAGGATAGTTTTGACACTATACTGTTTCAGCCATGATACAGCACCGAGAAATACTTGCAAAATTAACCTGTCAATGAAATTCACTTGTCATTGTTATCTTCTATAATTATCGAATTTATGCGATATTCGCATTGTAATTGCCTTCAAGCAAAAATATAAAATATTTAATATACATACTTTATTTAGCAATGCTTCTAAAAATAAACAAACATCGAAATAAAAAAATCTTATATATATATATATATATATATATATATATATATATAAAATAAACCTAAACAGATTAAACTTAATAATAATAAAATTTATTGTGTACTGTGCTCAAGTGCAGCACAACTCATCAAAGTCTCATGGTCTATTACACGAATAATGTATTAATGTTCAGGAACATGGAAAGAATTTACAGTAATACAATACAATGTATGGCCAGTGCT
>CM042167.1:15249959-15316989 GCA_023376005.1 Doryteuthis pealeii
AACGAAGATTACTGTTTTCTTTTCAATTAAATTTTCTATATTATTCAATTTGTTATTGTTGTATAGAATAACCTACCTCCCCTGTTCTGTTGTATAGGATAACCTACCTCCCCTCTAGACTGTAAAGAATGGTTGCGTCTATCTAACATGGGTTAGACACTTGCCTCTACCTTTATGTGGGGGCCTTTGCCTCCCAGCCTGCTATAAGTAAGTGACATTTCTGCAGGGACTCTCCATCACTTCTTTAGGACGAAGTCCTACTTTCTTTACACCTATTTTCCTTAGTAATATGTTTATTTATCTGCTTTATATTCCTATCTTGTACCTTGTAATTTGTATATGTATTCCTGTCTTAAATGTATTTCAGTGTGCTCTCGGAATAAATATGTTGGTTATATCTTATAACTTCTTTGTCGGAATATTTCTTGTACTTAGAGTAACCGCCCAACGTGGGTATATATAAGCCTTCCAACTTTATTATAAGACCTTTAAATCTCACACTATTATCAAGTATTTGACTTTGCCTCTTATTCGCTATTATTACATATCTCCTACTTCTCTTTGTGTGTGAGTAATTGGCCGCCTTTACCCATGACGCGAAAAAGAGACAGAAAGAATGAGAAGTAAAAGAAAGAGAGAAAGAAGTATTCATGTATCACTGAGGTTGCAATAGAAATTAATAGTGAAGAAAAAGTAGGAATGGTGGAGAGAGAGGGGGGGAAAAAGAGAAAATAAAAAGATAAGAGATGGAAAAGAAAGAAAGAAAGAAATTGTTGTATAGGATTATCTGTCTCCTTCATAGACCATATATGTATATGAATTCCTGATCGAATAAATGTACTGTTGGATTGTCTTCCCTTAGATTTGGAAGAGTTATCTTTCCTCTGTTTCCCCGTTTTTGACCACCAGGGTTTTTTGGTATTTAGGCGCCTGTTTTGAACTCTCGGTCTCTCTTCTTCGTCTTCTACAGCACCTCAGCACATGGGTTAGACTTTTATGTCTACACCCTTCTTGGGTGGGGGCTTCTGCCCACAAAGCAACGCTAGTAAGTTTACTTGAAACTATGGACTCACCAGTCCCATATCTCTATTTTGTATGTTCTTGTAGTGAACTAATGTATACGTTTTTTATTGTATATCATTCCTTTCCTTGTATGTGTATTTCATGTCTTATATGTTACTCCATGTGCTGTCCAATTTATTAAAGTCCATTATGTTATGTTTAACACTCGTGTCGGAGTTGTTTGTTTCAACCACTTATAATTTATATTATATATTGAAATTTTATATTACTATCTACGGTCTACACCGGGACTTATGCCCCTAGGGGACTGTCACCGACACAGCAGCAGCAGCAGCCATCATCATCACTGTCACCGTCACGTGGTGATCTCTATAAATAGCCATGACCATAGTAATTCTTCCTCTTTCTAGTTGTAACCCTTCTGAGGGCTCACTGCTGGGTTCGGCCCTCCAGGTGTACCTCTCTTTTTGGTTGATATCCTTATGACTGCTACTACAGGTAAGAGCTTTGCTCTATCTCTCCCTATGAACTTGGCTTACTGATAGAAAAACCCACGACGGACTTCTACCAAACCCGGCTTCTCAAGAGAGATTGCTGTCTTTTTGACCCATGAAGACTGACAGCAAATTACCTTTATCACCAGGATAACAACTAAGGGAGCAGACGAGATAATTGCAACATCGGACAAGCTTCACACTTTGTTACCAATGCAGTCAATAGGCTGCCAGCAGAATAAACTTTTGCAACCTAAACAACCCTAAACTACCTTAAACAAACCCACAACAATTAATTACGGCTTACCCAGAACGATGCTGTAACCAAAAACTAATGACTCGGCTAAGACCTTGTAGAGCTGAGAACTAAATAATAACATTACGGCTGATACCTAATGAGGAGGTGCCGCTAGCTTCTAAAAGAAGTTATTAAACCTCGAGAAGCTTGTCTGAACTAAACCAGAACTTTTTTCTTCTCTTGTTGTACCATTTTATGTGCATATTTGTAATTAAAACTGTTGCATTTCATTTCGTTGTACTCTCATTCCTTAATGTCATAATCTGCCTTTTCTCTTCTGCTTACCCTCTTCGTTAACCACCTTAATTTTTATATATAACCTTGAACCTTACAGTACTATTACCAAGTATTTGACTTTGTCTCTTATTTGCTATTATTACATATCTCTTATTTCTCTTTGTGTGTGAGTAATTGGCCGTCTTTACCATGACACAAAAGTTACATGTTTTTGTCTCTATTTCCAGATCAAAGAACTTCAACAATATATCAGGAAAACAGTCACGGCAACTCGACGAGAAGTTGGAGAAGTAAAGTCAGCTCAAGATGATTACGATGAAGAATTTGCAAGGAACGAAAAACTTCTCAAAGAAATTGAAGTAAATGATTGAAACGATTTTTCTATTTCGTTTTCAGAATCTGTTTTTTTATGATTTCTTTCGAAATTTGGAGGAAGGGGCAAAGTCTTGGCTCATATGATAAAGGGGTTGATCTATAATGGTTGTTTTGGGTCAAGTATGATATATATATATATATATATATATATATATATATATAATAAATAAGTAAGTAATCCACAGACACGTGTTTCGAGGTTTCACCTTTCGTCAGGGTGGCTATACCGTAACAGCTACCCCTGGCCGGGTTTGAGACCCGAATGAACTTTCGTTCGCCAAGCCTTTAACCCGTACGGCCAGAGGCAGCTGTCAAATATAGGAGAATATTTAATCGCTACATTTCTAAGCGGAAATGAATTCACTATATATATATATATTAGTATTAGTCAACTGTCATAAACAAAAAGTAAGTTACAAACATACACACACAACCTATCAAATATCAGAAATCACGCAAAATATGATTAATTAATGCCTGAAGAAGATAACAGAAGATCTGAAACACGTGTCACATATGTAAGATAATAAAATTAAAAAAAAAAAACATAATCCCTTTTGCGAATCTTCTTTTTTATAGAATATCTAATTTTCTCCTGTTGGACCCATAACAACACTTTTCATATAGTAGTATGAATAAGATATAATGAAAAAACAAACGATGTTTACAACTGAAATAGGCTCATCAGAAGAGAAAGTGTGCAAACCGTTTGGGCCGAGTGTTGCTTTTTAAACCGTCAAGAGAATTGGGCCCCGAAACGGTTTGCACACTTTCTCTTCTGATGAGCCTATTTCAGTTGTAAACATCGTTTGTTTTTTCATTATATCTTATTCATACTGTCGGATTAATTTCCATTTTATTTTCATATAGTAGTATATACAAGGGGCCGGTTTATCTCAGTCTGTAGAGTATTCGGCTAGAAATCTTAAGATTCTTGGTTCGATACTGGCCCCCGCCAACTCACCGTTTGAGTAGCACAGGGATCTGTGCGGTAAAGGAAGGAGCTGATGGTAGGTGTGGCACTCAGATGCTCAAATAATCTCCTTGGTCTAGCGCAAGTGAAAAGGGGATAGACTCCCTCGCTGTCTGGCTGATACCGACATTAGGCCGCCCCGACGACTTTACTTATATCCATATTAATAATTACAACCAACACACTATAAGGTTATAGAAATAATAAAAGAAAAACAAATCATTTGAAGAAGGAACAGATAAGCGTTGTATTTAAAAAAATAAAAGTTACAGTAATAAGCGAAGTCAAAATGTAGTGTTCAAAGTTCAGCAGAATATGCCTTTTTAAAAGTTCAGTCTTTGTAGAGGAAGAAAGGTAAAGTTCTATGTATCAGCTGTGAAGTAATTTGTAGAGAGGGAAATATAAAATTTGTACCTTCAGTGGCAGGCAAATAGTTTTAAGTTCAGTGACATGGATTAGTCCAGCATGTGACAGTCTCACTGAACTTCTATTTGAAAACCTTCCTTTTATATGTCCAAACACAGGCTCCAAATTCGGTCTTTTTGAAAACTTCTTTTTAGGCTCAAAGGCCTTTGATTGGTCCAAAATTATCATTTTTATCATTTCTATTTTTGCTTTATACCTGCACTGATCCTATGTGCAGATTGCTTACTTTTGTCATTTTATTTCTGCTTTCAATGCATTAACTTCCGGTTCTCAGATTACATATTAATACTCCCAGTATGAGTAACTCTCCAAATTGGAAAAATGTGTGTGGGCCAATCATGTTCGGCTTTTCGATTTCACGTATTCTGATCATTAATTTTCGCATGCAATAATCACGTCATAAACTTTCAACTACAAACACCACTCAATTAGTGGTAAATAACCTTTTTTCCGCACATTTTTCTAAGTCAACACATACAAAACATCCTTCATCTTCTATCCATATAAATCCTTGGTTTTCTTCTCATTTTCACAGACTTGAAATGGGTTTCCACTGTAAAACCGAAATAGTCGAGTATCGACAATAAATTTTCCATCTATGATAATATCCTGTGTTTGTTTTTTAAATTTTCTCCACATACTGTCAGATTAATTTCCTCATCTTACTTCCATATATATATATATATATATATATATATATATTTCTAATTCAAAGCATACTAAACATCCTTCATCTTCTCTCCACACAAATCCTTAGTCCTGAAGAAGGTTTCCACTGTAAAACCAAAATACTTGAGTATCGACAATAAATTTTCCATCTATCATCACATCCTGCGTTTGTTTTCTAAATTTTCTCCACATACTGTCGGATTAATTTCCTCATCTTACTTCTATAGTGTATAGTGTGAATAAATTGCATACTGGTTTTAACAAAAACGTGTTTAATCAATGATTACTTGGTCTTATTGATTTCTAATATTATTGTTTTATTCTCAAATGCAATCCTAGGTATAACTTTATATTGAAATCAATTAGAATAAAGTAAAAATAAGTGTAATCTTTTTTGTGTTCTTATTCAATTTCATAAGTCTTTCTAATTCAATATAATATTTAATTATATCAAAACTTGAATATTTGTGCCCTGAGGGTGCAAATCTTCATTATTTTTGCTCAAAAACCAAGCCCTGGTGATATTTAATGTGTATATATATTTACTTTGTCGTTAATTGTTTTATTTTCGAAGTTTCCTCCAGACATACAGATTCCCACAACTGCCCTTTGTATATATATATGTATAGATAGATTAAGAAATAAAGTTTTAGATAGTATATAGTGTGAATAATTTGCATGCTAGTTTTTAAAAAAACAACTGTTTATTAAATAATTATTTGGTGTTATTGATTTCTAATATTATTGTTTTATTCTCAAATGTATTAAAAGTAATTTGATGTTTAATCTTATGTTGAAATCAATTAAAATAAAATAAAAATAAGTGTAATCTTTTTTGTGTTCTTATTTAATTTCATTAGTCTTTCTAATTCAATATAATATTCAATTATATTAAAACTTGAATACTTGTGCCCTGAGGGAGCATTTTTTTTTTTTTTGCTAGTTTTTCAAAGAACATGTATTTTTTCATTTTCAGGAAAATGCTGTTGAGCAAGAGAAAATTTTAAGTGACTTCAGTAGTAAATATGAAGAATTATCCAATCCATTTAAAGAATTGCAGGTTGAATACCATAATTGTCTCCAGACATATACGTCCATTTTCAGAAGACATTCTTGTGAGTTGCAATTTTCATTTACAAATTAAAACTCTTCTTTAGTTTTAACATTCGATTTTATATATATATATCTCAATGTTGTGTTTTCATACTCTTTTATCTATACATACATACATACATACATAGGACCATATGACCTTTAGGCACCCCTTTTGCGATCTCGATTCGTGGGGTCACTTTTCTCATTTACACCGTCAAAATCCGGTTGTTGGTTAGGGTTAGGGGTTAGTTTTATAATTTAAAAAAAAAACCTCTAAAAATCGTCTGTTAACAATTAACCAGATTTTGACGGTGTAAATGGAAAAAATGTCCCCACAAATCGAGATCGCAAAAGGGGTGCCTAAAGGTCATATGGTCTTAAAAATATATATATATATAAATAAGATTTTTTTGGATGTTTGTTTATTTTTTAGAAGCATTGTCGATAATATTTATATTTTTGCTTGAAGGCAACTACAATGCGAATATCGAATAAATTCGATAATTATAGAAGATAATAATAATGACAAGTGAATCCCGCAAAGAATCACTCGGTGTGTAGAATATCGTACAGACTGTTTCAACTTATAAAGTTTATAAAAATGAAAAAAAAAAACAAGTTGCATTGAAGGGTGATATTTATTTAGCCGATGCTACAGCATTTCGGTTTGTTTATCAAACCATCGTCAGGGCCCATCATCTGTGTAAAACAAGAAATTATTGATAAACAGAATTTTGTGGGCCTTTGTTTTTAGTGTGCAGTGGCTTCTGTTGGTATTAAGATGTGAGAAAAGACATAACCTCTTCATCACCATTACTCCCAGGTCCACTCTGACCCGGAGTGGTAGTACCTGTTAGGGTCTCTTTAGTTGAGTAATAATTTGTATTATTCGGACTATTGTCTTCATCTTTATTGTTATCTGCACAAGATCTTGGCCGATGTGCCCTCCGGCCTTCTTCAGGTATTTCCTTGTCAGACTTGGAAACCTTTTTGAACTCTTTTTTTCTTTTAACCCCATCTCATTTTGGTGGTCGCGCTGAAAAGAAGGCAATCAAAGAACGAGAAAGGAAAGAGGGAAAGGCAAGAGGTAGTTTTATGACTTAGGCTTTATTGAATGGAGCATAGTCACCTGTAGCGAGGGAACATGCCTCCTGGCTAGGAAAAAACGACTATACTCAGTTGCAGCCTAAATTCAAATGGCCAAATTATTCTTTTTGGGGTAGGGTGTCAGTCCTTTTTGTCGGACATGCGCAGAGGGGTTCTTCCGGTGAATGGTCTCATGGGAGTTTGTTGTTTATTTTATTTTAATTTTTTTTTAAAACCCCACAAACCCCTCCTTGAACTTGGGAGCCTTCTCTTCGAACTTGGGAACCTTCTTGCCATAATCGGGAACCTTCATGGATCTTCGAACCAAACCCTTTATTAACTCCATGGTGGTAGACTGTTCTCATTCCGTTAACCATGACTGGGTAAAAGTGTTGTTATATTAATTATTCTATGTTATTGAAGGTGCTGCCTAGAGATAACTGTCACTTAGAACTGTATTAACTCAACGCCTATATCCACTATGCCATATGTCCAATTCAGAATGAGTTTTGAGAATTTATAAACCTAATGTCCTGTTTTACCTAGAATACTTACTTTTATACTTATGTATGATTTTTTACCTTGACTCATAAAAAAAACACAATATGAGTTGAGGTAAAAAAAATCAAACATTGCACAGATAACAATAATCTGAATAATCCAAATAATCCGGCCTCATTTCAATAATTCAGAGAAATACTGAGTAATGTTTGAAATTTTTTTGTTGTAGATGACAAATTCCTGAAAAAAAACACAATATGAGTTGAGGTAAAAAAAAATCAAACATTGTGCAGATAACAATAATCTGAATAATCCAAATTACTAAGCCTTATCTTTAAAAATTCAGAGAAATGATGAGTAATAATGTTTGAAATTTTTTTTGTTGTAGATGACAAATTCCTGTTGAACGATTTGATATCATCGACGTCAAATACAGAAAAGGAATTATTGAAACATCAGAAAAAAAAGGTAAGACAAGTTTTAACTTAGTCTGGCACAAGGTTACAGGTGTAGAGCACTCAGTAAAGATTAAGGTACAAATGCAGAATAGCGCACAAGAGATAATATCATTAGAATCGCATTTTATGTATAAATAGCATCAGATGTTGGAAACACTCAAATTAGCCTAAACCTAGCGTCGCAAAGGTTTCTGGTATTTCTATGAAATGTAATGCTTTTTATACGTAATCTAATAATATTATCTCTTGCGCGCTATTCTGCATTAGCACCAAGATTAAACTCACTAAAATAATGTTAACAAGGCTAAGCAATGAATGGGATTGTTGGGTTAGTAAAACGAGGGTAATATATGAGGAAGTGCATCCCGGTCCCCTGCCTCCGAAATTGCTGCCCGGTGAATTTTAAAATAACGACCCCAAGTCTCGGCGCCACATCAGTGTTACTTGAAAGAAAACAACCAACTTAGGGCGTTAAATGTATTTTAGGTGGGGGGTCTCTTTTTAGTCTTAATTCTTGTTTTTTAAACATCGAATAGCTATGGGAGGGTCCATCAGAGTAAAATAGGGTTAAAAGGGGTCCATGGGTAAAAAAAAAAGGTTGAGAACCATTTTTCTCACTTGTAGTTGGGGATATGAAGGACTTCATACATTTCCCATGGGTATTAATCTGAAAATGGACATAAAAGCATGACTGGTGTGTATTTGCTGGTTGTTTCTTTTAAACCCCATTATATGCAGTTCTTCTTTCATGTGGGTTGTCAGGCTGAAAAGGAATTAAAGGAAGGGAAAAGACAAAAAAAAAAAGGCATTTTTAGGTTCATAGCTATTTCAAGGAGAGGACATTTCTTCCTGTGCCAGTCATAGTATCTGTTCCCAGTCAAGGTCTGTATCCAAATGACCAAGGTTTCATTTCAGTGCCAGGAAAGAGGCCTTTTCTCAGCGCATGCCCAGAGGTTTCTTCCTGTCTGAGTGCTCATGGGAGATTGTTATTTTTTAGTTTTAGTTAATTTAATTTTACTTTTATTTTGATCCCCACAGATGACAATGAAGGTAGCAGCCTTAAAAATGATCCATCCCTTACTATAAGTTCTGTGTTTTATCCTTTTTAACAGAAAAAAATGGAAAGAAGCATCAGGCGTTTACATGAAAAATACTCGAAAGTATTGAACAAAAATCACGAAGAAGCGGACAAAATTGAAAGCGAAATTTACAAGCAAGTCTGTCGATTAAAATTTTTGAAATACGAAAATAAATTTTTGGCACATGTAAGTTAAACAAAAATTTTGGCACCCAATTCTCTAAATAAAAATTAACTGAATAAATTATTACTAGCAGAACCTGTAGATATACCACAGTATGATAATTTGATATGTTTACTTACAAGCTATTCCGCCCCGCGGGCTGGGGTGTTAGAATGCACCTCTGCAGACTCCCCTAATGGGGCCACCTGTTGACCATGGGTGGTGACCTGTGATGCAGGTGGTTGAGCAGTCCATGACATGCAATACTCCACTTTGGGCCTTTCTTGGGCTAGACGGGCAGTCGGAGATGCGCCCTCCGATCAATCGTCTGGTCACGTTGAGCTCTAGCAACTATATGATTGCCCCAACCCTATTGCCCTTATGTCAAGCCCCAACCCTTTTTATCATATGGGTGCTAGAAGGCGGTGGCTGTGGGTCTACATGTCCTGCGAATGACGTTAAACTCTATCTGATGGTGAGGTTCCAGGTTTGGGGAATGTGGGCACCCTTTCATCACCATTGCTCCCTGGTCCACTCTGACCCGGATTGGTAGTACCTGTTAGGGTCCCATCTATGGGTTGAATAGAAAAATGTATTTATAAAAAAAAAATTGTGTATCCATTAAGAATTAATTCATTTCAAGCTTAATCGGCATTAAATGACCCACTGAGGTTGATATGCCGTAAAACAAACAAACCAATATATGAGCTATTGCTAAATAGCTCAATATGTAAAAAATATAATAATAAACAATTGATTAAACTCTATCTCACTCTTTTTTTTTCTTTCTTTCCCTCTTTTCATTATTTGATTATTACAAAAAATATATAAATACATAAAAAGACGTCTGTTCAACTCAACCTCCTGTTATTTGTTTTAATGTTTGCATGTCACATTAATAATTCACTAGCAGGACCTGTAGATATACCACAGTATGATAATTAAATCATTGCAACATTTTATATGTTTACTAAAGAGCTATTGCTATATATGTTCAATATGTAAAACGTATAATAATCTTGATTTAACCCTCTCTCACTCTTTTTTTTCTTTCCTTCTTTTCATTATGTTCGATTGAAACAGATTAGCATTATCACTTCTGCGTCTCACCCCCCTCTCTATCTTTCCCCTACTCTTTCTTTTCCTTATTATATTTTTTCTGTGTAGCATGTATTGTTTTTTCCCTTTCTTTATAATAAAAACAGAATGATCCATTATTTAGCTGAGGTGACGATACTCTTAAGAAATAAGAATTTGGTGGATAAGCAACACCAGATAATCAGGATTTACATTTTTGCATTTCCTTTTGGATGGTCTCATTTTTAACCAGAGGGTGCTGCAAGATGATGTCATACAATCTTGATTTAACTCTCTCTCACACTCTTTTTTTTTTTTTTTCTTTCCTTTATATTCGACTGAACAGTGTTATTGTTTCCTCAAACTCACCCCCTCTCTATCTTTCTTTATCATATTTTTTTCTGTGTAGCATGTCCTTTTTCTTTTCTTTCTAATAAAAACGGAATTGTCCATTATTTAGCTGAGGTGGTAACACTCATGAGAAATAATAATTCAGTGGATAAGCAACAGCAGATAATCAAGATTTACATTTTTGCATTTCATCTTGGATGATTTGGACGGTCTCATTTTTAACCAGAGGGTGCTGCAAGACGATGTCATACAATTAAGGAACACAAGTATTAATATATAGATTTTCATGTAAAAAAAGAAAGGGGAGGGGAGGGCTCATGGATATAACACTAAACTGCATCAGATGGTGTGGCTCTAGTTCTGAGGAGTGTGAAGTACCTCTTCATTGCAATTACTCCCAGGTCCACTCTAGACCAGAGAAGAATTACCTATTAGGCTCCCATCTATGAGTCAAATAGATCTGTTAGAAAATTATTAGTACTAGTACAAAATAAAAAAACACCCTCTGGGCGATGTAAAAATAGATTTTTGAAAGATATTGCCTGGAGCTGAAAATTCAATGTCATAGAGTGTGTACCATAAGTATATAAAATCGTCAAATTTATTAAAGGAGTAAGAAAGAAAGAAAGAAAGAAAGACAATTTGAAATGGAAACAGTTCTGATAACTTTAAATATTATATTAGAATAAAACAATCTATATATAACACCGGCATCTATTTATTGAAACGATGAGGATTGTCTAACGTTGCATGCTCACATTTTGAGTATATCTATTCTATGTTATGACGTTGGATTATGTGTTAGGTAATGTGATGTAAGCAGTGACGCAGTTTTTGTTACAGACAAAAACTGGAAGCGAATCTCCATTATTAATAGATAGGAATACTTTATACAATGTAGCTGCAAATTATTTGTATTAAGAATAGTTGAAGCTAGAATTGTTTACTAAGGATTATTATTATTATCATTAGTTACTTGAAATCATATAATTGTAATGTGCAAATAAAGGATTATTATTAAATAGAAATAGTTACTTGAAACCATATAATTATTTGTATTAGATAGGAATACTTGATATCATATAACTGTGAAAATTATTTGTATTAGATAGTTATATAATATCAAGTATTCCTATCTAATACAAATAATTTTCACATAATTATATGATATCAAGTATTCCTATGTGAAAATTATTTGTATTAGATAGGAATACTTGAAACCATATAATTATTTGTATTAGATAGGAATACTTGATATAATTATTTGTATTAGATGTATAAGTGGTTGGAGAGAGGCGAATTCCACGTCTGGTCAGAATGCTGACTTGATTTGAAAGCACGAGAATTACGTGCTTAATGGTGAAAAACTGAAATAGACGGTGCATTTAAGCTTTTGTCTCTTGTTGAGAAATGTGCCGTCAAGGGGAATAACTCAAGACAAGGGAGGTGACTTCTATGGGATATTTTTTTATATGTCTAGGAGTACCATTACAGTCTTACTGGCAGAAAGTTCAATTAACAATTAATTTGAGGACAGTTGCAAACGATCTTAAATGCTTTCTGTGCTTGTCTCTCATTGGCCAATTTCTAATGGAAGTGCCTGCTGTTGTTGGGAAAGTTCATAAATAGAAGTGACGATTTTGTGTACATATTATACCATGATAAGTCCAACAGGCCACAGACAACAATGTTTCATGTGAAGAGAACTGTTAAAATCCTTGTCACCATTGTAGGGGTTCAGTTGTTCACAGAATCCATTCGGTTTATCCTAGTCTGTAGGTTTCCTCTGTAATAAATGTCCAAGTCTGCAGTGTTCCTTGTAATATGTATCTAAGTCTAAGTCTCTAGTATTCCTCTGGTGTTAATCCAAAAGATGGGTCTTGCTGGCAGACCAAACTACTAATACAGACATTAGCAGCAATGGTAAGTGTTAGCATCCTTGTCACCATTGTAGAGTTTCAGTTGTTCTGTTGTTCACAGAATCCAGTTGGTTAATCCTACTCTGTAGTGATTTGTTAATCCTTGTCCGTAGTGTTCCTTGTAATAGGTATAAGTCCAAGTCTGTAGTATTCCTCTGGTGTTAATCCAAAAGATAAATCTTGCTGGTTGAAAGTTCAACCAGTAATTGATTTGAGGACAGTTGCAAACGATCTTAAATGCTTTCTGTGCTTGTCTCTCATTGGCCAATTTTTACCGGAAGTTCCTGCTGTTGTTGGGAAAGTTGATAAATAGAAGTGACAATTTTGTGTTCAGCTTATACCAGACAATCCAACAGTTTTTTGTAGATGAAATATCAAATCAATCCTTTTTTTTTTCCTGACATTCTTTGCACAATATAAATGCCATGGGAATTTACCATTTCTTCTTTTAGGAAATTAAAGACCATGAACGTCAAATTGGAGAAATAGATGAATTCAATAAAGACCAAAGCAGTTTGAAAACTTTGTTGGAAGAGTTGATAAAAAAATTGAGAAGTAAGACAAATTCTTTTTAATATTAAATACAATAAATTGATTATTCAAAATTTGGGTAAACAGTTTTGCAGTACTTGAAAAAAAAAAAAAAAAAAGAAAAAAAAGATTTACATACAATTTATTGCAATTTGCCCCTGAAATGTAATAAAATGTGAAAAATAGAATTAAGAAAAATTTTAAGTGGAAAATATATCCTCCGCCCTACATTTTTGTACTAATTCCCATATCCCACAATAATAAGTGTTGTTATTTTAATGAAAAAATAAATAAAATGAATAAGTAAAAATAAAAATAAATTAATTATTTAAAATTTGGATAAATAATTTCTCAGTACTAAAAAAAAAAAAATTTACCTATAATTCATTGCAATTTACCTATGAAATACAATAAAATGTAAAAAAAAATAGAATTTATCAAAAGTGAAAATGGAATTAAGGAGAATTTGAAGCGTAAAATTTATCCCCCCTCCCTACATTTTTGTACTAATTTGCATATCCCACTTACTATCATATGCATATTCATTTTGATGAAAAAATAAATAAATAGTAGCAGAGTATCAGATTAATGCAGATAAGTATTATAACTGGTGGAAATCACACACCCTTCCCCCCCATCTCACTTTTAGTTTGCTGAGCCTCACCCCTCCAGGATGTAATGGCCCATTTGAGTCCTTGCGTTTGAGACCCCCCCTGGCCTAAAAGTTTGAGAACTCGGATTTAGATGTAAATAAAATTGAAATTTGTGTTTATTTTGTAAAAGGTAAATTTAAAAAAGTCTTTCTGTATATTTCTTTTTCAGGAGGATTCCTTAAAAAACAAAGAAAAATTGAGGAAATTGATGAGGTAAGAAAAATGAAATGTGTGTGTGCATTACATAACCCATAATGGATTGTCTTGATTTTTATTAAACAATTTTCTTTTTTCATTTTCAATTTGATTTGTCATTTTTTTTCTTTTTTGGTTTGCCTTGATCCCAACCTTTCTCTCTTTCAAACACCCTTTCTCTGTCTGTATTTTTGAGATGAGGCTTGATGTGAATGAATTTTGATTTTTCAGACTGTTGTCCTCATCCTTATTGTGGTATATATAACATTGTATCCTCAGAGTGCCTTGAACTAGTGGTAATGATATTAAAGCTCCGAAACCACGCTTGAACTCGGGGTTATCGTCTGATGATGATTTTAGTCTAAGGTAAACAGGGAACACCTGAACAAAGCCTGAGGATACAGTGGCCAGAACATTGTTTATACATACCACAATAAAGATGAGGACAACCGTCCGAAAAATCAAAATAACCCTTTCCCTCTTTCACACTTTAAAAACATTTCTCTTTCAAACACAGAATTGTATGAGCGAAATGTCCTAAAAGAAAAATAGTCTTTAGTTGAGAAAGTTTTGTCCTTGATATTTAGCTGGTACAAAAGGAAAATGTAAAGACTTAGGTAATCTTGAACTTTAAGTGACTAAATTCCTACCATAAAATTGTACTTGTAAATTATTTGAAATCAACTTAATTGTTATTAAAAAGACATTTTATGATATTTTGGAGTTAAAAACATGCATTAAAATGGATTTGAAAAATTGTTTACAAGCTTCTTCTTGGAAAAAGAACAAAGGGACTTAACTCTCATTTAAGTCTTAAAAGGACTTAACTCTTAAAGCAATAAAGTTCAAGATTAATGCAATTTTGTGCCATTTGACATTTTGCTGGTTGCTGGGATGCAAAGCCCCCTGTGTGTGGACAGGGAACGCAACTGGTTTGTTGTTACTTCTCTTGAGGCAGGAAGAAAGAAAAGAGTATTTTGACTTTGCTGCTTCCAATTTTATAATGCTGTTTGTCATGCCACCTAGTAGCTATTTTCAGACATGGAAGATAATTAACTTTTGTGTCCCCTAGTGTCAAATAAGAGAACTATATCAAGGAATGTAATCCCAACATGTCCATCCATAATGTCTCTATTCCTGACCACTCACAATTCCTTTCTTCCTAATTTTCAATTCATAACTTTAAAATTTATAAAATGATTAAAATTCAATGAATATTGATATTAAATAAATACTTACCTTTGATATGGTTCATGTTCTCCCTTCATTGAAGGTAAATCTTCTCCCCCACACACATCTCTTCTGTGTTTATCCCATCTCTCAATCCAAGGCCATGACCAAAGACTTGTAGGTCAAAACCCCCATAGCAACAGACATACATACCAAGACAATCCTTAAAACCATCAATTTAGAATTAACTATATTATCAGACTCTGGCACTTAATTTGATACTTTCTTTAGTTCCTCTGAATTGTTGCTCAATCCAGGCACATCTAACACGACTTTCCAAAGAGACATACCACCCCATTCCCTTAATTTTTTTTACCCTGAGGCTGGCAGAGAAAATTGAACCCTCCTTTGCCTTTCCCTGTTTTTTCTTAAATGTACATATTTGTTAATATAAAAAAATTGAAAAATAACAAGGTGTTCAGATGGATAATATTTTAATGTAGGATCCGATGTTATAACGTTTTGGTTCATTTAGCAAACCCTCATCAGGGCATTCATTTATATGGGGGAAAAAAAAACAACTTAAATAACAGTAGGTAATAAGTTTTTAAAAAATTTTTTTTAGAGTGTTGTGGCTTCTGGATATTTTTTTTTTTACTAATATTTAGAAGCTGCAACACATTAAAAAACAAACAAACTTACAAACCACTGTTTTTTTAAGTTTATTTTTCTCCAGACAAATGAATGCCCTGACAATGATTTGCTAAACAAACTGAAACATAACATCGACTATTACATTAGAATATCATCCATTTAAACACTTTGCTGTTTTTTCAATTTTTTATATACTTACATACTATCAAATTAATTTCTATTTTTCCTGATATTAGTAGTTTTTATAAAAACTACCAATAACATTGTTTTAGTGGTAATTTTTACCTTTAGTTGTTAAAATTCCTAGCATAAAATTGTACGTGCGCATTATCTGAAATGAACTTAATTGTTATTAAGAACACATTTTATGATATTTTTGTGTTAAAGCATGCAGTTGTATTGTTTTCAAAAAGTTTCTAAGATTTGTTTATTTCGCATGTAGACTTTCAAAATAGCTACCGGCTTAGTTCAAAGTGAAAGTCAAGGGAGGTTACTCTAATTGTCTTATTTGCTAGGAATTTTAACAACTAAAAGGTGAAAATTACTGTTTTAGTCATATCTTAATTTACTATCTAACTCTCTTAATAATGTTTTGTGATTTTCTTTTCCAGTTGGCTCGTCAAAGAGATACACCGTTCATTGCTCAATTTAGTGGTGTGTTTGATGTGATGAATTTTAACATCGAATTGATCACTTCCATTTTAGACGAAATTACCAAAGAAATCAAAAAGTTTAAAACCAAATGGGGAAATATTAAAAGTATGAGACCATTTGAAGGTAAAATCAGAAGGATTTCTTTTCAATATTGTAATTGTTTATCGATAACATGCACTCATTTTGGACTACAGAATTCAGGAAAAAAAAATTGGTTAATTGAACTAAACGGACCTAAATTCCACCATTGTATGTCACCCCGCCGAAAGAAAAAAAAAAAACCAAAAATTAGGGAATTAACTGAATTTAATAAAATTTTCTGTGTTGATATATTAATGAATAAAAGATATAATGTTAATTTATTTAAAAAGTTTTACAATTTTTCAGGTCAGTTAACTTTGAACCACGTTTCTTTGAGAATCTGTGTTACGCCTCAAAAATATGTGGTTCAAAGTTAACTGACCTGAAAAATTGTAAAAGTTAAAAAAAAAATAAAAAAATAACTGATGCATTATATCTTCTATTCATTGATATATCAACACTTAAAATTTCATTAAATTTGGTTAATTCCTGATTTTTGGTATTTTTTTCTCCTTTCAGTGGGGTGACATACGATGGTAGAATTTAGGTCCATTAAGTTCAATTTAATCAAAAATTCTCATTTATAATACGCACTGACTTTTTGTTATATACTCATTTATCTGCTGGGTCTTATAATGAGGGGGAGTGGGGAGAGCAGAGAAGATGAGTTTGGTTTTTTTACTGATTCTGCTTTTGTCGGTGGCCATCATCTCCTGGGTTGATTCTTTCTTGGTTGGTAAAAATCAAGCAAGACTTGGTTTCTCTGAATGTTTGAGATGAGGCTTGATGATTAGTATTATCTGCGTTATTCGGACTATTGTCCCCATCTTTATTGTTATTTGTACAACATTATGCCTCCGGCCTTCTTCAGGTATTTCTTCTCGGACTCGGGAACTTTCTTGTCGTAATCGGGAGCCATCATGGAACTTTGAACCTAACTCTTTATTTAGTCCATGAGGGTATCCTGTTCTCATTCCGCTAACCACAACTCCTACCTCAGCTATGGTTAGCGGAATGAGAACAGGATACCCTCGTGGACTAAATAAAGGGTTAGGTTCAAAGTTCCGTGATGGCTCCCGATTATGACAAGAAAGTTCACGAGTTCGAAAAGAAGGTTCCCAAGTCTGACAAGAAATACCTGGATAAGGCCGGAGGGCATATCGGCCGAAGCGTTGTACAAATAACAATGAAGATGGGGACAATATTTGCCATTTGCCTTTCTCTCAATTTTATTAGCAAACCAGGAATGATATTTTTTAATAATCATTGATAATAAGCACTTATAAATAATTATGTAGGACTATCAGGACTTGTGGATATACCTTAGTATGATAATTTAATTATTACAACTTTTGATATGTCAACTTTTTTATTTCCTTCTTTTCATTATGTTTGATTGAAACAGATTAGCATTATCCCTTCTGTGCACTCATCCCTCTCTCTATTGTTCCCCCTACTCTTTTTTATGAGTAGCATGTACTTTTTCTTCCCTTTATAATAAAAATGGAATGGTCCATCACTTCCATCAGCTGAGGTGATGACACTAATAAAAAAATAACATTTTTGCATTTCATGGATGTACAATTAAGGAACACGAGTATTATTTAGAATTAGATTAAAGTTTATTCCAAAATAAAAAATACATTGTGATTTGCAAAATGTTGTATATAACAATTCTATAATTCTTCTAAAATATTTTCACTTTTTCTTTTCTACAGAATCTGGTGACTGTGTTTGCTGAAGTCAGAAATGGACGGACATTTTGTTTTGGAAATTTCATATTTATATGCAGAGTAAAATAAATTTTTTTTTTCTCTGGAATGAATTGTTTCACATGATGTATTTTGGTCACCCAATTTTTTATTACCATTTTCTTTTTATCTTAACTTTTACTAGGGAGAGGAGAGTCAAAAGTTTTGCAATATTTTGGTACATGCTAGTTTGCAGGGCATATATTATGTGACTGAAGCAGTAAGCTATAAGAATTAACATGGTGTTAACTCATAGCTAACACCCGTATTCCTATAATGCATTAGGTTACCTTCTTTTGGATAGCCTAACACAGAATATTTGGTAGGAAAAAAAAAACAAGTCAATTAATACAATATAACATTTAATTATACAGCATACAAAGAGAGAACATAGTTCCCATCCCAAACCATAAAATAATTCCAAGGAACATGAATGAAAAAACATGTGATGTAGAAGAGCCCCTCCTTTTTTGTCTACAAACATTTCATTCCATGTGTTATTTGAAAGCCACACAGATGGATGTGTAATGTAGTCTAATTTGAGAAGTTCAAATTGGGCCACAATGTAATAACAGTTTAAGAGAATGAGAACAGTCTACCCTGGTAGATTGAATAAAGGGTTCAGTTCTAAGTTTTGCAAAGGCTCCCGATTATGACAAGAAATATCTAAAGAAGGCCAGATGGTACATTGGCGAAAACGTAGTGTATATAAGAATTAAGATGATGATAACAGTCCAAATAATACAAAATATCAAGGTGAGTTTGGTATCTCACAGTCCAGAATGGTTAGTCATCTTCATGACTTTGGTAAAAAGCATTCAGAGCTGCTGAATTGTTATCAAAATATTGCTAAACTTTTGACTCAACCTCGTCTCGTATTTCCTCTTACAATAAGTACTGATTCTTTATTAATTTCATTTTAAAGGGTTTCTGCCCTAAAATGACGAATGGGGTAAATTGGGATTAATGAAAAAAAAAAAATTGTTAAAAATTATTTGTGGGGCTGAAAATAAAATAATTATCTCCCAGGAGCCCTCAGAAAGGAAAACCTGGCTGACTTCTGATTTAGGTTGGAAAATTAAGATGGAAAGTTTTTTGGTGGTCCCCAATGACAGTTTAACTACAGTCTATGAATTAACATTTTGCGAATTGGGTTAGTTTTAGGGGATTAAGGTTGTTTTTAATTACGTATTGCTTTAAAAGAAATAAACAAAAGACCCAAATTACTATACATTTAATTAACCATTGAAATTAATTATTGAATCTATTATTGAGACAGTTGTTTGTGTTAGTATTTTAAAAAAAAATATTTTTCAACATTAAATGTATAGTAATTTGGGTTAATTTGGGTTTTTTGTTGTTTATTTTTTTAAGCAACACGTAATTAAAAACAACCTTAATCCCCTAAAACCGTAATCCATTGGGGACCACCAAAAAACTTTCTGTTTTAATTTTCTGACCTAAATCAGAAGTCAGCCGAAAACCCCTCTAGGCATGTGCAAATTAGGATATAAGAAAAAAAAAGTAATTAAAAATTATTAACAATTCTTTTTTTAGTTCCATTTCAATTTAACTAAAGAGACTGAAATGAGGAAAATTTATTAAAATTCAAGGTTAAAAGAAATTATTTTTTTATTTTAAGAAATCATTTGGTACCTTGACTTATGAGTTTATATCATTCCACTCTCAAATCAATTTTCCACATTGAAATAAACTGAAATGCCATTAATTCATTCCAGACCCCCCCCCCCAAAAAAAATAACCTAATTTTTTAATTAGTTTTTTTAAATGAGAAAAAATAACACTGTATGGTGAAAAACATAAAATAGAATGTAATGAATTATGAGCTGTAATATATTTTTATTTTATCTAAAAAAATATTTAATCCATGTCAGACCCCACCCCTCTCCCAATTAGTTTTTAAATGAGAAAAATAGCACTGTATGGTGTAAAAACAAAATAGAATGTAATAAATTATGTGCTGTAATATATTTTTATGTTTATTTAAAAAAAATATTTTTCTTTGACATAATAAATTTGGAAACTTAAATGTTCTTAATTGTATAATTATAAGTAATAAATGTATTTGAACCTTGCCCGTACTTGTTGGGATACTTGTAAGTCAAGGTACCACTGTATTTTAATTTTGCAACAATGGAGATTTAATGTCTGTCTGTAACCAAAAGTACGTCACAACACACTCAGAAATTAGTGTAAGTTTATCAATGAGTATTTTAATTTTCGGTCAAAATCATTAATACATAGAATAAATCTTATTAACTATGTCTCTATTGTACCCCACTTTTGTGGGTCAGACACAAGGACAATAAGTTGGCATGCACAAAAATTACATGGATCCCCTTGGTATTCCACCTCAAGGGGGGGGGGTAGCGCCTCACACTGCCCCTTTAAAGCAAGAGGGCATGTGTTGCTTGAGAGTATGGTCCCCAGGGATCACACCGTCAATTTTCACTAACAGTCCAATGGCTGAAGCCACCGGACCCACATTATTAGGGTATTTGCTATGCTGATCCCGTCAGTATTCCCCACTCAAGAGAGGCGCCTCAGGCACTGGGCAATAAACTCAGTCCTGCCCCTTTAGGCGTTGCCTGGGGGGATAGCCCCCTGGGATCAATGCTGTTAATTTACATTAACACACAGGCCCTGAAAGGCCCGTGTTATTAGTGCATTCAAAATCCTGCAATGTGTCTAATATATCACTAAGAAATAAAGGTTTACATAATATATGGTTAATTTGCATACTGGTTTTAACAAGACCAGAATTAATAAATAATTACTTGGTGTTATTGATCTCTAATATTCTTATTTTATTATCTAATGTATTAAAATCAATCCAATGAATGATTTCATTTAGAAATCCATTAAGATAAGTGTAATCTTTTTATGTGCATTCTTATTCAATTTTGTTAGTCTTTCTAATTTAATATATTTCATTACATTATCTCACTAGTATTTCAAAATTTTACAACAATTGGATATTTCAATCCAAATAATTTCCAGTTCTATTTTTCTTACCATTATTATTCTTCTTCTTTGAGATCAAATCTCTGTTATTTAGTGGGTTCGTTTATGTCGTACCTTATCCAGATAAACACCAAGCCCTTCCAACTGTTTGAAAAGCTGTTCAGCAACGCAGTTCACTTGTTGGCTGTTATAATTCAGGATATTCAATACGCCGCTCATTTGGTCCATCATCTCTGTGTCACGACAATTAAGCATCTTAAAAAAAATAAAAAATAAAAAATAATAATGCATACACATATTCAATTAATGTCAGTAGTTTGCATAAATTGAGGGTCAAAAAGTAATTCACATATATCTTCTATTAATAATGGAGATTCACTTCCAGTTTTTGTCTGTAACAAAAATTATGTCACTGCTTACGTCCCATTACCCAAAATCGTTATAACATAGAATAAATACACTGAAAATTTGAACATGCATCATTAGACAGTCCTCATTGTTTTTTAAAACAAGTTTTAATAAATACATGACTGGTATTATATATCTATATATAGTTTGTTTTATTTTAATACATATTTAAAGTTTACATTTCAAATGGTTTTATTTATTAATCCTTTAATGAATTTGATGATTTTACTTACTTAGGGTACAAACTCGCTGACATTGAATTTTTTACTCCCACCCTTCAGGCAATATGTTTCAAAAATCTATTTTTACATCGCCCGGAGGACGTTTATTATTTTGTACTAGTTCAATTAATGTCAGTAGTTTGCATAAATTGAGGGTCAAAAAAGTAATTCACACATATCTCTATTAATATTTGTCTGTAACCAAAACCATGTCACTGCTTTCGTCACATTACCCAAAATCATCAATACATAGAATAAAGAACAATCTTGTATTATATACATTCAAAATTTTAATATGTCACCTTACTGTTTTTTGTAACAAGTTTTAATAAATACATGCCTGGTATCATATATTTATATGTAATTTGTTTTATTTTTATGACGGTGAATGAGAAAGGAAAAAGAGCAAGACATTATCTTGCCTGCCGGGATTGAACCCGCGTCCTCCTGCATGCAAAAACAAATGCAATTTAGGCACTGGATGGACGCGAAGTGCAATTCAGGTGCCCGGATGTTGGCGCCTACACGCGTCCATCCGAATGCACGTGAATTGTGCGTTGCATGTACGCGAGGTTCGACTGATGTGCCCGGATGTTTGGGTAATATGCCCATAAAATAACCAAAGTGAGTGGCTTTCGGCTTACATGAGATGGCAGTCAGAAAAGATTATTTTGACGACGACTACGATGGATTTTTCAGCTGCTGGTCGAAGACTGTTGACTCAAATATCTATTTTCCCCCCTTCTATCATTTTAATATATATTTAATATTATTTAACATATAGAGTTTTACAAGAAAATTATTTACAAACAAGAAATAGTCATGTAATAATGGATAATGAATACTTGCCTGGTATTATATGTCTATATATATAGTTTGTTTTATCTTAATATATATTAAAAGTTATCAAACATATAGTTTTACAAGAAAGTCATTTTTTTTCAATATCAGGAGCTTACAAATAAATAAATACCTACAACTTTGTGTAATATATTGAAAATAATTATTTGATAAATAATTGACTTATGCATGCAACATTTCATTTGAGGGGGACAGAACTAAAATTGTTTTATTTAAAAAAAAAAAAATTTGATGATTTTACTTGCTTATGATACAAACTCTCTAACATTGAATTTTTACCCCTCCTCCTCCTCCTCCTCCTCAGACAAGATCTTTAAAAAATTAACTTTTACACCGTCTGGCGGGCGCTTTTTTTTTTTTTTTTTTTGGTAGTTTATTTAATAATCTTACCATGCTGCATTGGAATACAGTCAGTGTATTTTAAACCCTCACCAACAGGGTGGTATGAATTGAAATAAATTTATTAAATCGTACTAACTACAAAATTCTTAACTAATTAACAGAAAATATTTGAAAATTAATTTAATTTTATTTAAATTGATGATATGTACATTGTGTCTAATTTGGTTTTTAAAGAAATAAAATCCTTTTAAACTCACCTCTTCCATTGTTGTTCTTTCTTTAAAACTGGTTGTAAGTTTATCTAAAATCAAAGGAAAAACAAATAATTTTCCTCTTTATGCAATCTAAAATAACAGTATGGAATATTATTATTATTAGCAGGACCTGTGGATATACCACAGTATGATAAGTAAACATATCAGATGTTGTAATAATTAAATTAAGAACTATTGCAAAATAGTTCAACATGTAAAAAGTATAATAATCTCGATTTAACTCTCTCACACTTTTTTTTTTCTTTCTTTCCTTCCTTCGTTTTCATTATGTTCTTGTGCTCACCCCCTCTCTATCATATTTTTTCTGTGTAGCATGTCTTTTTCTTTTCTTTCTAATGTAAAATAGAATGGTCCATTATTTAGCTGAGGTGGTAACATTCATAAGAAATAAGAATTTGGTGGATAAGCAACACCAGATAATCAAGATTTACATTTTTGCATTTCATCTTGGATGATTTGGATGGTCTCATTTTTAACCAGAGGGTGGTGCAAGATAATAACGGCTGTACTTTTAAGGAACATGAGTATTAATATTATTATTAATAATAATGAATAAAAAGATAATATAACAAATATATAGAAAAATAACTTTTGTTAATCTATATATAAACAAGAGATTTATTTTTAACTTTGTAGATCCCGGGCAATGACGGGTAGCTCTGATAGTTATTAATATTACTTTTTTAGATTTAAACTGAATAAATTTTATGACATTTATAGGTTAATGTTGAATGCAAATTACTTTAGGCTAGGGGGATGAGAATGAGTTATTTAATTCTAAGGTGAGAAATTCCCTATTTTAAAAACTGTAAAACGAAAAAAGAAATCCTGCAAAAAATCTGCCCTTACCTCTTGTTTCTACCAATTCTTCAATGATTTTCTCTTGTAATGTCTTCCCACTTTCAATACTTTCTTCAGTGTTAACAATTTCTCTTTCTAATTCATCTTTGTTCTGAATTTAAAAAAGAAAACAAATTTTGTGTAGATCTAAACAAAATACAAACAGTTAACTCTTTAACTATAAAGGGAACATAAAACCAATATCTAATATCAGAAAGTTATTATAATAATAATGAAATTATTGTGTACAGTGTGCAGGTGCACCACAACTCATCAAAGGCTCATGTATAGTACAGAGAATTATGTACTAATATCAGGTAAATTAATAATGAACAGTCATAATGTACATGTATGTGTGCATATGTCTATAGAGGGGGTAATATCAGGTAGAGTGTTGTCAATTTACAGGAAGCATGGAGGTTTTGAATTTGTTTTGTATATAGTAATGGAGAGAGAAAGAGAAAAGAGCTGAGCAACTGAACTGACAAGGAATATTGTACTACCTGCTTGATAGCAGGGGCAGAAGAAATGGTAAGAATCAACACATGGGGTGAAATTTATATACAGGAATGTACAAGAGGGTACTTTTTTTCATAGTAATACAGAAGGCTTGAAAGAAGCTAAGTTGTTGAAAGTTTATTCTGTGATAGTAATAATAATAATAATAATAATAATAATAGCAGGGCCTGTGGATATATCACAGTATAATAATTTAATTATTTACAATGTTTGATATGTTTACTTAAGTGCTATTGCCAAATAGTTCAATATGTAAAAAGTATAATAATTTTGATTTAACTCTCCCTCACTCTTTTTTTCTTTCTTTCCTTCCTTTTCATTATGTTCAATTGAAACAGAGCGTTATCGCTTCCCCACGCTCACCCCCTCTCTCTATCTTTCCCCAACTCTCTTTCTTTCTTATATTTTTTGTGTGTAGCATGTCTACAAAAATGGATATTGTCAAGAATTTGATGTTTCATAAAGTACAATGGGAAAGAAAAAAAAGGGGGGGAAAAGGAATAAGGGGGGAAAAAAAGAGAAAAGGAAATATAATCACCTTTTTTAACGTGTGGTTTTCTTCAATGACTGATTTCAGTTTACAACTTTGGACATAAATCTCTTCTTCCAGCAATTTTGATTCTTCAGAATTGGAATTTAAGATTGACAAATAATTGTCTTGGGAGATTTTGATTTTCTTCTGGTTCTTCTCCTGAAGAAATAAATAAATAAATTGGACTATCATAGTTTCAAGTAATCATTTTTATTTACAGTCGACTAGCAGGACCTGTAGATATACCACAGTATAAGGAATTAATTATTAAAACGTTTTATATGTTCACTTAAGAGCTATTGAAAATAGTTCATTATGTAAAAAGTAAAATCTTAATTTAACTCTCTCTCTCACTCTTTTTCTCTCTATCCTTTTCGATTGAAACAGATTAGCATTATCTCACTCATCTTAAAATATTGTGCTAAAGAAGGTGAAAATATTCAACAGTTTTGAATATTAGTTGTGAAACCCAGTGAGAATCAAACTCTCTGGTAATTGCCTAGTAAAGAATTTCTAAAATAAAAAATAAAAATTTTGAGGATGAACACAAAAATAGGTGCTTTGTTCAATAATCTGTATAATGCTGCCAATCATCATTAATAATACAACTTAGTGTCCTCAGGATGACTCTACATGGCATCTGATGGTGAGGCTCCAGTTTTGGATTGGACCCTGTTGGATTATCTAGGTATTTACCAATAAAAATTTTGAGGATGAACACAAAAATAGGTGCTTTGTTTAATAATCTGTATAATTATTTACCAACCCAGGATGTGGGCAGGATGTGATACAAGGTCAATTTCTTAAGCGGAGTTCAACAGGTTTGAATTCAGAGTTTTCCTTCCCCTAGACCGGTTGCCTAACCAAGGTTAAAAAGCCCTGTCTGTCCTACTATTTAACCATAGCTGGAGGGAGAGTAGGATTCATACCTTTCCTAGGTATAAGATGTATGCCAAATTCCCACTCATATTTATGAACTTTCCCAACATCTGCAGCATGCATTGCTGGTAAAAATTAGCCAATCAGAAATTATATAGAATGCATTTAAGGTTGTCAGTATTTGTCCTGAAATCAATTGCAAATTGGACTTTATGAAATCAAGATATACAGTGGAGGATTACAAGGAATACAACAGACTTTCTGCTACAAGGAGTATCTACTGAAATTACAATCTTTTCTACCAAAGATTTCAAAGAATACAACAAACTTTCTGCTACAATGATCATCTACTGAAATTACACTCTTTTCTACCAATGGATTTACTAAAAGGGGAACTAAATGCCTGAAACGGCAACCAGAATCATAACAGAGACTCACCATCAAATGCAGTTTAGTATGGAGATCTGGGGAGTGCGGAGTACTCCTTCATTGCCATTATTCCCAGGTCCACTCTGACCAGGAGTGGCAGTACCTATTAGACTGTCATTTATCAGTCAAATAAATCTTTAAAAAAAATATTTGTATTTGATAGGACTGCTTAAAAAAAAACAAAACAACCCAACTCCACAAAATATTTTTTATATGAACTAGCAAGAATATGCACCCTCTGGGCGCAAGTATTTAAGTTTTACTGTAATGAAATATTTTAAATTAAATTACGACTACACTGATTTGGTCATTGCTAATAATTGTATTAACAAGACATTTTTTTGTTACTTGATCAAGTTTTTATTTTATCTAGCCCATGATTCTTATTCACTGCGTGGGGAGATCAACCTCATAGTACGTCCGAACTCTTTGACGGCCAGGCTGAATCTCAAAACTCTCACCTCTCCTTTCTCCCCCTTGCCATGTATCATTCCAGGTAACACAAGCCTCATATAAAAAATTATAGAGAAAAAGAATTGAAATGAGAGAATATTTCTTACTTGCATCCCTTTTATTTCTTCTACATCCTTTTCGGCTTGATGTAATTCTTTTTTTAAACTCGTCTCATTACGACGCTGAGCTGTGGATACAAATGAAAGAACAAAATAATATTCCAAAACTTTCAAAATGTAACTAAGCTAAATTTTAAACCACCCCTCTCAACAAATAAAACACAAATACTATTGGACACATGGCCTAGTGGATGGGGTAGTTGGGTTAAGACAGTTCTTCTAAGTGACAGTTATCTCTGGATTCCGGGTTCAACTCCGGCGTCTGGCAACTGACCTGGTAAACGCTCATGAGGTCATTAATCATCTTAACAACAGCAACCTTGAGCACCTTTTTGATCTCCATCTTTCAAACACACGTGAACATGCCTACAAAGTCAGAAAACAGCACTGCTCATATGACTTTCGGAAACATTTCTTTACACTCAGAATTGCGGAGGCATGGAATAAGCTTCCCGCGTCTGTTGTAGGCTACCGAAGCACTGAATCTTTCAAAGCCTCCATGCTTCCTGTAGTCCACTGACACTATACCTGATGACCCTCTCCACACACACATATGCATACATGCACACACACATACATGCATATTACTAATGTAAACTGTTCATGTTCCTGACACTAATATATTATTCTGTGTACTTGACATGAGACTTTGAGGAGTTGTGGTGCACCTGAGCACTGTACACAATAAATTTAATTATTATTTATTATTAATCCTGAGCGGCGGGAGTAACATAGAAAAATAATTAACACAACCCCTATCCAGCTATGGTTAGCGGAATGAGAACAGGATTCCCCCGTGGACTGAATAAAGGGTTAGATTCAAAGTTCCGTGATGGCTCCCGACAAGAAGATTCCCAAGTTCGAAAAGAAGATTCCCGATTTCGAAAAGAAATACCTGAAGAAGGCCAGAGAGCATATCGGCTGAAACGTTGTAAAAATAACAATAAAGATGAGGACAATAGTCCGAATAACGCAGATAATACCAAAAATACTAGATTGATGTAAAATTTCTGAGTACAGATACAGACTATATAACTAGATTTCATTAAAAAGTCAGAGTTATCTCCCTTAGATTAAACTTACTTGAAAATGCCTCTTTGCATTTTTGATAGATTTTACTTTGTTCTTTGTATTTTCTTTCAACTTCTTCAAACAATGGCGTTTTCTCTTCGAGGATTTTCGTGCGGTCTTTGATGGTCTCTTCCAGGTTTTCAATTGTGTTCTAGAAACAAACAAAAAACATCAAAAATGTTTTAACTGTTGTCAAAACTTTCCTTTGTACAAGAAAAGTAAAACAATCTATATATTAATTAATACACTTGTTCCTAAATCTTCCGTTCGTTATCATCCTGCAAACACCCTCTGGTTAAAAATGACACCGTCCAAATCGTCCAAGATGCAATGTAAAAAAAAAAAAAAAAAATGTAAATACAGATTATCTGGTGTTGCTTAATCGCATATTTCTTATTTGTCCCATTTTATTTCACCTAATTTTAAAAATGAACTATTCAAAATCGTCTTATGTTGCTTAAATGCTCAAAATTAGAATGAATTAAAATTTAAATTTAAAAAAAAAAAAAAAAAAGAAGTTACACGTTTGTTTTATTTGTAATATTGAAATTATGAATTGATGAATTGCAGAAGATATTTTGGTAATCTTGGTAATCCTACCTATTTTTATATGTAATAAAATAGCAAATCTTCGTTTCTGGCTTAAATAGCTAATCTTGATTTTTGTTTCATTTCATGCAAATTCCACGGATCCCACTAATCTATATATAGTCGTGTTCCTTAATTGCACAACCGTTATCACCTTGCAACACCCTCTAGTTAAAATGAGACCGTCCAAGATGAAATGCTGATTATCTGGTGTTGCTTATCTGCCAAATTCTTATGTGTTCTCACCTCAGCTAAATAATGGACCATTCCGTTTTTATCAAAAGGAAAGAAAAATGAAAAAGGACATGCTACACACAGAAAAAATATAATAAGAAAGAGAGTAGGTGAAAGATAGAGAGAAGGGATGAGTGTGTGGAAGCGATAATGCTAATCTGTTTCCTTCTTTTCATCTTTTCTTTTTGTTCAATTGAAAGAAAGATGAAAAAAAAAAGAAAGAGTGAGAGAAAGTTAAATCAAGATTATTATACTTTTTTCATAAGAGCTATTAAGAAATTTGAAAAACGAAGTGTTCCAAAAATAAGATGAATTTATTTATCGACGCTTAAACGTTTCGGTTTATTTAAACCTTCATCAGGATAGATTATGGGGTGAAGATATTGATGGATGTTTTGTAGATGACAGGAGTTAGAAAAATCTTTGAAACGTTTAGTTTCAAAGATTTTTCTAACTCCTGTCATCTACAAAACATTCAATAAATTTATCTTATTTTTGGAACCCTTCGTTTTTCAAATTTCTTAATATTGTCGGATTTATTTCCATATTTACTCCCATAAGAGCTATTGCAAAATAGTTGCATAAGTAAACACATCAAATGTTGTAATAATTAAATTATCATAATGTGGTATATCCACAGGTTCTGCTTGTAAAATGTTAAAACTGCAAAAAGACTTTATGAACCTCCTGAGTTTGTAATGGTTTTCTAATTTCTCATCTTTAGATTTCTTAATAAAATTCAAAATGGCTACTTACCTTCGTTTGTTTAACCAATTCTTCTTTCTCGTCAGCCAAATTTTTCAGCATTTCTTTCATAGTTTTTGTTTCCTCGTCCAGTTTTTGTAAAGTTTGGTTTTTCTCTTGTACTTCTTTCTGCAGTTCTCTCCCCTGAAATAAACATTAAGACTATACTTGTCTCTATTTATGAGATGAGGCTTGATATAAGATATTGGTTGAAATATCAAAATTAAACCTTAGACCAGAGTTTTTCAACCAGTGTGCCATGGCACACAAGTGTTCTGTGAAGCTTCTATGGGTGTGTTGTGAGTGTTGAGGATGGTTAATCATCCTTTTATATTCTATTACTTTAATTAAATATTATCAACCATACAAGCTCGGATGAGTAAAGTAATGAAACAACACCAAGCACAAATATCTCACTGATGCGTTAATGAAGTTTCTAATGTTTTTATCTACGTTTGTGTTTGTCAAGATTAAGAATATACGTTTAGAAATAAAATTACGTTGTTTTCTTTTTCACTTGTAGCACATTTTCACTATTCCTTTTCTTTTAAAATTTAAATGATAAAATAATTATATGTTTATATACTGATGGTATACCTCGATCAATTTATTGCCCAATTCATTGTGCTGTGAGTTGAAAAAGGTTGAAAAACTTTGTCTTAGAATATTTCAAAATTCTTTAAAAACAAACACACACGCCAAAATACACATACACCACATATATAGATGAGGCTGGTTGCATTTCACATAGCACTAATAATACCATTAGGAAAGGTATGTATATATATATATATATATATATATATATATGCTACCATAAATTTGGTATGAGCTCTCTAATTGGTAATTTAAATTAACTCTCACTACTAAGCATATAAGCAATGATCGTTTCCCTGGAAATTTGATCTCTCAGTGACCGTCAAATACATAAACAAACCTATGTACTTAATAGTTTAAAAACACTAGTCCCCGCTACAGCTGTCAGTGGACAAGGGAATAAGATATCGGGCTACCATACGGTCAGTCTGAGTTTGACCCTAGCCAAAGATAGTTGTGTCTAGCCACACTGAAGAGGCATGAAACGCCGAAACACGTGTCTGTGGATGACTTAATATATATATATATAAAAGGTAAACCTAATGAGTCAGATAAACCGACTAAAAGTTATATATATATATATATATATATATATATATATATATATATATATATATATATAGGGTGTCCCAAAATAATGTATACACCCTTTGAATCGTTATGACTTATTCAATTTATGTATTTTGACTTGTAAATAAGATACAAGAGAAAGAATACACATTTAAAGAATTTGAGAGTAAAATATACAAAAAAACATAACAAATTAACTTTTATAAAGATAAAAGCTACTTGGGGCAATGGCAAAATGTTCATATAATGATGAGTTCACATCAATGCTCAAAAGAGTGTATACATTATTTTGGGACACCCTATATATGTAAAGAATCAACAAAGTTACTGCTCAATGAATATACTGTATTGAATTTACCTAGAATCATCAGGGAGTAATGACAATGACGGGGTACACTACACTCCCCAGATATCCAGAAGTGGAGCCTCACCATCAGGTCTAGTTTACAATCTTAACCAAGACCTCACCTTTTTTTTTTTTTGGAAGAGGCTCTTAGCTCTAAGTCTCATTGACAGGGCAAGTTTCTTACCGGGAGGTTGGGGGGGGCAGTGGGGAAATGATAATTACTTTGGATACCAAGAAGGCGCAAGATTTTTCCCTAGCAGACTTACCCCAGTACTCTTTTCGGCAAATTGCGCTTTCAGTTTAGAGATTTTCTGATTCATCTGTGATGAATATTTGATTTGTTGTTCTTCAGTCACTCTCAACAGTTTTGTCAGGGAATCGCGTTCTTTTTGTGTATCAAGTCTAAAATTACAATTGAAAGATGACATTTCAAAGTTTTAAGCTTTAAAAATAAAAAAATAAAAAATAGGTTATTAATAATAATAATAATACATAAACCAGAATCTGTTCTTGAGAACGAAACCAGAATAATAATAATAATTATGCATAAACCAGAATCTGTTCTTGAGAATGAAATGCATAAAATTCTCTGGGACTTTGAAATAAAAACGGATCACCTTATCCCAGCAAGAAGACCAGACCTAGTGTTGATAAACAAAAAAGAAAGAACTTGTCAACTGGTGGATTTTGCAGTGCCAGCAGATCACAGGGTGAAGCTAAAGGAAGATGAAAAAATGGACAAATACCTGGACCTTGCCAGAGAACTGAAAAAGTTATGGAATATGAAAGTCAAAGTGATACCAATTGTAGTTGGTGCACTTGGAACGGTCCCAAAAGGATTGGAAAAGGGTTTGGAAAATCTGGAAATCAGAGGAAGGATTGATACCATCCAGAACACTGCACTGCTGCAATCTGCCAGAATACTCAAAAGAGACCTGAGGAGACTTGCTGTCATTCAGACTCCAGTGAAAGACCATCAGCTAATGCTGATGTGAAAACTCAAAAGGAATAAATAATAATAATAAGACAATATTACTTTTAAGATCAGCAAGAATACTCAGGAAACAGTGATGCGACATTTCAAATAAAAAAAAAGATTCCTAATATAATGAATTTTATTATCTGTTCTTATAATAATAATAATAATAATAGGAAGGATACATAAATAAAAAGTGGAATAGAGACTGTAAACAATGATCATAAATTTGTAGAGTAAAAAAAAAGAAAAGAAAAGAAAAGAAAAGAGAGAGAGAGAGAGAGAGAGAGAGAGAGAGAGAGAGTTTTAAAAAGTGTAATATTTAAAAAAAATGTTTGCCACTAACCGTAACTGTTTTTCTTCTTTTAAAGCATTTTTTCGTTTTTCAATTTCTCGATTGAATTGGGCAACCGTGAGGCTGAAAATAAGAAAGAAAAGAAAACCATTGATGATTCTGGATCCAATTTTAGGCTAAGGTCTTCACCTTTTGTTGATGATATTCAATATTTCAAAAATGATTACTTCTATTTAACACACACACACACACAATATATATATATATATATATATATATATATATATATATATATATATTAGTGTTAAATAGAAGTAATCATGTCTTCTAGAACATTTTTTGTCTTGTGCATGTGTGTGTGTGTGTATATATATATATATATATATATGTAAAATGAAATGGAAGTGAATCTGACGGTATGTTGAAAAAAGAAATAAAGGAAAGAAAGTATAAAATGGATTGATTAAAATATCCTATTTTATCCATTCTATACTTTCTTTCCTTTATTTCTCTTTTCAACATTATATATACACACACACACACACACACACACACACACACACGCGCACAAGATGTAGAATGTTCTAGAAGACATCTGCGTGAAAATTCCACTTGTAAAAATCAGTAACCACAAGGTGTTAACAGTGAAAAATAGTAGTGACCAAGATTTACAAGGCAAGTAATTAAGGATTATCTGCAACCAAAAAAAATAAATAAATAAAATAGAAAAGTCTATTTAATATAGAAATCTTTGGAATAGTCAATTTCTACGGGGTAGTGTAGTCTATACCATTCTCTAAATAGACAATAACATTCATTATTTAACATATCTTTATCTATTATTTTCTTTATTGTAATATTTTTAAAGCTAGAGTTGTTGTGAAAAAACTCACAAGGAGTAAAACAATAATAAAGTAAAAGTTAGAATAGCTAGGATCTGAGAAAATAGCAAGTGGAAATTAAATGGAGAGAAAGACAAAAAAAAGTAATCCATTTAATAAGCAAACTTGCACAAAATGAATACATGAGTAAGCATGACTGGACGGGAAAGGTTATCCACTGGGAATTGTGCAAGTGACTAAAAAAAACAAAAAAACAAAAATGTACATAAATAACTTCATAAGTAATTTACCTATGATTCTCTGACATCTTCTGGATGGCATCTTTATTCTGGGTATTTTCTAAATCAAGGTTGGCCAAGTTCTCAGTGTATTCTGAAAATTCAAGCTGACGGCTTTGCAATCTGGCAATAAAAAAGAAAATTCACAACAAAAATCAAAACTTAAGGAAAAAAAAAAATTAAAAAATAAAGAAAGGAAAAAAAAAAAAAGGCTAAAACAAAAATAGAATTTCTGTTTAATTAACAGTCTGCTATCAAAATTTTCTATGATTTTCTATTTGTGTGTGTTGTCTGTCATCTCAGGTACACCTTCCCCATGTCAATATGAGTTGACATGATCAGGGACAAGGGAGAAATGACCAAATTTTAGGAAAATATTAGTCATGAAAATTGTTCTGCCACAGAAAAGC
Organism: Doryteuthis pealeii; assembly: GCA_023376005.1. Lineage (NCBI taxonomy): Eukaryota > Metazoa > Mollusca > Cephalopoda > Myopsida > Loliginidae > Doryteuthis > Doryteuthis pealeii. The sequence continues at coordinate 15,283,686 of CM042167.1, forward strand.
ACCTTAGAAAAGTAGTTTGTAAGCAGCTCATGTGATTGAGACCCCTCGACTGGATTAAAGATCTCAAAATGGAATTCGCAGACTGTTTTGAAAAGTGAAAGGGACAGTGAGATATTTACCCAACCCCTCCACACAAGCAGGATGTAACACAAGGTCAATTTCTTAAGCGGAGTTCAAGGTGTGTATTCAGAATTTTCCCTCTAGATCGGTTGTCATACTAAGGTTGAAAAGCCCAGTTTGCCCTACTATTTACCAATAGTTAGAGAGAGAATAGTTGTATGCATACCTTTCCCAAGGGTATTAGTGGTCTAAGAAATGCAAACAGTCTTATCCAGATATATTTACCCAACCCCTCCACACAAGCAGGATGTGACACAAGGTCAATTTCTTAAGTGGATTTCAAGGTTTGAATTCAGAATTTTCCCTCTAGATCGGTTGTCATACCAAGGTTGGAGAGAGAATAGTTGTATGCATACCTTTCCCAAGGGTATTAGTGGTCTAAGAAATGCAAACAGTCTTATCGAGGATTTGAACTTGGGTCACCAAATCTATTTTCTATGATGATAACCATTGCACCACATGCCTCCAACTACCAAGAGCACTGAAATAAATGTGTGAGGTTCCAAAGGGACTACTCTGAAGGGGATAATGGTGCCATTGCCCTAAGTAGGCTCCTTTTTTGTCAATAGTAAAAATGGCTGGATACTAATCTGGACAGACCTCATAACAAGTACCAGGAAGCACTAATTTTTGTCACAGTGATATTTGTAAACTGATCCTGTAATCGCTTTCACAACTTAAGATGTCTGACAACAAAGTCTATCACTCACAACAATAAGATAGCAATTTCCAATGAAAACTCAATAATATGCTCCAAAGCATTGTTGCATAGCCCTCGACTCGGGCCACAAATCGTACATGTTGCTGGTATACAGCGGAGATCGTTTCTAACCCCTAGACGATGTATCTAGTGGTCGCTTAAATGACATCACAAGGCATGCTCTATGTAGTAGGAGATTTGACTTTATTTCTCTCATCTCGGCTGTACGTGGTGGATGTGGGTGAGTGGCGGCGCTGACAATGGGAACTACCACTACTACTACTACTGTTAGCATCTGAGGCAAAGAGGGGTGGCCGAACCTCACTGACCGCTGGCTGCGATGGTGCGTGACCGGCGCTGTCACGCACGTTCTCATCCTGTCTCTCACCTTGACTGCTCTCTTCGCCATCTCCTGGGGTCTGCCTCTGGGCTGCCTGATGACCGCTTAAGTATTGACGACCACCCACACATCCTTTTGTTCCTTGACCGGAAGTACTTTCTCTTTGTTCAAATTCCCGTTTGTCCAGATGAAGTCTTTTGTTACACTTCTTCATCCCCCCTCTTTTTAATTCAACCGGAAATTCCTATTTCCGTTTGTATAATATCCAACAGCATCTCATCTGTTTTCCTGTCATACTTGGTGTTTTATGCAGAACTTGATCTCGAAATTTTTTTTAAATATTTGCAAATACATTCTTGCCAATTCTCCTGGCTCTGAGATCGTATTTCTTTAAATCATGGTCATAAGCCAGTAATATTTTTATTTTAAGCGCTTCACTCATTTTGCATGCAAGACACATTCTCGCCCGTTTTAAGCTCTGAAGTACATCATTTCTTTTGCTACATATAGTAAATCTGCATAAGATATTTGTTAAAAAATATGTGAGGTTCCAAAAAGACTACTTTGAAGGGGATAAAAGTACCATTGCCCTAAATAGACTCTTTTTTTTTTTTGTCAATAGTAAAAATGTCTGGATCTTTTCTGGACAGACCTCATATCAAGTACCAGGAAGCATTAATTTTCGTCACAAGATTTGATATTTGTTAAAAAAATATGAATTACTTTGCCTCTACATCTTCAACTTCTTTCTTGGCTTTCATTTCTGCATCTGTGCATTCAACAATGGCTGCAAAAGACAAAAAGATTCTCTCTTAAGTAGAAATTTATTAATCTTATTATAATGGAGATTGTGTGTTTGTCTGTCTATAACCGAAACTATATTATTATACAAGTCACCCTTTTTTATTTAAATCACATTCTCCATGATTTTATTTTTATTTAAACCTCAATTATTAATAAAATTGTTTTACATCATTAATACTATTGACCAAATCTACATACTAATAACATGCAATTGTATTTATATATAAAACAAAATAGCGGTTTACAGTGTGAATGGGAAGGCTAATTTGCATATTGATCTTAAAAAATTGATTTTAATAAATGTATGCTTAGTATTATTGATTTCTAATTGTTTGGTTTTATCTTAAGGGATATGAGCAAAAATCTCGGGAATAAATCTTAAAAGAAATCCATTAACAAGAAGAAATAACTGTAATATTATTATTTACTTCCTATTTTAACTAAATAGTTAAAATAGGAAATTTTACCAATGAAAGACGGGAGTAATGGAAAATGATGGAAGAGTTAGTCTCAAAGTTGTTCTATTTTTCAACCATACCGCCTCTGTTTCAAATCTTTTTATCTGCATTCTTATTCAGTTTCATTAGCCTTTCTAATTTAATATGATTTTTTTTATATTAAAACTTAAATACTTGCACCCGAAGGGTGCATATATTTGCTAGTATTAATAATTCTGACTGGCCATCTAAAGGGGGTTATATCTTTTTATGTGGTATTAGGATTTAGGTTATTTTTGGTAAGTGTTTGCTGGTTGTTTCTTTTAAACCAGATTATATGCAGTTCTTCCTTCTTTTGGGTTGTCGGAATTAAAAGGAAGGGAAAAGATGAGACAAAGACAAAATATAATTTTAGGGTTAGACTTTTATTCTAATTTTGTTTGTTTTGTTTTACAACATATCAACCTCGGTGGGTCATTTAATGCCGACAAAGTTGTGAAATAAATTCATTCTTAACGCATAATACAATTTTCTTTATAAACTCATGTTTTCCTATTTAACCCATAGATGGGACCCTAACAGATACTACCACTCCGGGTCAGAGTGGACCAGGGAGGAATGGTGATGAAGGGTTGCTCCACATTCCCCAAACCTCCAAAACTGGAACCTCACCATCAGATAGAGTTTAACGTCATTCCCAGGACCCTCAGCCACCACCTTCTAGCACCCATATGATAAGAAGGATTGGGGGTTGCCATAAGGGAAATAGGGTTGGGGCAATCATATAGGTACTAGGGCTTGACGTAACCAGCCGATTGATCGGAGGGGGCCTCTCCGCCCACCCGTCTAGCCCAAGAAAAGCCTAAAGTGGAATATTGCAAGTCATGGACAGCTCAGCCACCTGGGTTCTATCCTTAAGCATCACGGGTCGACACCCACGGCAAACAGGTGACCCCATTGGGGGAGTCTTATCCCTCTGCAGAGATGCAGTCGGTGCATTCTAATGCCCCAGCCGATAGCGCGGACTTTTATTCTAGGTTCATAGCTATTTCATGGAGAAGAAATAAGATTTATTTTTAAATTTTTAAATCCTGGGCAATGCCAGGTAGCCCTGCTAGTGAATAAATAAAATAGTTTGGGAAATGAAGAAAGTCAATCAGTGAATGAAATTGATCCTTGTAGCAATTGATTTCATGACCAAATCCGCAGTCCAAGTTGTCCCGCTTACAAATCTGCAGTGCCCTTCATTCATGTGGCTTGCGTTTTATTGAGCTACTTGCTCATGCATTCAAATGACCGATGGTCTTAAAAAGGGCCTGTTCTGCCCATGCGCAGTGATTGAACTACAAATGGCGGCCGTGACAGAACAAATATCAAGGAAAAGTCGTCTCACCTTTTTGTTGTTCTTCCTCACTTTCTTGTAATTCTTTATTTCGTTTTGTTTCATAATCAACTCGAAGTTTTATCTGTAAAATCAAAAGAAATTTAATTACTGGATGGTTGGTTGGATTTTATGGCATGTCATCCCTTGTTGGATTATTTTATGCCAAAGACATTTCATTTTATTCATTCTTGATGGGTATTCAAAATTTTTTTAAAACTCATTTTTTCTATCTAACCCAAAAGATGGAACCCTAACAGGTATTACGCACTCTGGGTAAAAAAAAAGAGACAACAACAAAGTTATGAAAAATTAATTGTTTCTATCTACAATATAATTCTAACGTCCAAATATCTGTTCTCATTCCAACCCGGCCGGAAGTCACATTCATTTTCAACGTTCATTTCTGATCTACCCCAGAATGATAGCCTTTGTTTAAATGTATTAAACATTTGATGTCTTTGTAATTATGGGATAACTAGGTAAACTTTTTAAATGAAAATGATAATTTTTTTAGCCCTTATTTTTTTAAATTTTTTTATAAATGGTTTATATGAATTGGGCTCTGGACTTTAAAATTCTTGTACAGGATGTTAAGAGTTAAAGCAGGTTCATTTATAACCAAAGTATTGTTAGCTATTTAAAATTAGATTAAAAGAGAAATATTAAAAGTCTGATTATTCTAGTTCTTCACACACTTTTATTTGATGCTGGCACTTGTAACCAAATATTATTTCCCATTCACACCCAAAATAAATTATATTGAAATATTAATTTACAAAATATAACTAATTTACCCAGTTTTTAATACAGTTTTATAATGAGAAAAGATTTAAACTAAAATGCAAACACACATTCAATTTTGAAATTTTTTTTTAATTTTAGGAAAGAATGGGTATGAGTAGGCAAGTGAGGAGATGAATGTTATTAGGTTTGCAGATTTGGAGTTACAAATCACCAATTCTATGTTCAAATTGCTTATCTGGTGCTTAGTAAATAATGAAGATGGCTTAAAAACCAAAATATACAACACATCATTTTTTTCTTCCTCTGGTTGTTATTGTCCAAGAAAAATTCCGAAAAAAATCATGAATTATTAAAATAAATAAAATAAAATAAAATACTTAAATACGCAAAAATTTTTTTTTTTAAGAAAGGGTTCAATTTACAACTGATATTGCAACTAAGTATGAAGTGTTTACCTGTTTAGAATAATTAAGATAAATTAATACGCAAGTAGCAAAAAATGTAACACTAGGATTTTTAAACGACTTCAGCCATAAAATCAACGCTTGAAAAATGTAATAATAATTGGTTAAAAGTTCTTGAAAATTTGTAAATAAAAATAATGTTATTTTGGTTTATCTCTGAANCCACTTTGATCTAAAAAGATCTTTAAAAACTGTATAATTTCTGCATATTCACAAGTATAGACAAACTGATATCATTTCCCTTTTTGATAAATACTGGAATTTTTAAAATTCTGATTCTTTTTTTCCTATCTTTCAGGCAAAAGTAACAAAGAAGAAAGAATTATGGGAGAATAAAATTATCCGTGTCAGTCAGTAAGTATTGTAGGAGTTACATCCCTTATCTGTCACACTTCTCCTATTTGACACTAGGGACATGGAAGATAATTACCTCCCATCTTGCCAATAGCCACAAGGTGGTGTGATCACCAGTATATAAAAAGAATACACCAAAGGTCAAAGCCTCTAGCTTCTCTCTCTCTCTCTCCTCTTCTCTCTCCCTTTCTCTCTCTCTCTCTCTCTCTCTCTCTCTCTCTCTCTCTCTCTCTCTTCTCTCTCTCTCTCTCTCTCTCTCTTCTCTCCATCAAAAGAAATCATAATGCATGTGTTGTATCCACAGACAGTAGGCTTTGCACCCAACAACCTTGTGTCATATGACCACATAATAGCAAATGTGTAAGTTTTTACGCTTTCAATTCTTACCAGGTTGATATTGTTACATACTGGAGAGGGGTAGGAGATAGACATAAGTAGATAGAGAATACATATGCATTACTTCTCGGCCATTTGGTGATCTCTAGTCGTTTCTATTCTTCCTCTCCATGTTGAATTCTGTTTCTAGATTCCTGTTGGCTGTTCGTCTTTGATGCACTCCTTCTCTTGATCAGTCTTTTTGCCTAGACATTCATCAAGCAAGAACACACTATTATTTATTTAAATTTTTATTTACTTAACTAAAATTCTTCTTCTAACACAACGCGCATGTGCATAATGAGCCCATGCTTCTCATCGGACATCCAAGCTGGAACTGACGGGTTAACTTGGTCCCACATGACTTCACGTATTTTGTGGGCTTTCTGTAATATTCCATGGAAAGTCCTGCCCGCGATATGAAAATACTTTCGAATTACAGGGGGTTGACAATAATCTTGCAACCGCATAGATTATGCAACCAATGCCATTAAACAAAGAAATCAAACCAAATGAATGCAACACAAAGATTTCTGGGGATAAAAAAAGCCTATGACCCAGAGAATGAGATAGGTCTTATCTGTAAGGCAATCTGTGAGTGAAGAGACAAGACTTTCATTCTCCCTTACTTTGTACTGTTCTGGCAATGTCATCCAGTAGAAACTCTCTGGCAGACAAGGGAGGTAATCCCACAAATCCCTGACTGGATTGAGTTGTCATATCTATATTTTATCACATTTAATCAGTAATATCTGTTTATTTGTTAAAATATTCTGTTTTTTTTTTTCAGAGAACTGAATGCGGTCAATGCTGATTTGACAGAACACAAGATGGCTTTGCAAGAATTACAAAATGTAAGGGAAATAATTTGATTAAAGGTTGTTTTTTTTTAATGTAGGGAGCGGGTAATCCTGTATCAACATATGAGGGTAATTCAATAAATAAGGGGAATATTTTTTTTTTTTTTTTTTTTTTTTTCAGATTTTTTCCTTAAAATTTTTTATTTCTTATAAACTTGTGCAAATTAATTGAAACAAAACGAATAATTCCGTTATTATAATATCCGTGATCTCTACGTAAGGCTTGCAAGAGTCCTCATGCAGTGTTAGAATTTTCGTACATTTTCTGGGAGTAATGTCTATCGCAGACAATGAACAGAGGACAACTAATCGACAGTCGAGACAGTAGTGTCTGGGTGTAATAAAATCTGATCAATCGCGGATGATGCAATATTTTTCAAGGCCAAATAAATATCATCCAACACGCTGGAAATAGATTCATATTACTGCACACCAATGCAAATGACTAACTTGAAGAATACAATAGATTATACCCTGTCACTCCAGTGAGTCTAAAAATGACTATATGATGAAAGAAAAAAAACTAAATGCACACCAATGCAAATGACCTAACTTGAAGAATACAAATAGATTATACCCTGTCACTCCAGTAGTTCTAAAATGACTATATGATGAAAGAAAGAAAACTAATGCACACCAATGCAAATGACCTAACTTGAAGAATACAAATAGATTATACCCTGTCACTCCAGTGAGTCTAAAAATGACTATATGATGAAAGAAAGAAAACTAAATGCACACCAATGCAAATGACCTAACTTGAAGAATACAAATAGATTATACCCTGTCACTCCCAGTGAGTCTAAAATGACTATATGATGAAAGAAAAAAAACTAAAGCGGTTGTTTTAATATATATATATATATATATATATATATATATATATAATATCTAAAATATTAACAATATTCCGCTCATAACTTTTCACTTATATATAAAAACTAATTACAGTAAATATCTAATCATTTATGAATTACAGAACTTAAAAATAAAAATTTAAATAATAAAAACATTTATCGTAAAAAATTCCTTTAATAAAAGTCTTTTGAATTCCAACCGTCACATTTCTTAACAACCCATCCCCTTCGTTTAAATTGTTTTCGCCTTGTTGCCAACATCTCAAAAATTCGCTACATTTATTGACAAAAGATATACATGGAAAATGACCGACATATATATGGCGGCGAAATGCCCACGTTGGTGAATATTGTAACGTCTTTCGTTTTTTTGCAGTATTAAGGTTTTTTGTTTGTAAAACTCATTTTGACTTTCCTCTCCGACCCAAACAACTACGGGAGTGAATGAGCTCTGATGATGATTTTTTGTAAAATCGAAATATTGATCAGTATCAGCTATGATTATATTATAAATTGTTTTCTTCTTTAACAGCATTGTGTGATGTTTTCATTTCCACCTTTTCTTACTCATATATATATATATTATATGATATAAAATGGAATTGGTTTATAGCAATAATTATTATAATCTTGAAAAATACTTGTTTTGAGACTTTCAAAATGTTGGAAAATCAAACAGTGCTCCAGGTTTCAACAGAGGTCTGTTATCAAATTTTTGGTGTCTGAGAAGTGCAAACCATTGTGAAATTCACAGAAGAATATGTGATGTGTACAGGAGAAGCCTGTTTTTAGTAAAAAGAAATGTTTACAAATGGTCTAAACATTGAGGGTCTCTAGTGGGTTTAAATAATTTCCATTAACAATAATTTATAATATATAATAAATATAGATTTAAAGAAAAAAAGGAAAATAAGCTTAAAAAAGAAAAAAAAAAGGATAAAAAGCTTTCTTTTTTTTTTAAAAAAAAAAAAAGAACATCTAAATAAAGTTTAAGAAAACAATAAGAATATTTACAAAGAAGGACTACTAAGTGATTCTGTAATATCTTAACTAAAATTAAATTGGATACTGCTTTAATCGGCAAACAACAATTAGTATAAATATCTTCATAGTTCAGTATCATAGTTAAGTCAACACTTACATTCACTATTTTTTTATAACACAAATATGCGAAGAATACGCAAAATCCTTACAACTAAAATATATGAGGAAAAGGGGGTTGGAATGAATCCGACAGAATGAGGTAAAATATGAGGAATGAAAGAATAAAACTCAGACAAAAATATGTAGCATATTTCGCTGGAGTATTGAACTTGGTGTCTTCAGTTTTTATTGAATTATCAGGATCATATGAGTGTTTTATAGAAGGTAGGTGAGTAAGTTTTGCGGTGGAAATATTTAAGTGGAAGTAGGTAGGTGGTTAGCTTTGTGGTGAGGGAAAGATTTGATTGGTTATAGGGGACATCTTTGGGGAAGATGAGAAGGAAATCAGATGGGAAGAGGGTTGAGGGAGGTAGGTAGAAAAAAAACTAATATATATATATATATATATATATATATATATATATATATATATACACACACACACACACACAGTGATGCTGATAGCTTTTTGATTTAGTATGTCCTGGGATGCACATATTTGCTTTGAATGAGACCCTGGGAAAATTTATGTGTCCTAACTAAAGTTTTTATAGATTGTAGGGTTTTATTTATGATCTGGGGAAACAACTAAAGTTGTCTAACTCCTACCCTGTAATCTATCCTGTGTAATTTGTTTCTAAGAAACTATTGAAATGTATTTACAGTTAGCTTAAAATGGTGAGGGAAGAAAAAAGGAAAACACTGAAGTACGGATACGATTTTACTGTGTCCTTTTAGATGTTTGTGTGTTAGGGATGCAGGACATGTACCTATCAGCATCTCTGTGCATATATATATATATATATATATATATATATATATATATATATATATATATTTATCTGTGTAAGAGAATTATATAAGCTTAAAAAACAAAAAGTTGATTAGCAAAAATCAATTTGAATACATTATAACAATAAATACATACAATGTCCCGTTTGTAACCTTCAATCTTTTTATTAGCTTCATCCTGTTCTTCACTGAGAGCAGCTTTTAATTTCTGGATTTTAATTTCTGTTTCCACAATCTGAAGAGAAAGTCAAATCAACATTTGAATAAGATATAAGCCGTCGGTTTATATTTAAAAATACAAGAATACAAATAATTACTTCTCAAGACGGGGGAGTGATGGACCTCAATTCAATGTTTTCTGGTCGGAATAATATTACGCGGCAATGTTGGCTGAAGTCAGTTTATCTGTCGGCTACAGGATCTTTACGTTCACACTTCAAGCTTTCTTAGCTACCGTTCTCAAGCACACCCGGCTTCATTCTACCTTCTTGTCAAGATCGTCTCAGTTTAAATAATTTTTCAATCGGAAATTCTTATTTCCGGTCAGCGTGAAGATATTAGTAACCTCCTCTTTACCTTCCATTTTATCAAGGGCGTCGCCTCTCCTTTTGTCCTAATCAGCCAATCAAATTTACTTCCGCATCACAATCTAAATGCCATCTCTTCCGGCCACTTCAAACAAAAGAGCTTACCGGAGAAACTAAGCCTGACCTTTATCTTTTGACCGTCAAACTATCCAGACACTTTTAGTCCCAACCAAAAGGACAGGTTTTCTTTCTAACCGCCGGGCTGATTCTTATCTAAGAAAAAATCTTTTCATTAAGTTTTGACAGGTAATCGTGTCAAGCCCCCTGGGCGCCTTTAGCACGTCTAAACAAAAGGATAGGTCTCCTATCTACCTTCGCTATTTATCTTTTTCTGAATGGAGAAAAAACCTTTGTTCTGGCCTTGCACTAGATACACTAGCGGTCAATATTATTGCTGATTATTATCTTTACCGTTTCAGTGAAAAAATCACTTTTATTTTTTTTTCTTTCCATAGATTCTGATCGCCGACAAAAAATATTTCCTAAGTATTTCCGTTTTCTTTCTTTCTTTTTCTAATTTCCAAACCTGAATCAGGTCACAAGAAAACCAAGTTTCATCATTACATTTTCTAAACTTTAATTAGTATGGTACAAGGCCAATAGCTAAGAGAGCATCTGGTCATCACCAACTGGATATTAACAAAAATATCTCTCAGATTCTTTTAATGATATTCATAAGATGCACAGAGCCCACATAATACCAAAGAGTGGATGCATGTTATTAAATCTGTATAACAGTCATTGTACCAATTTGCATAGTTATTTACTAAGCTTAGCTTAGATAGGCACAAGGCCAGATATATGGAGCACCCAATGAGAACTGAACTCACTATCAATGGTCTGCAAATCTAGCTTGCTAACCATTACACAACTTGCATAGGAGTTGTATTGTTAGTTGTTAAGAAATTTTATGGCAAATTAACCCTTGGGTTATTTTATGCCAAAGATGTTTTAATTCTTTTTCAAAATTAATTAATTGATGTGTGCATATTATTAAATCTGTGAAGCAGTCATCGTACCAATTTGCATAGGAGTTGTATTGGTTAGTTGTTGGTTGGATTTTATGGCATATCAACCCTTGTGGGGGTTATTTTATGATAAGGACGTTTTTAATTTTTTTCAATATTAGCTACCATATTTTCTGAACCGGAAGCCAGTAACTGACTAGTTGCTATATAAATCTTGAATTAGTAGACAATTGTTCTAGACAAATCGGTAAGTCAATTGTATTTCTTTTGAATTACTCCATTCAAATTTGTAGTTGCACCATTCTCTCATACTTAAAAAAAAAAAACAGTACATTTATTTTTTTATAACCTTGACATCAAAAACGTGAAGCATATGCAAAACTATTACAATTTAAAAAAATCTCTCTCTCTCTCTCTCTATATATATATATATATATATATATATATATATATATATATATATATATATATGTGGAGAAAGGTAGACAAACACGGGATGTTATAGAAATGGGATGTTTATTGTCGACGATGCAATGTTTTGGTCTATTAGACCTTCTTCAGGACTTGAATATAGTTCTTGCTTCAATGAATGTCCATCATTTTTTATGAATATATATATATATATATATATATATATATTCATCAAAAAGTTACTATCACGTTTTCATTGTAGTAGCATAAGTAGTTAATCCAAAAGGGCTCAATATATTTCATAAAATATAGAGCATTAATTGTTGTAGAAAGGTTTTTCTCTCTACCATGGTTTTGATGTTCAAAGACTGAAGTTTATATTAGAAGACAATGAGAGAAATAAAAATAATTCTAAACTAGACAAGTATATATAAAATTAGCTATCTATAATTTTTAGTTTTTCTAAGGAAGGTGTACCTTGAACACCGAAACTGTGGTAGAGAGAAAAACTTTTCTACAACTGTATATATATATATATATATATATATATATATATATATATATATATAATATAGCCACACTGAAGAGACTTGATAAGTCGAAACACGTGTCTGTGGATGACCCTATATAATATATATATAAGATAAAAGTAGAGCCTGATAAAATCTGATTTTAGCCCTGAAGAGCTTTCTGTGAAACTGACTCATTAGATTTATCTTTATTATTGGCTCTACTTAGGTATCGAGCACTTTTTACTTATTAGCTTTCTCCTAGCGGTTATATGAATATATATATATATATATCTTATATACATATAATTTTTTTTTTCTTTTGGCCAAATACTGTACCAATAGATTATTTTTTGTTGGTACGACTATCTTGGTCTTTTCTTTTTTTCAAAAATTTTTTTCTCCCTGGTTGATGTTTGGTAGTATATTTTTACAATCAAACTATTTGCTGGTTTTTTTCTCACCACAAGGATTTACCAACACGCTTGGTATATTAAATTATATATATATATATATATATATATGTTTTCAGTCCTCTGCAGTTCCAACAGCGAACTACAACTGCAAATTCTCGAGTCTCTTTTCATCTCTCGTACTCAACCATTCCTGTGCGTTCAGAAGCAGTCCCAACAACTACTCCTTTTTGGCACTTCAAGCCTCAACTTATCAAACGGGGGCACTCGTAATTTCCGAACCCCCCCACGTGAGTTGTAAGTTTCGTAAATTTACGAATTCTCTTATTGAGAAAAAAAAAAAAAATTTTTCCTTGTTCTCACTGCTTTCTGTCTTTTCTGTTGTCTACAACTACACTATTTCACCATCTTTCAATGAAATTTTTCTCTGAGGAGCATTGATCGAAAAAAAGAAATTCATTTCTGATTTTAAATCAAAACTAGGGTACCCTTTCCTTTCTTTTTAAGAAAAAAAAAAATTTATTTTACATAATGCATATGCTTTTACGCGTCCTTATATATATATATATATATATATATATATATATATATACACACACATCATGAAATAAAATTGCCATGGTGGAGATATTTTCAGCAGAAGAAGAGAAGCGATATGGCCACCAGATTTATCAACATAAAGGATAACCAATTTTAAAACTCTATTGTGATATTTTTGGATAAAAAAATAGAATAAATATTGAACAAACCTCCTGATTGTGTTTCAGAATCTTCTCTCTTGTCTCATTCATAGTGATCAGAATCCTACAGAGAAAGAAAAATGTCAAAAAAATTAATTGAATTATACACCTGGGCTAATACTTTATATAATTACAGATAAAACTATGAATCCGCCCTGTCGGCTGGGGCGTTAGAATGCACTGACTGCACCTCTGCAGAAGGGTAAGACTCCCCCAATGGGGCCACCTGTTGGCGACCCGTGATGCTTAAGGATAGAGCCCAGGTGAATGAGCAGTTCATGACTTGCAATACTCCACTTTGGCCCTATCTTGGGCTAGACGGGCGGTCAGAGAGCCCACCTCCGATCAATCGGCTGGTCACATCAAGCCCTAGCACCTATATGATTTTCCCAACCCTATTGCCCTTATGGCAAGCCCCAACCCCTTTTTATCATATGGGTGCTAGAAGGCGGTGGCTGCGGGTCTACATGTCCTGGGAATGACGTTAAACTCTATCTGATGGTGAGGTTCCAGTTCTGGAGGTTTGGAGAATGTGGAGCACCCCTTCATCACCATTGCTCCCTGGTTCACTCTGACCCGGAGTGGTAGTACCTGTTAGGGTCCCATCTATGGGTTAAATAGAAAAATGTATTTATAAAAAAATTGTATTATCCATTAAGAATTGATTTATTTCAAAACTTTATCGGCATTAAATGACCCACTGAGGTTGATATGCCGTAAAACAAACAAAACTATGAATGACTTTCCAAATGTGACTAATATACCTCAATCACACAACCTGATCTCCCTACTGATGAAATGTGAAATTCCATTGTCATTGTCATGGTAACAAAGGAATAATTAATCAAAGTAGGTATATTTAGTGTTACTCTATAGACCAGATTAAAAACACAGTAAGGGTAACCTTTTACTGAGGTGGGACCAAAGTGTTTGAACCTAAGCGTTCCAGATGCTTGATTTGTTCTATGGCGGCTGCCATTTGCAGTTCCTTCACCACGCATGGGTGGAACAAGCCCTTTTAAGGCCATCAGTCATTTGCATGCGTGAGCAAGTAGCTCAATAAAAAGCAAGCAACTTGAACGGAGGACAGTGTGAATTTTTAAAGTGAGATGACTAGGACCGTGGATTTGTTTGTGAAATTAACTGTTCTAAGGATCATTTTTAAAAAATGTTGCTTTCGGCAGAGGGGGGGGGGCAGAACCTCAGTAGATATATAGGAATAGACTTAGAAAGGAATATACAATGATAAATAGAAAGAAAGAAAGAGACTTATATATATATATATATATATATATATATATATATACTAGCAAATATATGCACCCTCCGGGTGCAAGTATTTAAGTTTTAATGTAATAATATATTATATTAAATTAGAAAGGCTAATGAAACTAAATAAGAATGCAGATGAAAAGATTTGAAACGGAGTGGGGTATAATCGAAAAATAGAACAACTGAAACTTACTCTTCCATCACTCTCGTCTTTCATTGTTATTTTTTCTAATTTAAGTATTTAGTTAAAAGAGGAAGTGAAGAATAAAATGACAGTTATCTTTTCTTGTTAACGGATTTCATTTAAGATTCATTGAAGAAATGTTTGCTTATATTCATTAAAATAAAACCAAACAATTAAAAATGAATAATAATAACCACATATTTATTAAAATCACATGTTTAATATCAATATGCAAATTAGTCTTCCCGTTCACACTGTAAACCGCTATTTTGCTGTATATATAAATATAATTACATGTTATTAGTATGTAGATATGTTTAACAGTATTAATAATGTACAACAATTTTATTAATAATTGAAGTTTAAATAAAAATAAAATCATTGATAAAGTTATATAAATAACTAAGAGAATTGTGACTTGAGTAGTAATATAGTTTCGGTTACAGACGGAAAAACACACAATCTCCATTATAATAAGATATAGTTATAAAAAATAGCACAATTTTAAAAAGATGTGATATTGCTGGCATCGAAACCCTACTAGCCAAGATTCAACTTAGATTGGCTGGTCACGTTGTCCGTATGAATGAGAACAGGCTTCCAAAGAAGAATTTATACGGGCAACTACCAAATGCTAAGCATTCTATTGGACGTCCTCTCTTACGCTACAAGGACAAATTGAAGGACAATTTGAAACATCTCGATATTGACCTGAGTGCTTGGGAAGATCTAGCATCGGATCAGAAGGAATGGCGTAAGACCTGTTTCGCTAAACTAAAGAGCTTTGAACAAAATAGACTGAAGCATAGAGATCGGCTCTGCCTAACTTTAAAACAAAAACATTTAACTCCTGCCTTAGATCATTTCGTTTGTCAGTGTGGCTTCTTGGCTCGCAGCAGGGCTGGGCTGCTGTCACACTCAAGGAAACATAAAATGTCTTCTGACAGCATAAACAACATGGGAGGAATCAAATCACTCACTGCTGACCCTCATCTACCGTTCTCGATAGGAGAGTCCACCATATAGTTGTAGAAAAGTTTTTTTCCCTATCACGGTTTTGGTGTTCTCAGTACACCGTAACACCGAAACTGTGGTAGGGAAATAACTTTTCTACAACTATTAATGCTCTATATTTTACAAGATATATTGAGGCCTTTTGGATTAACTACATATGCTACTACAATGTTTAAATGGTAGTAACCCTTTGATAAATATATATATATATATATATATATATATTAATGAATGTGGAGGCTGGAAGAAGGAGAATTGATGGGAAAGGTGCTATATATATATATATATATATATATATAATATATATATATATATATATATATACACACACTATAAAGTAAAGAAATAACAAAAGACTTAGAGATTTTGCATTATAGCCGAAATAGGCTATAATGCAAAATCTCAAAGTCTTGTTATTTCTTTACTTATAAATTTGCACTTTGACTAACAATAAGAGCACACATTGAGCTCTCAAACTGCGACAGGTTGTTTTAAAAAAACTCCTATGTCATAAGGAAGATTTCTTCTCTGGACTTTTGGATTATATATATATATATATATATATATATATATATATATATATATATATATATTGAGAGTGAGAGAGAGAGAGAGAGAGAGAATTTTGGATGGTTTCAATTGGGAAGATTTTTTAAATTTCTGATCCCAATTCCTCAATATTTTATTTATTTATTTTTTTCCTGATGATGTCAGATAATTTAGTAGGTTAGTCTTAAATGTTAAAACTGTTATTTAGTAACATTATACGATAAATGGAAGTCTTTTGCTTTGGTGTTATTTTGCTGGTTTCTTATTTCTTTTTGTAATTCTACTTTCTTGGAGGAATTGATAGGAGAGTACCTTTTAAGGTAAGGTTACTCTCTTTTCTATTTCATTCATAAAGACTTTTTTCTTCTCTTTTCTTTTTTTTTTTTGTTACATTTTAGGTGCTCATAACATTATCTATCCAAGTTCAATTCCTGTGGGTTCTTCTAAATAGGCTACCCTATTCATTATGTAACAATTTGAATCATTTCAACTCCTGGTTATTTACCATGACTCTTCTCCAGAATTAACGTTAATATTTAAATCTAACCATTTTACACAACATTACAAAATGAATAGACTACCCTATTCATTAAGTAACAAGTTGAATAATTTCAACTCTTGGTTATTTTCCATGACTCTTCTCCAGAATTGATGTTAACTTTTAAATTTTACCATTCTACACTACATTACAAAAGGAATAGGCTACCCCATTTGTTTTGTAATAATCACATATCAAAGATAAAGTAAATATCTCACCTGGATTTCTCTTCCAAAAGTTTGTTAAGATTAGTAACCAGACTGTCATGTTGCTTTCGAATGAGGTTTCTTTGGGGTCTGTTATGAGAAAGAAGAAAAAAATATATACTTACAGATTAATTTTATGATAATAAAAATTTAGACAAATAAAAAAAAAATTCCAATAATTTCACACATCCCTATAAAATAAGAAAGACACTCAAGAATAATAATAATAAAAATAAACAACTTAAAAACAAGAATATATAAATAACAAAATATGATAAAACCAATAGATAGAAAAATAATTTTTATTAATCTTTATATAAATATAGAGATATTTACCTCGTACCCAACTTGTATGGGTTAGGCACAAGGCCCTATTAACGTGGGAGCACCCACAAGCCAAGGCTCATGGGTGGCGGTTGGAAAAATTGCGTTGATCCTGTCGGCATTCCCCCTCAAGTGGGCGCCTCAGGCACTGGGCAATAAACCCAGCCCTGTCCCTTTAAATCGAGGGGGTAGGTGTTGTCTGGGGGGGATAGCCCCCTGGGATCAATACTATTTAACTTGTAAGGTCCAGCGGCCAAAGCTCACTGGACCCCCGGTCGAAACCGGGGTTAGATATGTTGGACATATCTACATCTATATATAAATATAGATAAGAGATTTATTTTTTAACTTTGTATATCCCGATCAACACTGGGTAGCTCTGGCTCAGCTTAGCACAAAGTTAAAAAAAAAAAAATAATGAATGTTTTCAGACAAAAGATCTTCAAACAAAAGAGTTGTTCCCCTTTTTCTCTCTCTGTGAATGTACATGATTTTTTTTTAAAGTAGTATATATAGATTCTGCTTACAGAAGAGCATTGTTGTCTTTCTCCAATTTGAGTTGTTCCTCTCTTAAAGTGCATATCTTGTCTTCAAGTTCACTCAAGATGGCTGTCTTGTCTTCAATGTCAGTTTCATTTTGGGCATGAGCTGCCTTCACAGCGGCTGTGGCAAGACACAAAAAACATGGAACAAAAGAATTTTTTTAAAAATAAATAAAAGGAATTCAAAAACACATTTACAAGATCTGAAGAAATAAAATGAAGCTTTATGTAAACTAGCAAATATATGCACCCTCCGGGTGCAAGTATTTAAGTTTAAATGTAATAAAATATCATATTAAATTAGAAAGGCTAATGAAACTAATTAAGAATTCAGATAAAAAGATTTGAAACGGAGGGGGTATAATCGGAAAATAGAACAACTGAAACTTACTCTTTCATCACTTCCGTTTTTCAATGCTAAATTTTCCTAGTTTAACTATTTAGTTAAAATAGGAAGTAAAGAATAAAATTACAGTTATTTCTTCTTGTTAATGAATTTCTTTTAGGATTTATTGAAGAGATTTTTACTCATATTTCTTTAAGATAAAACCAAACAATTAGAAATCAATAATACCAAGCACATTTTTATTAAAATCAGTTTTTTAATATCAATATGCAAATTAGCTTTACGTTTACTCTGAAAACTGATATTTTGTTGTATATATAAATACAATTGCATATTATTAGTATTTAGGTAAGGCTAACAGTATTAATAATGTCAAACAGTTTTATTATTAATTGAGGTTTAAATAGAAATAGAATCATGGAGAATGTGTCGTTAATAACTAAGGAAATTGTGACATGAGTAGTAATATAGTTTCGGTTACAGATAGAAAAACACACAATCTCCATTATAATAAGATGATGTTGTTGGCTATTTTATTTTACAGCATATCAACCCTTTTCAGGTCATTTAATACCAAATCAAACTCCTTTTGTTATTGGGTTTCTTACAGTACCTGCTGTTGCTTAAAAAAACATAAAAAGGAAGTCAAAAAGACATTTACATCTATTGGCGCTCTCAACCCTCTCTAATACTATCTGGTGGCGCTCTTGTTTCTCTCTAATACTATCTGGTGGCAGGCCTGACTCTCTCTAATAAATTCTAAGAAAATTGAATGAGAAAATTTAATAAGAAAATTGAGAAAATTTAAGAAAATTTAATAAGAAAATTGAGAAAATTTAATGAGAAAATTTAATAAGAAAATTTGATGAGAAAATTAAATAAGAAAATTTACTAAGAAATTTAATGAAAAAATTAAATAAGAAAATTTACTAAGAAATTTAATGAGAAAATTTAATAAGAAATTTAAGAAAATTTAATGAGAAAATTTAATAAAAAATTAAGAAATTGAATAAGAAAATTGAATAAGAAAATTTAATAAGAAAAAATAAGAAAATGAGAAAATTTAATAAGAAAATTGAGAAAATTTAATAAGAAAATTGAGAAAATTTAATAAGAAAATTGAGAAAATTTAATAAGAAATTTAAGAAAATTTAATAAGAAAATTTGTTTCAGTGATTTGGAATTTCTTATATTTTCTACATTCTTTATCTGTTATCCGTCTCGATGTACTTTAAATATACGCTCCTACATTTGGGGCGCTGGCAGTTGTCGTCAGTGATGTAATCCGCAGGGTTCATTGAGAAGTTTCGTCTTCCAACATCAGACTTCTCGCCCTGCTGACCCTATCAGAGGTGATCAAACTCTGGTACAACCACCAACAATAGATGCTAAAAGACGTTTGACTTTTTTTTTTTTTTTTGACGGTTGTAGAACTCTATCCCCCTTAAATTAGTATTATTTAATTAGTATTATTTGTATTATTCAGACTATTGTCCTCATCTTTATTGTTATCTGTACAACATTTCTGCTAATGTGCCTGTTGGAATTTTTATATATAAAGGTGGGCTCTAATTCCCCACCAGGATTTATAGACTAGGTGAGGTCATGTGGTCTATTCTTTAGTCAATCACTGGCCATACTGCGTGGCTGATACACTACTTAAGCACTGATTCTTTCACAGTATACTTGCGACCATTGACAAAGGAACTCAGGATATTTTACCCCAGAGGATTACCAAATGATTTCTGCTGGACAAGCCCTCTTGCTTGAAGGTTAAAGGATGGCCCATAAAAACTTAACAGTGCCCTCCGGCCTTCATCAGGCATTTCATTTCTTGTTGGACTCGGGAACCTTCTTTTCATAATCGGGAGCCATCACAGAACTTTGAACCCAACCCTTTATTCAATCCACAGGGGTATCCTGTTCTCATTCTGCTAACCATAGCTGGGGTACAGGTATTAAGCTGTATTAATTATTATTCTATTTTCTTGATATTGTTTTAGCGAATTATGATTTTTGCGATGGCTAGTGTTTATTGGAATAATCCGGGTCTTTGTTTTATTGTCTTTGATTTTGCAATGTTCGCTGACTTGCACAAATGACAGAGATTTATGCAGTGTTCAGGTTTGACAAGTGATATTTGGAGGAAAAATGTAAAACATATAAGAAATTCTAAATCACTGAAACAAAATACACACTTTCTTTCCCCATAGAGTGTCTCATCAAAAACCATCTCCACCACTCAGCCGCACAACTAAGCACTATCACTAATCATTTACTGCCTCATTTACTCTACCTTAATGGAAATTAATGAGACAGTATACAAGTATATAAAAAATTGGAAAAACAAACAACAATTCAGATGGATGATATTTTAATGTAGGCGATGACATTGTAACGTTTTGGTTTGTTTAGCAAATAATTGTCAGGGCATTCATTTATGTGGGAAAAAAACTAAAAAAGTGGTTTGTAAGTTTTTTTAGCATATAAATAAATGCCCTGACAATGGTTTGCTTAAAAAACCAAAACATCATAATGTCAGCTCCTACATTAAGATATCATCCCTCTGAAAACCTTGTTGTTTTTTCAATATTTTTATATACTTACATACTGTTGAATTAATTTCCATTTTTCCTTTATATATATGTAATAAAATAATAATGATGAAATTTATTGTGTACAGTGCTCAGGTGCACCACAACTCATCAAAGTCTCATGTCAAGTACACAGAATAATGTATTAGTGTCAGGAACATGAACAGTTTACAGTAGTAATATGCATGTATGTGTGCACGTGTGTGCATATGTATGTGGAGAGTGGTATCAGGTATAGTGTCGGCGGACTACAGGAAGCATGGAGGCTTTGAAAGACTCAGTGCTTCGGCAGCCTACAACAGATGCGGGAAGCTTATTTCATGTCTACGCAACTCTGAGCGTGAAAAAATGTTTCCGAAAGTCACGTGAGCAGTGCTGTTTTCTGACTTTGTAGGCATGCCCACGTGTGTTAGAAAGATGGAGATCAAAAAGGTGCTCAAGGTTGCTGTTGTTAAGATGATTAATGACCTTATGAGTGTTTACCAGGTCAGTTGCTAGACACCGAAGTTTCAATGAATCCATTCCCAGGGCAGCGAGACGTTCAGAGTATGGCAGATGCCTGATGGAGGGTATTCGTTTGGTTGCACGTCTCTGTACAGTTTCTAGGAGTTTAATATTCTGGGCAAGATAGGGGTTCCAGACCGGTGATGCAAACTCCAAGTGTGGCCGCACCATAGTTTTGTACAACTATATATATATATATATATATATATATACACACACACACACAATTATCCAGCTTACAAGGCATATCCTTAATTTATTTTAGGGAATATTTAACAAAGTTAATGCAATAATTAGATATAGGTCTAAAAACTATATATATATATTTACCAACTCCTCCGCACGAGCAGGATGCGATACAAGGTCAATTTCTTAAGCAGAGTTTAACAGGTTTGAATTCAGAGGTTTCCTTCTCTTAGACTGGTTACCTAGCCATGGTTAAAGAGTCCAGTCTGCCCTGCTATTTACCCATAACTGGAGGGAGAATTGGATTCATACCTTTCCCAAGGGTATTAGCGCCATGTGAAATGTCAACTGCTTTGTCCAGGAATTGAACTCGCGTTGACAAGTCCATTTCCTATGACTCTAACCATTAGACCACATGCCTCCTTTAATGGTTTGTTGTCTAAAAACTATATAACATTCAGCTTCAAAAGATACATAGAACATTTTTCAAGCCTTGAAGAAAAAGGTTATTTTGACATCGTGAGATTTAAAAGAAAAATCAAAAGAAAAGAAATCTTTCACCAATTTTTGTTAATGCATGTGTAAGGTTCAAAGTCATAATTGAACATACAACTCCGACACATTTCTGAGACAAAACATTTTATATAATACAGCACATGAATAAACAAGATACATAAACAATGGAAGATAGAATAGTGTACATAAACATACATACATAAAAGTCACTGACAAGATAATATAAAAGTACACATAATATAAAAGGTACAGACATGAGACTAAGAATAGTCCATGCTGTATAAATCCCTTACAGTGACAAGTAGCCGGCGTTGAGGGCTGAAGCCCCAACAAGAAGGGAATGACAATTGTCTAACCCATGTAGGTACCTACGAGGAGAGGTAGGAAAGAGGAAGAGAAGTTTGAAATAGCCGCTTAAATACCAGAGGTCCCCTAGTGGGAACAAATGACAACCAGCGGGCATATAGGAAAATAACCCCTACACATGAATAGAATAAAAGAGTCTGCCACAATGTGACACAGTTTAAAGTATTGACTTACCAGCAATTTCCAATTTAATGGATGAAGGAAGATTTTTAATTGTGTGATGGAGGCCAAAAGTCGTTATGGCTTCTTTTTCAAGTTCTTCATGAAGTTGCAAACGACAAATGTCCTGTTTGGAAAAAAAAAAAAAAAAAAATGAATTATTTGCACACTCACTAAGTGCAGTGTGTTTCAGAAAAATTGATATCATTTGAGTTGTACAGTGTAAAGGCAATACTTCACTTACCATCGAATTGGCAGACAAAGGAAACAAGCAAGCTGTAACTTAATATGGTTCCTACATCGTCACAAGCTTAGTGCAGAATGGTAGATTATTTACCTGGTATCATAACCACACTGAGATTGAGTAGCCAATCAGGACTCAAGGAATGGAATCACCCAAATGCATTTATGGAATATTCCTGAGTGCTATAAAAAACAAATTCGCAGCTTTCAGCCAGGATTCAGACCAACTGCCGCCCACACAAAAGTTCAGCACTGAATATTTTTTTTGTAAAAAATACAAAAATATGCCACAAGGCCTAAAATGAGAGGGGAGAAGGTTGGCCTTTTCTATCCTAACTTTTAACTTAACTATTTCCATTTGTGACCCAATTCATATGACAAATTTCCATTTACCATAAACCAATTCACACTACAATCACCAAAACTTGCCATTCTCTCTATGACAAACCTACACCTAATCCTGTATTTATATTGTCGGGAGGGAGGGAGGTGGATGCCTGTATTTATATGGGAGAGAGGGGATGCCTGTATTTATATGGGAGGGAGGGGATGCCTGTATTTATATGGGAGGGAGGGAGATCGGGAGGTGGATGCCTGTATTTATATGAGAGGGAGGGAGGGATGTCTGTATTTATATGGGAGGGAGGGGGATGCCTGTATTTATATGGGAGGGAGGGAGGGAGAGAGGGGATACCTGTATTTATATGGAGGAAGGAAGGGGGATGCCTGTATTTATATGGGAGGGAGGAGGGAGGATGCCTGTATTTATATGAGGAAGGAAGGGGATGCCTGTATTTATATGGGAGGAAGGGAGGGAGGGAGGGGGATGCCTGTATTTATATGGAGGAAGGAAGGGGGATGCCTGTATTTATTGGGAGGGGAGGGAATGCCTGTATTTATATGGGAGGGAGGGGGATGCCTGTATTTATATGGAGGAAGGAAGGGGGAGCTGTATTTATATGGAGAAGGGAGGGAGGAGGGATGCCTGATGCCTGTATTTATATTGTTGGGAGGGGAGGGGGATGCCTGTATTTATACAGTCGGGAGGGAGATGCCTGTATTTATATGGGAGGGGGAGGGAAGGGGATGCCTGTATTTATACAGTCGGGAGGGAGGGGGTGATTGTATTTATATATACAAAAGTTCAGCACTGAGCATACATCCAGCACATCTAGTAAATAGCAGTGAGATATCCCAGGCAACACTGATGTTTTGAATCAGGTGAATGTCAATCATCACAGTTTCATACCCAGGACACCCCTTTAAGGTGGGTTGGAGGTGTCTAAACTCTATGTAGGTGATACAGTTAGTGTATTGAGGAGTGAAGGATTGAATAAATCCGACAAAATGGGGTTGAAATTAAAGGAAAACAGTGGATATAAAAACACAACAAACTAAATTCAATTGATATTTCACCTCATTGTTTAGCTGAAGCTTTTTCAAAATTTATTAACATAATTGCTTGTACATTCTGCTTTTATAGTGAAAAGGTAAATGGGTAAGGGAGGAAAATTGGGGAAGATTTTGGTGTGTGGTATAGATGAATGGGAAAGTTAGGGGTGGGCTTAGTGTGTGGGGAATGGTATTTTTTTAAGGGATAGGATGGTTGACTTTGAAGGAAATTTTCAATAAATTATGAAAAAGCTTCACTAAATACCGAAGTGAAATATCAATTGAACTTAGTTGTTGTGTTGTTAAATCCATTTTTTTTCCCTTTATTTTCAACCACAGTTAGTGTATTCTAAGCTCTTTCGATAGGATGTTTTTTTGTTTGTTTTGGTTTGTTTTACGGCATATCAACCTCAGTGGGTCATTTAATGCCGATAAAGTTTTGAAATAAATCAATTCTTAATGGATAATACAATTTTTTTATGAATACATTTTTCTATTTAACCCATAGATGGGACCCTAACAGGTACTACCACTCCGGGTCAGAGTGGACCAGGGAGCAATGGTGATGAAGGGGTGCTCCACATTCCCCAAACCTCCAGAACTGGAACCTCACCATCAGATAGAGTTTAACGTCATTCCCAGGACATGTAGACCCGCAGCCACCACCTTCTAGCACCCATATGATAAAAAGGGGCTAAGGCTTGCCATAAGGGCAATAGGGTTGGGAAAATCATATAGGTGCTAGGGCTTGACGTGACCAGCCGAGGGGGCCTCTCCGACCACCCATCTAGCCCAAGATAGGACCAAAGTGGAGTATGTAAGTCATGAACTGCTCATCCACCTGGGCTCTATCCTTAAGCATCACGGGTCGCCACCCACGGCCAACAGGTGGCCCCATTGTTTTTTTTTCTTATAAAAAGAAAGTTGTCAAAATGACACAAGTAAATTTTAGTCTCAAGAAAATGGAATTGGTTTTGAGTAATAATCAGAAGAGTTTTGGAAATTGTATTAAGAAAATGGTGAAGGAAAAACAAATATATATATATATAGAAAAGAAGAAAAAAAGATGAAAGGAAATGTTTACCAAAGTCTGCAGGCAACTAATTACATTATTGATGTTGTCACTGATTTTCTTTTGCTGGTCGATTTCTTTATTGTGCAGGTGAAAATCTGTTGGGAAGAGAAGAAGAAAAAGAAAGGAAAAAAAAAAATTTTTTATAGAAGATAGAAAAAAAAAAAGAAAGAAAGGAAAGAAAAAAAAAAGAGAAAAAAAGAAAAGAGAGAAAAATAAAAAAATGAAAAAAATGAAAAAAGAAAATAAAAAAATAAAAAAATGAAATAAAAAATGAAAAAAAAAGAAAAAAAAAAAAAAAGAAAAAGAAAAAAAAAAGAAAAAGAAAGAAAAAAGAGAAAAAAAAAGAAAAAAAGAAAAAAAAAAAAAAGAAAAAAATTGAAAAAGAGAAGAAAAAAAAAAAAAAGAAAAAGAAAAAAGAGAGAGAACAAAAAAGCAAAAAAAGAAGAGCAATGAAAATATCAACTTTTGGTTTTCAGTAGATAAAAATAATTACATTCACTCATTTACAAGTAACAAAAAATAAAAATATAAATGAGATTTTTTCTGTCATAAAAAGTGCATACCCGGTTATACCCCATACCTAGTTATTTGCTAAGTTTGGCTTAGATGTGACATAAGGCCAGTAGTACGGGGCTCTCAATAAGAAACAAACTCTAAAAAAAAAAAAAAAAAAATCCATTAAGCTACGAATAAATTTTATTGTCATAGAATACTAAAAAAACAAAAAAAAAAAACACTTACGGTCAAGTCACACTGAAAGCACCTGTTCAATACTTAGATTTGGCAACCACTTAAGCAACAGCTACTACTGTAAATAAGCAACTACACATGCCTGTGTGCAATGTGATATTGCCAACGCTAAAGTTTAGTAAATAGTAAAATTATAAAATTATATTGTTCTGCAGGTGTAGCAATTAAGTTTGGATTACGAGTGTAAATTTTTATTTTTGATAGGTTGTTGCACCCTCAAACTAGAAAATTTAACTTTTATTTGTGTAGCAAAAAGAAAAAAAAAAAAGAAAAGATTTTTGCTGCCAAATTTGTTAAGGAAGAAGAAGAAGAAGCTTCTTAGAGACAAAAAAAATAGAGGAAAAATAATTAAAATTCAATTTACTGAACTTTCTTCTTTCATATTGTGTTATAATTTTTACAGTAAAAAACACCTTGTAAATAAAACACTTACAGGACTTTATCGACTCCATATTATATTATTAAAACAAAAAAATAATAAAAGTTAAAAACAATATGTAGGGATGACAAGACTTTTAGACCATTTATTTTACAGTAAAATTTTAAATTAACGTTTCTCTACCGGATTTGATCACATTGTTATCAGACAGCTTATCAAAAGCTGTACAGAGACAAGCATAACGTGTTCTCTTCTTACTTAAACAATGTTTAAGTTTAATAAACATCTTCTTTTTTTTAATGAAAAAAAAAAAAAACAAAACATATTTCGTATTTATTTTTTATTCTAGCAATTTGAAATAATGAAAAATAAAATAAAAATGAAATATTAAAAAAAAGAAACCTAAATAAATCTGTAAATAAATGAAAAAATGAAATAAAAGTAAATAGATATATAAGTACTATCGAATTTTAAAACTTATTTATTTATTATTGTTTCTATTTTGACTTAAGTACTTACCTATGTCTTTTAGTTGGTTCACCGCACTGACCACCCAGGCGGGGTTTTTAGCCAAGTCCTGTATGACAACAGCCGGTACCCTATCTTCACTCGTAATTCCTATTTCGGAAAAGAGTTTTAAAGAATCCTTTTGAGTTATACACGCAGTAGACATCTTTATCACAATTACCGTTTTACGAAGACGGGGAAAAATTAGTTGATTTGGTTAGTGAACATTACCAACGAGAGACAAGTCATTCCCGTTACTAAGGGTAACTATATAACACCTGAGCTGATTGACTAAATTAAGACACCTGGAATAGCCTCCCTTCTTTTTAACACTGCTTTGAAAAAGAAAAAAAAAAAGATTTTTTTTTTTTGTAAAAAAAAGAAAAAGAATTTAAATGAACCAAAATCACCAAAAAAAAAAAAAAAAAAAAATTGCTGTACATTGTGATTTTATTTAAAACTAGCAGAGCTATTCAGCATTGCCCGGGATTTCAAAAGTTAAAAATAAATCTATTTCTCTGAATGTTTGAGAGGAGGCTTGATGATTAGTATTATCTGCGTTATTCGAACTATTGTCCTCATCTTCTTTGTTATCTGTACAACGTTTCGGCCGATATGCCCTCCGGCCTTCTTCAGGTATTTCTTGTCGGACTCAGGAATCTTCTTGGCTCCTGATTATGACAAAAATGTTCCCGACTACGACAAGAAGGTTCCCGAGTTTGAAAAGAAGGTCCCCAAGTCCAAGAAGGTTCCCGAGTCTGACAAGAAAAACCTGAAGATGGCCATAGGGCATATCGGCCGAAACGTTGTACATATAACAATGAAGATGAGCACAATAGTCCGAATAATGCAGATAATACAAATCTCTCATCTATATTCATATAGATTAATAAAAAAAATGTTCTATATTTGTTTTATTTTTTTTTATTCTTTATATATTTTTTTTTATTCTTTATTATTTTTTTTTATTCTTTATTTTTTTATATTATTTTTATATATATTTTTTTATTCTTTATATATTTTTTTTATTCTTAATATATTTTTTTTATTCTTTATATATTTTTTTTTTTATATATTTTTTTTTATTCTTTATATATTTTTTATTCTTAATATATTTTTTTTATTCTTTATATATTTTTTTATTCTTATATATTTTTTTTTATTCTTTTATATATTTTTTTTTATTCTTTATATATTTTTTTTATTCTTTATATATTTTTTTTTATTCTTAATATATTTTTTTATTTTATATTTTTTTATTCTTAATATATTTTTTATTGTTTATATATTTTTTATATTTTTTTTATTTTTTTTATTCTTATATTTTTTTTTATTCTTTATATATTTTTTTTATTCTTTATATATTTTTTTTGTTCTTTATATACTTTTTTTTATTCTTGATATTTTTTGTTTTTAAGTTGTCTATTCTAATTTCTTGTTATTTGTATTTTTCTTTTATTTTCTTTTTATTATGTTTTATCCTTTATTAATTTGTTTTATCTTTTAATAATTTTTTTAATTAATTTTTTAACCCTCTCTCAGGCAAAAATAGAGTGTGGATTTTATTGAACTTTAGTCTTTACTGGTCGACACCATTTTTCCTTTTAAAAAGAATTTCAGGTTGGTCATTGTATAAACAAAAATACAGATATACAGAATCTTTATATATATATACATATATATATATATATATAAGTAAAGTCGTTGGGGCAGCCTAATGTCGGTATCAGCCATGCAGCGATGGAGTCTATCCCCTTTTCACTAGCGCTAGACCAAGGAGATTATTTTAGCGTCTGAGGTGGAGTGCCACACCTACCATCAGCTCCTTACTTTACCGCACAGATCTCTGTGCTACTCATACGCTGAGTTGGCGGTATCAAACTAGGAAACTTGTGGTTTCTAGCTGAACGCTCTACCGACTAACCAGCCCTATATATATATATATATATATTATTTATGATATCATTGTTTTGGTTCAAAGCTTATTTTAAAATAATACCATTGATTTATACCCTTAGTTCAGTTGATATAGCGTTAGCCTAGGAATCACAAGGTTCTGTGTTCAATACTGGCCCTCACCAATTCAGTGTATGACTACCACAGGGATCTGTGTGGTAAAGTTAGGAGCTGGTGGTAGGTGGGGTGCTCCACCTCAGATGCTAAAATAATCTCCTTGGTCTAGCGCTAGTGAAAAAGGGGATAGACTGCCTCGCTGATACCGACATTAGGCCGCCCCGCCAACTTTACTTACTTATACCCTTACTAGGTAATCCTTAACTATTTCCTCGTAAATTCCTACCATAAAATAAACTGAACCTTCATTTTATGCCCATGTTTTTGCAATGAATGTTTTATTTTTCTTGCACCCGTTATTTTACAATACTAAATATATTTTATTTATTTATTTTAATATTCACTTCAATGTGTATATTCTAAAAGTTTTTTTATTTTGTGAATATGGTTAGTTTTAAAGTGGGGGCTCCTTTTGTTGTTGTTATTTCTTTTCTTTTCTTTTTTTTTTTTGGCTTTGGTACTCTAAAATAAAAACGTCAGATTTTAATCTTTGTCGACGATAAAACAAAATTACGGTCACAAAAGGAGGATCCAATTTATGGCTAAATTGTAAAATGATATTGATACTCTTGTTCCTTAATCTTCTGACCGTTATCATCTTGCAATAACCACTGGTTAAAAATGAGACTAACCAAATCATCCAAGATGAAATGCAAACCTGATTATCTGGTGCTGCTTATTTGCCGAATTATTATTTCTTATGAGTGTCATCTCCTCAGTTAAATAATGGACCATTCTGTTTTTATTATAAAAGAAATAAATGGAAGAAAAAAGACATGCTACACAGAAAAATATGATAAGGAAAAAAGAAAGAGCATAGGGGAAAGATAGAGAGAGGCAAGCGATAATGCTAATCTGTTTCAATCGAACATGATAAAAAAATGAAAAGAAGGAAAGAAAAAAAGATTGAGAGAGTTAAATTAAGATTATGATACTTTTTACATATTGAACTATCATGCAATAGCTCTTAGGTAAACATATCAAACATTGTAATAATCAAATTATAATACTGTGGTATATCCACAGGTCCTGTTAGTAAAGAGAGTTAAATCAAAATTATAATACTTTTTACATATTGAACTATTTGGCAATAGCTCTTAAATAAACATATCAAACGTTGTAATAATTAAATTATCATACTGTGGTATATCCACAGGTCCTGCTAGAAAAGAGAGTTAAATCAAGATTATGATACTTTTTACAAATTGAACTATTTGGCAATAGCTCTTAAGTAAACATATCAAACGTAATAATTAAATCCCCATGTCTCACTAGTATATAATAATAAAGAAAATAAAATCCTGAATATCGACAATGATTTAAAAATAAACAATGATAAGACAATATTTTTAAGTAATTTTAATGCTGGGTGTTGAATTCCATACGATACCTGTGCAAAACTCCGAAGAAAACGTGATGATTGGGACTGGAGGCAGTTTAGGAAAAAGTGAAGGTAATATTGATTTGTTTCTAATTACCTGTGCACGGCTCATGAGCTGCTGCCAGGGAAAGGTATATAGTGCATAAGATTCAAATGTGGTGTGAAGTGAGAAGAAAGAGACAGAGAGAATGACAGAGAGAGTGACAGAGAGAGACAGAGTGACAGAGAGACAAAGAGAGACAGAGTGACAGAGAGATACAGAGAGACACAGAGTGAGAGTGACAGAGTGACAGAGAGAGACAGTGACAGTGAGAGAGAGAGTGAGAGAGAGAGAGAGAGAGAGAGAGAGAGTGACAGAGAGAGACAGAGACAGAGTGAGAGAGAGAGTGACAGAGTGACACAGAGAGAGAGAGAGAGACAGACAGAGACAGAGTAACAGCGTGACAGAGAGAGACAGAGTGACAGAGTGAGAGAGAGAGTGACACAGAGAGAGAGTGACAGAGACAGAGAGACAGAGTGACAGAGAGACAGAGAGAGACAGAGTGAGAGAGAAAGAGAGAGAGAGAGAGAGAGAGTGACAGAGAGAGACAGAGACAGAGACAGAGACAGACAGAGTGACAGAGAGAGACAGAGTGAGAGGGAGAGAGAGAGTGACAGTGAGAGAGAGAGACAGAGAGAGACAGAGTGACAGAGTGAGAGAGAGACAGAGTGACAGAGTGAGAGAGAGAGAGACAGAGAGAGACAGAGTGACAGAGTGAGAGAGAGACAGAGAGAGAGAGAGAGAGAGAGAGAGAGAGAGAGAGAAGGGCAAGGAAAGGTGTAAAATGGATATTTGAATCTGAAATCGGAAGATGACACTCTACAAAGATGACATGTTTATTTTACTTTTTGTGTTTAGCACGTGTATCATTCACATGTATAACTTCATTGTGAAACCCCCCCACCGCCCCCCTCCACCCACATTTTTCTACTTTTACCATACAATCAAAGTGTATGTGGTTGAAGATGCGGATACAAATATTCTAATCCTCTAGTCAGTCTATTAGTAATTCTACAAATACATATAAGTGAATATGTATCAGGGCCTTGACATTGTCATCTAATCACAATTCAACTTCATAGAATTAATGCTTCATTGCTGGGCTTATGTAGACTGAATTTCCAGGTGAAATTCATTTTCATTTCCATGTTTGGTGTTTTTTTTTTAAAGAAAACGAACAGTAGCGTTGGAATTGGTAGTGAGAGGTAGTAACAATTGGTAGGGGGAGGTTGTAGGAATTGGTAGTAGTTCAAACGAACGATGCAGTAGGGATTTTGTTACTACCTCCCACTACCAATTCCTACGCTACTGCTCGTTTTCTTTAAAAACGAGACACCATGAAACATATCATCAGTTTCCAACCTGAAGATGACAAATCGACATGTGTCACATCCTGCTCATGCAGAGGGGTTGGTAAATATATGAATGTGTATTGCAAGTTTGGATTAAAAATGCCCTTGTATATGTGCTTGTATGTAGTAGTAATTTCTGTGGGAGTAAACATTAAACTTCTTATTATTAAAAGTCGGCTCCAAGTTGTCTTCTTACCAAAGTGAATTTGGTTGACTCAGAAAAAAAGGATTGGCTTTGTATGTGGTAGTGCTAGTGTGTCAGCTGTTTTGGTGTTGGGAACTCCTGGTGACTTTGGCGGCATTGTTAAACCAAGAGTGTTTGATAAACAAATTTTAGCTTTATTTATATACACAATGTTGGCAACAGTGGATTTGATTGAAATATTTTTTTTAGTTTCAGCATGAATCACTCTAGTTGGTTAAATAACCTATATATTAATACTCGTGTTCCTTAATTGTATGACCTTTATCATCTTGCAACACCCTCTGGTCAAAAATGAGACTGTCCAAATCATCAAGAAAAAAAGGTTGAGAGAGAGTTAAATCCAGATTATTATACTGTTTATATATTGAACTATTTAGCAATTGCTCTTAAGTAAACATATCAAACATTGTCATACTTAAATTATCATACTGTGGTATATCCACAGGTCCTGCTAATAAAACCTTTCAACAAGTCCTTTAATTCATGTAAATTCATAGCCTTGATATTTAGGCATCAAAGTGTTGTTGCATTATTGTCGCCCGGAAGAGGAAGCTTCCGGCAAAAAGACAAAGAGAAAGATAAAAATATATAGATAAAAGGAAAACAGAAGCAGAGTCTTCTGGTGAAAAGAAAGATAGTATATATGTCCGTTATCAGATCAAAAGATAAAAATGCGTAGGCATATTTAGCAGATGTAAAGACCAGATCAAAAAATTAAGATGCGTAGGCGTATTTATTGATATAAAGGCCAGAAGATTCAAGCCAACAGGTCAGTCCCCAGCAGCAGCCGAGAAGATAACTTTGTCTCCTGTCAACCTCGGAGAGTTCATTGTGACCTCTGCGCTCTTCGCCAGCCACCCAGCATTTTCATTGTGAAGCTCTACACCCCTCACCACCCACACACAAAAGAAAATAAAGACGGGTCCTATTTTTATATATACGTGTCTGTGGTTTTATTGAAGTCCAGTCAAGCAGCTATACAACAGTGTTTTCTCTGCCTTTCTAAGATATTATGTCATCTTTTGGCAAAACAAATTCATGTCATTGTTATTCAGTCATAAAAGTATTTCTACACCATCAAACGGTTGATGGCTTATGGTCAAGTCATGTTGAAAGCACTAGTTCCTTCTTGATCACCAAAGTTAAGCAGTAATGAGCCTGTTTAATACTGGGTGACCATTTAAGCAACAACAGGGTCTATTATATATTTACCAAACCCTTCTGCATGAGCAGGAGGTGACACAAGGTCAATTTCTTAAGCAGAGTTTAACAGGTTTGAATTCAGAGTTTTCCTTCTCCTAGACTGGTTACCTATTTAATGTTAAAGAGCTCAGTCTGCCCTACTATTTACCTATAGCTGGAAGGAGAATATATGGATTCATACCTTTCCCAAGGGTATTAGTGCCATGTGAATACAAACAGCTTCGTCCAGAAATTGAACTCGGGTCGACGAGTCCATTTCCTATGATTCTAACCATTAGACTACGCGCCTCCAATATGTGTATATAAAAATAAAGATGAGGACAACAGTGTGCAAAATCTAAATAATACACTTAATATCTACGAAGGTTACTGTGAAATGCAAACAGCCTCAATCCTCTCTTT
>CM042167.1:15317089-15344589 GCA_023376005.1 Doryteuthis pealeii
TCGTTCACCCTCATATTCCAGCTTATTTTTTTCAATTCTCACCAATGTCCATGATTATTGTCTATCTTTCGTTTTCTTTTCATCAAGAGGAATTACGGGGGTTCGTAGGAGCTCTATTCTTCCAGGTGGTCGCCAATTATTTCGCCTATTTGAAAGAAGCACAAAACAACACGGAAATGCCCGCAATTAAAACAGTCTGTATTATAAAGCCGTACAAAAATAAGTGCCCTGGCAAATTTATTGGCTTGCCTACAAGACTTATCTTGAGAGATGAAATTAACAGTTTGTTTTTGGTGAGTGACCGCTAGAAAGCGGATTTCTAACTCGCTGTTCGTTTGGCATTGCTGCTTTTGAGACGTCTCTCCGGGTGGAAGTTCTTAGGATATGTAAAAGTTTGTGGCGAGTGCTGGTTTTGTTTGAGCGACTCGCTCTGGGCTTAACTGCCCCCACTTTGAAGTGGGCGGTGGATGAGCCCTTGTTAAAATGACTCGCTCAGTCGACAGCCTTCAGCATAAGTGATCGGCGCGTTTGCGTTTTGCCGCCAACATGCGTATATCTTGCGATTCGCCTCTTCCTAGCGACAGCGGGCAGATAATTTATACCTATCAGTCGTAATACATCTTCACCCTGTATGCTGTTGCGAATTTTAAATTGAAATTAAAGTTGACAAGTCATTTTCTTATTCATTTCGTTTCTATATTCTTTTTACTTTTTTTTTTTTCTTAATCAATACTAGGTCTGCGTCTTCTGGCCTTTGTGCTATGATTATTTCTTATTTTTTTTTATTTTTTGACCGGCACATTCCCAGGTGCATTAAACCTTTGCCAACAACAAATTGTGCCAGCTTTGTATTTTTGTTTGTGCCTAGTTTTACTGCATTTTGCTTAATGCTTCATGGTTTATTACCTCATTCCCTGCACAACTACATCCTCTACATTTAACTGTTTTACATGTCTTATCAATGTTTGCTTTGATATTAATTTTCTTATTATGGCATTGTTTTGTGCAGCAATATTAGTGATTCGAGTTTCTCTCACAAGGTTTCCTCTTCATTACCACGCTATCCATTTTACGTGAACTGTCCTTTTGTGTTGGTTGGTTTGTTTTATTTTACGGCATCTATCAACCCAGTGGCGTCACTTTAATGCCCATAAAGTTTGCAAATAACATCATTTCTTAATGGCATACTCAATTTTTTTTATAAACACATTTTCTACTAACCCATATATGGCCGACCTACAGCGTACTACCAACTCCGGGTCAGAGTTGCGACCAGGGAGAAATGGTGATGCAAGAGGTGCCTGCCACATCTCCTCCAAACGTCCAGAACTGCCGAACTTCATCATCAGATAGCTTAACGTCATTTCCCAGGACATAAATATCCTCAGCCGACCCGCCTTCTCGCCACTCATATGATAGAAGGCAATAGGCGTTGGCGCCAATCATAGAGGTGCATAGCGGCTTGACAATGACCAGCCGATGATCAGAGAGGCCTCTCCGACCGTTCGTCTAGTCTAAGTAAGGCCGTCTACGTGGAATGTCCTTATTTGGCGGTTAACGTACGCAATATAATTCATTTGTAAAAAAATAAATTAAAAAGAAAATATCTATGAATAGGTAAATTATCTAAAAAAACTCTGAAAATATCTTCCGTCTTGCATTATCCATAAACTCTCAATTAGCAACAGCGCCCATCAATCATCCCAAACTCGACCGAGAACCGAGTAACCTGGCTGTTGTAAACGAGGATTTACATCACTGTCACGCCTGTGTAGCCAGAGATATCCATGCACAATCTCCCACCAACCGTCTCTATCATCATTGTCATTCGTGAGGCCCAATGCCCACAGCATCCAGTATCCAAACCCAAGCACTGTGTCCGATGTAGATCTTTGCTGGTATCAGCCACACTGCGGGCTGTCCCAAGCTAGTTTTCCACAGAGAAGAACGTCACTCTCATGAGTTCGTTCCCGCCTTCTCCAGCAGTGCCCATTATGTTTGTTTTACGCTCTACTCGGGATGCTCTAGTTAGTTAGGTAGCAATGTGGTCATAGAGCCCTGAAGAAATTTTTGCGCATTATCTCCTTTTTACAGCACACACGCAATGCCTGAAGTAAAACAACAAAAATGCGACAGGTTAAGTAAAACATACAAAGCGCAAGCTATTTCTAATATTAATTTAAAAAGAAACGATAAAGACTGGCAACTGCAGTTAAAAATGAACAATCGCAAAGAAGCTTGAATTACTACAATATTAAATGGGTAGAAGGCATCGAACCCGTCAAACAGAGAAAATGCCTGTGTTGAGGACTGCAACATATTTAAACAGAATATCCAAAAAATATACTTTTTGCCTAGCAACAATCCAAATTAATTGAAGTCTTTACCAGAAGAAAATCAGTCTACAATCCAATATTCTGTAATAACAATAACCACACTCCATCTTACAAAAATGAGAAAATTTTAAGACAAGAAAAAAAAATACTTGAGGATTTAAACTTACTCAATAAAAATTTTAACTTATATTCATTCCCCACCCGCGAACAAAATGCCTGAGAAACTTTCTTGTATATAACTTTTTTATAGACAGGCTTAGAAAAAAAAAAAAAAAAAATTCCTGTTTACAATTAAACGTTTTTTAATTTACTCGCCATTGGCCCCAAAATTTATAAAAAACTTTGAATTAACGAAAAATATTAAACCATAAAAGGTCAGTTCTTTAGTAATAAACAAATTAAGCGACAACCATTTTAAATACTAGTCTCAACCCTTTAAAGCTTAATCCTTTATAATCAACTTCCGCTAATCTCGAAATGTAAGTTGGCTGCTATACGATACCCCTTTTCCTTTTTAATTCAGACTGTCCCCTTCCCCCCCCAAAAGAATTGATAGTGGGTGCGAAGGAGCATATAAGGCGAATTTCCAATTCTTGCGTAGACGGGTGTTGTTTCCATAATGCTGTTTAATTCTGCAGGCGCCAATTTTTTTGCTGCCTGCTTGCAGTCCCATCTAGCCTTATTCTCTTAGGCACTTTGTAGGTCCAAGTGGTGACCAGCCATACAGCTAGCCACTGATACAACTACTGTTAAGTATCTGACGCTATCATTGGCCAGTTGAAAAGGACTTAAAGTAAGTTAATGCTCCTGCACTATAGAATCCTTTGCGTAAGTAGAATAAGTCCTGAACTACGAACCTGGTAAGTGAATAAGCTCCTGAACTACATAATCACTTTGCGTTAATGTAATAAGTCCTGCAACTATAGAATCCTTTGGTAAGTGAAAACAGTCCTGCAACTACAGAATCCTTGGTAAGTGAATAAGCCACGTGCAACTACAGAATCCTTTGCGTAAGTGAATAAGTCCTTGAACTAACAGAATCCTTTGGTAACTGCTGAATAAGTCTCTGCAATCTATAGAATCCCTTTGGTAGTGAATAAGTCCTGAACTTAAGAATCTTTGTTGGTAAGTGAATAAGTCCTGAACTAATAGAATCCTCTTGGTAAGTGTAATAATCTCTGAACTACGAATCCTTTTAGGTAAGTGAATAAGTCCTGAACTACAGAATCCTTTGGCGCTAAGTTGGGAGGGGGCGAATAAGTCCTGAACTTATTAGAATCCTTGGCCGTAAAGTGAATAAGTCCTAACTATAAATCCTTTGCTAAGTAAATAAAGTCTGGCGCGCGTTATGCCTAATCCTACGTAGTGTGTCAAAAGGTTCAGTGATATAATCCTATGTTCCGTTGTCCACGAAGGTTCAAGTAGCTCTGAGTAGTATGACCAGAACAGCAAGTATAAATAATAATATCAGCAGCAGAATACTGCCAGTGGGGTCAATACATTGGTTACATAAAGGGCCGGGTTAGCTCAGTGGTAGAGCGTTCGTCTAGGAATCGCAAGGTTCCTGGTTCGATACCGGCCCTCGCCAACTCAGCGTATGAGTAGCACAGGGATCTGTGCGGTAAAGCAAGGAGCTGATTGTAGGTGTGGTGATCCACCTCAGATGCTAAAATAATCTCCTTGGCCTAGCGCTAGTGAAAAGGGGATAGACTCCCTCGCTGTATGGCTCATACCGACATTAGGCCGCCCCGACGACTTTACTTTACTTTACTATAAGTAGAAGTGGTCATTTACCACACGCCTTATATACTAAATTTCGCCTTGTGCCACATTTATGTATTTATTAATGCAGAATATATATATATATATATATATATATATACAAAAATTATTTTTAAGACAATCAGGAATATTTCTTGTTTGTGTTTAATCTCAACTAACCTTCGCATCTCAGGACAACATACAAGTTATTGGAAGAAGTTGTAGCTTTTAACTTGTCAGTGAGATCTGATTTTTCCATATGACTGACAATCTCTTTGTGTCAAACCATGCCTTCCCTATGCGTTTATTAACATCGCTTTCTGTGGAAAAAAAAGAAAAAGAGACAAATTATGATATTTCTCTGAATGTTTGAGATGAGGCTCGATGATTAGTATTATCTGCGTTATTCGGACTATTGTCCTCATCTTCATTATTATCTGTGCAACGTTTCGGCCGATATGACCTCCGGCCTTCTTCAGGTATTTCTTGTCGGACTTGGACTGACAGGCGGCAGTTACATAGAAAAATAATTAACACAGCCCCTACCCCAGCTATGGTTAGCGGAATGAGAACATGATACCCTCGTGGACTGAATAAAGGGTTAGGTTCAAAGTTCCGTGATGGCTCCTGATTACGACAAGAAGGTTCCCGAGTTCGAAAAGAAGGTTCCCGAGTCCGAAAAGAAGTTTCCCGAGTCCGACAAGAAATACCTGAAGAAGGCCGGAGGGCATATCGGCCGAAACGTTGTACAGATAACAATGAAGATGAGGACAATAGTTCCGAATGATACAGATAATACTAGACAAATTATGATATATCGTTAACGTGGTAGTTTCGGTAGACCACAGATTGAGAATTTTCAAAAAGAAAAAATCGAGAAAAAAAAATCAGCAATCCACCTGGGAGTTGAAACAGCTGCTGAAAAATGAGCACTGGAGATTTGCACATAATAAATGGCGTACTGGGAACCATTCCCCAAAGACCCTTTGGGCGAGATTGAAAGCACTGGAGATTCGGTGAAGAGTAAATGCCGTTGGAGTCGGTTCTGGGAAAAGTTGTGGAGTTGTGGGGGAAACTCACTGTCAATTTGTCGGATAATTCTAAACGAGAACCAATGGATACAGATAGCAGGAAAGCGTTATTATTACTTATTATAATTTGCCTTTTTATATTCCAGTTTATAAAAAGGGTAACTGTGAGTTCTTTAAGCGAGAATAAAACAAGTCAACACTCTTCGGATAACAGGATAAGAACTGAATTTTATTTCAAAGACTTGGCGCCCGTCGGTGTATGTATGTATGTATGTATGCGCATGTCCGGAAATTAATCCTTTATTTATGAGGTTACAACATTACTAGCAAGAATATACGCCCTCTGTCGTATTAGAAAGACTAACAAAATTGAATAAGAACGCATATAAAAACATTACACTTATTTCCAAGGAAAAGAAAATTTTCTGAAGATTTTTGCTATTCATCAAATTTAGTCAAGTTTAACAACACAGATTTTATTAGAGAAAATTATAATAACTAGCAAGAATATGCACCCTTAGAAAGACCAACGAAATTAAATAAGAACATATATAAAAAGATTACATTTATGTTAATTATATTTTAATTGGTTTCTATATTAAATCATTCATATGATTGATTTTAATACGTTGAAGAATAAAACAATAATATTAGAGATCAATAACACAAAGTAACCATTTATCAAACCCGGTGTTGTTAAAACTGGTATGCAAATTAACTTCACCATATATTATTTACATTTCATAAAGGTATTAATCCTACTCTCCCTCCAGCTATGGGTAAATAGTAGGGCAGACTGGGCTCTTTAACCATGGTTAGGCAACCTGTCTAGGAGGAGGAAAACTCTGAATTCAAACCTGATAAACTCCGCTTAAGAAATTGACCTTGTGTCGCATCCTGCTCGTGCGGAGGGGTTGGTAAATATATATATATATATTATTTAAACCTTTATACAATAGTAAGCGAGTTTGAAATCCAGCCACGCTATTACGTTCACTTTCTGAACTAATACCCTTGAGGAACGGTATGACTCCTCCCCCCAGCTATGGGTTAAATAGTACCACTACTGTTCTTCTACAAGGATGGCTTTGTGGAGGCGCATTGTGTAATGGTTATCGCCGAAAGAAATAGATTCGGTGGCATGAGTTAAAATCCTGGACGAGGTTGTTTGCATTTCATATAGCGCTAATACCCTTGGGAAAGGTATGTATCCAATTATTCTCCTTCCGGCTATCGGTAAACAGTTGGGCAGACTAGGCTCTTTAACCTTGGTTAGGCAACCAGTCTAGGAGAAGGAAAATTCTGAATTCAAACCTGTTGATCTTGTTACACTTTCGGTGGGCCGGGGCGTCTCTGCACGTATCTACTGCACTTCTTTTCTACATTGGCTGCTTCTTTTTGTCTTACGTTTCTGGACTTTATTTTTCTGGCCGTCGTCTTGTGTCGTCTGCTAGCTTAACCTAGGACCCCCATTCGTTGCGCCCGTGACAAAAGCGCCTCCGGTGGACCCCCCGCCGAAAAGGTGAACATAACAATCAACAAAGAGAGTGCTACAACAACAGCTGTTAAGTTTTTAAATGCCCTCCTTGGCCAGTTGAAAAGGGCTTAAAGTAAGTAAGTCCTGAGTTATGGAATCCTTTGGTAAGCGAATAAGTCCTATCCTACGAATAAGTCCTAATCTTCGTATTGTTAAAGGTCCAGTGATTTAATCCTATGTCAGTCGTCCACGAAGGTTGAAAGTAGTTATGGACAGTACTGTCGGTTTAAGTATTGTATCAGCAGCAGAGTACTGCCAGTGATTGGCCAAGAGTTTGATCACATGGTTCTCGCCGATTCTATAAATAGAAGTGGGCTTTTAACACACGCCTTATATAAAAAAATCTCAGGTGAGTCAGGTGAACATTCAAAAATGGTCAGAGATACAGAATTTCATTCATTCTCATTCGGTCATTATCCTATCTGCTAATATGTGCTGTCGCCCGAGAGAGAGAGTGGGGGGGGGGGGCTCTCCTCATCTCTGTCCAGTCAGGACCTCTGCTGCTTTTGTGATCTACTGGTCTCTGCTAAAAGTTGATCTGACTTTCACGGTCCCCAAGTTCGAACTGCCTTTCTTTTTTTTTTTAAATCCCACCGCATTCCCACGTCTCATTTCTAACTCTCATTCGTTCGAGATTTCGCACGGGATTTCAAAATCCTTTGTTCAAGAAGAGACCACCCACAGTATTGACCCCTAACTGACTTCATAGCTTGTATAACTGCCTTCCACCTTTGCCTAAAGTCCGACATTTTGTCTCTACCTTATTTGAATGGTCTTCCTGACTTTCTATCGACACCTATACCTACATAAACTTATCTATACACATACCTATACACATATATACAAATATATACACACGCACACGCATATATCTATATACATACGCACGCATATACACACACACACCAACAGATATATATGTATACACATACATGTACCTATATGGGGCCTTAATCTCATCTCATATTATTTACTTATATAACTAATTAATATTATCTCTATATATTTATATACATACACATATACTCACTTGCATTCACCCATTTGCATAGTGCAACCGTACGTTGTAACATAAATTCTGCTTGAGAAATTGACCGTGTGTCGCATCCTCCTCGTGTGGAGAGTTTAGTATGTATATATATATATATATATATATATATATATATATACTAAACTATTTACTTAATTATAGTTTACAATACATTTAAGAGTCCGTTTTACCAATGGTTTCGGAGCCTCACCTTGGTCGTCATCAGAAACGTTCACTTCAAAGCGTGAGGCTCTGAAACCATTGGTAAAACAGACTCTTAAATGTATTGTAAACTATATATAGAGAGATTCCTGTTGTTGGACTTATATTTTTTAAACTTTCATTTGTAACCGGAACATTTTCCTGAACTTTTTGATATTCATATACACTTTTACTGCAAACTCTTTTGAGCTTTTTTATGATAAAAATGCTTATCATTTTTTAAAATAAAATTTATTTTATTTTTAACAATAAATACGTATTTTTTTAAAAATTTTTGAAAATTCCGATACTGATCGAGAGTGTTCTGTGCCTCGTAATTATTGATATATTTATCTCGTTTTTCCGCTTACAATGTTGCTTTGATAAAGACATATTCATAATGTCGAAACAGATTTCTGTCAGCAAAACTTTTAACATCTTGTTGTTTTTTCTACAAAACTTATATATTATATATATATATATATATATATATATATATATTATATATATATATATATAATATATAGGTTGATATGCCATTAAACAAAGACACCAAACCTAAACAAAAAGTTTAACTTGAAATTGAATATTTTAACATAAAAAATATGTAAGCTGCATTTTTGTGGATTTTTGTCGTGATGTGTATGGTTGAGCTGAAAACGTCACATGTTTTTGGTAATTACGTAATACGCACGCAGATATCAGACTGACACTGTTCGTCAAATTTGCGGAAGTGTTTATATTAATTAAATCAAATTAAATTAATTGAATCTAAATTGAACTAAATTGTAGACTTTCTTGATTGGATTATTTCTGCTTGGTTAATAAAGATGGCGTCAATTGCCTGGTGTTAGACTGAAATAGTGGTTGTATGGGATTACCTTTCTTGTCTGCCAAAGAAATTTCTAGTAATGACCACTAGATGGCGCTACCAAAGTAATATATAAGTAAAATGGCAGGAAATGTTCATTCACTTTTACTTGCAAGATGCCTTAAGGTATTTACGGTATTTACTTCGCACCCCACGTATGCGGGTATGACACAAGGTTGTTTAACGTGGGAACACCCACGAGCCGAAGCTCATAGGATGGCGGGTGTGATAATCCCGTCAGTATACCCCCTCAAGGTGGCGCCTCAGGCACTGTGCAATAAATCCTTTAAATCAAGGGGACATGTGTTGCCTGGGGAGGTAACAATAAATATAACGTTAATTTTTTTCAGAATAAAAGGTGTGTCAAAAAGTACAGATTTTAAAGCTGTATTTACCAAGACAGTAATGAAGAATGATTGAAACGTTATTTTTTCGGAATACAAGGTGTGTCAAAAATACCGAAAATCTCGATACTTTTTGACACACCTTGTATGTATGTGGTATACTAAAAAGATAGGGAGGGGCTGCGTGTGAAATCGTGTTTGTAATAGAAATATATACTAGAGAAGAGTTCCTTTGGTTGTTCCCGGCGGAAAAATCTAATTCATATAATTTAAAAAAAAAAAAAAACGAAAGAAAAAATTTCAAAATTCCATTTACAAATAGGTTTCATTTTTAATACATATGTCACATAATTGATAGGTATTCTATTATGTACGGTAAATGTAATTTAGATTCAAAATAACGGTTAGTAGAAAGATATAGAGAATGTGAGTGACACGATATAACCCTGTGTTGACCCCTTCTCAGAAACACTATATATATATATATATGTGTGTGTGTGTGTGGTGTGGTGTATTATTATATTATTATTATTATTATTACACTAAAGCTGAGTAAAGCAAGCCAGTCGTTAGCTGCTAAAAATTAACATACGAATAAGTTCATCTACCGCTCACACTCTCTTTCTTTGCGTTCACAGAGATAACTAACAAATATAACAAGTAGTTAATCAAGATATATGTAGAGAGGGGGTAAGTGACAGGCAGAATGTAAGTAAGAGACAGGTGAGTTTTTGACTTAATTGCAAATTACGACTACACTTACATGGGTGACCACCTATAATAATAAATAAAATGTTTGTTTTTTCCGAACATAACTTAATCCCAAAACTAAGGAATACTTTGGGACGTATTTTGTGTCATTAAAC
This sequence comes from Doryteuthis pealeii, assembly GCA_023376005.1. NCBI lineage: Eukaryota > Metazoa > Mollusca > Cephalopoda > Myopsida > Loliginidae > Doryteuthis > Doryteuthis pealeii. The sequence goes on from CM042167.1 coordinate 15,327,067, forward strand.
TTAATAGGAAAAAAGCCTTTTGCAAACAGTAAGTGATTTACTCAGCTTTAGTATACTACTACTACTACTACTACTACTAATATTACTACTACTACTAATAATAATATATATATGTAGTATTTTTTTAATTTACCAATATGAAAAGGTCTTTAGTTGAGAAAGTGTTGAGTCTTTTATGCGTAGTTGGTAGAAAATGAAAGTGTAAAAACTTACATGTTAAGCATGGTATCGTATTCATGTGACACGTGGTTACTGAGGCGCAAAGCTCCCCCCTCTTCAATTTGGAAACAGGGAGACGCCAATTAATATGTGTCTTGTTTGTCAAGGCTGAAAGCGCTAAGAGAGAGTTTTGATTTTGTCATTTCTTCTTTTATAATGCTGCTGGCCACGCCACCTAGTGATTATTTGCAGATACAGGAGGTAATTACCTTTCGTGTCGCCAATCGTCCAATAGCAGAACTGAGGCAAGTAAGGAATGTAATCCCTACGTGCTTATCATAGACACACATGCATATCCACACCTTTTTATTGCTAATAACTAAGCATTGCTTAATATGGTATAGAGGCCTTGCTTACAGTACGTACAGGTTATAGGTGGCCATCCATGTATGTGTAGAAGGCTTAAAGTAACCTTCCAACGTGGGTACATGTGTGTACATGAATTAACCCGACAAAGAAGTTATAAGATAATAACAAACATAGACTTTAATTCGTGAGGGCGTGAGAAATACATACAAGACAGGTATACATATACTCATTACAAGGTACAAGATAGATATACAGAACAAATACATAAACACGTTATAAGAATGTAGGACTGCGTCCTAAAGAAGTGATACAGAGTTTCTGAAGGAATGTCACTTACTGATAGTTAGTTGGGGGGCAAAGACCCATACTTAAGTGGCAGAGGCACCAAGCGCCCAAACCATGTGAAGTCGTTGCTGGCCCAAGAGAAAGAGAATGACTTTCTCCTAGACCCCTGACTGAATACTCTAGCCATCTATCGGCGAAAACCTGCAGAAATGGAAGACAACCCCATTGGACCCATATCCAGCCGGAATTACCATTTTTCTGACCCAAGAGCTGTTTAATTTTAGTGATGTAACCGGAAGTGTTGCTTTCAGCGTGACTTGAACGCAAGTTACTTGTGAATATTTGTTTGCTTACAGTCTTAACCATAATTTTCTTTTAATTATTTTCTTTTATCTTATATTATTTTTATATTTTCTCATAATTTCTTATATTTGCTTTTATATTTTTTCTTTTCTTGCCGATTATTTTCTTTTAAAAAAAATAATCGATTATCTTATGAAAACATTTTTGACGGCAAAATTTCCTACAAAGAAAATCAAATCAAATGTATAAATTTCTAATGAAAAATATTTTTTTTTTAAATGTAGTGAAAGAAACTTAAAAAAAAAAAAAAAAAAAACAAACGAAAGATGTATATATTACCCAACCCCTCTACACAAGCAGAAAAAAAATACGAAAAAAAACAAAACAACACAAACAAACAAACAAAAGATACATATTCCACAATAATATTGTTAAATGCTTTATATTTGTTTTGTAAAATTATAAAATCGATTTTTCTTTTATAATTCATTTCAATTTTAACATTTTGTCTTTTTGAATTAAAAAAATAGTTTAGTTTTTCCATAACTTAATAAAAGTTTATTGATTTTTTAAAAATCGTTTTCTATGTCTACTTTTACAAAGAGAATAACATAATATTAATGTTTGTTTCAAACTAGCTACCTACCAATTATTTGTATGAGTTAGATGAGCACAATTATTATCATATTTCAATTTTATATTTAATTAGAAACGGCTACTCAGCGTCGACTAGATAGAGGTGTGTATGGGGGGAGGGAGGTGTACTGATTCATTTACTTTTGGGATTTAGAAATGTTAGACATTTTTATGTCAATGTTTATTCCAATGCTATTTCTATGTAAATTTATATATGTAAATTTATATCTTCGATTGGTTACTTGATCCGAAAATTCAAATGGTCTTAACATAATCTCAAAAAGACATACAGAAATACAGAAATAGATGCTTTACAGAAAATAGTGTGCATAAGAGAAAACTTGTATTGGTGAGAGAACTATTATTACAACTTAATTTTCTCTAGCCGTACCACGAGTATTTAGGTTTTTTTAGTGTCGTTAATCGTCTGACACCAGTGACACCTGGCGATTGAACTTTCATTTATTTATTTTCTAGAAGTGGCTACGCGGCGTCGCCTGGGTTAGAGGGGAAAAGTATAAAACTGTTTTTGTTGTATGCCTTTCTTATACGTCTACTTGTATGCCTTTCTCGTACACCTACCAATTTTCTCGTACGACTTTCTCGTACGCCAACCATATTTCTCGTACGACTTTCTCGTACGTCTACAAATTTTCTCGTACGTTTACCATATTTTTCGTGCGTCTACCATATTTCTCGTACGACTTTCTCGTACGTCAACAATTTTCTCGTACGTCTACCTTTTTTTCGTACGTCTACCATTTTTTCGTACGACTTTCTCGTATGACTACTATTTTTCTGTTATACCTACCATTTTTCTCGTACGCCTACTATTTTTCTCGTACGTCAACCAATTTTCTCGTACGTCTACCATTTTTTTCGTACGTCTACCATTTTTTCGTACGACTTTCTCGTATGACTACTATTTTTCTGTTATACCTACCATTTTTCTCGTACGCCTACTATTTTTCGTGTGTGCCTTTCTTGTACATCTACTATTTCTTGTACGCCTTTCTCGTGCACCTACCAATTTTCTCCTGTGTCTACCATTTTTCTTGTACGACTTTCTCGTATGACTTCTATTTTTCTGGTACGCCAACCATTTTTCTCGTACGACTTTCTCGTATCGTACACGTCTAATATTTTTCTCGTACAACTATCATTTTTCTCATACGATTTTACGTACATCTACCATTTTTCTCATACGTCTACCATTTTTCTCGTACTCCTTCCAATTTTCTCGTACGACTTTCTTGTACGTCTACCAGTTTTCTTGTACGTCTACCAATTTTCTTATACGTCTACTATTTTTCTGGTACACATACCATTTTTCTCATACGTCTACCATTTTTCTCATACGCCTTACCAATTTTCTCGTACGTCTACTATTTTTCTCGTACGCCTACCAATTTTCTCGTGCCCTTTTCTTGTACGCCTAACAGTTTTCTGGTGCATCTACCAATTTTCTGACCATTACAAGAAAAATGTTAGATCTACAAGAGAATTGGGACGTACGAGACAACTGGGACGAACAAGAGAATTGTACGGGAAAAATTGGTAGACGATCGATATTACGAGAAAATGGGGTACTACGAGAAAATAGTAGAAAAATCGTAAATTAGTCCGAGAAAATAGTAGGCGTATACGAGAAAAAGGGGACCAAATTACGACAAAATTGGTGTCAGCCAACAAGAGAAGGGGCACCAAATTACGACAAAATAAAGGGGACAAAATTACGAAAAAAATGGTGTCGTGTGCGAAAAGAATGGTAGGTCAACAAGAAAGGGGCACCAAATTGCGAGAAAATAGAGGCGAATACGAGAGGATTGGGCGTATGTGAGAAAATAAAATTACGAGAAAATTGGGAGCGTATACGAGAAAACGGGCGTATACGAGAAAACGCCGAATTCTTATTTCTAATAAGTGTCGTCACCTCAGCTAAAAGGTCATTCCGTATTTATTATAAAGAAAGAAAGAGAAGAAAAAAGACATGCTATGCTACACAGAAAAAAATAATATGAAAGAAAGAAAGAAATTGGGGAAAGATAAAGAGGGGTGAGCACCCGGAAGCGATAACGCTAATCGAACGTGGTGAAAAGAATGAAAAAAGGAGAGAGAGAGAGAATTTTAATGTGGTTCAACTCTCTCCCCCCCCCTCTCTCTCTCTCTCTCTCTCTCTCTCTCTCTCTCTCTCTCTCTCTCTCTCTCTCTCTCTCTCAAGGAGGGAGAGAGTTGAATCAGATTGAATTTTTTTTTGCAAAAGTAAACATATTAAACGTTGTAATAATCTAATTTATTATCATACTGTGGTATATCCACAGGTCCAGATAATAATAATAATAATAATAATAATAATAATAATAATAATAATAATAATAATAATAATGATCCTGGAGACCTGAGGAGACTTGTTGTCACTCAGCCTCCAGTGAAAATCTCAAAGGAAATTATGATAAATAAATAAATGTTTTTTTTTTTTTTTGTAAATATTTATTTGTATGGAAACTTTTAAGCAAGAAACGCCGAAAATGGCCGAGTAGAATTTTAACGTTATTATATAATGCTATTTAATTTTTAAATGTATTCGATAAAATAAATCAAATCTTCATTATTTTTGCTCAAAAACCAAGCCCTGGTGATATTAGCAACTTAAAATGTTTTGCTGCTGAGACCTTTTTTGGGCAATGTATCTATTCTAGTGTATTAGCTTGAAGGAACTTCGAAAAATAATACATATATATATATATATAATAAATAAGTAATTCACAGACACGTGTTTCGAAGTATCACTTCTCATCAGTGTGGTTATACATTAACAGCTACCCCTGGCCGGGTTTGAGACCCGAATGAACTTTCGTTCGCCAAGCCTTTATACCCGTGCGGCCAGAGGTAGCTGTCAAATATAGGAGAATCTTTAATCGCTACATTTCTAAGCGGAAATGAATTCACTAGAGGCCTCAAACATTTGTAAACAAAGCGAGGTTTAGCTACACGCCAGAACGGTGAATCCGCAATTAAATCCCTATTTAAAGTGCTCGACCAAAATGGGAGCATATATATATATATATATATTAAGGAACCGGACTAATGAAAAGTCAGTCGGGCTTCGCTCACGGCTAGAAGTAGTTGCTAAGTCTAACCACACTGAAGAGACGTGAAACGTCGAAACACGGTGTCTATGGATGACTATCATATGCTCCCAAAACCCGGTAGAGCTCTCTAGGAGGGACTTTAACTGACTTTCACCGTTAGCGTAAAAAAGCAAAGCTTGTCTGTTATTTACGGATTTAAGCTATCTAGTGATTGTAAAAAATATATATACTGATGTATGTATTTATCAGTTAAAACTCCCTTTCTTACTGGCAGCTGATATTAAGGTTAAGAAACCGGACTGATGAAAAGTCGGGTTTGCTAAGTCTAGCCACATTGGATAGGCGTGAAACGCCGAAACATGATGTCTGTGGATGTCTCTCTCTCTCTCTCTCTCTCTCTATATATATATATATATATATATATATATATGTGTGTGTGTGTGTGTGTGTGTGTGTGGAGAAAAATAGACAAACACGGGATGTTGTACAAAATGGAGATTAATTTTATTATTATTATTATTATTATTATTATTATTATTATTATTATTATTATACTTGAGTGAATCAATGATTGTTTACTAAAAGCTTTTTCCTACTTAGTTTAATGACACAAAATTCATACTAAAATATTCCTTACTTCTAGGATTGTGTTGTAGTGGGGTCCACGTATGCGTCTTAGTTGATATATATATATATATATATATATATATATTATGCGCCTCTGAAGAAATACTTGGAATGTTCATTCTTATATATATATAAGTTTGCCTACGTGACTTTATTTATTTGTTGACCGTTAAAATCTTAGTCTCTTGTTTTATTATTCGTTGTTGTGCCTTCTTGAGTTTCCTTTGATCTTATCTAGATGTGAGTTCTGGCTTCTGGGGTTATTTTTTTTAAATTTATATGTATGCTATATATATATCAAACACATTTTATTAAAAATAATAGAATCCTTTTTATTTTTAAGTTTTTTTTCCTCTTTTCTTTCAAGTTTCCTATCAATTTATTCGAATGATGTGATTATGAAGAATGTTTATTTCTTTCGTCTATCTTCCGCTCTCAACTAGAGCTTATTCTAAGGGGAATGCTGATATTAAAATCATCATGAAAAATCACGGTATGTTTAGTTTACAAGTAGGTCTTATTTTCGGGGAAACACGGTATTAAGCTTATATTAGGATGGCACAAGGCTATAAGTATGGGAGCACCCAGTGAGAATTGAACGCACGGACCATATGACCTTTAGGCACCACATTTTTTTTCATTTACACCGTCAAAATCCGGTTGTTTGTTAACAGACGATTTTTAGAGTATTTTTTAATTATAAAACTAACCCCTAACCCTAACCCCTAACAAACAACCGGATTTTGACGGCGTAAATGAAAAAAGGTTCTTATGAATCGAGATCGCAAAAGGGGTGCCTAATGATCATATGGTCCGAACGCACTACAATAATAATGGTCTGTAAAACTAGCTTGCTAACCATTACTCCATAATTAAATATTCTAATAGATGTTTAATAAGCACAAAGTAGTTCAGTCGGTAGAGCACTCACCTAGGAATCGCAAGGTTCCTGGTTCGATACCGGTCCTCGTCAACTCAGTGTATGAGTAGCACAGGGATCTGTGCGGTAAAGCGAGGGCGGTAGGTGTGGCGCTCCACCTCAGACGCTAAAACAATTTCCTTGGTCTAACGCAAGTGAAAAGGGGATAGACTCCCTCGCAGTCTGGCTGATACCGACATTAGGCCACCTCGTCGACTTTGCTTTTGCTACAAGTAATAGGACACCCAGTAAGGATTGAAATCACTGAACTTGTAATTATCTGGAGACGAGAAGGGGATAGACTCCCTCGCTGTCTGGCTGATACCGACATTAGGCCACCTCGTCGACTTTGCTTTTGCTACAAGTAATAGGACACCCAGTAAGGATTGAAATCACTGAACTTGTAATTATCTGGAGACGAGAAGGGGATAGACTCCCTCGCTGTCTGGCTGATACCGACATTAGGCCACCTCGTCGACTTTGCTTTTGCTACAAGTAATAGGACACCCAGTAAGGATTGAAATCACTGAACTTGTAATTATCTGGAGACGAGAAGGGATAGACTCCCTCGCTGTCTGGCTGATACCGACATTAGGCCACCTCGTCGACTTTGCTTTTGCTACAAGTAATAGGACACCCAGTAAGGATTGAAATCACTGAACTTGTAATTATCTGGAGACGAGAAGGGGATAGACTCCCTCGCTGTCTGGCTGATACCGACATTAGGCCACCTCGTCGACTTTGCTTTTGCTACAAGTAATAGGACACCCAGTAAGGATTGAAATCACTGAACTTGTAATTATCTGGAGACGAGAAGGGGATAGACTCCCTCGCTGTCTGGCTGATACCGACATTAGGCCACCTCGTCGACTTTGCTTTTGCTACAAGTAATAGGACACCCAGTAAGGATTGAAATCACTGAACTTGTAATTATCTGGAGACGAGAAGGGGAAGACTCCCTCGCTGTCTGGCTGATACCGACATTAGGCCACCTCGTCGACTTTGCTTTTGCTACAAGTAATAGGACACCCAGTAAGGATTGAAATCACTGAACTTGTAATTATCTGGAGACGAGAAGGGGAAAGACTCCCTCGCTGTCTGGCTGATACCGACATTAGGCCACCTCGTCGACTTTGCTTTGCTACAAGTAATAGGACACCCAGTAAGGATTGAAATCACTGAACTTGTAATTATCTGGAGACGAGAAGGGGATAGACTCCCTCGCTGTCTGGCTGATACCGACATTAGGCCACCTCGTCGACTTTGCTTTTGCTACAAGTAATAGGACACCCAGTAAGGATTGAAATCACTGAACTTGTAATTATCTGGAGACGAGAAGGGGATAGACTCCTCGCTGTCTGGCTGATACCGACATTAGGCCACCTCGTCGACTTTGCTTTTGCTACAAGTAATAGGACACCCAGTAAGGATTGAAATCACTGAACTTGTAATTATCTGGAGACGAGAAGGGGAAAGACTCCCTCGCTGTCTGGCTGATACCGACATTAGGCCACCTCGTCGACTTTGCTTTTGCTACAAGTAATAGGACACCCAGTAAGGATTGAAATCACTGAACTTGTAATTATCTGGAGACGAGAAGGGGATAGACTCCCTCGCTGTCTGGCTGATACCGACATTAGGCCACCTCGTCGACTTTGCTTTTGCTACAAGTAATAGGACACCCAGTAAGGATTGAAATCACTGAACTTGTAATTATCTGGAGACGAGAAGGGGAAGACTCCCTCGCTGTCTGGCTGATACCGACATTAGGCCACGTCGACTTTGCTTTTGCTACAAGTAATAGGACACCCAGTAAGGATTGAAATCACTGAACTTGTAATTATCTGGAGACGAGAAGGGGAAAGACTCCCTCGCTGTCTGGCTGATACCGACATTAGGCCACCTCGTCGACTTTGCTTTTGCTACAAGTAATAGGACACCCAGTAAGGATTGAAATCACTGAACTTGTAATTATCTGGAGACGAGAAGGGGATAGACTCCCTCGCTGTCTGGCTGATACCGACATTAGGCCACCTCGTCGACTTTGCTTTTGCTACAAGTAATAGGACACCCAGTAAGGATTGAAATCACTGAACTTGTAATTATCTGGAGACGAGAAGGGGATAGACTCCCTCGCTGTCTGGCTGATACCGACATTAGGCCACCTCGTCGACTTTGCTTTTGCTACAAGTAATAGGACACCCAGTAAGGATTGAAATCACTGAACTTGTAATTATCTGGAGACGAGAAGGGGATAGACTCCCTCGCTGTCTGGCTGATACCGACATTAGGCCACCTCGTCGACTTTGCTTTTGCTACAAGTAATAGGACACCCAGTAAGGATTGAAATCACTGAACTTGTAATTATCTGGAGACGAGAAGGGGATAGACTCCCTCGCTGTCTGGCTGATACCGACATTAGGCCACCTCGTCGACTTTGCTTTTGCTACAAGTAATAGGACACCCAGTAAGGATTGAAATCACTGAACTTGTAATTATCTGGAGACGAGAAGGGGAAAGACTCCCTCGCTGTCTGGCTGATACCGACATTAGGCCACCTCGTCGACTTTGCTTTTGCTACAAGTAATAGGACACCCAGTAAGGATTGAAATCACTGAACTTGTAATTATCTGGAGACGAGAAGGGGATAGACTCCCTCGCTGTCTGGCTGATACCGACATTAGGCCACCTCGTCGACTTTGCTTTTGCTACAAGTAATAGGACACCCAGTAAGGATTGAAATCACTGAACTTGTAATTATCTGGAGACGAGAAGGGGATAGACTCCCTCGCTGTCTGGCTGATACCGACATTAGGCCACCTCGTCGACTTTGCTTTTGCTACAAGTAATAGGACACCAGTAAGGATTGAAATCACTGAACTTGTAATTATCTGGAGACGAGAAGGGGATAGACTCCCTCGCTGTCTGGCTGATACCGACATTAGGCCACCTCGTCGACTTTGCTTTTGCTACAAGTAATAGGACACCCAGTAAGGATTGAAATCACTGAACTTGTAATTATCTGGAGACGAGAAGGGGATAGACTCCCTCGCTGTCTGGCTGATACCGACATTAGGCCACCTCGTCGACTTTGCTTTTGCTACAAGTAATAGGACACCCAGTAAGGATTGAAATCACTGAACTTGTAATTATCTGGAGACGAGAAGGGGATAGACTCCCTCGCTGTCTGGCTGATACCGACATTAGGCCACCTCGTCGACTTTGCTTTTGCTACAAGTAATAGGACACCCAGTAAGGATTGAAATCACTGAACTTGTAATTATCTGGAGACGAGAAGGGGATAGACTCCCTCGCTGTCTGGCTGATACCGACATTAGGCCACCTCGTCGACTTTGCTTTTGCTACAAGTAATAGGACACCCAGTAAGGATTGAAATCACTGAACTTGTAATTATCTGGAGACGAGAAGGGGATAGACTCCCTCGCTGTCTGGCTGATACCGACATTAGGCCACCTCGTCGACTTTGCTTTTGCTACAAGTAATAGGACACCCAGTAAGGATTGAAATCACTGAACTTGTAATTATCTGGAGACGAGAAGGGGATAGACTCCCTCGCTGTCTGGCTGATACCGACATTAGGCCACCTCGTCGACTTTGCTTTTGCTACAAGTAATAGGACACCCAGTAAGGATTGAAATCACTGAACTTGTAATTATCTGGAGACGAGAAGGGGAAGACTCCCTCGCTGTCTGGCTGATACCGACATTAGGCCACCTCGTCGACTTTGCTTTTGCTACAAGTAATAGGACACCCAGTAAGGATTGAAATCACTGAACTTGTAATTATCTGGAGACGAGAAGGGGATAGACTCCCTCGCTGTCTGGCTGATACCGACATTAGGCCACCTCGTCGACTTTGCTTTTGCTACAAGTAATAGGACACCCAGTAAGGATTGAAATCACTGAACTTGTAATTATCTGGAGACGAGAAGGGGATGACTCCCTCGCTGTCTGGCTGATACCGACATTAGGCCACCTCGTCGACTTTGCTTTTACTACAAGTAATAGGACACCCAGTAAGGATTGAAATCACTGAACTTGTAATTATCTGGAGACGAGAAGGGGATAGACTCCCTCGCTGTCTGGCTGATACCGACATTAGGCCACCTCGTCGACTTTGCTTTTGCTACAAGTAATAGGACACCCAGTAAGGATTGAAATCACTGAACTTGTAATTATCTGGAGACGAGAAGGGGAAAGACTCCCTCGCTGTCTGGCTGATACCGACATTAGGCCACCTCGTCGACTTTGCTTTTGCTACAAGTAATAGGACACCCAGTAAGGATTGAAATCACTGAACTTGTAATTATCTGGAGACGAGAAGGGGAAAGACTCCCTCGCTGTCTGGCTGATACCGACATTAGGCCACCTCGTCGACTTTGCTTTTGCTACAAGTAATAGGACACCCAGTAAGGATTGAAATCACTGAACTTGTAATTATCTGGAGACGAGAAGGGGAAAGACTCCCTCGCTGTCTGGCTGATACCGACATTAGGCCACCTCGTCGACTTTGCTTTTGCTACAAGTAATAGGACACACCAGTAAGGATTGAAATCACTGAACTTGTAATTATCTGGAGACGAGAAGGGGATAGACTCCCTCGCTGTCTGGCTGATACCGACATTAGGCCACCTCGTCGACTTTGCTTTTGCTACAAGTAATAGGACACCAGTAAGGATTGAAATCACTGAACTTGTAATTATCTGGAGACGAGAAGGGGATAGACTCCCTCGCTGTCTGGCTGATACCGACATTAGGCCACCTCGTCCTTTGCTTTTGCTACAAGTAATAGGACACCAGTAAGGATTGAAATCACTGAACTTGTAATTATCTGGAGACGAGAAGGGGATAGACTCCCTCGCTGTCTGGCTGATACCGACATTAGGCCACCTCGTCCTTTGCTTTTGCTACAAGTAATAGGACACCAGTAAGGATTGAAATCACTGAACTTGTAATTATCTGGAGACGAGAAGGGGAAGACTCCTCGCTGTCTGGCTGATACCGACATTAGGCCACCTCGTCGACTTTGCTTTTGCTACAAGTAATAGGACACCAGTAAGGATTGAAATCACTGAACTTGTAATTATCTGGAGACGAGAAGGGGATAGACTCCCTCGCTGTCTGGCTGATACCGACATTAGGCCACCTCGTCGACTTTGCTTTTGCTACAAGTAATAGGACACCCAGTAAGGATTGAAATCACTGAACTTGTAATTATCTGGAGACGAGAAGGGGATAGACTCCCTCGCTGTCTGGCTGATACCGACATTAGGCCACCTCGTCGACTTTGCTTTTGCTACAAGTAATAGGACACCCAGTAAGGATTGAAATCACTGAACTTGTAATTATCTGGAGACGAGAAGGGGAAGACTCCCTCGCTGTCTGGCTGATACCGACATTAGGCCACCTCGTCGACTTTGCTTTCGCTACAAGTAATAGGACACCCAGTAAGGATTGAAATCACTGAACTTGTAATTATCTGGAGACGAGAAGGGGATAGACTCCCTCGCTGTCTGGCTGATACCGACATTAGGCCACCTCGTCGACTTTGCTTTTGCTACAAGTAATAGGACACCCAGTAAGGATTGAAATCACTGAACTTGTAATTATCTGGAGACGAGAAGGGATAGACTCCCTCGCTGTCTGGCTGATACCGACATTAGGCCACCTCGTCGACTTTGCTTTCGCTACAAGTAATAGGACACCCAGTAAGGATTGAAATCACTGAACTTGTAATTATCTGGAGACAATGTTGATAACCACTGCCCTGTGGCAAGATTTTAAAATCCTTATTTTTTAAATAAAAAAAAAAAAAACAACAAAATCACAACAACCAAGAAAACCTGAAAAACAATCTTTTTATTTAATATGCAATTATGTTTATAATGATCCGCAGAAAAAAAAATCCTCGCTTCAAAAAAAAAAAAAAAAAAAGAAAAAAAGTAAATAAAATGAAAATTAAAATAAAAACTCTCAAGGGTCTAATTATTCTACAAACGAATAATCTACTTAAATTCAAGTGAGTTAATCATACATTGCCATAATTGTTTTAAAAATTCTTCTCGGTTGACCAATCAAAATTCCCGAACTAGATCACGTGACGCGTCTGAGAGTCTTAAGAGTCGTCTTCAATGTCAAACGACAAACATTATTTTTCATCATGTTTACCTGACACCGACATTTGCTTCATTTCTTTCTTTCTTTCTTTCTTTCTTTTCTCTCCCTTTTTTTCTTTTTCAGTTGGAGGCGCGTGGTGTAATGGTTAGAGTCGTAGGAAATGGACTCGTCGACCCGAGTTCAAATCCTGGACGAAGTAACAATTCACAAAGCGCTAATACCCTTGAGAAAGGTATAAATCCAACTACTCTCTCTCTCTCTCTCTCTCTCTCTCTCTCTCTCTCTCTCTCTCTCTCTAGCGATGGGTAAAATAGTAGGGCAGACTGGGCTCTATAGCCTTGGTTAGGCAACCAGTCTAGGAGAAGGAAAACTCTGAATTCAAACCTCTTAAAGTCCGCTTAAGAAATTGACCTTGTATCATATCCTGCTTGTGGAGAGGAGTTGATATATATATATATATATATATATATATATATATATATATATATATATATATACAAGGTAATCCAAATGACTGGTAAGTAAGGGATGATTCTATTTGGGATCTTCAAGATCTCACTGTACAAGCATACTGTATGCCTTTGTTTGTGCCAACATATATGCTCATACGAGGATTTTTATAAATCCGTAAAGAGAGCTCAATGTATAATAATCAACAAATTAGATTATATACAGAGCAATATTTAACTTTCAAATAAAGAAAAATTTAACAAACTGTCATCCCGTTATATTCTCTCCCTCTCTCTCTCTCTCTCTCTCTCTCTCTCTCTCTCTCTCTCTCTCTCTCTCTCTCTCTCTCTCTCAATATATATATATATATATATATGGGTGCTATATTTATAAATAAATAGTGCTCAATATCATAGAGCATTTAATTCAAATAAAAAGTGCTCTCTTCTCCTTAGTCAAAACTATTTTGAGAGCTCTTTCTCATCCCTTTGTAATCAACACCATTAAAGCGGTTGGTAAATATGTTGGTAAATGGTTAAAAGAGTTGGTAAATATATTGGTAAATGGTTAAAAGGGGTTGATAAATATGTTGGTAAATAGTTAAAAGCGGTTGATAAATATGTTGGTAAATGGTTAAAAGGGGTTGGTAAGTGTGTTGGTAAGTGGTTAAAAAGGGTTGGTAAATATGTTGGTAAATAGTTAAAAGCGGTTGGAAAATATGTTGGTAAATGGTTAAAAGCGGTTGGTAAATATGTTGGTAAATGGTTAAAAGGGGTTGGTAAATATGTTGGTAAGTGGTTAAAAGGGGTTGGTAAATATGTTGGTAAATGGTTAAAAGGGGTTGATAAATATGTTGGTAAATGGTTAAAAGGGGTTGATAAATATGTTGGTAAATGGTTAAAAGCGGTTGGTAAATATGTTGGTAAGTGGTTAAAAGGGGTTGGTAAATATATTGGTAAATGGTTAAAAGAGGATGGTAAATATGTTGGTAAATGGTTAAAAGGGATGGTAAATATGTTGGTAAATGGTTTATATGGGGTTTGTAGATATGTCAGTAAATGGTTAAAAGCGGTTGGTAAATATGTTGGTAAATGGTTAAAAAAAAAGAAAATGTTTTCACCAGAGAGGACCATATGAGAAAACAATCCAAAACATGAAACGTCATTAAATAACATTTTGTTTCTATATGAAACTTAAACCGAAACCGTTGATCCCCGCGTGACAAAGTTCGTCATGAAATAAAAATTTGATGATAAATCAGTTGAGTGTAAATTCCTTTGTGTGATGTTCATGATTGATTTCAAAGATCAATAGAATCAAAAAGTTCATGACACATTGTCAACTTGTATAAAAAGACAACCTATAGCATCAAAGCAGACTTTGTGCCGTGATGATACGCCGATCATAAATCGAGTTATTTCTTGACAACCTTAATAATATATAGGAAATCTGATTGCTTTGTTTTTGCATTTAGAGCTTTGGAAATATGATCCGAAACACAAAAGGAATATTCAACAAATGTTTCTGAATGTTCTTATATATAAAATAAACTGTTTCTTTTCAATACAACGGTACGTTTTACAAACAAAAATTCGGCCTACCTATGGGATCGCCTCTCAGCGGTGTCTTTTCTTAGAATTTCTAGAATCATTCAAATGCTCATTCAATTGTTAAGTGATGAAAATACATACGAACGAATCATTCCACAAACTATAACAAAAAACACAAACATTTTCAACAAATTATACAAAAAATTAATTAACAATGTATATATATATATATATATGTGTGTGTGTGTGTGTGTGTGTGTGAGAGAGAGAGAGAGAGAGAGAGAGAGAGATACCGAAACATCACAAGAGACTTGGAAAAAACTTTGAAATATGATGGTGAAAGTGATACCAAAAGTAGGCACTACTAAAATCCCTACTTGTAATAGGTTTGGCAAAAGACAAAAATCTGTCTGTTGTGAGTTTGAACTTTTCTCCTCCAAAACAAAAGATGAAACTAAGTTTATGTTTACAAAGATCGTCTTGCTTCAAACCTCCCAAAGTGAAACCTATGTTTTTTTTTTTGCCACGGAACGCAACAGTAAAAACACCGTCTTTGACTTCCATTAAAACTCATACGCTGTTGGTGGGCTTGTTACCGATGACCCCATTAAAGCGCGCGCTACAGGTTCAGAAAGCCGAGCGTGAAAGTCAAAATGACAATAAATAAACAGAGTAAACGTGGTGATTTCCTAAAGTTTCCAAAATCTTTGAAAAAAGGACTTGAGGAACTTGAAATCAGAGGGAAAAATGAGACCATCCATATATAGAGAATTGAGATCATTATATATATATATATATATATATATATATATATAATCAAGACAAGCAAATTCGACGAATACCACATGCTACGTGCGGAACACTGGACAGCTGTTTAGACCTATATTAAGTCTTACTATCCAGGGGGAATCATGGTATATCCTATTGATGTTCCGCACGTCGCGCGCAGTATTCGCCGAATTTGCATATCGTGATTATTTGATTATAACAAATTCCTCTCTATGTATATCTATCTATATTTCATTGCTCAATGTGAGTATGTGCACTTAGATGCGTTGCCACCATGTTAGGAAGTCGTGACTCCGGGAGGTAATCGTGTCTTCTGCCGGGTGTGGATGCAAATACAAGACACAATAAGCTATGTAGTTGTGTATTTATCATTGACAAGTTGATTTCGCGAGTTTTGCGTGTGGCGTAGGCCGGTGGCCTAGACGTGGAGTTCCTGCCTCTGTGTTCTATAGTCACCAGTTCTATCTCTGTCGGGGGTGGGGTTAGGTCACGGTATTCACTGGTAATGAGACCTAATATAGGTCGAAACAGCTGTACAGTTTTTCGCACGTTGCACACGGTATTCGCAGAATTTGGTTGTTGTGACTATCTAATTATAATGAATCCCCCCTCTCCCTTTCTCTCTCTCTCTCTCTCTCTCTCTCTCTCTCTATATATATATATATATATATATATATATATATTATAATGAAACGCTCAAAAGTCGACAGAATGATTAATTCATAGATAATAATTTTTATCATCACCAAATACGATATATATATATATATATATATATATATATATTATATATATATATATATATATATAGCAGCGTTCTGTTTTTGCTAACGGTCATTTTTCTCGTCTTATTTTTGTTGATGGACGACCCACGTGCGGTCGATGCATGATATTGCGAGGGTGAGGTAGGTCCGGTGTTGCTCTTTAAACCGTCGAGAGGAAGGCCCCGAAACGGTTTGCACATTCTCTCCTGATGAGCCCATGCAGTTGTAAACATCCTTTGTTTTTTCTCAACCTTAACCTCTGGATATTGTGCGCTTCCAACGATCGTTCTTATACCCACCGGTAAGTTAATACTTATACATATACAAATATATATATATATATATATATATATATATATATATATATATATATATATTTCCATTTTATTTTCACATACTTGTCTATGAAAAAAACTTTACATATGAATGTTTACTCCTTTGATGATATTTATCCATAAACACCACGGATTTACCTATAAAAGTGGGCTGCTTATTTTACAGTTGGATTGTATTACAAATAATTTTGATATTTATATACACTTTTTATACATATTTACACTTTTTTAAATAACTCTACATCAGACTTTTTTGAGTCTTATTTTATAACTATAATGCTTCTGATTATTTTTAAAATTAAAAATGAAATTCATTTTATTTTTAAATAAAATTCATTTTATTTTTAATATAGACAGCGCATTTTTTGATTAATTCCAACGTTTGACTAGCAGCGTTCTGTTTTTGCTAACGGTCATTTTTCTCGTCTTATTTTTGTTGATGGACGACCCACGTGCGGTCGATGCATGATATTGCGAGGGTGAGGTAGGTCCGGTGTTGCTCTTTAAACCGTCGAGAGGAAGGCCCCGAAACGGTTTGCACATTCTCTCCTGATGAGCCCATGCAGTTGTAAACATCCTTTGTTTTTTCATTATATCATATTCACACTGTCGGATTAATTTCCATTTTATTTTCACACACACACACACACATATATATATATATATATATATATATATATATATATATATATATATATATATATATATACATATATAAAAGTAAGGTAATCCAAATGACTGGTTGTAAGGAATGATTCTATTTGGGATCTTCGAAATCTCACTGTACAACCATACTGTATGCTCTTGTAGGTGCAAACATATATTCATACAAGGATTTTTATAAATCCCTAAAGAGAGCTCAATGTATAATAATCAATAAATTAGATTATATACAGAGCAATATTTAACTTTCAAAGAAAAAAAATTAACAGCCATATATATATATATATATATATATATATATATATATATATATATATATATAATATATATATATTGTGTTCAACCGTTATTACAACCGTTATAATAAAAGTAAGTTACAAAAACACACACAACCTATCAAATACCACAAATCACAATATACATATTCATATTCTGCCAAAATAAG
>CM042167.1:15349589-15360519 GCA_023376005.1 Doryteuthis pealeii
TAGGATTCTTTTATTATTTACTCCTTTTGAGTTTTCACATCAGCGTTATCTGATGGTCTTTCACTGGAGTCTGAGTGACAGCAAGTCTCCTCAGGTCTCCAGGACTCTTCTGAGTATTCTGGCAGATTGCAGCAGTGCAGTGTTCTCGATGGTTTCAATCCTTCCTTTGATATCCAAACTTTCCAAACCCTTTTCTAATCCTTTTGGGACCGTTCCAAGTGCACCAACTACAATTGGTATCACTTTCACTTTCATGTTCCATAACTTTTTCAGTTCTCTGGCAAGGTCCAGATATTTGTCCATTTTTTCATTTTCCTTTAGCTTCACCCTGTGATCTGCTGGCACTGCAAAATCCACCAGTTGACAAGTTCTTTCATTTTTGTTTATCAACACTAGGTCTGGTCTTCTTGCTGGGATAAGGTGATCCGTTTTTATTTCAAAGTCCCAGAGAATTTTATGCGTTTCATACAGATTCTGGTTTATGCATATGCCATTTTGTTGTATGGTCAAAATTAAATTTTTTGCATAATTCCCAGTGGATCACCTTCCCAACCCAGTCGTGTCTAGTTTTGTATTCTCGTTGTGCTAGTTTGCTACATTCGCAGAGTATATGGTTAACAGTCTCATCTCTATTACCGCAAAGTGTACATTTACTATTTTTTGGGGTCTTATCAATTTTCGCTTTGATATAGTTTGTCCTTATGGCATTATTTTGTGCAGCAATTATAAGTGATTCAGTTTCTCTTTTGTATTATTATTATTATTATTATTATTATTATTATTATTATTATTATCATTATTATTATTATTATTATTATTATTATAAAAAGTTATATTTTTGAAGTTTGACATTTTTTACCTATACTCATATTAAGTGGTGTAATGGTTAGTAAGCTAGTCTCTCAGAGCCATCATTTCTGAATAGGGAGTTTGATCCTCACTGGATGCCCCATACTTGCAACCTTGTGTCACATCCTACCCGTAATGAATAGGTTGGATAGATACTTACACTACATTACAAATTGGGAATCCCATCATGGTGTAATTGTTAGCAAGCTAGTCTCACAGATCCATTACTACTGAATAGCGAGTTTGGTCCTTGCTGGATGCTCTATACTTGCAACCTTGTGTCACATCCTACCTTTAGCAAATGCATTGGATAAATACTTATCTTTTGGTCATGAATGTTTTTTGTTTACCTCTCCTATAAAAGAGGTTGACTTGGTCTAACTACAGCTGATCAGAGTCAGATGAAATAAAAGACTAAAAAACGAGTGATTTTTAAGTTATGATTTTTTTTACCTATCCTCATATTTGGATTCTTTTCTTGCAACCTCGTCACATCTTACCTGTAACAAACGGGTTCTATAAATACCTACACTACATTACAACTGTTCATCCCATCATTGTGCAATAGTTAGCAAGTTTGTTTCACACATCCATTGCTACTGAATATCCTCACTGGATACCCCATAACCTTGTGTCACATCCTAACTGTAGCAAACAAGTTGGGTAAATACCTAGACAACATTGCATCTGGACATCTCATCCTGGTGTAAGAGTTAGCAAGCTAGTCTCACAGGTCCATTACAACTGAATAGTGAGTTTGTTCCTTGCTGGATGCCCCATATTTCTGACTGATATAATGAATATGTAAATACCTTGGTACCCCCTCACTATAATCTGATTGGACAGTGTCATGTATAAATAGTTGACACTGTGTTGGTACAGGCACCTAAGCCTACAACCCGCTCAGGCGGGGGTCCAGTGAGCTTCGGCCACTGACGGTGAGATGGTAAAATTAATAGCATCGATCCCAGAGGGCCATCCCTCCAGGCAATACCTGCCCCCTTGACTTAAAGGGGCAGGGCTGGGTTTATTGCCTCAGTGCCTGAGGCGCCCCCTTGAGGGGGAATGCCGACGGGATCAACGCAATTTTCTACCCACCACCCATGAGTCTCGGCTTGTGGGTGGTCCCCAATAAATAGGGCCTTTCGTGCCTGACTCGTACGAGTGGGGTACTGGGAAAATAAACCTAAGCCTACAAGCTAAACTTACTCGCTAGACAACACCACGACTGCTCGGAGACGGATTGCTATTCGACGTACCAATTACTACTGCGATAACATACCAAATATCAACTTCAGAATATATCCCTTAACCCGGATATATCACTGACGTTGTGTCAAATCATATCTGTATCAAATGGTTTGGATAAATACTTATTTATTGGTCAAGAATTTCATTTTTTGCCTCTTCTATGAAAGAGGCTGACTCAGTCTAACTACAGCTGATCAGAGTCAGATGAAATAAAAGACTAAAAAATCAGAGAGTTTTGTAAAATTTATACGATTTTTACCTATACTCATATTAGGATTCTTTTTTTATTATTGTTATTATTGTTCTAAATACAAGTTATATTTTTGAAGTTTGACATTTTTTACCTATACTCATATTAAGTGGTGTAATGGTTAGCAAGCTAGTCTTGCAGATCCATTACTACTGAAGAGCGATCTTGATCCTTGCATTCAGCGTACTTGCAGCCTTGTGTCAAATCCTATCTGTAGCAAATGGGTTGGGTAAATACTTATCTTTTGGTCATTAATGTTTTTTACCTCTTCTATGAAAGACGTTGAGTCAGTTTAACTACAGTTGATCATTTTTTAATTCTGAATACAATAAGAAAGAAAAGGAAAGAAAGAGAAAATTTCTGAGAAGAAAAAAGAAAAAGAAAACATTTATAAGATTACCAAAAGAAAGAGAAATAGGGAAAGAGAAAGGAAAGGAGGAGAAATGAGAGAGAGACAGAGAGAGACAGAGAGAGAGACAAATATATATAGAAAAGAATATATATATAAAGAGAGAGAGAAAAGAATATATATATATATATAGAGAGAGAGAGAGAGAGAGCGAGAGAGAGAGAAAAGAAATATATATATATAGGAGAGAGAACAGAATATATATATATATATATAGAGAGAGAGAGAGAGAGAGAAGAGAGAGAGAGAGGGAGAGAGAGACAGAGAGAAAAGATATATATATATATGAGAGAGAGAGAAAAGAATATATATATATATAGAGAGAGAGGGAGGGAGAGAGAAAAGAATATATATATATATATATTATATTATATAGAGAGAGAGAGAGAGAGAGAAAGAATATATATTATATAGGAGAGAGAGAGGGAGGGAGAGAGAAAAGAATATATATATATATATATATATATATATATATATATAGAGAGAGAGAGAGGAGAGAAGAGAGAAAGAATATATATGTATATATATAATATATTATATATAGAGAAGAGAGAGAGAGAGAGAGAAAAGAATATATATATATATATATATATATATATAGAGAGAGAGAAGAGAAGAGAGAGAGAGAAAAAAGAATATATATTATATTATATAGAGAGAGAGGAGGAAGGAAGGAAAACATAAGATTACAAAAGAAAGAGAAAATGAAATGAACAAGAGAGAGGGAGAGGTAGTAAAGGTAGAGGCAAAGGAAAAATAGGGAAGGGAACGAAAAGGAGCAAGAATGAAAAAGGAAAGAGGGAAAAAAGATTGACAACAACTAATAGGATATACAAAAAAAAGAGTGTCCTTATTTGCAAGAAAAATATCCTAAAACCAAGAAAAATATCACAATTAAGGAGAAGGTCCTCACTGCCATTCCAATTTCTAGATTGACATAACTCAACACAACATTGAGGGTTTTTGTTTGGGGGGTGGGGTTCATCTTATATATAATAACAGGTTGTAGACTGTTTCTTGAGTATCTTGAGAGATTATATATGAAATGTAAGACAAACAGAAAGAAGGAAAAGAGGAAGGAAGAACCCAAAAGAATAGAAAAGTGTGTAAACCACTAACCAAAAAACAATTGTTATAGCATGTACAGAAAAAGAGACCCTATATGTGCGGTGAAAAAATAAACAGAACAAAACAGAAAGAAGACAAAAATATGCAAACTACAAAAACACCAACTATCATTCTAGCACAGATATATATATATATATATATATATATATATATATATATACATATACATATATATCTGTGCTAGAATGATAGTTGGTGTTTTTTGTAGTTTGCATATTTTTGTCTTCTTTCTGTTTTGTTCTGTTTATTTTTAATTGTTTTTTGGTTAGTATATATATATATATATATATATTAAAAAAAGAGATGAAAAAAGTATTTAAAAAAGGACAAAACTAAAAGAGAAAAAAAGGAGAAGGAGAAAAAAAAGAAACATTCGTAAGATTATCAAAATAAGGGAAAATAGGGCAAGAGAAAGAACATGAAAAGAAATGTGTGTGTGTGAGAGAGAAAGAGAGAGGGGGAGAGACAGAAGGTGAAAGGGAAAATATATTAGAGAAAGAGAAGAGATTAAGAAAGAAAACAATCATAATATTATCAAAAGAAGGAGGAATATAAAAGGAGAAAGGAAAAGAAATGAGAGTGGGGCTGAGAGAGAGAGAGAGAGAGAGAGAGAGAGAGAGAGAGAGAGAGAGAGAGAGAGAGAGATGTATAGAGAAGGAAAGATAGAAAGAAAAGATATATATATATATATATATATATATATATATTTATCAAGAGAGAAAGATATGTAGAAATATATATATATATATATATATATATATATATATATATATATGGTGATTGCCACTTCTTGACAGAATAAGGCCATTTCTACAAGTAGTCCAGATGTGAGCAGTTGTGAGATGGCCCATGGATCCAGCTTGTTTCTTTTTTTTTTTTTATATATTATATATATTATATATATATCAAGAGAGAAAGATATGTAGAAAGATATGTATATATAATATATATATTATATATATATATATATAAAGAATAGATAGGTAGAAAGAAAGATATATATATAAAGAGGAAATAGAAAGAAAGAAGGCTAGTGATAGAAAGAGAGAGGAGAGAAGAAAGAAAGAAAGAAAAAACAATAGAGAGAAAGAAAGAAGCGCAAGAAAGATAGAGAGAGAGAAATATAAAGAAAGAAAGAAAAAGAAAGAAGAAAGAGAAAAAAATGATAGAGAGAGAGAAAGAAAGTGCGAGAAAGATAGAGAGAGAGAAATATAAATAAAGAAAGAAAAAAAGAAAGAAAGAAAAAAATGATAGAGAGAGAGAAAGAAAGTGCGAGAAAGATAGAGAGAGAGAAATATAAAGAAAGAAAGAAAAAAAGAAAGAAAGAAAAAAATGATAGAGAGAGAGAAAGAAAGTGCGAGAAAGAGAGAGAGTGAAATATAAAGAAAGAAAGAAAGTAAGAGAGAAAGGAAAAGAAGATAAATTTTCAGAGAAGGTTCAAAGAAAAAGAAAACATTCATAAGATTACCAAAAGAAAGAGAAATAGAGAAAGTGAATTGAAAGGAAAGGAAATGAACATGGGAGAGAGAGGGGAATGGGGGGTGATAGATACAAAAAAAACGAGTGGCCTTCATTGTGCGAAAAAAAATCTCTAAAACTAAGAAAAATATCACAATTAAGGAGAAGGTCCTCACTGCCATTCCACTTATGATGATTTAAAGATTGGCATAGCTCAACACGACATTGAGGGGTTAGGGGGTTGGGGGGTCAGTTTATATATAATAACAGGTTGTACGCTGCTTCCTGAGTATCTTGAGAGATTATATATGAAATATAAGACAAACAGAAAGAAGGAAAAGTGGAAGGAACAAAAAAAAGGGAAAGAATACAAAAGTGTACAAATTACTAATAACTTTATAATTAACTAAATAATTTCACGATTAATAAGATAGTAGTCCCTACTATTTTTTATTAATTATGAATTATTTAGTTAATTATAAAGTTATAATTATTCTGGCTCAGAATATACAAAAAAAATCTTATATGTGAGTAAAAAATAAAACAAACTAGTTCAAACCATGGAAGGCAAAATTATTTTTTAAATATAGAAAAGAAAATTAAATCAGATGAACAAAAATTATCAAAATAAAGGGAGAGCGAAGAAAGAAAGAAAGAAAAAAGAAGAAAGAAAGAAGAGAGAAGAAAGAAAAAAGAAAACGAATGGAAGAAAGAAAGAAAAAGAACAAAAAATTAAACTAGAAAGAAAGAAAGAAAGAAGAGAAAACATAATAATGCTAAAGTAATAAAAAACAAAGAAAAAAAACATTATTGTTTAAGGAAAAAGAAAGAGTTGAAATCTAGAAAGAATGATAGAAAAAGAAGAAAGAGAAAGAAAAGGTTGAAATCTAGAAACAATGATAGGTAAAAGAAGAGACAGAAAAAAAAGGTCGAAATCTAGAAAGAGTGATAGAAAAGAATGTTGAAATCTAGAAACAGTGATAGAAAAGAGCCAGAATGAGTCAACATCTAGAAACAGTGATAGATTATAAAAAGAAACAGTGATTGATAAGAAAAAAAGAGACAGAAAGAAACAGTCCAAAGATAGAAAGAGTGATAAAAAAAGAAAAAGAAAGAAAGAAAGAAAGAAAGAAAGAAAGAAAGAAAGAAAGTGTCCAAATCTACAATGAGTGAACAAAAACGAAAGGGTCTAAATCTTGCAAGAGTAATAAAAAAAAAAAGAAGAAAAAAAAGAGAAGAGTCCAAATATTGAAAGAGTGATAAAAAACAAAGAAAGAAAGAAGAGTCTAAATCTACAATGAGTGAAAGAAAAGAAAGAGAAAAAAGAAAGAGTCTAAATCTGCAAGAGTGATAGAAAAGAAAAAGAAAGAAAGAAAGAAAGAAAGAGACTAAATCGACAATGAGTGAAAAAAAAGAAAGGAAAAAGAAAGAGTCCAAATCTTGCAAGAGTGATAGAAAGAAAGAAAGAAAGAAAGAGTCTAAATCTACAACAATTGAAAGAAAAGAAAGAAAAAAAAGAGTCAAAATCTTGCAAGAGTGATAGAAAGAAAGAAAGAAAGAAAGAGTCTAAATCTACAACAATTGAAAGAAAGAAAGAAAAAAAGAGTCAAAATCTTGCAAGAGTGATAGAAGAAAGAAGAAAGAAAGAAAGAAAGTGCTAAATCTACAATAAGTAAAAGAAAAGAAAGGAAATAAAGAATCAAATAAATAATAAAACAACAATGAACGCAAGATGCCCTAAAACTGTCCATCTGATTCTTTGAGTTTTAAAAGACATTTACAATAAAAAAAGAACTAAATAAAAATGGCTTCTACATATTTGTCTTTTTGCATTTGTGGTTCTTCTTTTTGAAAATAATCAGTATCATGGCAGCAATCTCTCCAGAAATCTTATAGAGCATTTCACATTGTACATTCTCAGCCATTTGTTTTTTCTTTCTTCCTGAAATGATTGAATTAAGTGGCTTCTTTCTAAAGTTGTTTGCAAATTAGTGATTAATGAGGGTGGATAAAATCAAATGATTTGTGCTTTTTTTTAAATTTTAGATGAAGAAAGAAAGAAAGAAAGAGGAAGGGTGGATTTTAGGGAAGATTATCAAAAGTGAAAGTGAAAGTAAAAGACGTATACTAGGGAAAGAGTTAAAAAATAAAAGTAATTGTAGAGAGAGTAGGTAAAGGGTAGTTAGAGAGAACAGGGATATAGGAAGAGGAAAGAGAGAGAAGAATGCTAAGCAAAAAGAAAGAAAGAAGTGGGAGATTTTAGGAATGACAATTAAAAGTGAAAGTGAAAGTGAAAGTAAAAGAGAAGGAAAGAGATAAATCTAAAAGTAATTAAAGAGATAGGAGATACGAAATGGGATTAGAAATAAACAGGATATTGGAAAAAATAATAGAGAGAAGGGAGTTAGGCAAAAAGAAAGAAAGAAAAAGAGAAGAGGAAGGTTTTTTTTAGGGAAGATTATCAAAAGTTAAAGTGAAAATAACAGAGAAATAACAGGGACAGAGATAAAAGTGAAAGTAATTAAAGAGAGAGTAGGTAAAGATGGTTATAGTGAAAAGAGATATAGAAATAAGAAACAGAGAGAAGGGGGCAAGACCAAAAGAAAGAAAGAAAGAAAGAAAGAGAGAAAGAAAAAGGGGTAGGGATGATAATTAAAGTGAAAGTGAAAGTAACAGATGAATAAGATGAAAAGAGATAGAATTAAAAGTAATTTAAGAGAGAGGGTAGGTAAGTGCATTAGGAAGAAAAGGGGTATAGAAAGAAAAAACAGAGATAAGGGTGCTAGAAATAAAGAAACAAACAAAGAATGAAAGAAAGAAAGAGGAAGGGGGTGATTTTCAGGAAGATAATCAAAATTGAAAGTGAAAGTGAAAGTAACAGAGGTATAAGAGGGGAAAGTGATAAAACTAAAAGTAATTAAAGAGAGATTAAGTAAGAGAGAAGGGGGATATAGTAAGAAGCAACAGAGGGAAGAAAGCTAGACAAAAAGAAAGAAGGAAAAATTAAGAGAATGGGGGAATTTTAGGAAATAATCAAATGTGAAATTAACAGAGGAATAAAAGAAACAGAGATTAAACTAAAAGTAATTAAAGAGAGAGTAAGTAAAGGGTGTTATAGAGAAAAGAGATATGAGAATAAGTAACAGAGCGAAGGATGATAGAAAGAAAGAAGGAAAGAAAAAGGAAGAGGGGGAGTTTTAGGGAAGATAATTAAGGGTGAATGTGAAAGTAACAGAGATATAAGAGGGGAAAAGATAAAAATAAAAGTAATTAAAGAGAGACAGAGAGGATCGGTAAGGGGACTTGAGGGAAAAGTGATATAGAGAGAAACAGCAAAGAAAAGGGTTCTAGGCAAAAAGAGAGAAAAAAAGAGCAAGAGGGATTTTAGGGAAGATATTAGAAGTGAAAGTGAAAGCAACAGAGGAATAAGAGGGAAAGAGATAAAAACTAAAAGTGATTTAAGAGAGAGTGTAGGTAAGTGGTTTAGAAAGAAAAGGGATATAAAAGGAAACAACAGAGAGAAGGATGCTAGAAAGAAAGAGAGAGAGAAAGAAAGAAAGAAAGAAAGAGGAAGGGAAGAGATTTTATGGAAGAAAAATCAAAAGTGAAAGTAATAGAGGAATAAGAGGGAAAGAGTTAAAACTAAAAGTGATTTAAGAGAGAGTGTAGGTAAGTGGTTTAGAAAGAAAAGGGTGATAAAATAAACAACAGAGAGAAGGAATGCTAGAAAGAAAGAAAGAAAGAGAGGGAGAAAGAAAGAAAGAAAAAAAGGAAAAAGGAAGGGAAGAGATTTTAGGAAGATAAATCAAAAGTGAAAGTAAAAGTAACAGAGGAATAAGAGGGAAAAAGATAAAAAATAATAAAAAGTAATTAAAGAGAGAGTAGGTAAGGGTGGTAGAGAGAGAAAAGGGATAGGAAGAGGAAACAGATAGAAGGATGCTAGACAAAAAAAGAAGAAAATAGAAGATTTTTGGTATATATTAAAGTGAATGAAAGTAAAAGAGAAGGAAATAGATAAATCTAAAATTAATTAAGAGATAGGAGGTACAAAACAGGATTAGAAATAAACGGGATATTGGGAGGAACAACAAAGAGAATTGAGCTAAGCCAAAAGAAAGAAAGAAAAAATGAAAAGGAAGGGGGGATATTAGAGAAAATAATCAAAAGTGAAAGTGAAAATAACAGAGAAATAAGAGGGACAGAGATAAAAGTAATTAAAGAGAGGGTAGGTAAAGAGGGTTATAGTGAAAAGAGATATAGAAATAAGAAACAGAGAGAAGGGTCCTAGGCAAAAAGAAAGAAAGAAAGAAAGAAAAAGGGGGAGTAGGAAGATAATTAAAAGTGAAATGAAAGTAACTGATGATAAAAGGGAAATAGATAAAAAAATAAAGTAATTAAAGAGAGAGTAGGTAAGGGGAATTAGAGAGAAAGGTGATATAGGAAGAAACCAACAGAGAGAAGGGAAAAAAAGAAGAAAGAACACTGATAATGGAATGAATCAATATTTCTCATAACCTTTCAGGTCATCAGGGAGCCATGTCAAGTAATTTCCTTTCATAGCTCTCCCCAGCAATGGAGATTAACTGGGAGGGTCAATCTCCCTCCAAGTAAATGCAACGGTTGTTATGGGTTATGGTATCAGCAGCCAGGAATGATCCCAGACTTAAAACTATCATCAAACATCTAAAATAGATTGCAATATTTACAAGGCCAAAAGACGCCATATGTCTTGCCATTTATCCATAAGATTTGAGGGAGTAGTGGATTCATGGCCTTTATTAAAGGCATTAGTGCAAAATGAATGCAAATTATTACCTGTTAGAGTTTAATACTCGATTGACCATGACAATAACTGTTAGGGCACCCTCATTTCCAAACTGATGTTATATGAGTGCAAAGAAGAAAGAAAGAAAGAAAGAAAGAAAGAAGAAAGGAAATAGATTGGAATGTAGGAAAGAAAAAGTTGGGAAAATGAAAGAAAAGAAAGAAAGAAAGAAAGGCTGGGATGTTGGAAAGAAAGAAAGAAAGAAAGAAAGGCTGGAATGTGGAAAGAAAGAAAGAAGAAAGAAAGAAAAGAGTTTGGAAATGCTGGAAGAAATTTGGGAAAAAAGAAGAAATTCAAAGAAAGAAAGAAAAAGAAAGAAAGAAAGAAAAATATGCTGAAAGAAGGAAAGAAAGAAGGTTGGAAAAGGAAGTGAAAAAAAAATAAAGAGAGAAAATAAGAAAAAATGAAAAGAAAGAAGGAAAGAAAAAAGTTGGGAAAAGCAAAATTGAAAAGAAAGGAAGAAGAAGAAAGAAAGAAGGAAATGGTCATATAATATTGTCACTATATTTACAAACAAAATGAGGATACAGGTCCAAGTTTATCAGTAAATAATAAAAAGAATTCCCCACCCCAGACAAATTTTTATTGAATTTTTAAAAACTAAATCTCACCAAAATGACTGATAATCATTCTTACAAAATTATTTATCAAAGAGAATATAATATTTCATCATCACCATCATGTGTGCTGACAGCATAGATTTACTTGACTCTCTCTCACCCAC
This sequence comes from Doryteuthis pealeii, assembly GCA_023376005.1. Lineage (NCBI taxonomy): Eukaryota > Metazoa > Mollusca > Cephalopoda > Myopsida > Loliginidae > Doryteuthis > Doryteuthis pealeii. The sequence goes on from CM042167.1 coordinate 15,360,484, forward strand.
AGTTCCCTCAATTGGCCTCGCCTTGGAAGTTCTCCA